>OZ025291.1:22786016-24036016 GCA_964019185.1 Maratus speculifer
GAAAAAAATTCTTTGACACGTTTTTTATTCTTTTATTTATTTGTCGTCATAATTTTTAGTTACATTATGAGTTAAATTCACTATAAAGAAAAAAACACGTATAATTTTCTCTAGTTTTTCTATGAAACATTTAAGCACAAGATTATAAAATGAAAATAAGTAGATTGGGAGGCGGGGTGGATTATTTGACTGACTAACTGTTGCAATAAGCTAAAAATAAACAAGCAAATTTGTAAGAAAAAAAAAACAAAGCTTTTAAAGTTTGTTTAGGGGTTTTTGTTTTGGGGAGATTTTAAGCAGGAAGCAGTTAGATAATATTTAACGGAAACCTGCCGAAATATGAAAGATTCTCATCCATGTTTTTGCTTTATTTAGATTTAAATTAATGATAAAGAAGGGTTTTCTAATGATTTAAAAAAAAAAAAATCTCAATTATACCTCCCCACCCCTCCCCAAATTTAACTTATTTTCCTTTTGAAAGAACAGAGGTGCTTAAAACCGATATTTTATGACAGTTATCAGTTTTAAAAGTTTACTCTTGTAAAATCTTATTAATACCTATTTGTATTCAACGTTGGAAGTAAGCCATTATTGCAAGTTTGGAAGAAATGAAATAGAAAAATTTGCAAAGTTGTTTAACATAATACTTTTTGTATTAACTATCCATAAAAATATTTTTGTAAACAATTGAGTAAAATATTTCATAATATTATTGTAGTTTAGAAAACATTAAATTTATTTACATTACAATTGAACGTAAATGAGCTTGTTTCTCTTTATGTACCTTTCTGACAGATGGTTTCGTGGAAGTTTTAATAAAAAATAAAATGTTATGTGACGAAAAGTCCTCCATTTTAGGAAAATTATAGATATTAAAGCTGAAATTATTTCTCATGAAATTATCTGAAAGAAACAGAATCACAGAATTATTATTGATGCACTTATGAATTGTTCATATCTGCCCCGACTAGTCTGTTCACAAGTACCTCATATGGCCACTATAGTTAGAATGACAAATCATTAACATTACTCGATTTTAGAAGAATTTTTTTTATAAAAAATATTTATTATCATACGTTAAACATAAAAAAATAAAGTTATCCGCTTAGCATGTTGGTTTAAGTTTGAGCACAATAAACAGTATTTTTGTTACTGAGGACATACAAATTGTTAAAGAGTTAAAAAAAAAAAAAAGAATTAATCATATGTCTACAGGATCTGTCATCGTTGGTAATTTTTTTTAAGTAAACTGAGAAAAAAATATGGTTCTGGCTTATAGAATCTAAGTAATGGCTCTAGAAAAAATAGTTCCATGTAATCCTTATAAATTTTAGTTCCATTTCTTAGAGAGTTCCAGAGTCTTTTACTAGAATTCAAGAGCGTTTTCCTATATTTTTGCTGTCAAAATTATCTAAAAATCTCTTCAAATAGATGCGAACACAAGAGATTTGATTTAGTAACTAGAATTATGGCTTAAGAAACCATTCCTAAAATTAAGCGATAATTTCTCGCTACTGAAACGGCTCAATGTCGTTTCGTCTCCCAGAAAACAAGAGACTAGAAATGTCAAGTCATTTCGCCTATTCAGCTTAGTTGTTTACCCTACTCGCGTAGTTTGGACATCTGTATTTCTAGTTTAGAGATTCAGAAAGTGACTAACTATTCATTCTAGGTAAAGGCGGAATATTTTTCTTCTCAGTGTAGAAAACAAATAACTAGTGAAAAATTGCTACATTCTCATCTGCGCCATGTTCATATGTGCCCCTGTCTCCCCTATTGCAAAAATAAACCATTCGTCAGAAAAATACATGACGACTTAGATACCAAAAAAATTGTAACAACAACAAAACATTTAATCGCCACGTGGCAATTCAAGACCTTGAATTTGCATCTATACTGAGAAGTTATTGAGTAAGGTATTTGCGTGTTGCCATATGATGAAGTTAGCGTCTATGTAGTTATCTGATTCATGTGTGGAGTAGCGTTTCTTGAGGTAGTAATATGAACTCAACTAATAGTCTTGGTATAGGAGAGCCCCTCGGAATTCCATTGTTTTGTGTGTTGAATATATTAGCAAAAGTTAAATAGTTATTAATAAGATAATATTAACATAGAGTATTCTATACGACGTCAATGCAGCTTTTAATGATTTAATGGGTGCCAATGGACAGGCATAAAGGCTTTACATCAAGACTGTCTATTAAATAATTCTATAGAAAATGGATGTGATTAAAACATTGAATAAGTTCATAGATTGAACAGGTCACATCATCTGAACTATGTAAGACTTTATTTCAATAAAATTACCAAGCATTTTTCTATGTATAATATGTGGGGCTTGAGGATTTTGTTACAATAAGTTTTATTGGTTTTGTGATCTTTCAGTCTTCAGGTGTTTGGATTAGTGAGGATTTATTAATTTTGACAAGAATTTTCATGTAATCTTTTATAGATATGTCTGTGTGACTAAAGTATAAATTTAAACATTGTACAATCAAGAAAAAAACTGTTAGTCAAGAAAAAAACTTTTACTGTATAACTGCTGTCAAAAGGATAGACTGTTAAATGGGTTTCGGCCGTCCTTAGGAAAACACTTCGTCAGGCTTGCAGCTAGGAGCAATGGTTCCGATCCCCCCCCCCTCCTTTCCCCTTTTATAAATACTGTTTTCAAATTATCATGTATAATTTTAGTACAATTAATATTTTTTTAAAATTCTGACTAGAACTTTTATGTGAACCTTTTATAACTTTTAACTTTTATCAAGTTTAGCTTGAGTTTAATGATAGTAAGTATTGTAAAACTTACATAGTTTTACAATTTGATTGTTTTTAACTTTAAAACAAATCAGAAATTATCTACTACTAATACTCAAATTATGTATTTAAAATACATATTATTTCAAACAAATAACCAATGACAGAATAAACTGTCAACACCTCTTATTAGTGTTTTTACGGGAAACAAAAACCCGTCAGAACTATTTATGCATCTGTTGTTTTACAGTATTTCTATTTGTCTCTACTAATAAAATATTTTACCAAATTTATATGCACTGTCACAACATATGACGTTTCTTGCTTGCTTTACAAAGTAATACCTTCACCAACAACATGTTTTGATGTAAAAAAAATGTTTTGATCAGAGATATAAAAAAATTTGTAATCTAAAAAATGCATTTTACTTCATTTCGTGCTGAATAAATAACTAAATAAGATTTGATTTCAAAGGAAAAATGAAACAAATAAGAAAATAAAATTTCATCTAGATTAGAAAGCGTACAAAATATTTCTTTGGTGCTCTAAAAAGATTTGATTAAACTTGAAGAAGGATTCTCATTTTTCATGAAATCGCTGCAAACATTCTAGTTTTTTCTCGGTATTTGCTTGGTTCTTGACTTTTAGTACTTGTTTACTAGATAAATAAAATAAAACTTTGAAAAATGAAAATACATTGGTTATTTTTTAGATTATTAGAGGAATATAATCTTATTTTTAGTTTTTTTTTCAATTATACATCAATGTAAGCATATTTGTATGACAGCCGAATGTGATTTGCATTAACTTTTTCGAAGTTCAAATAAAGCATATTATGACTGTAGATTAACACGCTAGAGTAACGGTTTTAAAATTTTATAATTTCACGGGACTCTTTTGATGTAGTTTGCATTTCGGATATCCTCAACAAAATTATTCTTAATATGGAAGTAAAAATATTTTAACGAATTCACTCCACTTTTAAAATACAGATTCTGTGTTTAGTTTACAACGTTGGGAAAAAGCAGCTGCATTAATAAGAAAAATAACTGAAATATATATAGTGAGTTATAATTATCGAAAAAATAGGCTATATCTTTAAATATTGCCACTAGACCCATTTTTCCAATTGCAAAACTCACAGAATTATGGCCGTTTAAATAATTCGTCAGGTTTTAAGAGATCAGACACAAATCGAATTGCGTGTAATTCAAGAAAAGTGTTACTTTAAGAGTTCTTGGAAGCATACAAAAATATATTTATTGAGTTAGAATTTTGATTTTTTTTTTCCTTTTTTGTGATGGTTAACCATATAATTTGCAAACAAAATCCCATTCTAAAACTTCTCAAAAACTTAAAATTTTTTTAACGCATTAGAATTTTTTTTAATGCAGTAATTTAAAATTTAAGTGCAGTAATTTAAAATCGTTACAATTCGAAACATTATCTATCGGATTTTAATTTTTTTCGTTTAATTAAAGAGGAAAATATAATTTTAGTATTTTTCAGGATTGTTTTAAATATTAATTTTAAAATATTGACAATATTTATTTTTAAAAATGGCGTACTTTACTTTTTCAAAAATCATATGTTTAAAAGTAAATATTTTTTCAAATTTAACGAAACAAGATTAATGTAAAATAAAAAAGTAATAAAAATCATGCGTTAAGCATAAATTATGAAACACTTTCCAACACTTCCTGAAATCTTGAACAAAACTTTGTTATTTAGATAAAAAAAATGCTACCGTCCATAGTCAAATATGTTTTCCAATACTTTTGAACAGCCCTGTATTTGATCCGTCAGTTGATATATATCTATACTATATAATGGGAAAATTTAGTTTAGCGAGAAAATGCCTAACTGGTTGAAATTTCTCTTTCAACACTTTATTCTAATAGATAGAAAATACTTCAATTCTTTTGTTCTAACTTGTAATTTATCTAATACTTTTATTACACCCAAGTATTTTGTTAAAAGTTTGTTCAAACAAACACACTCTTAAAACTACTTAAATCACATTTTCAGAAATTATCATTTATGGGTGACCATGTAGCTAATTCTTTGCGTGATCTGTATATCATTTTATCTATATTCTACAAACATTTCTTGGTAAATTGAAAGCAGTTCAACGTAAAAACACCTAACTTACTTAAAAAAAAACACCTTTAAGTTAATTAGTCTCATAATCAGTAACCTTTATGAGCTCTTTTGTGTAACCCTGTATATCAACTATATCATTTATATACAGCATATAATTTGCAGATATTTAGTAAAACTTAAAAGCTCATATCATAACTGAAAATGTATTTCAACCATACATCATATATCATCGGTAATATACAGTACTTCGGATAAGAATATAAAATTTGAAATATTTTGTGTGTCCCTGTAAATGCTATGCACTTCATATTATGCGTTAAATATTAAGTGTATGCGGCGTATATCAGTTTTATGATACTTGAAATCGTTTAACATTATTAAAATATGTCGCAAACAATTCTCCCCTTAATTATTGTGTAATGGAATTCTTTTGAGTGGCCCTGTAAATGAATAAGAACTATTATATTTACTGCATATTTTACAGAATGTGTATTTTAGTGCATTTTGCGAATCCATGTAAATTTGAATAAGTTTGACAGCGTGTAACACCTTTAAAATTCATTTAAACAATTTTTTCCCATTGCCCGTAATGTATCGGAAAACTTTTGATTATTCCTCTAAATAAACTAATCATAGTAGAAACTCCATTTTCAATAGGGTTCGTGCTAGGGTAAACATCAATAACATATAAAAATTTCACAGCAATCCAAGAATATTTATGAGGGTTAGAGCGCGGACAGACGGACAGACGACCATCCGGCCAGACGGACAGGCGGCCAGACAAACCGAATGCATAAGCTCTTTTCAACTTTGTTCGAAAGTGTTAAAAAGGCAAGTTTCAAGTTTGCAGCTTATTGAGGGCATCGTATTGTTACCCGTATTGCATCCTATTGCTAGGGGGTTGAGCCGCCCCTAACACCCTTTTAGCTAAGTCCCTGCTTAGTATTATTCTTATTTGTTTTTCTTAAAATTTTTGCAACACATGACAACACATACACTGGTGTCCAAAAGTTAAGCATAATTGGTAATTAAGTAATTATTTTTAAGTAATGAAAGAAATATAAATCGAAATGTGGTGAAACTAAAGGTGTGTAAACAAAATAGTACGCGTCATATAATTTCACGAAGAGTTTTCCCCGAAATCAAAGAGGGAACCGTCAACAAATTTAAAAAGAACGAAGATCTTTTGGATAACCCTGTCAAAACTAATATAGCAAAAGTGTTCAAACTGCACATTCTGATTAATTGGCTTATTGTAATGTACTGTGTTTATTTTTATAAGGATAGCATGTACACTCGTAGAGAAATTAAGGTTTTTATAAAAACAGTCCTAAATTTTTCCAAGTTTTTTGCTTATAATTTGCAGAGTTCTTACTATAAAATAATGTTCTTTTCTGAAAATATGACAAACATCATTGTACCCTGTCATCAGAATTTAAAAATAATAAAAATTGTATGAAAAATGAGTATGTTTAGTAAATAATTTTTCATTGCGCAAGCGTCAACGATATCAAAATGTCATTTGCATATTGTGTTACCTAAATGTATAGAGCAACTTCTGTAAAAGTTTCAAAAACATAGCTTGAAAATTCTGAAAATGGTCGTCTATAGAATAAACTCAAAATCGTTATTCCTAAAGGAAGCAAAAAAATCAGAAGTTTTACCTAAATATAGTTGTACGTGCAATATTGTGTAGGCACTAAACAATGGAATATGGATACAGCCCCTCATCTTTTTGCTTCATTTAGGGAATAAAGGATTTTGATCTCATTCTATCAACGATAATTTTCAGAATTTTTAAGCTATGTTTTTGAAACTTTCACAAAAGTTGCTCTATACATTTAACTAACGTAATATGCAAATGAAATTTTAATAGCATTCACGCATGCGCAGTAAAAAATTATTTAGTAAACCTGCTCATTTGTCATACAATTTTTATTATTTTTTAATTCTGATGACAGGGTATTGTGTACAATGATGTTTGTCATTTTTTCAAAAAAGAACATTATTTTATATTAAGAAATCTGCAAATTATAAGCAAAAAACTTAGGACTGTTTTTATAAAAACCTTAATTTCTCTACGAGTATACATGCTATCCTTGTAAAAATTAACACAGTACATTACAATAAGCCAATTAATCATAATGTGCAGTTTGAACGCTTTTGCTACATTAGTTTTGACAGGGTTATCCAAAAGATCTTCGTTCTTTTTCAATTTGTTGACAGTCCCCTGTTCGATTTCGGGAAAAACTCTTCGCGAAAATATGTGATGCGTACTATTTTGTTTACACACCTGGAGTTTCAGCACATCCCGATTCATATTTCTTTCATTACTTAAAAATAATTACTTAATCACCAATTATGCTTAACTTTTGGGCACCAGTGTAGGTTAATGTACTAACCTAATAGTTCATGAATAATGGGTGATAAAATAATTGATAACATGGCATTTGGAATATATATAAACCGCAATTAGAGATAAAATATGCGACTTCACAGACGACATACAACACTATACAATAATGTAAACAGCCCATATAATCAGATATAGACAATAATACAACAAAAATCAAGGTAGAGCTCATAATAATGGGAGATAAAATAGTGATTAATGTAGTATTTATATGATTAAGCTATCGGATCAATGACATTAAGAAGAGTATAGCATAATTTCATTAGCATAAAAAAAAATTCTTAAAAATAAGTTAAATAATTACAAAATTCGCACTAACTTTTTAAAAATACCAACGTTTCTTGAAGTAGAACTTATGTGCAGTGTTACCGAGATTTTACATTTCTGCGAGCAGTAGGTTTACTTGGCAATCCAAGTATATTTACAGGAGTTAGAGCACGGACAGATGGATAGAGAAGCTATAAATACTTTTCTACTACATTGGAATATCAGACACAAAAGAATAAATATAGGGCGTTTATCATACAAATAGCTTATAACAATGAAACCCAATGTAGAGAATAACAAAAAGAAATGAAATAGCTGATAATACACCATAAAAAAATTTTTGCTTTCTTCTGTAACTGTCAGTATTTGAAATAATTTGCTATTAATAAAAGTAAAAATGTCATTTTGAAATATAGCGTCATTTGTTTTCAAACACATAAATCTATTCAGCACTTTTTCATAAAAAAAATTCTAGGCAGTTGATTTGAACACATCCAACAAAAACTAAATAAAATTATAAAAGTAATAGCAGTGGTGTCATTATTATTTTTTATTATTCGAAATCTTTGGAATAGAAACTTTGTCATTCCCAAAAATTTCTGAGAAAAGCAGCTGTTTAAAAATAGTTGAAAAAAAAATCTTACAAGAGGCTAATAATTATTCTAATACTTCAGATGCAGACGTGCTGATATTGATATTTTTACGTTAATCTCATTAAATCTTAAAAGTTTTGCACGCTAGTAATCTCCATGGATTATGCATTTTCAGCCATTATTAAAGTCAAGATTTAGATTTTAGATCATGTTACTATTCTTAGATTTGATCAGAAATTAACATAATAAGCATGTTTTATATTCCAAAGAAAAAAACAGGCCTCTCTGAATAAGTAAATATTCAGAGAAAATGAAATCAATACAGATTAGGGTTTCACTTAATCGTGCCAACACTATGATTAGGTCGTCTGATTTTCCTAGAAAAGTTCATGTATGACGTAAACACGTAAGCTTCGCTGCAGGAAAAACCTTTAACGTTTCTAATCTAGTAAAACCGTTTTGTGTTTTTATGTTTTTAGCACGAAGATAGACTTTTAATCTTGAATGGAAAAATAATGATGTGAAAGAGGAAATGTAAAGTGATTCAGAAAACTAACAGCAAGATTTAAAGTAAAAAAAAAAAAAAACTTTTCTACCAAAAATTGAACCAACTTCAAAAACTACTGCAAAGTGAAAAATAATTTTTTTACATAATAGTAATAAGAAATTAAATTAAGAGCGTAGTATTTACCATGCGTATTATTATATTTATGTACATCAATTTTATTTTTTGGAGTCGGCGCCAGCCAAGCCAAGTTACATGTAATTTTCCAATAAACACACATCCAAGTATCTATGAGTTTTTTTACGATTTAATATTTAATTAAAAAATTTAACTTTATTCTTTTACGATTTGCATTGGATAATTAATTTTAATTTTGAACTTGACCTTGCTGGCACCGACTCTTAAAAATCAAATTAATGTGCATAAATATAATAATACGCATGGTAAATACTACGCTTTTAATTTAATTTTTTATTACTAATATGTAAAAATATAATTTTTCACTTTGCAGTAGTTTTTAAAGTCGGTTCAATTTTTGGTAGAAAAGTTTATTTTACTCTTTTTAGTTTAAAGTGAAAGATTTTTTGAAATCGGTTAATAAAAATTATAATACGAAAAAATCATTGTATGTTAGGAGGGGGGTTGAACCCACACTCTCTTTAGTTTGGTTCATTTTTGTCGACCGATTATCTACACAAGAGATATAGGCTTAGGGGGTGGGGGGGGGTGCCCTTCGTGAGCGTCTTTCTAAGGGAACCTAACCCGTGTTTACGCAGGGTTTGAAGAAAACCACGAAAACTCCAAACGATTAGGCCGACAGCCGCGATTTCGTTCGAAACCAGTCTAGAACCTCTAATCAGAACCTCTCGGCCACTTGTGGGGCCGCTCTCATTACAGAATCAGAACTTAAATCTAGTGCTCTAGACCGCTCGGCCATTCTGACTGCACTACAATCGGCGATCTTATTCAACGCCCATATTATTATTAATTTGCCAGAAATAACTAATATTATTAGTTTTTGCCTAATCACTAAAAAAGTACTGAATCAATTTCGATGAAATGGAAGTGGTACCAATTTGAGTGTAACCTCTTTCATTTAACATAACAAACAAATTAATCGGTTGGATAGTTTCGGACTAATCCGTGAACACACATAAAAAAATACATACGTGTCGAATTGATAACTTCTTCCTCCTTTTTTGAAGTTGGTTAATAAAAATCATAATACGGAAAAAATAATTGTAAATTATACATGTATGTCAGGAGAGAGGCTCGAACCCACGTTCTCTTTCGAGAACCAAAGCTTAAATCTGGCGGCTTAGACCGCTCGGCCATCCTGACTGCATCCCAACAGCCGAATTTAATCAATGTCCATGTTCCTAGTTATTTGCGAAAAATCACTAATTTTATTAGTTTTTGCTTATTTACTAAAAAAGTACTGTACCAATTTCGATGAAATGGAAGTGGTACTAGTTCGAGAGCAAGCTATTTCGTTTAACACCATAACCAAATTAATTGGTTGTATAGTTTCGGAATAATCGGTGAACATACATAAAAAAAAAACCGTCGAATTGATAACCTACAATCCTTTTTTGATGTCGGTTAATAATACGACAAAGATTGTTGTAAATTATACACGTATGTCAGGAGTGGGGTTCGAACACACGATCTCTTTCGAGAACCAGAACTTAAATCTGGCGCCTTAGACCGCTCGGCCATTCTGTCTGCACTCCCTTCAGCGAACTTATTCAACATTTTTAATTAGCGAAAAATCACTAATTTGATTAGTTTTTGCCTAATTACTAAAAAAGTACTGAACCAATTTCGATGAAACGGAAGTAGTACCAATTCGAGAGCATCCTCTTTCATTTAACCCTTTCGGGTCAGGCGTACTACTAATAGTACATCATTTTTCAACTAATATATATTTCCAGTATATAGCCATTGTTTTCAAAGAGCCGCATATTCTATTTTAAAGACTTCTGTTGAAAGTGTGCATTTAATTTTTTCACTAAATGATAGCCCTATAAGTCCAGAAACACTCATTCAAGGTGGATGAAACTTCGAATGCACGTCGAGCAAGTAGTTCTTTTGAATTTGCTCTCCTTATTGATATCATAAATAATTCGAATTATTATTTGAAATTATTTTTGTAAAATAAATTATTGAAGCTAATGTTTAATGTAATTTTTGTAATCAAAACCATTCGAAAGTTGTGATTTATCAATCTTTGAATATGTGTACTATTAGTAGTACAATGGCCATTAAAGAAATTATATCACTACAAGGCACATTGTGACATTGTATCTATTAATTTTTAGAAATGAAATTTGTAGTAACTTAGATTGAATATTTTTTGCTTTATAGCAATATTTCTCATTCTTTTTGTCATGTAATATTGTTATGTAATATAATTAGCCTATAATTTATAAATAAAAAAATCTTGATCTATTAGACTTCACTTTGTCAGTTGCTGAAGCGCTGGCTTTCAGAAACCGAACTACAAACTACTTGAAATGTGATCGTCCAGTAATTCGCCAACCGTTGACCATTCCATCTAAAAAAAGTTGAAACTACCACTTCGCCTAATTGAGGATGTAGGATATAGTAATACTGGCCATATGTCAGAAAGAAGCAAGGTGCAACTAAGGTGCAAATTAGGTTTGGTTTATTTTTGTCGTCCGATTATCTGCGCTAGGGATATAGGACCGGGGGGAGTGCCTTTCGTGGGGGTCTTTCTAAGGGAACCTAACCCGTATTTACGCAAGGTTCGAAGAAAACCACGAAAACTCCGAACGGTTAGGCCGACAGCCGTGATTGGGTTCGAACCCAGCACCTGCCATCTACCAGTTGAGAGGTCTGTACCTCTCGGCCACTGGTGGGGCCCGGTGCAAATTAGGAGGATGTAATATTAGAACCAAGGGCGGCGCCAGCGTGGGGGCCGGGGGGGCATATGCCCCCCTGTCGGGCATGCCTGGCCCCCCCGTCGGGGTCAAAATTCAAAGTCGTCGGGGAAAATATTTTGCCTTATGAATTTTAGTTCGCTCGAATTAGGTCACATTCAAAGTAATTTTTTTGTCTTTGAAAATCAGTCGGATTCACAAAATTAATTTTTCCGGGTATCTATGAATCGGTTTCTGATTGAATTTTGATTCTTTCAGAATTTTTCGTAAAAGAAATGCCTAAATTCCTCCAGATAAAAATCTACGTAATTTGATACATGATGGCTCTTCACATGTTATTTTTTTAATATACAAAATAAAATTTAAACTGAAGTTATGATCAAATGTTATTTTTTATAACTACGTGAAATTGCGGATCAGTTTCCCCTGATTGTGAATTTACGTTTGACTTAGCTATTTTGAATTATTACGGATGCGGAGTACGGAGAACAAAAATTATTTTTTTTTTAGGGGGGGGGGGGAGGGGGGATTCGATGGCATGTAAAATGCTGCATCGTGTCGGGCAAACTGAACTTGACGCATCTGGTAGTCAGGACTGAATCAGGTTGGTCTTAATTTTTGTCATTGAGAATTGGATTCGAGTCGGTTTAAGATCGAAATATTTTTTTGTCGGGGTCGGAGCGGGTTTCGGGTGGAGTCCAGTATCGGGTTGGACAAATTAATCCAATCCGACTGGCTATTAAAGTCGAATCCGGGTAAAGTGACATTGTTTTAGTGATGTTCGGATTCATTTTACTTTTTGAGTTGGGTATAGTTTTAACTGTTTCTGGCGGATTGGTTCGATTCTAGCTGATTTCTCTAAAAATTTTCAAAAATAGATTATAAATTTACATATCGTTGATACTAAGATATAATTGTAGGCTACTTTTCCATTATTCCATTACTATATTGATTTTGTTTTTTTCATTTTGGAATGATATTCGGCTTGAAGCCTATCGGTTTTGGTTCGAAGTTTGTCGGGTTTGGGTCAGCTATTTTTTAAGTTGTTCAGGTTGAGTGAATATAGGATTTCCGAGTTTGGATCGGGTACAACCTAAACAGCGCAGGATTCTACGCTCTCAAAATAATCAGTGAATTCAACTAAGTTTTCACTTTACTCAGTAAAACATGAAAATTTACACTTTTATTCGCCCATCCCTCGCAATAAATAAATAAATAAAGAAAACAGAGCAATTATCCAAAATACTTGCACCTAAAGCATCATCTTCATCAAATTAAGTGGGTGTTCTGATAGCTGTACTGCCTAGTCCTTTATTATTAACGTATATATTAGAAATTGAATTTATAAATCCCTTTTATTTAAAATAAGTAAGTAAAATAAGTAAAAAGAATGAACCTAAGGCCAAATTTTCCTAACATTCTTTGTCACAAAACAGAAATTTCTTAAAACAGTATGAAATTTTTTTTATTGCGACATTCTGACATTCTCGGCGTGGAAATTTTAGCCCAAATACAACATAATAGAGTCTAGCATAGGATCGACTTTTTGATTACCTTCTTTAATCTCATTGGGTCGGGTTGGCGATATATTTTTGTTCCGGGTCCGTTTTGGATAGGGTTGAATTTCAATGTTTTGAGTTTGGGTTGGGTCTCAAGACTGTTTTCAAATCAAAAGGAGGTAGTTTGATGACATAAATTTTAATTTATTTTTGTTTGGAAATGCATGAAATTAGCAGGTGTTGTTCTTCAGAAACTGTCTAATCGCACATTCATAATAGAGATTTCCGAAAAAAAATCATCTCTAGTCATCTTTAGTTATCACTTTTTCAATTCCTAGGATTTGTATATTTGTACGCTTATGCCTCTTTGAATAGTGGATACCTCCCAACATATGCACATGTAATCTGTAGCTGTACGCTGTACATAAACTACCACAAATAAAATGCATGTGTTAATGTGCGCATAGAAAAAAGAAAATTTTGTCATATTTCGAAAGAAGAAATAATGATACGTTAAGAAATGATAATCTATGATCACATTTCTTACTACTGTATTTCTCATGCAGTAAAACATTCATTCATATTCAAATGCGTATTTTTATTTATTTATTTTTTTTATCAGGTACATACTTGTGGTCAATTTTTTTGTGAAAATTCTTTCATCTGGAATTGCGAAAAATCTATGAGCTGCATGAATTATTGTAACATGAACTTATTGTTGCTAGGTGTTCCAATTTAAGCGGGATATACCGATTTTCAGAGATACCGAGACCCATCACGCTGAAACAGTGACGCAGCCAAGAGGAGGGGGAGTTAAAACACTTTCCAGAGTTAAGAAAGCTCTATAATTGCCACTTATATGAATCAAAACCAAACTTAATATTTAAACGTTTTGTCGTATTTCGGAATCCACCGCTTTATTATATCAGATTTCATTTAATAAAGTGATTCAATTAAATGGCGAAAATTCTACTTAAAACTGTGCAAGTGCATATTACATGGATTAATTAGGTAAAAATTGGTTATTTAAAATAAATCACTTTTTCTGGGACGCATTATGCTAACAGAATGATGATTTCCTTCCACACAGATGCTCTTTTAGTTTAAGTATCATATTAATGAATACTCTAATTAGTACCGATTGTATTAATTGGCGATTCAAATAACCGGCAAACACCTTCTTTCAGAAACTGAAAACACCCCCTAGAACTGAATTCTGGCTTCAGCACTGCGCGAAACCCCCTACGCATGACGCTAAATGATCCGATTTTTCATCATGTCCACATTACATTAAATTTTCACATGTTTAATGTTAATTGAAACTTTATTCCTTACTCTGAGACAAGAGAATTCAACCAGAAGTGATTAATGGTGACGAATATCTTAGTCTAAAGCTGTGACGGTATATTCATGCTGGGTGTCATTTGTCACGTTATATGCAGACATACTCATTAATTTAGGTTAAAACAACACAGTTTATTAAAATGATAAGGGCCAAAGGAAAGTGGAGCCAGTCTATAATTTCACTCACTGAGAACACTATGAAAAGCTAAATCATACTCACAGGCGTCGGTCTAGCTCAGTCGGGGCACCGTCTAACACTTGACACTATTTCCTGGCTGATCTACTAAACAAATCTTAATTTCACAGCCCGTGGCTGTGGATATTTCTTTATTTCTCAAATAATCAAAACTAAACTTTCTTACCAAGGCCGAATCTTTAATCCACTATCTGAACTCCTTTCCGCTTTACTGGAGGCCGTAGCTATTTTCTAATCGTCAGCACCTTACTAAACAATCATCAACTTCGTTGTCCAATGGCGGAATACACACAGAGGCTGCTGGCTACTACCAGAAACACACAGACGCTGGCTGCTGGCTAAGGCCAGAAACACACAGACGCTGGCTGCTGGCTACTGCCAGAAACACACAGACGCTGGCTGCTGGCTAAGGCCAGAAACACACAGACGCTGGCTGCTGGCTAAGGCCAGAAACACACAGACGCTGGCTACTGGCTAAGGCCAGAAACACACAGACACTGGCTGCTGGCTGAGGCCAGAAACACACACCCACCACAAACTCACACCCAAGCTTTTATACGCGACAAACTGAGATACTTCTCATTAACATAATACTAATAACCGCGAGCTAACTGCGGAATTCGAAAGAGCACACACACTCTAGAAAGTTAAAGTAAAAGAGAGGATAGATGTCACTTTTACGCCTACAAAATGTTAAATTATTGACGTCACGATCTCAGAAACACTAGAGTGCCTTTATGACTAAAGGTCACTCCCTCACAACCCCCCCTCGAACTCCGCAGAGAAAAAGGGCTGGGCTAAATGCATGCCCAGAACTTTTTCTTGTTATAAATTTAGAGCCGTAATAAAACACAGTGATGGGTGAAATTTAACGCCGAAACATAACTTTTAAAATATTAACTTTAACCCATCACAACCAAAAAAACTCAGTTTGCCTCAAATAATCACATATTCAATCCAATCATTCTTCTATCTTATAAATAGCCTCCGTAAAACTTCCAAAAACTCGTAAAACTTTCAAAACTAATTACTTCTTCTCTCAAAACAACCCACTCCACTGGGAGTGCTAAAATTTCTCAAAACACTAACCTTCCGAAATTTTCCTCAATATTGCAATGCAACTATAACTTTACCCAAAAATTTCTCCATAACTTTTAAAATACTAGAATTCGCACCAAGTCCAAAAAACCCAATGCGCAAAAACTTTCCTCCTCCAAATTCCGACTTCATCTAAAATTACATTTACTTCATACTAAACTAACTCTGCTACTACGTAATACCTACATCCCCATTAGCCAATGAACTAACTCCCAAACTTCTTCAGACTTAACTCCACTTGAACAATAATTGGGGCACATACGTACAGCGGCATATCGCTGTGCTTATGCAACAATCAAAAAATATCAAAAATTTACAAAATGACGTCATCAATCTCTTCATCTGTATTAACTAAAAGAAAAATAGCAGAATCAATACATAACAAAAGGTATACTTCCCTACAAGAAAATCACATTAACATTCAATTTTAATACAATACAATTTCAAATTCAAATGCAGCTTAAAACTTCGCAACTTGCGGAAACCATTCCCAACTAAAGTACAAAACGCAACTCATAAAACACGAACGATAAGAAGAAAGTTAATTCATTAAATGTTAGTATAAGAGATAGAAACGCGTGTCAAGGACTTCTTGACCGCAAAACACGTGCGCGCCTGAACCGCGGCGCGTGTACAAAATACTATCTGTACTTTCTGAAAATTTAAACATACATTAACATACATTTTATAACACATGAACAATATAACAATATAGTAACATTTTAACAAATAACACAACAATTTAACAATAGATCCAGAACTTTTAAAAGCAGTTAAGACCAAAATTTCCAACATACATAAAACTAACAATTTTGCAAACAAATTTTGAACACAATTAAGCACTAAACGTGAGTCCGTCAAAAAATTCCAAAAATGGCCAAAAGTACAAAACAGTCTCTCTGCTTTCTATTCCTTCACATTGCTACCACATATATGCACTCTAATAGAAATTTAATAAAGAACATTATCACCCAATCATAGAGACGATTCGCTGCTGGCAGGCTTCATACTGCAAGATGGCTTTCTCCTCCTGTCCCAGAAGGCTTGTACGAAGGATCTCTCGTCATCAGAACTGTACGGTGACGCCACAGTTGACTGTCGTGCCTGGAGCCTGGTTCTGAATGGATGCCGTGGAATACTCGTAGGTTCCACTCGACGACTCTGCTCTGGCCGGTTCGCTGGGTTCACTCCATGGCGAGGTTCACACTGTTGTTGCCGGTAATCTGAGAGTTGCCTCCTCTTTCTAGACGCACCCGAAGTTACCGAAGATCCAAGGCCACGTTTCTTTCCGGACCTACGTTGTTTCTTGTTAGGCAAAGATTCGGCATTTAAAGTTCGCTTAACAGTTTTACGAGTGTCCAAACGAAATCTTTTCTGGGGATTAATCACTGAAGATGGTGAACTATTAGTTAATTTATGCTTGTAAGATTGTTGTCTAATAGATGGAGGAACTGGACAATTTATAATTTTTTGTCTTTTATGACACACAGAGTCCGATGTATTTGACACAGTTCTCTTATTTTTATTATACTTTGCTCTCGGATTGCTAGGCTTTCGACTTTCAATAACAGTCTTTGGAGCTGTTTGACCAAATTTTCTTCTTGAATATTGATGAAAAGAATTAGACGAAGAAGTGCTGGACTCGGGACACTCATTGGATCGGGAATTTCGCGAAACACCACTCGACATATGAGAACCTTCACTACCATTTTCTCTAAACTTATACACTCTAACCTGATCCAGATTAACAGTCATTCTTTCACCATTGACATCAACAACCAAATTATTATTTCGAACTTCCAAAACCTCGAACGGACCTACAAACTTCGGACCAAACTTAGCTACTCTCTTTTGACGACTTGAACTTAACCAATGCTTTTCTACTAACACAAAATCTCCAACTTTCACTTCTAACTCCCTTCTACGCATATTATAATACTGAGCTTGCTTTTCTTGCGCTTTTCCCATTTGAATCTGAGCTTCCTTAACCAACCTCTCAATATCCTGACACATGTACTGACTTTCTGCATCTGACACCATAACTAACCTTTGGAATGGAGTAATAACTTTTCTACCCAAAAACAATTCAGCAGGCGTTTTCCCCGTTGACTCGTGAACTGCCGTACGAAGTGCGTACGCAAAATGTTGAAGAAACTGGTCCCAATTTGCATGATGAGAACCAACATAAGAAGAAATCATTTGAATTAATGTACGATTTACACGTTCAGCCATATTAGACTGAGTAAGTTCCCTACCGTCCTCAGTCTGCAACTTTTCACACAAAGACTTAAAAATATTGAATATAAAATCATAACGAAATGGTTTACTAGCAACTAGTGCGTCCAAACCAATATAAATTTCATTAGTTAAACTCGGTTTATCTGAAAAAACTTTACCACAATCGACTAAAGACTTATTAACCTCCATTTTCTTAACCACACTTAAACCCGACTCCTCCAAATTAACTGACACTGAAACAGGCTCTTTCTTACTCACATTCTCATCATTATTCACGATTAACGACTTTTTAAAGAAATCCAAACTAATTCCTCTATCCCTCATATAATCCACACCAACTATACAATGCACTGTTAATCCATCCAACACACAAAACTCCCAACATGTCTTAACCGAACGAATTTCAACTTCCAATTCCACTGAACCTTTATTATCGCAAGCTACTCCCTGTGCTGACTGAACCACCAGACTTGACCTTTTCAACTTCTTATACGAAAAATATTTCCGATAACAATCAAAAGAAATGAACGACTTATCTGCCCCTGTATCGAAGACACTTTTAACGACAATACCATCTAACACAATTAACACTTCAGGTAACTCAACCGGATTAATAGTTATTTTATTTAAACTCACAGAAGGCTTTTTCGATTTGACCTGTGACTGCATACCTTCCGAAATACAGTCACTTACCAGTTTAACTGACCCGACCTCCTCACACCTCTCCTTTGCACTGATCTACCTTCAAAATTCTCATCCGAAGTTAATCTCCTTACTTGCGAAGAAACATTCCTGTCCCGTACTCCCCCACTACGATCATAACCACTATTCTGTCTATTTCCATGCATATTTCTCTCACCACTTCTAAAATTATTAGCACCACCACCATTCCTATCACCATTACTCGTATTCGACGTATTACGACCAAATTCATCATTTCTATTACGCAAATTACTATCCGGAAATCGCTGCCCCCCTCTCACAAAATTACGTTCCCCCTCATTTCTCAAATTACTATCCGTGACAGGTCTCTGCCGAGGGTTACGCAAATCCCGTTGATCCGAGCTATGCCGAGACTCATACTTCGATAATATCTGGTGCATTTCTGCAAAATTCTTCGGTGCTCTAACTTCAATAAAGTCCTGTATATTTGGATTAAAAAGAGGAAAGACAATGTCCAACAATTCCTCAAATGTAATATCCAAATTTAATTTATTTTTTAGTTCCAGCTTACGAAGATAAAATTTTGACGCCGACTCATAAATATTCTGCTTATTACAATAGAACTCTTTTCTCAAAATACTTTTATCTTTAACGGGAGGAAATGCCTTCTTTAACTCAATTACAGTTTGTTCAAATCTTTTCGCTTCCTCAGTAATCAAAAACTTTCCTATATTTTCTAACCACAAAAGTGCTTCGCCCTTTAACGAGCATTTAAGCACTACGTACCTGTTTTTCTCAGGTATATTATTGAACAAAATATAATCATCTAATTTCACTAAAAATTCACTAATATCACCCTCACCGGTGAAATACACCCGTGGCACAATCTCAAAATGTCCGACATTTCGTTGGGCGCCATTTGTGACGGTATATTCATGCTGGGTGTCATTTGTCACGTTATATGCAGACATACTCATTAATTTAGGTTAAAACAACACAGTTTATTAAAATGATAAGGGCCAAAGGAAAGTGGAGCCAGTCTATAATTTCACTCAATGAGAACACTATGAAAAGCTAAATCATACTCACAGGCGTCGGTCTAGCTCAGTCGGGGCACCGTCTAACACTTGACACTATTTCCTGGCTGATCTACTAAACAAATCTTAATTTCACAGCCCGTGGCTGTGGATATTTCTTTATTTCTCAAATAATCAAAACTAAACTTTCTTACCAAGGCCGAATCTTTAATCCACTATCTGAACTCCTTTCCGCTTTACTGGAGGCCGTAGCTATTTTCTAATCGTCAGCACCTTACTAAACAATCATCAACTTCGTTGTCCAATGGCGGAATACACACAGAGGCTGCTGGCTACTACCAGAAACACACAGACGCTGGCTGCTGGCTAAGGCCAGAAACACACAGACGCTGGCTGCTGGCTACTGCCAGAAACACACAGACGCTGGCTGCTGGCTAAGGCCAGAAACACACAGACGCTGGCTGCTGGCTAAGGCCAGAAACACACAGACGCTGGCTACTGGCTAAGGCCAGAAACACACAGACACTGGCTGCTGGCTGAGGCCAGAAACACACACCCACCACAAACTCACACCGAAGCTTTTATACGCGACAAACTGAGATACTTCTCATTAACATAATACTAATAATCGCGAGCTAACTGCGGAATTCGAAAGAGCACACACACTCTAGAAAGTTAAAGTAAAAGAGAGGATAGATGTCACTTTTACGCCTACAAAATGTTAAATTATTGACGTCACGATCTCAGAAACACTAGAGTGCCTTTATGACTAAAGGTCACTCCCTCACAAAGCGTTTTGTGCATTTACTTCCGTTCAATGTTTATTCGAAGGCGAAATAGGATTCAAGAAAAGATAAGACATACGAAAATTCATCTGCTCACTTTGACCTTATTAAAAAGTGTTTGGCGAGCATTTTTGTAAATGAATGCGTATAAACAAAGAATTTTTTTTTATATATTATTCTTGAACTTAACATTGTATCAAATTAAAAAATTTTCGCCAGGCTCGTCGTAAAAGCTAAACACCCGTGCATTTTCCCGTTATAAAAGCAAACATACCATGCCATACAGTTTGTCTGCATTTTTTTTGGCATTTTTGGTCCAAGCCGGGATATATAAAATTCAATGAAATCTGGGTCGACAGGACACAGCTCAATTCCATCAACCAATTAATTACAGATATTCTTAAATGGCTGCTATTTTACATCTAAAATTATTCTTAAAGTGTTTTGTATACATTTCTAGGCAAAATTTTAATCGGACAGTTTATCTTAAAATTGATTAAAATGTCGATATTTTTACATATTAAATGAAAACCTGTTTAATTGTGGATATTTTAACACCTCATTTTTACCCATACAGTAATTATATTGTGAGATATTGCAAATTTTGTTATTACAACCAACGCAATTGCCTATACCAGCGGTTCCCAAACTTTTGGGCTCGCGGAGCCCTTTTTGGGAAAATTTTTTAAGGCGGAGCCCCTGAACCCAACTATACTCTGTGGTTTACAAATTATTTTTTTTTTATGCCTATGAAGCAAATATGAAGCAAGCCTATGTTGAATAAAAATCTGAACCAGTAATTTCTAACATTGGACGAAAAAGTTCTGTTTGGCTTTTTGCTGATACAGAAATTCTAATGGCGAAAGCCACACAGACACAGAAAAAAAAGTAAGTTGTACCGTTTTCGTTAGCAGAGAGGTACTTCTATGTAATTCCCATAAGCTACTCGTAAAAAAAAAAAAAAAAAAAAAGCCCAGTTTTAATTATTGATGAGTAATTATGTAATACGTTTTCGCTAGTCCCGTCTACTCGTAATAGAATCAAGCGTTTATGGAATATTTTTTCGTTCATCCTTAAGTTTCTTATACAGTACAACCCCGCTAATTCGGACCCCGTTAATTCGGATCTCCGGATAATCCAGATCGGTTTGGTCATTTTTTTTCGAGTTTGAGAAGCGATTAGGTTAATTTCCATAACATTAGTTTGTTTCATCGTCGTATTCTGAGTAAAAAAAAAAATTTTCTGAAATCTTTTCGGAAGAATTAAGCAAAGTAAACATTTTTACTGTCTGTAAATATTCAATAAGTTTCACATAAAGGTGATTTTCTGTAAGTATGTTTTATCTGGGTCCGGATAATAGTCTGGGTCCGGTCCCAGTTAATCCAAATTATCGGGGTTTTACTGTACTTTTAAACATGCAACGAAGATGAATCGTCTCTCACCTTCTTTTTTTTTTGAGCAAATTTAACACGTTCGCTGCCGCTTACGTGAAGATGTAACGATAGTTAACCCTTTGCGGCGCAGGACAAATTCATTGCTTAAATGTTGAAATTAATGACTGTCACCGGAATTTGAAAACAACTTTATTTGTAAATAAAGCCCTATATATAAAGCCCTGTAAATAAAACCTTATATATCACGCATTCAATAAACCTTAATTTTTAGGTAGATTTCGTAAGAAATACTACCTATTGCAATCGCACCAGTTTATCTATCTATCTATCTATCTATCTATCTATATATATATCTCACTTTTTTATGGACACGATAACTTCTATAATTTTTCACCAATCTCCACCAATTAGGTAGATTTCGTAAGAAATACTACCTATTGCAATCGCACCAGTTTATATATCTATCTATCTATCTATCTATCTATATATATATCTCACTTTTTTATGGACACGATAACTTCTATAATTTTTCACCAATCTCCACCAAACTTGTACATAAAATCAAAGGGGATAAAATCTTGGCTAAGTTCGTTAATGGGCAAAATCGGACCAAGGGGGTCGGAATAGGGGGCGTTTTTGTGAAAATCGAAAAAACGCCATAACTTCTTAATTAAAGTAGATATCGAATCGGTTTAAAGTTTATATTACTTCTTAAAAATGGGCCAAAAGTATATGCATGACAGATTTTTGATAAATTTAGAAGTGGGCTCAAGTGGCGAAAAAAAACAGGGATTTTGAGAGAAAAAAATTCATAACTTCGTCAATTTTTAAGATATCAAGTCCAACTAAATTTTTTGTAAATGTTCTTAAAGTTATCTAAAACTTTTGTATTTACAAGTTTTTGATAGGACCAACTTTTACCGGCGAAAAAAATTAAAAACGAAAAGGAAAAGGGCGCTGAAAAAAGAGAAAAATCCATAACTCCGTCAATTTTTAAGATATCAAATCTGATTAAATTTATTTTACATCTTCTCAAAAATATCTACAACTTTTATATTGACAAGTTTTTCATAGGATCAATTCGTATAGCAAAAAGAAATTAAACAAAAATAGGAGTTGGAGAAAAAACCTCAAATCCAAACTGCTTATATTCTGACTCATTTTTAAATTATTTTTGATTCTAAACGCATCCAAATGGTAGATCCTCTTATTGAGAAACTGTATAAAGTGACGCATTGGTCAATTTTCTGATAAAGACAGAATATATTTCAAAAAAGGCTACCAAAAAGGGTATTTTGAACAGAATTTCTGAAAGTCATCGGGATTGAAAATTGAAGGAAGTGTTCAAATAAGAAATTGCGTTTTTTTCTGACTCGTTTTTAAATCCATTTTTGCTCTCAAATGCATCCAATTTACAGATCCTCTTATTTAGGAACTATATAATGTGATGCATTGATCGGTTTTTTGATAAAGACAGAATATATTTTAAAAAAGGCTACCAAAAAGGGTATTTTGAACAGAATTTCCCGAAGTCTTCGTGATTTGAAAATTTAAGGAAGTTTTCACATAGCAAATTGCGTTTTTTATGACTCGTTTTAAAATCCATTTTCGCTCTCAAACGCATCCAATTTACAGATCCTCTTATTTAGGAGCTATATACTGTGACGCATTGGCCAGTTTTTTGATAAAGATAGAATATATTTTTTTAAATGCTGTCAAAGTGAGTATTTCGCACAAAATTTTCCGAGCAATCATGAATAAAGAATTAAGTATGTATTCAAACAACAAATAGGTTATTTTATGACTCATTTTTAAATTCAATTTTTTTCTCAAATGCATTCAACTGACAGTTTTTTGTTATTTAGGAGCTGTATAATGTACTGTTTTGGTCGATTTTTTTAATAAATTCAGAATCTATTTCAAAATATGTTGTCAAAACGGGCATTTGAGCTGGATTTTTCTTAAGATGATTCTGATAAAACCAGTTTTTGAAGAAAAATGAAATTAAAAATTTTTCATAAACGGCCAATTGAAGTTATTAAATTGGGTTTATCTCTAATCATATATTTTTTTTGTTGTATTGAGCACTCTTCGAAATCTACCTCCGCCTATAGGCCCAGTCGACAGGGATTTTTAAAACATAATTCCGGTGCAAATGTGGCGTTTGGGAATTAAAATTAAGCGGTATATCTATGAAACCAGCGCGCCGCAAAGGGTTAACGCTGCACTGTAGAAATGGGTTTTTCCCAGATGCCGATTTACTTTTTATAACAAAGAATCAGTGAAAGATTTTCCGCGCCAGCGCTTGACCTGCTATTAGACATCACCCCACATCACGCGCTGGCGCGTGAGTGGCCATTTAACGTTGACGCCTTATCACGCGCTGGCGCGTGATCGGCAGCGAATGTGTTAAACATATACATTCAGAATTAAGTCATCGTTTTAGTGTTTAAGTGGGCGGGGAAAAATCTATAAGCTGTATTGTTTGGTGCAACATTATTCACTTTTTTGGACATTTTATTTAAAGTATTTGGCTATTAATTAGAGTTTTAAAAGAAACTTTCTTTCGTCATTGTTTCTTCCTCAAAACAGACATGCAGTTAAAAACTACACATGTTAACTCCTTGAGGCGCAAGCGTTAATGTCTCTGTAATATTGGATTCTCACCGGAAAAATCGTAAAGTTTTGTTTAAAATAAGAAAAGACAATTCCTAATAACTCGCCGCCAAAGTTAAAAATATAAAAAAGTTTCTGCTGAGAATCTCGTTTAAATTAGGTGGGATAAAATATATCCTACTGTCCTTCAAAGGGTTAAACGAACTGCAACTAGTTCAAAAGCTTTTCTAATAAAATGGGATACATGGGTGGAATTAAATTTATATCAGAACGGGTACTCATTGACAAAAAATCTAATCAATGGTTGCAGCTGAGCAAATTTTTAAATTATTTAATATGATGACAAATGTAAACCAAAATATATCTATTAAATCGCTACAGACTTATTTCTGATTGGAAATGTGGCAGAGACCAATTAAAAGAAAATTTTAAAGAAGGGTTGTAAAAAGACACAAGATGCTTAAAAAATCCAGTTTCAGCAATATACATTGCTTTTAAAAATAAGTTCAATTATGAAAAACAGCATAAAAATTTAAACAACTAAGAAATTATAAGAATATAATAAACGGATTAAAGCAATTAAAGTTACGAAAAGAAAAGAACTATATACACAGCGTACATAAATATTAAATAAATCTATGAGGGGTTTCTTAAATAATACAAAATATTTCATAAAAGGGCGTTTTAATCGACAAACATTGTTGTACAGAGAAAAACAGTTTAGAAAATTTAAATATACAAATAACATAAACAGATTAAAGAATTTAAATTTATATAAAAATACATATACACAATGTACACAAATGTAATACGGATCTAATAAAGGTCTTTAAATGATAGAAGATGCAATAAAAATATGTTTTCAGCGACAAACATTATTTTATTATAAAAAACAGTATAAAAAATTAAATAACTAAAAATTAATACAAGCAACATAAATAGATTTAAAAAAATCAAACATATAAAAATAAAAATAAATATATATGCACATATCACACACAAACGAATCTAGTGAGGGATTTTAAATTATACAAGATCTTTTTTTTATAAGACGTTTTAAGCGACAGATATTGCTTTAAAAATTAAATACAATTTTGATAACTAGGATAGAATTTTTAAATAAGTACAAATTAATAAAAATAAACATTTAAGGAAATAAAAATTCCACAAATAAAAAAAATACAATATGCAACATATACAAATATTAAATGCTGTAATTTTTTATTATCATTCTGCATAAGTTTTACGAACAAAAATATATAAAAGTTTTGTGTGAAAAATGTGCTTGAATTATTTTGGACAGATACTTTATTATCCGGTGCAATGTTCGACAATAGTAAGTGATCTCTGGCTCTGTATTCAACCGGTTTCTGTATTTTGTTTTGATACTTGTGTAACTGGAGAAACGAACTTCACACAGATATGTTTTTGAAAATGAGAGTAAAATTAATTTTGCTCTGACAAGATTGTGTATTCACCTGTCAAATGACACCAAAATTCAGTGATACGCTTACTTTGAAAAGAGATTTATATATCGCTTTGATATGCTACATGCTACATCAATGAGAGATTCGTATTCCTCAGAGCTTAAGCTGTGTGGTTTTGTTTTTACACTGAATGGCTTTATTATCCATTTAAAATCGTCCAGCATCTTATTTTGATCAGCTAGAATGTAATGCTTAAATGAATTTATCAGAGCTTCGAGATGATTTTGAATACTTTCTGATATTTTTTCAAACTTAATGTTATGGTCATTTAAAAATATTTTAGTAAAAGTTAAGTATTTAATAAGAATTAAGAATAAACGTATAAATAGGCGGAGCTCCAAAGAACTAAACTGTTGTCTCTTTTGTTCGGCAAACAGAGTTGACAGCACTAGCCGGACTTTTCTGTTTCGATTCAGGTTGTGCATTCAATTCAGAATACTATTTCTTGTAACTTATTTTAAATCGAATTTTTAAAACACATTTAAAGCAGAAATATAAAATAAAACAATTCAAACCAAAAATATTATACAGAAAGTAGATACATTTATAATGCCAATGTTTAACTGGCTTTGAAGTGTATTATTGTATTTTTCAACCAAGTTATAGATACACATATTTTTGACGCACAAAAATTTCTACATACTTTTGAAAATCTTTTAATTACGGTATGCTAATTTCTTTCATGTTTTATTTATTTTCCTGGAACGCCACGGAGCCCCTGAAAAATTCAGGCGGAGCCCCGAGGGGTCCGCGGAGCACACTTTGGGAACCTCTGGCCTATACAAATGAAAACTTTAAACGGCTTTTTCTCCATGTTTATATTTTCTCCACTTTCCCGTTTTCAAAATGCTAACATTTTCTTTCTTTTAGGTAGCTTTCATTACAAAAAGTAAAAAGCTACTTATTGCAGCCGTCCGGAGGAAAGCACTTCCGGAAAATTTTGGCATATTTTCACCGATCATGGCCCCCAGACCCCAAAACCACCCTCCGTTCAAATGTTGACATATATATCTATATATATATATAACCATATATATATATATATATATATAACCATATATATATATATATATATATATATATATATATATATATATATATATATATATATATATATATATATATATATCTGATTTTCGTCATGCGATAACTAACGTATTTATGAACCGATTTGAATGAAACTTGGTATGTACATAGTACATACAAATGTCTCGACCGAGTTCGTTGGTCAGCATCATCTGCCATTTTGTTTCAAAATGGCGACCATTTAAAAATTTTTTAAAAATTTAAAATTAAATGCGAAAAAATTAAAAGTTGAAAAATATTTTTCTTTTACGTGTTAGAACTTAAAACAAAGATTCCAGAACACTTTTTATTTTGTCTATATCTTAAAAAATGATTGAGTTATAGCACTTTGAATTTTTCTTATGGCTGACATTTTGAAACGATCTGATTTTTGTCACGTGATAACACGCGTATTTATGAACCGATTTCACTGAAACTTGGTATGTACATAGTACATACAAATGTCTCGACTGAAATCGTTGGTCAGCATAATCCGCCATTTTGTTTAAAAATGGCGGCCATTTTAATTTTTTTAAAAAATTTAAAATTAAAAATTAAATGCAAAAAAATTAAAAGTTGAAAAATATTTTTCTTTTACGTGTTAGAACTTAAAACAAAGATTCCAGAACACTTTTTATTTTGTCTATATCTTAAAAAATGATTGAGTTATAGCACTTTGAATTTTTCTTATGGCTGACATTTTGAAACGATCTGATTTTTGTCACGTGATAACACGCGTATTTATGAACCGATTTCAATGAAACTTGGTATGTACATAGTACATACAAATGTCTCGACCGAGTTCGTTGGTCAGCATCATCCGCCATTTTGTTTTAAAATGGCGGCCATTTTAAATTTTTTTAAAAATTTTAAATTTAAAATTAAATGCGAAAATTTAAAAGTTGAAAAATATTTTTCTTTTACGTGTTGGAACTTAAAACAAAGATTTCAGAACACTTTTTATTTTGTCTATATCTTAAAAAATGATTGAGTTATAGCATTTTGAATTTTTCTTATGGCTGACATTTTGAAACGATATGATTTTGCCACATGATAACACGCGTATTTATGAACCGATTTCAATTAAACTTGGTATGTACATAGTACATACAAATGTCTCGACCGAGTTCGTTGGCCAGCATCATCCGCCATTTTGTTTCAAAATGGTGGCCATTTTAATTTTTTTTTAAAAATTTTAAATTTAAAATAAAATACGAAAAAATCAAAATTTGAAAAATATTTTTCTTTTACGTGTTAGAACTTAAAACAACGATTCCAGAACACTTTTTATTTTGTCTATATCTTACAAAATGATTGAGTTATAGCACTTTGAACTTTTCTTATGGCTGACATTTTGAAACGGTCTGATCTGAACGATCCACAATGTTGCTTTAAAATGGCATACACTTTATGATATCGTGCAATTTAGTGACTCTCCAAATTGCTTAAAATAAAACCTGATTGAATAAAATATGACTAATTTCTAAAAATTCCTATTAATATTCAGTCTGGACAAAAATAGTATTCAATCTTATAAAATCACTAATTTTATAAGATTATTTTCACTAATTTGAGATTAGTATTTTTGAACAATGTAACTTACTTTAAAATAAATAAATAAATATGTAAGTATATGAAAGCTACCTCTTCCTCCCGGCTTTTTTTTTTTTTTTTTTTTTTTTTTTTTTTTTTTTTTTATCTATTTGAGATAGATATTTTTTTTTTTTTTTTTTACATGATCTTTATTATATCTGTAATAAATTTACGTACGGAATTTGTCTTCAGGTTTTTTGTAATTTTTTTTAACTAAAAGTATTGTCGTGCTTTGCCTCCTTCAGCACACAAAGTATAAAATCTTTGCAAACATATTCTTTCTTTCTTTCTTTTTTCTTTTTCTTTTATATATATATATATATATTTGGTCTGCTTTGATTGTTAATTTCTTGTAACATAGTAATTAATTATCTAACCACACAATTCTCGTCCCCTAAAATTTAACACTTCTCTTTTTGAGCTACTCATAGACAAAAAAAATTAAAAATCTATGTAAAGCACTTAAAAAAAAAAAAAAAAAAAAAAAAAAAAAAAACCTTTGTTTTAAAAATCAGAAATTTGCGTTTTCCTAATTGCCTTTATCCTAGAAACCAAATTTCAAAGTGCTTAAAATTGAGTTTTTTAGTTAATTTCTTTGGAAATTATTAACTTTTTCGGGTAAAAAATTTAACAAAATATTTCACCCTTTATTTAAAAAGTATTCCACCTTTCATTTAAAAAATGCAAAAGGAAAGAAGAAGAAACAAAGATATGCTATGTTATCGTTTATTTTTTCTATTAGTAAATGTTACAACTAAGATACCACTCAAATCACTCAAAAACGCCCAGATGATAATGTTAATCCTTTCCGGCGCGGACAAATTCTGTTAGCAAAACGAGAAATTATCGACTGACACTGGAATTTAAAAACGACTTTTTAAGAAATCAAGAACTCCTTAATTTAAGCTTTTATTGGAAAAATAAGATTTTATTAAAATATTGGTGTCAATTGCAAGTTTGGACATAAAATTAGGTGTGTCCAGACCGGACACACTGCGCCGGAAAGGGTTAAGTCAAGGGGCGTTATTTTCAAATATATCGCTCAGATTTTAGTACTTTTACATTTTTTTTTTTTCGTAAGATAGCTGAGGACGATCTGCAACCGGGCTAGTTTTTGTCTTTTCGAATTTTGGTTATATATTTTTATAGTAAAATAGTTTCAATTTCAGAACTGGTTAAATACGAAATTTAAAGTAATTTTTTTAGAAAAATCTGAAACCAAAATAGAAAAAGTAAAAACTAGCCCGGTTGTAGATCGTCCTCAGCTATCCCATGCAAACTAGGCCTTTTTGAGTGACTAGTGTGGGCTTTTAAGGTAACATTTTAACAGGATATTATTTGAGGGAAAAATTTCTCTTCCAATACTGCCCGAAAGAATAAAATACAGTCCTAGATCGGCCCGAATCAATAGATAAAAGGAAGACCGAGTCCTGTCCTTGGAACAATGGGAAAATAAAATATCTAACAGGCGTTTCAAAAAATAAAATTTAGAGACTCGAGTCTTCAGATAAAAATTAAGCCCCTACCTAACTTAATAAACAAAAATTTCGCCAAACTCGGGCTTAGCGACAGGACCAGACTCGCGGTCGTTCCTAATATATATTACGAATTCGGCCTAAAGTTCTGCATGGTGCCGTTTTACACATCTGAGCAGATCCGCGATTCGGGTCGAGTTGCCACTATATTTTTTCATTACGGATCGGGTTCGGTTTGGATTGGCATCTACTTTTTTACTGCAGCTCGGTTTCGAGCCGGGTTGACTTTCTTTGTTTCAGGTTCGAATTAGCCCGAATTTTAAAAATAATCTGCAAGATATTTTTCAGGTTAAAAATCAGTATACAATAAAATTTCCACAATGAACACCCCCAAAAAGCGGACACATCTATTTAGTGAAAACTTCTTAAATTCCTATATTTATGAGCTTACATCTATGTATAGCGGCCACCTCCACACATGTAACATGTATGTGTGTGCATAAACTATTACAAACACGGTAACAATTTTCATATTCTAAGAAACAAACAAACAAAAAAATGGTTCCACAGAAAACATAATCTACGACCGCATTTCTTAAATACATCTTATATCTCATGCAGTAAATTGAATATATATTCATTCATATTCAAATACACATTTATTTTCATTTCAAGACAGTTCTTCTCAAATCTTTTTTTGAAATCTCAACAACTTGACATCCAAAACACTTAAATGTGACCAGCAATAAAAATTGGAGGTTGAACCCGACTAGCACAAAGGAAATTACAGTCATAATGAAAAAAGAAATTCCAATATTAAAGACAATCCTACTCGATGCATGACTTTGTTTAACAAGATGTCTGCTCTTTAGAGATTTTACAAGTTTCGAATATTAAATGATACAGAATTGTTCAGTTTCTCTATAAAATATAAAATTGATATTGGAGTTGATATTAGATATATAATTGTAGATAACTTTTAATAATTACATTAAAGCCTTATTTATTTTTCTTTCATTTCGGGTTCGGATAGAAATATATCTGGTTCACGTTGGATTGTGTGGCACCAAAAATTATTTTGGCGAGTTCGGATCGGGTTGCGGGTTGACTTCAAATGTAATTTTCGGTTTCGGGTTGGGTAGCACAGGATTTTGATTCGGACCCCCTATCGGGGATACCATGCCCCCCCCGTCGGGCAAGTTCTGGCGCCGCCCCTGATTAGAACATCTTTTTGTGAAAAATGCAACATCTACTTTTACTTCCATGGTGACAGGAATTGCTTAAAACTTTTCCTATCAAATAAGAGAAGAAAGCAAAATATACTAACAAACAGCAATTTTAGTTTAATTTTTGTTTTTTATTTTTTGCAATTTTTACATGGTTTTTCCTGTTTACAAGTATAAATTGAGTGTCAAATATTGCAAATTATATAATTCTAATTGGATATTTTTAAATACATCTTTTACATTTTTTATATATCTTTCAAAATTTCGATTTGAAATTGTACTACATTTATATTTTTGAGTGTATTGTACTAATAATGGAATACCCATAAATGACAAATTGTTCCTCGGAAATCCACTGTACTATTAATAGTACATAATATAATTCCTTAAATAATTATAATATTCTAATAAAACTTAATTTTTGCCTTTCAGAGCAATACTTTTTCATGTTTAAATTAAAAAAAAAAAAAAAAAAAAAAAAAAAAAAAAAAAAAAAAAAAAAAGGAATGTAAAGAAAAATTTAGACCAAGGTTAAAACAAAAATAACAGAAATCGGTTGCATAGTTTCTGAGTAATCGGTGAACATACATAAAAAAATATACATATGCGTTGAATTGACAACCCTCCTTTTTTGAAGTCGGTTAAAAAGATATTACTACGTTTGTTCATAACATACTAAAAACAATTATAAGAAATGCAGATAATTTAATTTAATAGTTAGAAAATACATAAATAAGCCGTATCTTGGAGGTGCGATTAAAACTACACAAGACTGCTTTTCAAGAAATTTAAATTTTAAAATTTCTATAGAAACATCATTTTCCAAGTTTGGAATTTGCCAAGGTCATGAAATCAAACTGCAATATATACAAAAGCCGTGATTTCTAGAGGCATGATATACCAGAATAGCCAATTCCCCTTGAATGAATATACTTCCCTCCCACCAGAATATACCATCTTAATCGAACAAAATTACCGACCTTCGTGTTTAATTATTCTGGCACATGGCTTCAACTATAAGTTAAATTATGCTGTATTTTGTAATTTTGTGTTATTTATGCTACTGATGAGGAATTTTGAATAAATTCGAAGCGTTTAATGCTTTATTTAAAAAATAATTTTATATGTTTTCTAACTATTAAATTAAAATGTCTGTATTTTTTGTAATTATTTCTAATAACAAGATTCTTTTATGAATATTTCCTGTATAGGATTACCTGGGGGAATTTCTGTTCAAAAATCATCAACATCGATTTATTATAAAAACGACTAAAAGAATTGTTCCCAGATTTTTAATGTTTTATGTTTATGTTTATTTTTATTTTTACTTTTATTTTTATTTTTTTATTTATTTTATAAATAAGTCCCTTTTGATGCCTATATAACATAATGCTTACTTAAATATACATGTACTTATTACAATTGAAATAATTATAATTTTTAAGTATCCAAGATTTACCCCCCAGATACTTTGGGGCAGTATTTCATCAACTTCTGTAAATTATTTAAAATGTATAGATAGTACAAATTTTAATATGTAATAAAGACCTTTATATTTAAAAATCGTTAAACATTCACAAATATATTTAGGACGGCAATCCGCAGAGAGGACAGTTAAATTACTAAAAAAAAACTTTTTTTTGTATATTGTGTAGGGATAGCTTTTATAAAGCTAACTCAAAAATATATTTTATATATGTACCATTTCTTTTATTTTTACTTTTAGGTAGTATATTTTTTCAAGATATCATCGAAAATGCAGTGTATAAATATCGCGTCTCCCATGTACTTCCGAATAAACTGAAATTGAAATTATGTAAAAATAAGAGTTAGTAGACGTCATTTTAAACTTTACAGAAAAACTCTAGCAATTATCTTAGGACTAGGGATGGGCATTATTTATCGTATTAGGATAAATAACAGTGTTACTACGCTAAAACCTAATATTGCATTAATATGTTACTGAAAAGTCCCTGTTAAATAAATAACACATGGTTCTTAATGACAGCATCTTCCTTCACTTGTTTTAATCAAGATTTCATTTTTTGTACCTCTAAAATAATAATAATATTCATTAAAAACGTCCTTAATCGTTTCTTTTGAGACGTTTGCCGAACAATGTTGAATGTCCGGGCTGGGTGCCCGGATAGCGCACCCCCCCCCCCCCTTCCTGCTTGCGCAGACCCATTCACAATTATTTAAAAAATTTGCATCCCCCCCTTATTAAAACATCCTTAAAAACCCTTATTAAAAAATCTTACAATTATACACTCTAAGATAAAAAACCTGTCTAAAACGGAATTTAAAACTGTTTTAAAAGCTTCCGTTTTAGAAGGTTTTACTATATAAAATAAGATATTGTATGTATTCAGCAAGTACAGCCCGGACAGCCCCCCCCCCTGCTTGCGCAGACCCATTCACAATTATTTAAAAAATTTGCGTCCCCCCCCTTATTAAAAAACCCTTATTAAAAAAACTCACAATTATACACTCTAAGATAAAAACCTGTCTAAAATGGAATTTAAAACTATTTTATAGGCTTCCGTTTTAGAAGGTTTTACTATATAAAATAAGATATTGTTTGTATCCCGCAAGTACAGCCCGGACAGCCCCCGCCCCTGCTTGCGCAGACCCATTCACAATTATTTAAAAAATTTGCGTCCCCCCCCCCTTATTAAAACACCCTTAAAAACCCTTATTAAAAAAAATCTCACAATTATACACTCTAAGATAAAAAAACTGTCTAAAACGGAATTTAAAACTGTTTTATAGGCTTCCGTTTTAGGTTTTACTATATAAAATAAGATATTGTTTGTATCCAGCAAGTACAGCCCGGACAGCTCCTCCCTGCTTGCGCAGACCCATTCACAATTATTTAAAAAATTTGCGTCCCCCCCCCCTTATTAAAACACCCTTAAAAACCCTTATTAAAAATAATCTCACAATTATACACTCTAAAATAAAAAAACTGTCTAAAACGGAATTTAAAACTTTTATAGGCTTCCGTTTTAGAAGGTTTTACTATATAAAATAAGATATTGTTTGTATCCAGCAAGTTCAGATTAAAAATTCTGGGCACTCACCCGTTCAAAAAGCTGGTTACGCCTATGCAACCACAGAAGAAATAACTCCTTAATATTAGCTAATTCAATAACTGTTAGATTTTTCACCAGTTTTTCAATTCGGTTCAGTTATGTAGTTCTTTTCTGTTAGATTTTCCACCCGTTTTTGAAAAAATGTAGTTTTTTACATTACAAAAGAACATTTTATCGCTTCGTAACTGTTGTTTATTTTCAAACGTTTTGTCTGAGGATAATGTTGTTATCGTTAACGACTTTTGATTTAAAGTTTCGTTTCCTGTTTGGTTTTCATTCGCGGTTGTTGAAGAAAGAGGATAAATAAAAAATGATTTCGTCTCTTTTTTATTAAATATCAGAAAGACTGAATTTGAGATTTGTGGATTTGATTTCTAAAGGGCTCTTCTGGGGGGGGGGGGGTTCCCTATAGGACCATTTTTTGGGAGGGGTGCTGGGGTGGGGCGTTTCTCATTTTTTGATGTAATATGTCTATCGAAAGCTTATGCTTCATACATTACAAATCTAGCATAAAAAATTTTCTCCCGTTATTCTGGGTCACGTTACGGACCCATAATGGGTTGAAATTTAAATTTCTTAAACTTCTTCGAGGTTTTTTGCCAAATCGGTATCAGAAAAAAATTGTGCCAACGTGATGTGTGTATGACATCTGCGCCATATAAATATTATTCAGTCTTTTTTTATTGCAATTTTTTTATGTAAAACAATATGCATTATTTTTCATGCACAATTGCGCATTAAAGGAAAATTGTAATGCAATTTTTGTAGTAGTACTTTATAATAATGAATAAAAAAAAAACACATTATTTAAAAGTATTTCCTGCACAATAAAATGTTTCCTGACGATTACAAAAAAATATGTCCTGACAATTCAAAAAATAAAAACGTAATTGTCCAAGTTTTCACTACTGTCGGCATTCCAAAAATGTCACTTTTTTTAGGGGGGGGGGGGTGAAAATTTTGTGGAAATAAGTCTTATTTTTTTATTTATGTATGGATCCATATAAAAAAGTATGAGCTAGTGAATTTTGGAACCATTTTAATACAACTCATATTCCAAATATTAAAATAATTGAGAAAAATTATTAAAAAAATATTTTCAATTTAATCATTTTTATATTAAGTAAATGCAATTAAATTTCTTATAAATTGAATCTAGAATGTTTAGATAAGATTTTAATATTTACAAAATATAAAATACAGTACAATATATTAGGTTTACAGCTTTTGAAAGACATAAAAATAGTAGGATAAAATTTAGATGAGTTCAAAGTATTAGAATATTTTATTTTGCGCAACAATATTACCTTATTAATATGAAGTAAATGGTAGTTAATTTTTTGTAGCACCCTCTTTTGCTTTCATAATAGCGTACAATCGATCTTGCATACTATACATATCTGCTATTAAGAAATTAGTAAAAAAAACTGAGTCTGGAAAAAATTTCATTCTCTACCATCTGTCCTATCTCACAAGTTTCTTTGTCCTATCAGTTAATATTTGTTTTATGTTTTGCAGCTGCTCTAGTAGTGGCAGCACGCATTGACTTGCTGTACGAAAATTCAGTAATGCATTTCATCTCAGATTTTAAAACATCAACAGTGCTGATTGAGAAAACGCGGTATACGGAAAATGGATTTTTGAAAAATTCGTTAAAGAAAACTTTCTTTAACGTTAAAGAAAGTTCTATGTTAAAGAAAACTTTCTTTAACATAGAGAGGAAAATGGATTTTTGAAAAATTCGTTTTCCTCTCTATGTTAAAGAAAGTTTTCTTAATATGTTTTCTTGTGCTTTCTAATTTTCCTGCTTTTCGTATTTCCTATTGGATACATTATTTTATATTCAAAAATATATGTGCCTATAGATATTTTCTTAAATGTTGTTGCCCCACCAGTGGATGAGAGATTCTGCCCTCAAAACTGGTAGACGGCAGGCGCTGGATTAGAACAAAACCCAACGCGGTCGTCAGCTCAATCATTCGGAGTTTTCCCTGGTTTTCTTCGAACTTTGGATTTCCTTGCGTAAATACGGGTTGGGTTCCCTTAGAAAGACCCCCCCCTCCCTCCATGGGGGGCCCATATCCCATGTGTTGCCCGTTTGGGAGCATATTTAGCAATTGTTTATAAATTGTTTATTGTATCCTGTTACAAAAATAACAGGATGCTGGAACCTGTTACCAGCGCTACTGTGGAATGATGTAACCTGTTAACCAAAAATAACCATATTTCCCATCTCTACTTAGGACACATATTTTTTGAAAAAAGAGCATTTTCCCATTACACACAAATTCCAATTTTTCAGCATTCCGCAAAAGCATTGACAAATGCTAAATGCCCATATCGTAGCAGAAGTATAAAATGATTGTTGATAATAATGTTCGAAAAAAATTGTTGGTAATTAGTAGACATTGTAAAAACAGACAACAGTTTGGACATACATAAATAAAAGGGAGGCACACTTTATGTGGCATTGGCTTTTAAAACCTAGATAATATCTTTTAATAATATGTTTGTGCAAAGCAATATTCAATAGGAATATAAAAGCAATAAACGTGTTCAAAACAGACTAATTTAACTAGAATTAATTAGATAAATGCTATGGGATTCGCTACTTGCTTGCATTGAGTAGACCTCTCAATACGCATCCCGTGTCTTTAAAGTCAATTAAGAACCTATTTGGAAAAACGCAGCATGGGCCAAGGCGGCGTTGCAATCTCCTTTCCAAGCGCGCTTAGTACAATGCCAAGTTTAAGCTTTGAACAAGTATTTTGTTTTATCTGCACTGTAAAGATTAAAACTTATTACTTCTCTAAATTTAATTTTATGAAACGCGAAATGAAGATTAAATATGTACTACTTTTATTGTCAGTACCAAATTAAGTTCATATACAAAAAATAAAGATATGATAAGATTTTAAAAAGTTATACAGAATAGCAATATTTGGTATTATTTAAGTTTCATATCTCTATGGTATAGCCATTTATACTTTTCTAGTATATACACAAAGTAAAAAACTCTAATTTGTTTATACACAATCTTAAGTTTTAAATCCTTTTACAAACTCTTAGTATTCTTTTAGCAACGATATGTTTTAATAATACAATTAATAATTATATTTTTACTGCATAGAGCACATAGGGCGCGAGTTATACTCGCACTTGATCGTTTATTTAATAGCTAAGTAAATTTATTATTGAGAAAAAAAATAGAGATAAGAAAAATATTTAAATTTTGAGTTGTGACAAAATTCCTTCTTCAAATGTGCCAAAACTAAGATCAATGTTATTTTACAAAAACTTAGCAAGCAGCATCAAAACAATTTTTTTACCAAGCTAGATAATTAGCAATAGTACAAATAAATGATAAGTTCTAAAGGCAATGATTTAGAGTATCTATATGATTTTTTATATTTTGCTGAGGAATATTTAAACAATGAAAAATAATGTGACCAAGAATTACCCCGGAAAGTTATTCACAAGGAATTAATCCCAAATGATTGAAATGATTTTTGTATTGGGTAATATCACGTAATCTTTAGATGACAGAAACAAACTTTTAATTACACGTAGAATGCAAATCGGGTATCAATTTTATATGTGGACTTTTTCTCAGTAACGGAAGACAGAGAAAATAACTACAATTAAAAATATCATTTCTAGGAAAATTTTGCCAGTAAAAGAATGGGATTTTTAATGCTTTTCTTAAATCCAGACCATTATATGTATGAGGTCATGACTTTCAAAACTCATCTTGTGTAAAAGATTAAATTGTGGGAAGTAGGGGAAAATGTGTAATTATGTCTATTGGCTTTCATTGTAAATTAAGATTTTATAATATCAAAAATACACGATAAACCTATATATTTTTTTAACTTATGTGATTTTAGAATGAAGATTTACAAGCAGAATAATTTGGTAATAAAAACTTATTATTATTTTTTTTTAATTTTGGGAAGTAGAGAAAAATCTTTAATTCCTATCTATTGGTTTTCATTGTAAATTAAAATTTTATGATGTCAAAAATACACGATAAAACTATATATTTTTCAAATTATTATGATATTAGGATACAGATTTACAAGCAGATTAATTTGATAAAGAAAACTTATTATTTTTTTTAAATTTTGGATAAGGAGAGTTTTGACACCCACTTCCTCATATATGGGTGATTCTCAAAATAGGAAACAATTTCAAAAGGGAAATCTTAAAAAAATTACTGTTAGAAAAATTTCTGAAAAAAAAATAGGTGTTGTTAATATAGTATTAGGTATACTTTACATGTAGTCAGCAGAGATAAATATTTAAAAATTAATTAAAAAAATAATTAGTATTTTTGAGCCATGCTAATGACAAAACAAATTGCATGGAATAAATATATTAAGAAATTTTTATTTTCTTCCTGTTTAAATATTTTTTTCTATATTTATTAGCCTTCCTTTTCAGCAAATGGTTTCCATTTTTACATATGTACATACAAGGAGAATAAAAACATTACCAAAGAGCAAACTTTGTTTACATGAACAACATTCTGACACTAACAATGTAAGAAGCTGTCTTAGTGATTTTCTGACAGATTTAATGCATATTTTAGGGATAATAAATGTAATACCTAAATTTATATGAAAAATTAAACTTCATAAAAGATACAATATAAGCAGTGGTTACATTTATGCACATAGGAGTCTTTAACATGGACAGAAAATCCATGCTAATGACACTGATATTTGTCCATGCTAATGACAAATTTTAATTTAAATAAAATTATGAGCCATAATATAATCACAATGCAATAGTCCTTTCTGGGGCTTTTTAAAACACAAAAGTCCTATGCAAATAAGTAAAATAAAAATTTTAATTATAAAATAAATATGAAAATTATTATCCATTCAAATGACATACAATTGATGTACGCCCCTAATATTCAACTTCTATTCTTAAAATACAATATATGCTTCTATTTTCAGGCTGGGATAAAATGGCTACTTGTTGCCATGGAGAAACTTTATATTTTCAATCTATTGTCATATGTGAAAATGAAATTTTGATTAATAACCAGCTGTTATAGTATGACCTTGTTTTGAAAATAGAATACGGAGGACAAACATTAATTCTTTTTTTATATACTATAATTTTATTTTTAAAAAGAAATTTATTGGATAAATCCTCTCCTTGATTAATTTAAAGAAAGAATAACATTTGTTTTATTTTATAAACATGATATTAACTCTTCAAAAAGCTAGTATATACAAGGCACAGCTGCTGTGGACATCCATGCTAATGACATTTTGAACATTTATTCTGTTATTTTAAGGTGTTTTTAACTAAAAAGGGAGTAATTCTTGAGTGCAAATAATGAATAATATTATGACAAACATATCTAAATATAAAAACATGACAGAAAACCTCTCATTTCTTTTGTATGCCGAAAGAAATAAATTGTCCCCTATTTTAAGAATCACCCATATATCTCGCAAACTAGATTTTGGATTTTGGTTCCATTCTTGCTTAAAAATAATGTAACAAAACTTCGATGTTTAATAAGTTGAAATATGATATCTAATTGAAGCTTTGGAAAAGTATAACACATTTAAAATCCCAATTTCAGCAATTCCCATCTACAGTCCTAAAGTTATCCAAATTCTTTGAACAGCCCTGTATATGATATATATATATATATGTACAATGTAATACAAATTGTAAAAATATACCATTAATATATATATATATATATATATATATATATATATATATATATATATATATATATATATATATATATATATATATATATATATATATATATATATATATATATATAATATTATCGATTAACTACATGGAAGCGAAAATTTAGTTCAGTTAGGAAAATACATATCTCAGAGAAAAATTCCTCTCCAGCAATCTCCGCTAATAAGTGAATGAAACGTGAATTAACTCGCGCACCTCTTACACGAGGTACAGAATCTATGAACAACGAGCAACATGTAAAAGATTTGTAACACATTTAAAAGAACATACCAAAACTGCGACTGCACGTTTAGCGATTATTACTCAAAAACAATACTGTACCTTTTTTTTTTTTTTTTTTTTTTTTTTTTTTTTTTTTTTTCCTTCGTCCCTGTAAATAAACGACCTATGATTTGAATTTCTGTTCTCTGCTAATCATCTGGTAGGGATATTTTAATTTTTCAATATCTTTGAAATATTGTAATGTGATTAAAATACATTTAAAATGATATTTCTCTACTGACTCTAATACGAAGGAAAGTCAGTAAGTAGGTCACAAACCGATTTGTTGATTTCGAGATGAAATTTGTTTTGATTAGTTCAGAAATGGACAAGGAAACAAATCCTAACTGAACTTTTTATCCTATAGGGGTAGCATAAAACACGTTTGTATTTTCTCACGGATTTTTAACTTATTCCATTTTTCACCTTTTTTTATGAAACTTTGCGATTGGAATTATGTCTCTAGCGTCAATATCTAAGGAAATAGCCCATTGTTTCGATATTTATAAATCACCCTGTATAATGCAATAAAAAAAGCAGTAACATTATCGAAATAAAAGCTATGTACTTAGCAAATAAATATCACGAAATAGCAGGGCGTCTTAAATTCTGTAGTCTTTAACAAAAATCATGTTCAGGGAAGATAATTTTTGTTAAAGCAAAATGATTTTAGAATTCAAGCTATTATCTTGTGATATTTTTTATAAAATGCCCTCTTTTTAGGTGCGTTCGTAATTATGTAAATACGTAGCACCTATTGTTGTCGCTCAGTCCGTCCGTCTGTCCGTCTGTCTGTCCGTCTGTCTGTCCGTCTGTCCGTCTGTCTGTCCGCATATAACAACGCAAAAACTACCCAACCGAATCGTTTGAAATTTAAAATACATAATTATAACATAATTTTGTCGAGTCATTTCAAATTTTATGAAAATCGGATGAATAGATCAATTACAGGGACAATCAAAAGGATTCCGTTACATTACGGTCAATGGGGAAAAAATTTTCAAATGCATTTTAATCGCTTGAAATTTAAAACATATAATTATTGGGTAATTTTGTCGAGTAATTTCAAATGTTATGAAAATCGGATGGATAGATCAATTACAGGGACAATCAAAAGGATTCCGCTACATTATGGTCAATGGGAAAAGAATTTCAAATGCATTTTAATCGTTTGAACGTTAAAACATATAATTATTACGTAATTTTATCGAGTCATTTCAAATGTTATGAAAGTCGGACGCATAGATCATTTACAGGGACAATCAAAGGTATTCCATTACATTACGGTTAATGGGAAAAAAGATTCAAATGCATTTTTATGATGTTACACTCATTCGAACATAATAGAATTGGCATGAATCTATGAAATATATACTAAAATATGCATTCTGTACAATCTGTGATGCAAAGAATTTTATGAAAATCCGATGGATATATCAATTACAGGGACAACCAAAAGGATTCCGTTACATTACGGTCAATGGGAAAAAAAGTTTCATATGCATTTTAATCGTTTGAAATTGAAAACTTATAATTATTACATAATTTTGTCGAGTCATTTCAAATGTTATGAAAATCGGATGAATAGAACAATTACAGGGACAATCAAAAGTATTTTGTTACATTACGATTAATGGGAAAAAAGTTTCAAATGCATTTTAATGGTGTTACACTCATTTGAACATAACATAATTGACATGAATCTATAAAGTATGTACGAAAATATACATTCTGTACAATCTGTGATGCAAAGAATATTTAGTATTAAATTACAGGGCCACACAAAAGTATTCCCCTGCATAATGCTACACGGGGAAACATTGTTTGGGGCATGTTTTAATTATATTCAACTATTTCACATTTTATGAATAAGATATAGGTTTCTGAGGTGTAATAAAAATTACTTCCTGCATATTTACAGAAACACAAAGATTTCGACTACTATTCTGTATCCAAAGTACGCTCTACTATATCAGCAATATCTGAATATTTTTAAAACTTCGTTATCGTACGAACGCACCTCATTTGCTACGTTCACGTGCATTTTCCAACTTGTTTCTTTTTGCATGTAACTTTATTACAGATCAGGTGATTGCGATTTTAAGAAATAGGAATTCGGAACGGGTGCTCCTGTGCTTGAAAAACTTTGGATTCCCCTTGTAATATAGAAGCTTATATAACTTTCATATCATAGCAATCATATATGAGGAGTCCAGTAACCAAGGGGTACAAGTGACAAAATTTAGATTTCGAGTAAATTGAGTTCAAAGTTAAACATCAGTTGTATTTCAACAAATCGAGCTATGAAACTTTTGCTTACTTCTTAGTAATCTTTAAACTCTTATTTCAATAAATGTTTTAAAAAAAAGTGGAATACAATTTTTCTTTTTACTTATAACTAAGCAATGTTTATCGTCATTCGGCACTTGTACCCCTTGGCTTCCAAGCAGTTATGAAAAGTGCTTGGAAACTAAAAGATACAAGTGCCGAATGAGCACAAGAAATGAAAAATTATGAAATAAAAAATCGTACTTATGAAAAAATTAAGAACAATGTTTATACAAATAAATGAAAGGACAGAATTTTGTTTTAATATAAATTCTGAAGAAGGAAAAATTATGAAATAAAAAATGAATTTATGAAAAAAAAAATATGAACGATGTTGATATAAAAGAATGAAAAAAAATTTTTTGTTTTAATGTAAGTTTTAAAATTTTATTTAAAATTTTTAAACATTGAAATTTTATATTTTTTAACACTTTCCAACAAAGTTGAAAAGTGAATATGATTTTAATTTGTCTGTCCGTCTGTCCGTGCCCTAACTCTCGTAAATATATTCGGATTGCCCGTAAATTTTTGGGAAATATTCATGTTTACCTCAACACAAACCTATTGCAAATGAAGTTTCTAACACGATTAGTTTATTTACAGGGGCAATCAAAAGTTTTCCATTACATTACAGTTTATGGGAAAAATCGTTTTAAATGGATTTGAAAGATGTTACACCTTGTCACATATTAAAATTTATATGCATTTACGAATTGCACCAAAAGAAACATTCTATAAAATCTGAGATGAAAAGAATAGTTATTATTATTTACAGGACCATACAAAAGATTTACATTACCTAATGATAAAGAGGAATTGTTTGCGAGTTATTTTCATGTATAATAAAATTCATATATATAGCTGAGGCTTAATATAACTTATTTTGCGCGTAATACGAAGTACACAGTATTTACAGGGACATAAAAAAGATTTTAAATAGTATATTTTATCCGAAGTACTATATATATTATCAATGATGATTGATGGATGGACGAAATGCCATTTTAATTATGAATTGCACTTTTAAGTTTCACTAAATTTATACGTTATATGACTTGTATAAATGCTATAGTTCATATACAGGGTTACACAAAAATACTCGTAAAGGTTACAGAATATGAGCGTACTTTACTTAAAGATTGCTTTTAAATAAGTCATGTATTTCTATGCTGAACTGCATTCTGTTTACCAAGAAATGCTTGTAAAATATAGATAAAAGGATATATAGGATCACACACAAAATTTTATACATGGTCATCGATGGATGATAATTTCTGAAAATGTGATTTCAGAAGTCTTAAGTGTGTTTTAGTTTGAAGTAAATTTCAGCTAAATACTGGCGTATAATAAATGTTCAAGATAAACTACAGAATAAACAAAAGTATACAAGTATGCTTCCATCTGTTAGTATAAACTGCTGAAAGAGAAATTTCAAACTATATGCGTTTTCTTGCTAAACTAATTTTTCCCGTTATACAGTATATATCAACCGACCAATAAAACATAGGGCTGCTTAAAAGTATCAGAATGCATATTTGGAAATGCACAGTAATACTTTATTGCCCTAAATAGCAAAAATTTTAAAGATTTCAGGGAGTGTTGGAAAGTGTTTCATAATCCATGCTTAACGCATGAGTTTTCTTACTTGATAACAGTTAAAATGCATTTATTTAATGCATAAAAGGCAAATTGCTTTGTATGTCGTTGGTCGCGCTTCTGCTATATAGACGTTAACGAACACAACTGTACTTATACCCCTTGGCCTCCACACGTTTCACAGTTTTGGGAAAGAGGTTAAGAAACTGACCCCTATAACTCAGTACATAATGAAAAAAATCACTCTTAACTCTTTACCTACAAATAAATAGACATATTTCCAGATAGCCTGTGCACTTAACTCAGTTTTTTCAATTTTGTCACTTATACCCCTTGGCTTCTGGGCTCCTCAATATAACTTTCTTAAATTATACATTTTTTTTAATTTCAGTTAAAACTAATGTTTAATTACTTTTCCATTTTATACTAGCCCTTATTATACAGCAATTTTCCTTCATATACGGGGTTACACAAAAATAGTTCCCAGATAAATAGAATTCATTTAGATAATTATTCACCCTCGTAAGAATTTTTTTTTAAAAGGAATAAAGATCGATTTTGCTTTCGGTCAATAAAATTAACTCTTTGTTCTGCTTAAATTTTGAGTAATCTTTGATAAATCTGAAACATTTCCAATTCATGAGGTCTGTTTTGTCTTTCACTCTATATTTTCAAAACTTTGCTCTTAACGTAGGATTTTGGCATTTAAATTCTTTGTGGTTTATTTTTTAAGATTTCTATTTTTTGTAGCCCTGCCACGGAATTCAAAATTATATTAATTGTTTCAGGCGTAACAAAAGTTTTGCCTACATGATATTCATTTTTCATGTGCTATTTTTGGCAATTCTATGATGCCAATATGTAAATTGCAGAATGATTAATTCGATTGATTGACCTCGCTTCACGAACTATTTGATTCGATATTCACGAAATATTCGACCTCGCTTCACGAGTCATGTGAAAACTATTTCTTAAAAAAATACTCTCAGGCACCATACCTAGCTATTTCTGTATGAAATACATTAATTTTATATTTCTACTCAAAATAAACAGGTTTCTTGAAAAACATTTATTTTTATAATTGATCACGATATACAACTATGCAGCGAATGCATTAAAAAGAATCTGGCCAACATTTACGATTGTCTAAAGTTTTAAAATACAGAAATTTACCATACATTTATGATAAAGTTCAGCATTTTAAAACATTAGACGATGGTAAATATTGACCAGATTCTTTTTAATGTATTCGCTGCGCGTTCATACGAATGAAATTTTAAAAATATTTAGATCTTGGTGTAATAGTATGCAGTACTTTGGATACAGTATAGCAGCAGAAATCTTATGTGCGTCCCTGAAAATACTATCGGCTTTCTATTATACAGAAAGTAACTTGTTGTAAACCTCAGCAACGGATATCAATTTCGTAAAATGCGAAATAGTTTAATGTAATTAAAACGCGCCCCAAACAAATTTTCCCTCTATATCACTATGCAATAGAACATTTTTGTGTGGTGATGTAAATTAATAACAAATATTCTTTGCTCCAGGCATTGTACAGAATGTATATTTTAGTATACACTTCATAAATGTATATGAATTTTATTATTTCGAAAGAGTGTAACATCATTAATGTGAACTTGAAAACTATTTCTTCCCATTGGGTGTAATATAAGGGAATACTTTTGATTGTCCCTGTAATTAAACTATAGATCCGATTTTTTAAAAATTTGAAATGACTCGACAAAATTATGCAAAATTACACGTTTTAAATATCAAACGATTCGGTTGGATAGCTTTTGTTCTGTTTATATGCGAACAGACGGACAGACAGACGGGACAGACGGGACAAACGGATGGACTGAACGACGACTATAGGTGCTACGTATTTACATAATTACGAAAAAGAAAATACTAAAAAAGAAAGACTTATACGCTCGCATGTGTCATCAAATATTTTGTTGAGAGTACTTTCTTCTTAATTCTTAAACCTTTTGAGTTAGAAAATTTTTATTGCTTATATTTACAACCATGAAATCAATAAAACTCAGCCGATGAATTTCACGATCAATGAAAATTTTAATATCTGTCAAAATGCTCAACGAAAATGAAATACTGCATTTTAAGCGTTAATACTGAAATATTTTTAAAATTATGCAACGAAACGGAATTTATTAAAGCGTCGTAATCTTTTGAAAATCCTTCTTGAATGTTAAATTTTGCGACCATTGCTCTGAGTAGTTTAAAGATTTTAGAGCTTATACATTTCATACATTTGCGAAAAGTAAAGTTTTTTTTAAGTGAATTTCATTTATTAGTATTGATTGGATAAAAAGTTAAACTGTAAAAAACTGCGTTAACGCTGATTTTATTTATGCTCTAAAATGGGTAATATTTATGTTTTTTTTTTTTTTTCGAATCTAGCTGCCGAGTTAAAAAGATTTGCATATGAGACATATTTTTAATGCTTTCAGTTGTGAACATTAAAAATTTAGATTCAACTTCCGTCAAATTATGTTTAATACTTTGGTAAATGGAAAAGATTTCCGGTTAGTCATTTAATCAAAAATTAATTTAAAGGAAAGCCTTATTGGCCGATTTTATTTAAGTTCCTAATAGTTATCATTAATAAAAATGTTTTAAATTTTTATTTAAAAAATAAGTATGTTGGTAATAAAAATCTGTAGATGAGAAAACATATTAGATTTCACATGGCTACTGAAAACTAATCCTCATTGTTTTTCATAAGCAATAGTAAATTTCAATAATACTGATTAATATACATTTTTGACACAATGCATTAACTTTTGGTTTATACACGTTGCATCCACACTTTCACTGAATTAAACGAATTAAACCGAAACATTTTTTAAATCCATATAAAGGAGGAAGTTAATTTTTTTCTTTCAAGAATACTGAAATACATGCAATCAGAATTGAATTTAACAATGCAAATAGCAAAGAAAATCAGTATTGATGATTAAGTAAGGATTAAACAAAAACATAATTTGCAGAACACATTAAAAAAAAATCATTTTTTTCCTATAGTATTTAGGACGAGAAGTGACAGATATTAAGATATTTCACTCACTTGGTTTTACAGTGAAGGCTTCTGTCCTGCCAGGCGAAGACACTCGAGAATTAAAGCTAAACCTATGCTTAGGATATAGCCAACTAGCTGGGCCAACAACCGGTGAGCATATTTCGTTCAGATAACTTTATTGGTAATAACATCTGGCCTGTCTTTTAGACAGCTTAGCAGAACAAATCGCAGGAAAAGGAACTCCATATAAATGATAGGAACGCAGATATACTATTATTTAGCACACTCGAACTGATTCGTAAAGTTATCATACGAATTGTATATTTCCAACTGAGCGAAAAAATGCCCAGCCTGGGAATCGAACACAGATCTTTGGCTTACAGGGCAAATTATTTACCCTTTATGCTAGCAGGGCCAACAACTAGCAAGCATATTTCGCTCGGATAACTTTATTATATGAAGTTCCTTTATCTGCAGTTTTTTCTGCAGGGCTGTTCACATGACAGACCAGATGTTATTACCAATAAGATTATCTGAACGAAATATGCTTGCTAGTAGGGGGCCCAGTTAGCAAGCACCTGGAAAATTTTTCGCTCAGCTGGAAATATTAAATTCGTATAATAAGATGTTTAAGGTTTAAAATTTTGTTTTCAATTGTTTCATTCTTCGTACATAGATAATTATTTAGTCCCTAGCATTATGAATAAATCTACCGGTTCTACAAAATACAATGAAACCTCCTATAACGGTCATTCCGAACAATGGTAACCTCCAATTTTTCGTAGAAATAACATTATACTAAGCCTCCTAACAACGAATTCCGAAAAACGGCCACCCCTTTTTACAATTTCTCCAGTAATCAGTAGTGATTATTGAATAAAACTCTGTTTCAAGCGAGAGGGAATTGAGGTTGACAAAATTTAAGTTTTTAAATATGTTCAAGTAGTAGTTATTTGTACTCTTTGTGATTCGTCAGATTATATTTCTTGTCTGTGTGTAGCACGTGTTTTTCACTAAAAGAATGAATTTAAAATGAAAATTTTTAATTTGCAAGTTATCCAGGACAGCGAAAAAGTTGTAAATGCGCGAAAATTACTAGAAATGAACAATTGCAAAAATATTCAAATAGATGGAATTCTGAAAAAAAGTTAATTTTATTTAAAAAATACGCTTTAAAGTGTAAATTTGGAATCAAAAACTAAACGGCGAAAAGCTGGTTATGATGAGATTGATAAGTTGTTTTTGGAACAGCTTTTGATCATTCAAGAAAATTTTTTCTCAATTTCTGGACCAATGTACCTTAGAAATTGCCGAGAAACTGAGTGATTGAAAATTTCATGCTCATTCAAAATGCTAACAAAGCCTACCACAAATCTGTGGAATTATACATTTTGAGAAAGAGATCTGTCTGTAATAATAAAAATGAGTTCGAATAAGAGATTTTTTAATGTAAAATAATACTATGTATATAATAGTATGTATTTTTTAAATGTAATTTTTTTTGCTTTAATACAATTTAATTTTGCGTTTTTTAATAGTAAAACCTGTGAATAATGGCAACCCCCGAATTACGATCACTTTGTCGTGCTCCCAGTGGTAGCTGTTATTCAGAATGTTTACTGTATAACGCTACAACTTTCATCAAACAAAAATATCACTCCTCTTGAAATTTGGCATCGATCGACTACACAATTCACAAATTGTTTTCAAGAATATTTAAAATCAAGGGACCTTACAAATGCTAAAAAAAATCCATCTACGAAGCTGATATATTTGTTTTAGATTGTAGGCTTTGTATTTAGAGGGCGGTAGAACTAGCCTTAGAGTGCGGTAGTCAGGAGAGTTCTGACGTCATTCACTGATACTTTAACAAGTAACAGCCAGTGGCACCAACTTATATTGGTTCGTGTGGTACAATTCCACCAGATAATTTCATATCCACGACTATATAATTTCTATTACTTTATTTCCATGTTTATTTATTTATTTATTTAACTGCTGAAATAAAATTATTTTGTTGAAATTCTCAAAATAATTCTGCTTAAAAAATGGTTAAGGCATCAATTAGACTTACAGGAGAGCTCAAAAGGCTTTCAGCGATGGGAAAAGAAATTTCTCTCAAAAATAAGTTCCCTGTAATATTTTACCATGAATTTTAATGTGCTGATGAATCGATGATGTTGACTAAAATTATATTTATTTTTTCAGTTTTTCTATATATACACACACACGTACACACACAAATATATATATATAAACATATATTTGTATTTTCGATAGTAAACAAATTTTATTTTATTCATATAGAAGAATTTTTAAAAACACAATCAAAAATTATTTATTAAATTATAATAATTTTATATCTTACGAAGAAAAAATACAGTTTTACTTTGAATTATCATCTTTAGTCATTTGCTCTTCCACCGTCTTCTCTCAATACACATGCACTGTAAAAAAAAAAAAAAAAAAAAAAAAAAAAAAAAAAAAAATGTATGTGTAATTTTATTTAAACTTTTTTGAGAACACACACAATATTAGTTAACGTTAATGGTAAAAACAGTATGACAGTAAGGCTAAGAATTATTCGATACATTTTATGTTTGCGTCGAAATAACCCTCAATAAATTCAAATAACCCAAATTACAATTATGAATGCTTTAAATATATAATTTAATTTTTATATTGCAAAGTTACATCGAGGTATCATTTAATTTTCCATTATTATATTTATAGCTTTTTAAAAAAATTATATTTGAAATCAAATTTTTAAATATTTCTTATATTTTTGAAAGAAATTTATCGTAGTATATCAGATAAAATATGTTTAAGAATTTAAGGACAAGGGTATAATATTTTCATCACTTAATTTTAATTCTAAACTATCAAATGCCATCCATAATTTTTGAATAAAAATTCACTTTTTATGTAACGAAAGAAAATATTTTTTATTTTATTTTATTTCTTTAACTATTTGTTCGTAAATTCTGCATGCATATAATCACTTTAATATTTTGTCAGAAGACCTATACTTTATTGCCTAAAGATTTGCTTAAATGAAATTTTAAGCGCATAATCTAAAAAAACATAGATTAACTCCAGAGTTTAAATGAGAAATTCTTTAATCGAAATTTCTAAGTAAAATGTTTGTATTCAATGCTGCACGTGTATGACAATACATTGCGCTGTCCGTTTTTTTAACCTGCTTTGCTATTTGAGCGACATCTAAAATTTAGCTAATTCAGCAGGTCATTCCTTCATTTAAATGTAAAAACAGGAAGCCATATGAAAACTGCTTGGGTAGCTCTCGCTAAAAGGGGTCGAATTTAAAAAAGGTAATCCAATGTGTCTAAAAATCAATATCTAAATTCAATCTCCCAGAAGAAACGCTTTTTTAAAAAATAAGAATTTGTCAAATGAACAACTGATAACATAGCACGCATATACACTATATGGCCAAAGATAACCTACTACTTGCAATGTTAAACATTTTGTTAAATATCTAAAAAAATACATGAAAAATTATCCTGAAACTCTAAGTGTGTAAACATAACAATACAAGTCATACATTTCCGTGAAGAATTTTTACCATTAGGGGGCCGTCAACAAATTGAAGCAGAACAAATATCTTTTGGATAATCCTGCCAAAACTAATGCAACAAAAGCGTTCAAATTGTAGATTAAGATTAAGCGGCTTATTGTAATGAACTATGTTCATTTTTATGCGGATAGCATGTATATTTTGTTGAGTTCTTAATATAAAATAATGTTCTTTTCTGAAAATATAACAAACAACACTGTACACACTACCCTGTAATCAGAATAAAAAAATAATAAAAGTTGTATGAAAAATGAGAAGTTTTAGTAAGTACTTTTTCATTGCGCATGCGTGAACGGTAATAAATTTCCATTTGCATATTGTGTTAGCTAAATGTGTAGAGCAACGTTTATGAAAGTCTTAAAAACATAGTTTGAAAATTCTGAAAGTGAATGTCGGTCAAATAAGTTCAAAATACGTTATTCCCAAAATGAAGCAAAGAGATGAGGGGCTGTGTCCATTTATCCACTGATTAGTGTTGTGATGATTCAGAATTATCACAGGTTTTTAAAGCAAAGTAGCAGAAATAGGCATTTATTTCTGAAAGAGGTTTCACCATGAAACTGCAAACACAAAGTGACCCTTATTCTCAAGGTGAGACTGTCGGCGATATTAAAGGATCGCTACATCATTATCGATCCACGGAACCGACAGTTGGATGCCAGTGGGGTGAATGGGACGACCTCCAGGGTCGTGCCTTTGATGACGCTCCGACACGAAGCGAAAGTACGAGATGACCAGAAGGCCAGACAGCCTGGTGCCGTGGGAGTGAAAACTCAGGCGCCAATAATAGCATAATTTTACTAAACATTTAATGAGAAAAAGATCATTAAGATTTATGATTGGTTTGTGACCTCTAAGGGGAGGTCTAGAGGAGGACATGGATCGGAAGAAAAGGAGAAGCAAGGGGCTGGCAGAAGAGATTATCGCAGAGTAGAGAGGGAGCAAGGTAAGCTCGGAGTGTTCTCTCGGATAAGTGAAGCCTCTCGGATTTGAGAGCTAGAAGAAGAAAGATCCCGCCAGCGGATCTGTGAGAGTGTTCTGATCGCCGAGCCCGTGCAGCATCGCGGAGTGTACTCTCGCCAGGAGAGACAGCGATAACTCTCGTCTTCAGTGGTTTGACGACGCAGTTATCTGCGAATTATTTTACTTCTACGTCGTCTGTAATTTAGCGAGACTTTACGTCAATCACGAACTTTGTATCTTCGGAACTCATACTGAACATTAGTTGAAGCTGGTTGGTATAAGAGCCTACGTGCTTTTTAATAATTTTAATGCTGTAAATATTTCACCTGAGGATCTTTTTTTGTTCTACCAATAATAAATAGATTCTCCATTAAATATTCTTGCCTGGATTATTCGCCCAGCGGCACACACGCTACTTACCACTTAGCATTATAATCTACTAAGGGCTAAGTTATTACAGTGTCAATATAGAATACACAATATGGCACGTACTTACTACATCTGGATACAAACCCTTATTTTTTCGCTTCATTTTGGGAACAACGGATTTAGAGGTTATTCTACAGACGACCACTTTTAGAATTTTCAAGCTATGTTTTTGAAACTTTCACAAAAGTTGCTCTATACATTTAGCTAGCACAATATGCAAATGAAATTTTTACAGCGTTCACGCATGCAATTAATGAAAAAATATTTAATAGACCTGTTAATTTTTCATACAATTTTTATTATTTATTAATTTTAATTACAGGATATTTTGTACAATGTTGTTTTGTCATATTTTCGAGAAAGAAAATTATTTTGTATTAAGAATCTACAAATTGTGTACAAAAAGCTTGGAAAAAATTGGGACTGTTTTAATAAAAACCTTATTTTTTCTACGAGTAAAGATGTTATCTGCATAAAAATTTATACAGTTTATTACAATAAGTCACTTAATCATAATCTATTGTTTGAAAGTTTTTGCTATTAGTTTTGAGAGGGTTATCCAAAAGATATTCGTTCTTTTTCAATTTGTTGACTTTTTCCTATGAAGTTTCGAGAAAAAATCTTCACGGAAATGTATGACCTGCACTATTATATTTACACACTTAGAGTTTCAGGACAATTCCTTATGTATTTTTCTAGATATTTAACAAAAAGTCTAAAATCGCAAGTGGCCGATTGCCTTTGGTCATATAGTGTATATGAATAGCAAATATTTATTGTCTATGAAACTTTGTAGCATAAATGTTCTTATAAGCCGGTAGCAAACAAGAAAATAACTTCATGAAAAAGTCGTTTTCAATATTTGTTCTTAATAAACAATGAAAAAATAAAAGTATAAAACAGTAAATGACGGTAAGAGGGGCCTGCAGTAAAACGTGTCCTTTAAGAAAACAACTAAAACAGGAAACATATTCAAAATCATGGAATTTGTTCATAAGTTATGCTTAAATAGATAAAAAATTATATTAAAAAATATAAAAGTTATGAAAAAGTAATAATTCAGTAACTCTAAAATCAAAATTCTAAACTTTACCACAATATTCAAAGTTAATTTTTCATCTTATTGAACCGCAGAATTTTTTTCTTTTAATCTCATAAAAAAGAAATATTATGTAACATGCGATAAAAAATAGATGAAATTACAGAACAACGTTGAGGTTCCTGATCTGCAGATTTACTAGTACTTGCAACTAGAATAATATACAAATCAAACTTTTTGATAAACGGGACTCTTTCAATTTTAATATTTTATCAATGTCACGCTGGTTTTCAAATTTAAGTAAAAATTAAGTATAAATTAAGTATTAAGTTTTCATCAATCGCCCAATCCAAAGTTGCCGGTGTGACATTTACACAACTTAAATTAGTCACCAGCAAAAATATATTTGAGCATTGATTTCAATTTGTATGAATTTCAATGTAGATCACTTACACATACATTTATCCAAATCTGAAAATTGTCCAATGTATCCTTTATTTATAAAAAAAAAAATAATTTCCACCTGTTGCGGGTGTGACATAAAAAGGACATGCATTTTCATCTTTCAGTGCAAAAACGCAAAACTCTGTGAATTATGACAACTGAGTGAATTGATTTTTTTTAAATATTAGACAGTAATACTTAAATAATTATTCTATGAAAAAATTAAATTAATTACTCAATTCTTGCTTTTGTAGAAAATATTCAAAATTTTCGTTGCGGGTGTGACTTGTATAGCCAATAAAATAATGACATACACAAATATTTTCAAGCCAGATTTTTTAAATTAAGGAATTAATCAATATTACAATTATAATATCTAGAGAGAAAAATATCAAACAAATTTCATTTCTAATCTTGAATTTATAATTTTTGGTGGTGATAGCTTTTTTTTTTTTTACAAAAATCTCTTTTTTTTCCTAGGATATATCTGACTGACTGGGCCAAATATACATGTTTTCTTAAAATTTTTTTAAACATTCTATATCTATATAGTCACCATCCATTTGTCTTATTTGTCCATCAAAGTTTTCACCTTTTTTAATGTCGAGAACAAACCAACTTCTACAAAATCTCCAACTGCACATTCATCATTGGATATTATATCCTTGCCAAAGTATGGATACATCTGACTGACTGAGCCAAATATACACATTTTCTTAATTTTTTTTTCAAATACTCTCATTTTATATCATCCCTATTCATTTGTCTTATTTGTCCATCAAAGTTTTCACTTTTTTTTTTTTTTTTTTTTTTTTTTTTTTTTTTTAATGAGGAGAACAAAACAACTTCTACAAAATCTCCAACTACACTCTTATTGTTGGATATTGTATTTTTGACAAAATATGGTAGCAAACAATTTCTCTTGTGATCACTTTCTAAAGTTATTGCTATATTAATTGTTTCCACGTCAATAGACACAACATGATGTATTGATTGGATTTTGAGCTGTGATTGTGCTTGCTGCCAGCATGCATGAAGCATTTTCACAATATCTTCTGAAATTTCACATTCAGCAAAGTTCTTTTATATTTTTTAGGACTTTTTCTACACACATGGCAAAATCTGAAGCTGAATTTATAATTGCAGAGCTTTGCTAGCGTTACCATTTTCTTGGCAACTACACCAACCCCCATCGACAAATTCTTTACCATGAGATGAAATGCAAAAGGATTGCCATCCTTTACCATGATTTTTTTAAATAGTCTCTTCTTTTCTCTCCTTGCTTTGTCTCTTTCCTTCTCTTGTTGTAGATACATATTTAAAAGGGTTTTCTTTTATCTTTTTTCGAGGATATCATGATCTTTCTGTACTCTTCATTCTCTGCAAAAGAGAAGACATTAATATGTAAACTGAATAAATATAGCACTTCAAGTCAAAAAATATATGCTTAACAAATTGTTAATATTTATCCCTTGAAATTTCTAATCTTGCATAAAGTTAATTATGTTAAATTTTGGTTAATTTCAAACTGACTATATACATTTTATGCTAACTTAATAAATATTTTAACAGTTTCTATTATTCTTACTTCTACTTTTTATTTAATCTGAATTAAAAGAGAAAAAAAATCTTTCCCTAATATTGCTTTACATATTTTAAAAAACTAAATATATTTATATTAGATAAATACTATCAAATAACAAAATAAAAAAAAGATATATATATAAAAAAAAAAAAAAATTAAAGAAAATTGCTAAAATATTATTTCGTAATTTTCTTTTTTTTTAATTTCTATAAAAATCTTAACTTTTAAATTAATTTCTTAATTATATATCACTAATAAAATTATTTTCTTGTAGTAAAGCAACAATTTTATCAATCCAAACTGAATAAATCAACTGCACACAGTGTCACATGCACTGATGATGCAATTTTTTATTTATTAACTGGAATTCACTCTATTAAATCAAAGTATATAGTTAAAGCTGCCAAGTACATGCTTTTCAGCATATTATTCTTATATAAATTTACATATAATTTGTTCAAATATACATTTGTAATCAATTTTAAAAGACGTTGCGAGTATGACTTTAATTAAATGTCACACCCGTAACTGGGACATGTCACGCCCGCAACGCTCAATAACTATAATTAAAATATTAATTAATTTTTTTTGTGTCTGTAATTCAAAGTATCTTAATAAACTATTTTTGAATATAAAGTTTCATAACTTTAAATCAAAAATATTTTTCTGTAGATATATAAATGTAACTTTTTGTCGCGGGTGTGACACGCTAATTAAGAGTAATTAAATATGCTTACCTTTTGTAATGAAGATTAGTGAACACTTCTATGCAGACAAAAACTCTCAATAATAGCTTTCAGATCATACATATCCGAGTCTGGAGATTTTCAGAATGTTTGTTCAGCTGTACGAGACCATGAAATGTAAAGATTTTTGCCGCAGTCTATTTTACAAAGTCATAGTGTCACTTTATTAATTAAAATAAGTATGTTAATGACAAAAATTTAATTCTTTTTTGATAAAATATAAAATAGTACACTCCTAACAGTTAATATGCAAAATTTCAATCATATTTAAAGAAATTTAAATTTTCATCCTCATGTCCATTTTTTTGTGGATTGGGCGCAATATCATTCACTGGCAGGTTAATAGATTTTACAAAATATGTAGCAATAAAGAATTTTTGAGTTCGAAGATTTTTCAATTTACTGCAAATTTTTTTTATAATAATTTATATCTATATCATTTTATTTTTCATTATGTAACTTAAATATTGGAACTTTTTTTAAAATACTTTTTCAGGGATAAATCGACTCGCCCATTCTATCTTTTAAATATCGACAAATAAAAAAATATATCCGACTAAAGAATAATGTTTTCTTGGATGTAAAAATAATTTTATTTGGATAATTAATTTGATTAATATAATTAATGTAATAAAATTACCCCATGATAAAAAATGGCACTATAAAAAGATTATAAGAAAAAGAAAGTATCGTTATCATAAAATAGAAAAATTAGAGTAAAGCGTACGACAATTTAATGTTTAAAAAGAAGAAAATTTGCTTTTGTAGTTAAATTTGCACAACATTATTTTTGACTGATTCAGTATTAAAATACTGAAGTCCGAAAGTTGCACGCCAGACATCACAAATGAGGTGCGTTCGTAGTACAACGAAGTTTTTAAAATATACAGTACTTCGGATACAATACCGTATCCGAATGTTTTTGTGTGTCCTTGTAATTACTAAATGCTTTATATTATGCAAGAATTAATTTGTAGTAAATCTCAGCAACGTATATCAATTTCACAAAACGTGAAATAATTTAATATAATTAAAACGAACCCCACACAGTCTTTCTCCCTATACCATATACATATCCCCCTTGTATAACAGTTTAACTTTTACATGGCCCAGTATATTAATAACAAATATTCTTTGCAACACAGATTGTACAGAATGTATATTTTAGTATACATTTCATAAAGTGTGAAATAGTTTAGTATAATTAAAACGCGACCCCAACAATGTTTTTCCGTATACCATTGTGTAATAGACTTCTTTTGTGTGGCCCTGTATATTAATAACAAATAGTCTTTGCTCATCATATTGACCAGAATGTATATTTTAGTATATATTTCATAGATGCGTGTCTATTTTATTCTGTTTGAAAGGCTGTAACCCCATTAAAATGCACTTGAAACAATTTTTCCTCATTGTCCATAATGTAACAAAATACATTTGATTGTCTCTGTAATTGAACTATGCATCCGATTTTCATAAAATTTCAAATGACCCGACAAATATTATATTTCAAATTTCAAACGATTCGGTTGGGTGTTTTTATGCGTTTTTATATGTGGACGGACGGACTGATGGACGAATTGAACGATGACTATAGGTGTTATACATAATTACAAACGCTTCTAAAAGGAATCGTAAGTCTGCAAGCGAAAGTCGTCCATTTGAGATCATGAAATGTGATTTTCTCGAGTGCAAGTAGTACAAAACTCAGCTAAAAACAGCAAAGAAATACATAAACGCATCAAAACCTTTAAAATTATTCCCATATCGCTTTAAACTGCCAATATACGAAACAGTAGATATATTTAATTAAGTAATATTTTAGATGATAGAATTATTACGTTTATAAATAAGTCCTTACAGTGTTTAATGTTTATTAGTTAGAGAATATGTATTAGTTTCGTTTCTAAAGAAAAGTAATGGGCACTCTATTATGGAAGATATTCGAATTAATATACTTAATTAACTTTTGGTTGCATTCGGATTATAGAAGACTCCTCAAATCGAAAATCCTGAGTAGATTATCGGCCGCTATTTTTATTTGTTAGAAATGTGATGTTGTATGGATTGCATGAAAATATGTGAGATTTTTATATGTGCATTACATATGTTTTGTTTGTTTGTTATATGTCTATGTATGTTGTAACGTATAGTGCATGTAAGTTTGGAAGAGGTTTGTTCATAAGTTGGTTATAAAAGTTTGATTTTAAATACGGAAGCAAACAATACATTAAGTATGAAGAATTATAGTATGAAGGTAATTTAAAAAAAGACAAATTATTTATGATTTTTAACAGCATAATTAAAATCTACGAATAATATGGAAGTATTTTTTTACTGTTCTTATTACTAAGAACTAATACTTAGAAATATATAAGCCAATCTTGGAATGATATGATTGCGCTTGTAAAAGAAAATTTGAAGAATTCGGCCGCAAGTTTTGATTGGAAAAAAATGTAAGAGATCTTAATTCGATCTGTCGACAAAATTACGCAATTAGAATGCAAACATTTTTAGATTTGGAAAAAAGTGCGACCAAAATGTTTAAAATGCTATCTCTTAAAAATATAGTTTTATAAAACATAGTCTAAATTTCAAGCAAATAGAATAATATAGATTTAAGACTCATAATGCTTGGTATTTCCCAAGTAATATTCGAATCAATATGAGCTCAGAATTTAAAAATTATTTCTTTTATTTTTATATTTTCTATTGACAATCTTGTTTTAATTTTGTAGTGGATCCTTTCCATAATTGGAATATTTATCGTTTAATTCATGGTCGGAGCTCACTTTTTCATTCTATAGAGTAGCCTATGAAATATTACTTAAATAAATAAACAACAACAATATGATTTTATATTTAGTTAAATCGTTAATACAGAATGTTTCAAAAATGACCGGTGCATTTGAAAAATCAATAAAAACTAATCGGGCAGAGATAGAAATACCCCGCTTATTGCAATATGCTTGGGAGAACAATAAATTTTCAGGCAGACAAGCTTTGGAAATTAGTTACAATTTTCAACAATAGATGGCGCTGCAGTGTGGAAAAATCTAAAGTACGATATTTTCCACATATTCACCACGCGCAGCAATAATATGGTGTAGTCTCTGAATGAAATTACTAGAAACCCTTGTAAGCGTGTCAGTCAGGATGGCTTCACATGCAGAAGAGATGCGCTGCTTTAGTTGTTCAATTGTTTCTGTATTGTGGCGATACACCTGGTCTTTGAAGTAAAAAATCCTCTGTTCTAAGGAACAAACCATTTTTTCACAGCAAACTTGCAATATGTGAACCCACACGCTTATACCAGAAAGACGAATTACAGAATGGCAAACTCACGGACTGGGTTTCATCTAATCTTTCAAATCACCTGCTGCGCCATCTGTTGTTGAGAATTGTAACTAATTTCGAAAGTTCGTCTGCCTGAAAATTTACTGTTATTCCAAGCATATTGAAACAAACTGTGTATTTCTATCGTTGCCCGTTTAATTTTTATTGATTTTTCAAATATACCGGTCATTTTTTAAACACCCTGTATATTGCTTGTTTCATAATTTGTATTATAATAGACCTTTACAACTTAATCAGGGCTGCCAAAAGCGACTATTTTTTATTTGACGAGCTCAGAAGCTAAGGAGTACAACTGACAAAAATTCGATTTGGAATAATTGAATTTCAAAAAAATTGATGTTAAATTTGAACAACAATAACAATGGGCTGGATTGAAATAGAAAACTGCCGCTTGTTTCATTGTGATCTTTGAACTCTTATTTCAATAAATGAAAAAGGTAGAGTATAATTTTTGTTAAATTTATAATTAATCAATATTGATTATTATTTGGCATAAGGGGTTTATCTCTAGAACACAGTACATAATAAGAAAATCAATTATATTTATTTACCTAAGAAGATTAAAAAAAAAAACATATCTCCAGGTCGTCTGTGCAGTTAGCTTATTTTTTTCAGTTTTGTCACTTTTACCCCTTGGCTTCTGGTGTCCTAAATTATAACTGACATCACTTTTTAGAATAGGAATCCATAACGTATGCTTTGATAACAACATTTGCCAAGCAAACATACTCCAAATATTTATTTGAAAAATACCGGTGAGAAGAGAACATAATATAAAAATAGACGTTTATGGCAGCCTTGCTAAATTCAAACTAAACTTAAATAAGCATTTAAATTAGAGAATCTTTCATAAAGGGATGTTTGTAGAATTTCCGGAAGAATTTTTAACACGTTCGCTGCCAACTACGAAAACACTCGTAGTTGGCAAAATGGGTTTCCTTGCCAGCTACGAGATAACTCGTTATTGATATCCTTATCTAAATCGCCGATTACGAGTATTGTCGTAGAAAACACACGCATTGTTTAAGTGTTTGACTCACAGAAAGAGACTAAATATTACTCTTGGCGTACTGAAATGGATAAAATATTTCTGAAAACCTAGATAAAGTATAACTAAATGTTTTCAACAGAAAAACGTATCTTTTCGCGATATGTTTTGGAGAATACTATGAATAAAAGTTATTTGTTTTACATTATGTTGAAGTTTTAATAGGTATATTGAAACAAAATTATGTATGATAAGTTTTAAAACAATAAATTAAAGCATTATATCGGAACTTTAAAGCATAATATCGGAGATATGACTTTGGCACATGAGAATAGACGCAATATTTCAGCTTTGGCAGCAAACATATTAAAAAAGCTAATGACAACAATTGCTGTTCTGTTGCTAGAAAATAAATAATAATTTTATGTGACTTTCTTAAGATGATGCTACCAAATTACATGTAAAGTAAATCTCAAATAATCGTACATATAGGCCCGTTAATAATTCTGTTCCATTTTATTTAGAAAAATATTTTAAGTGGGCTGGTTTTCTATGACGGGAACATTTTATTAAAAGTATTGATAAATGACAAATAATAATAATTCCCAATTAAATTCTGATAAAATTTTTTGTGAAATGATAAAATATTAATGACATTTAAATTAATTTTGATGAAATTGATCATTTTAAACAGGAATTAAATAAAATTTCATGCTTACACCGAACACTGTAAGCACGATGGTACAAAGCACGTTTTTATTTACATTCAACTAACATTTTTATATCTAATTCTTCTTCTAATTATGTTTAATAGGAATGCAAAATATTTCAGTTAATATCGAAAATGCATCAGAAAATTTTGTTCGTTATTAAAGAAAATTAAAAAAATAAATTAAATCTTACAGCATAAAGCTGAAAGAACATTATAGAGGGAGGGAGATATTTTGCTCAAATGTCAAATTAAAAATGACCTTTATACAAAATTATTAATTTATTCATAATAGGGCAAAAATATGAATAAAAATGTTTTTTTCATGTTTTTATGTCTGAAATTAATTATGAATTAATATAATTTATTAACGTTGTTCTTTCTAAAGAAAATGTTATTAGCCCTTTTATTAATGAAATACACTTAAATGTTTACATATTTTATTAGCATGTTTACCTTAACCGATCATTTTTTTTAAATATTAAAAATAAGTATTTCTAAAACCTCAATATTTTTCTCTATAAATATCCAGTTTTAAATACAGTTAATTAACTTTTGTTTACGCAGATGGAAAAATGTTTCCGGAGTATTCGAATAATTTCTGAAGTAGGAATTAGAACATATGCGCAAAAATAAATATTATTGTTATATACATTTAGATCAGCGTTGACATTTTTAAAAATACAAAAACAAATGCAATTAGTATGTACTGAATTTTTCATTTCCACCATTTCTTTTGAAAAAATGTTTTTTAATTGAATGCTAAGTTCATTAACGGTATTATTGAAAGAAGAGACGCTGGAAATAAAGTTCGAGATAATTTTCATAGGTCAAGTTGCTTTTTAAACACGTACATTACAATTCATCATTTAATTACTTAAATCAATGTTATTTAACTTTTTGATAAGCTAACTAATTTAAAAGAAAAAGAAATTGTCAAAGAGTAATCATGGTGATATTTAAAGAAAAAAAAAAACTAAAATAAAAACTTGGTGTTTAGCTTAGTGTTCCTTTATAAGTTTCTGTCGAAATTAACATTTCTTTTTTCTTTTTCAAACACTTCCCAACAGATTAAAAAAAACTTTATGAAAAATGTATAAAGATAGAAACCGACGATTAGAAATGCTCAAATAATGCATCAAAAGATAGTAAACAGCTGTATCGAATCTACTATCGAGATTCTTCATCAGCGCAAAACTCAGCGAGCAAGAAGAAGCAAAGCTGACCATTTGGCTCAGCTCAATCGATAGCAGATTCGAAACGGCTACTTGCTGTCTTTCATGTATTATTTGTGCACTTCTAATCGTTGGTTTTATATCCCTATACTTTCCAACAAAGTTGTTGCTTAGTGGCTGATTAGGTACTGTCACGCGCAGAGTCCAGGTTCGGATCGTCGGGAAAGACGCGGATGTATTTTTGAGTGTCTTTTTAAAGTTCTATAAATATGTAATGGAAAAAGAAAATAAAAGTTCAAAGCCATAGATGCTGTACGCCTCAAAGAAATGTCTACTGCTGTGGACATCAGTGTCAACATGTTTAAAAAAATGTTTATCAATTCTTTTTTTCTGTTTGTCCGAGTTCTAACTTTTAACTTAAGCGAATATAGTCGGATCGCCGTGTTAATTATGTACTTTATTGAGGTCTACCATACGACGTTCTCTATTGAAATGACGTATGTAACTGTAATATTTCTTTTACACGGGCATTCAAAACAATTCTTTTGTATTAGGGTCAACGTGAAAAATTCTTTCTGCAAAGAATTATGATAGTACACAATTTCAAAATATAGAAATATGATATAAATCATGGAGGTTTGCGATAAGATGCTTAATTATAGAATACGTTTTTTTAAATGTTGATCATTCGTTTACAGGCACACGCAAAAGCTTTTGTTTGCAGTATTGCATTTGTGCAATAATTCCTGAAAATGAGTTTACAATTTTGGCATGCAAATTAACTAATTTAACTAAATTTTGGATGCAATTCAATTTGTAGAAATTCTATTGATAATATAAAAGAATGTAGAAGAGAAATCTTGTAGAAATCTAATTTTGCTTGCTAATTTTAACACTAGTTCCTTTTAATTCTTTCATCGTAAAATACATTTTTTTCTTAAAAGGGAGGGAAGATTGAATGACGCTAGCATTTGTAAAAAGTAAATATTTGGAAATACATAAAAGCTTTTTTTTACGTACTTTTAAATTGAAAAATTTCCATTCCAAAATTCTGCAAATGTGACATTTAGGAATTAAAATTGAGGATTACTTTAAAATGAACAAGGCTTTAACAAAATGTCTGTACTTCTTAAATAAAATAAATTTAATAAGATCTTCACTAATCAGATTCCTAAATCAATGACATTGTAAACAGTTCTAACTTAAAGGCAGTAAATACATCATCACATACATACATCAGTAAATACATCATACAATATAATTTTTAAATTGGTATAGGTGCCCAAATTACTTTAAAGAGCGAAATTAAGCAATTTTTTATATTTTTACGCTGTATTAGAGCTTAACTTTCAAGAGGAAATTGGTTCAGAACAAATTTCTCTTTTACTTTAGTTTTATTAACACAAGAGCCACTAGGGAATAAAGGAATACTTGAGAAAACCCTTGGAGCGAAAGAGAACAGCTACAACAAACACTCATCTATGCCTTTTGATCAAAAGTCCTATCTGAAATTCTGATTTTTTTTCCTTTTTATGTATTTTCTGTGTAGGTTTTAACAATTCAAAATATTTCAAAAAAATAAAAAATAGTTTAAAGAATGGTATCATTTTTAACAGGAAAATTAGTATAGTAACAAGATGGGTACACACATTAGATTTTTCGAGGAGTCTCGCACAGAAATTTATAATTTGAAAAATTCTATTTAATATTTAAATCGTAAATTCTGTAATTGCCTGGATTAATCTCAGAATTTGTAGTATTTTTGTGTGTTTGACGATGTGATTTTATACGTTTGACGTTTGTTACGCGATTAAATAAGGTGAAAAATGCTGTTAAAAGATTGTGGTACATTTTTACGATAGCCCCTTAAGAAAATTTTATGTACATCATTATGTACATACGGAAAACTAATCAGATCCAATTTATATCTATCTGAACCTAAAGTTTTGTAAAATTCCGTGCATTAGATTTTGAGATAGAATGCCGACAAAATTTATGTCACAGACAGGCAGACATACAGACAGACTCACATACAGACTTTTTGTAAAAACATGTTTTTCAGATTCTTTGACCCCTAAAATGTGTGAATCCGTCGACAATCGGAATTCGAAAATTTTCTCGAATCAGATACTTTCTTCTTGTAAAGATAGAAGAAAGTATTAATAATTAATCTTTAAAAAATGGTTGGCGCTCACTACTAAGAAAAATATTGTGAAAAGAAAAGATGAATAAAAAAGTTTAAGAAGGAATAAGGCATTTTTATACATGAAATATACAAAAAATGTATCCCAAAATACAAATATATCCAAAAATGTTTCCCAAGTAGTATTTCATGTTTTTTTTTCTTTTGTCCTTTGGTATCCTACTTTGCAAAAGAAATTTATTTCGAACAAACGCAATTTTTTTGTTTTATTGTTATTAGCAGAAGATCAACATGGGAATAAAAGGGACTCTTGAGAAAACCCTCCGGGTAAATTAAAAGAACTACAGCAAGCACTGAACTCTGCTTTTTGACGAAAAGCTCTATGTTATATTCCGAAAAAAAATCCTTAACCTTCTCGCTCACTTTCCCAACACTTCATAATGTTTCAAGCAAAAGTATTTGAAGTGAATTTCTTTTTCTTTTCTTTTTTTGTTGTACTATAACTTAAAGCTATTTTTATAACAATATTAGAGGTTTCTTTATTTCTGAATCTTTTGTTAATTATTAAATGGAATATATCTGTCTGATGCAGATAGGTCCATTACTTTTAACTATTTCCTTCAATTCTGAAAAACAAAATTCTAAAAAATTTTTAATGTGTAAATGTAATAATAAGCTACTGAACTAAAGTCACAATTTTTAAGAAAATTGTCTAATAGCTAAATATTATTTTCGTGCTAGAGAGAATAAATGTATGCATTTTTTGTTATAAACTTGTATGTATTTTGAACTTTTTTTTGGTCCGAAGATCACTTTTTCTGTTTTCAATAGAAAAAAGAAATAATAATTAATCTATAAATAATAGTTGGCGTTCACTACTAGAAAAATATTATGTAAAGGAAAGATGAATAAAATAGTTTATGAAGAATAAGATATTTTTATAACCAAAACAAGTGGTGTTTCTTATTTTTTTATAGTCCTTCAATATTCTATTTTGTAAAAGAAATTTATTTCGCACAAACGTAATTTTTTTCTTTTATTATTATTGGCAAAAGATCAACAAGGGGATAAAGGGACTCTTGAGAAAACCCTTCGGGTAAATGCCCTAATATCATGCATGGTCACAGTGACGTCACTGTGAGTCACTTTGGTCACATCACATCTGTGACCAAAACGCCATGCCACCACTCAGTGACGTCACATTGTGACTGAGATGTGACTTTCTTAAAAATTTTTAGAAATTTTTAAATATCCTTCAAAACACATTATTTATTTTTAAAAACATGTTTCTGGCAATTTATATATCATCGTTTTTGCCACAGTTTCGTCACAATGTTAATGTCAAATTAGTCACAAATGACACATTTTTTCATAAATTTGTCACATTGTGACCACTTTGTGAAACGTCACAAAAGAGCTCTAAAACGGCCATAACGACTTCACATTTTAGTCACTGTGACTTCACATCGACAATCGATGGTCACAAAGTCACAATGTGACTTCACAACGACGTTGCAGTGACGTCACCATGATTTACGGGTGAGAACAGCTGCCTGCAGCAAACACAGAATTCTGCCTTTTGACGAAAAGTTCTATCTTAAAGTCCGAAAAAAAAATCTTTAACCTTTCACTGCTCACTTTCCCAACATTTCATAATATTTCAAGCGAAAATAGTTGAAGTAAATTCCTTTTTCTTTTTCTTTCTTTCTTTTTTTTCTTTTCTTTTCTTTTCTTTTTTTTTTCAATGAGAGTCAGTAAAATAAGCCTTGCTATAACTTGGTGCTATTTTTAGAACGATTTCTAAATCTTTTGTTAATTTTTAAATGGAAAATGTTTATCTAATATAAATAGATTTATTACTTTTAGTTACCCTTTATATCATATGTAGTATAGGGTAAGTCTTGTGATCGTTTTGAAAATCGAAATAGATTTGTTGACAGATTTACACGTTTCAGATACTGGATATTCCAAAAACATATTTTTAGAAAAAAAAATGCCCCTGTCTGTCTGTCCGTTAACGTGTCTGTAAATGCTCTCTCTCCATAACAAACTGAGATAAAGACATGGAATTTTGTGCGTACTTAGTATATATAATGGGAATAAGCCTATTGCGCATCAGTAAGTTCGATTAACTGAAACTAATTTTTTCGGACTCTCGAAATATCTGTTCTGATGATACATAAAAAAATTTGTACATGAAAATTTTTGAAACTGTTTATTTTAAAGAGTGAACATAAAAGACAATAAAAACTAGTCGTTAGTGGATCACCGTAATACTTACCCATCATGGATATGCATAATATAAAATATGAAAATAAAACGCATGTAAACTATTTATAAAATGCATTGCAATTCCAAAATAAAATTTAAACACATATTTAAGTAGTTTTAATATACTTAGTAATGCTCTATCTTTGAATTGCTGATGAGCCGATTTCGACAAATTATATAAAACGCCTAAATACTCAAGCAGTACTGCATTGCGTAAAAGAAACATCCTTATAACTCCAAAAATAATAATCATATTAACTAACAATTTATTGCGTCAGATTAAACATCTCATTTCCAATTAAAATATATCTTTGAATTGAAATTTGGATGAAATACAGGGTCATGAAAAATCGAAGAATGTGGAATACAGGGTTACACATATCTTGGCAACTAATAATCCGATTGACTTCGTTTTTTATGCAAAATTTGTGTTATTTTATTGTCTTTTATGTCCACCCTTTAAAATAAAACATTTTGAAAATTTTTGTATACCTTTCATCAGAATGAATTTTTCGAGAGTCCAAAAAGAATAGTTCCGGATAATCGAGGGTATTGATATTAAATAGGCTTCGTTCCATTCTTACATACTAAGCACATACAAAGTTTCAAGTCTCTATCTCAATTTGTTCGGGAGATAGAGCGGTTACAGACAGACACACAGACACACACAGACGGACGGACGGCAATTTTTTTTTCTAAAAATATGTTTTTCGGAATCTCCAATATCTGAAACGTGTAAATCCGTCAAAAATGTTTTTTCGATTTTCAAAACGATTGCAATACTTACCCTATACTACGTATGATGGGTAAGTAAAACTAACCATATCGTCGCTAAAACTTTAGGCATTTAAAATTAGGAAAAAAATATATTAATTAAGTACATTTTGCAAGAAAGGGCACTCAAGGTACTCGAATATTTTTTAGCAGCAAAAATATTTTTAGTTAAAAAAGTCACATATAGATGGCGCTGACACGTAGTAGATAGAAGAAAGTAATAATAATTAATCTATAAATAATGATTTGCGTTCTCTACTAAAAAAATATTATGTAAAAGAAAGATGAATAAATAGTTTAAGAAGGAATAAGATATTTTTATTAAAAAAAGTAGTGTTTCTTATTTTTATTTATAGTCCTTCAATATTCTACTTCGTAAAGAAAATTTATTTCGAACAAACGCAATTTTTTTTGTATTATTCTTATTAGCAAAAGATCAACATGGGGATAAAGGGACTCTTGATAAAACGCTCCGGGTAAATGAGAACAGCTACAGCAAACACTGAACTCTGGCTTTTAACGAAAAGTTCTATCTTAAATTCCGAAAAAAATCTTTAACCTTTCTCTGCTCATTTTCCCAACATTTCATAATATTTCAAGCGAAAATTGTTGAAGTGAATTTCTTTTTCTTTTTAAAGGAAAATCAGTAAAATAAGCCTTGCCATAACTTGAAGTTAAGTTTATAACGATTTTTTAATCTCATACAGATAGATAAGTTTATTACTTTTTACAAATTCCCTCGTCTCTTAAAGAAATAGTAGCAACGGATATCTAAAAAATGTATAATGTGTATATGTAATAATAAGCTACTAAACTAAAGTCACAATTTTTTAAGAAAATTGTCCAATGGATAAATTTTATTCTCGCGCCAGAAAGAATAATATTAGCAAATACATGATTTTTTTTTAATAATAAACTTGTATGCATTTTGCCCTCCTTTTTCTCAGGAATAATGCACCATGGCAGCGACATCTATTGAACGATTTTTACCGAAACGTAATGAGCACCATTTTATATCAAGTACTAACTAAATATAAAGTTTTATAAAAATTCATGCAATTGTTCTGAAGATATGACTATTGTTGAAATTGTAAATAATGCAGCATAGCAGCGCTACATGTTGAGAGATATACACCAAAAACAAATCAGATCTAGTTGATGTAAAGGTTTCACAGCATCAAAAGTTTTATGGACTTTAGTGCATTAGTTCTTGACATAGAGCGCCCACAAAATGTTTGTCACATACAGACATACAGACTCACTGACATTTTGTAAAAGCATGTTTTTCGGGTTCTCTGACATCTAAAACGTATAAATCCATCGAAAATCCGATTTCGAAAACTTTCACGAATCCAATACTTTCTTCATGTAGAAATAGAAGAAATTAATATCATGTAAAGGAAAAGTGAATAACAAAATTTAAGATATTTTTATATTTTTATATTATTATATGAATAAGATATTTTTATAACAAATAACGAGTAGTGTTTCTTTCTTCTTTTTTTTTCCTTTTTACCGTCCTTCAGTACCTTACTTTGTAAAAGAAATTTATTTCGAACAAACGCATTTTTTTTGTTTTATTCTTATTAGCAGAAAATCAACATGGGAATAAAGGGACTCTTGAGAAAACCCTCCGGGTAAATGAGAACAGCTACAGCAAACACTGAACTCTGGCTTTTGACGAAAAGTTCTATCTTAAATTCCGAAAAAAAAACTTTAACATTTCTTTGCTCACTTTCCCAACATTTCGTAATATTTCAAGCGAAAATAGTTGAAGTGACTTCCTTTTTCTTTTTCTTTCTTTCTTTCTTTTCTTTTTTTAATGAAAGTCAGTAAAATAAGCCTTGCTATAACTTGGTGCTATTTTTTAGAAAGATTTCTAAATCTTTTGTTAATTTTTAAATGGAAGATGTTTATAAATATAGATAGGTTTATTACATTTACTTATGAAAATCGAAATAGATTTGTAGACGGATTTACACGTTCAGACAGTGGATATTCCGAAAAACATGTTAAAAAAAATGCCATCTGTCTGTCCGCCAGCGTGTCTGTAAATGCTCTCTCTCCATAACAAACTGAGATAGAGCCATGAAATTTTTGCGTACTTAGTATATATAATGGGAATAAGCCTATTGGGCATCATTAACCTCGATTAACCGAAACTTATTTTTTCGGACTCTCGAAATATTCGTTCTGGTGATACATAAAAAAATTCGTACATAAAAATTTTTGAAGCTGTTTATTTTAAAGAGTGAATATAAAACACAATAAAAAAACTAACCATATCGTCGGTAAAACTTTAGGCATTTAAAATTAGGAAAAAAATATATTAATTAAGTGCATTTTGCAAGAAAGGGCACTGAAGGTACTCGAATATTTTTTAGCAGCAAAAAATATTTTTAATTAAAAAAGTCACATATAGATGGCTCTATTATGTAGTAGATAGAAGAAAGTAATAATAATTAATCTATAAATAATGGATGGCGTTCTCTACTAAAATAATATTATGTAAAATAAAGATGAATAAAATAGTTTAAGAAGGAATAAGATATTTTTATAACAAAAACAAGTAGTGTTTCTTATTTTTTTATAGTCCTTCAAGATCCTACATTGTAAAGGAAATTTATTTCGGACAAACGCATTTTTTTTTGTATTATTCTTATTAGCAAAAGATCAACATGGGGATAAAGGGACTCTTGAGAAAACCCTCCGGGTAAATGAGAACAGCTACAGCAAACACTGAACTCTGCCTTTTAACGAAAAGTTCTATCTTAAATTCAGAAAAAAAAAACCTTATCCTTCTGTGCTCACTTTCTCAACATTTCATAATATTTCAAGCGAAAATAGTTGAAGTGAATTTCTTTTTCCTTTTTAAGAAAAATCAGTAAAATAAGCCTTGCTATAACTTGAAGCTCTTTTTATATCGATTTTTGAGATTTCTTAATTTATAAATATTTTGTTAATTATTAAATGGAATATGTTTGTCTAATATAGATAACTCTATAACTTTTTAAAATTTCCCTGGTCTCTGAAAGAAATGACAGGAACGTATATCTAAAAAAATTAAAACGTTTATGTAATAATAAGCTATTGAACTAAAGTCACAGCTTAAAAATGTTGGAAAATATTCCTAACATTTAATTGGCGTGAATTCTATACCTCATCATTAAATTATAGCTTTAGCTGTCTCAACATTTAATTCAGGTAAGCAAAAGGAATAAATAAATATTCTCTTACCTTTTATAGATATCCTGTTCAGGTATACCGGTTAATCCAGGGATGTGGTGCACTATCTATAATATGTGGCATTTTTATTTAACAGTGTAGCCATTTATTGACGTTGAATAAATGATGTTATGTGCCCCGGGTGAGGACTAATTCAGTGTACACTCATGAAGATGCAATTTAAGTAACTCCGGCTGATTTTTAGAAAGAAAGAAAGAATATTTAATATAACATATTAAACGTAGCAGCAAACACTTATGACCTCTCGGTGCGAGAGTCAAATATAGAGTGAGTAACATATGCTTAATTACATTACAAAACATTAACAGCAAGCACACTTTCACATACTGGTGCAATCAGCTAATTAATTTTAATGGGTTATTTTTTAAAATCAAGAATAAAGCACACTAAAAAAGTCTATCAGTTAGTAATATTGTTTATGTATAAAGTTCTGGAAACACTTTCTGATGACTGGAAATATTGCATATGTCTTCTGTAACTTCCACATGGCACAGAAAAAACCCAGAACTAAGTTTCGATAATCATTAGTGTGAATTCTAACTTAATGATGTTTTACGTTCTTATCGCACCAGATGGGAGAGTTCGTTAAGTATCTTGATTCGGGTATTATTAGATCGGAAAATATATTTCAACATGTTCCCCCTTAAGCCCCTAATCAAGATTGTTCCGTAGTTTCAACCTTTCTCTGTTTGCTTGAAACTGAGGTTTGGGTTCTGGCTTGGTGAGGATGTCCGCCAGCATCGATATACTTGAACAGTAACACATTTCTATCGTTCCATTTTCTCTCATTTGCTTGATCAAGTGATATTTTAAATCAATACGTTTCGATTTATTAGTGTATTTTTCTGTTTGTATCATTTTTATGCATGATAAATTATCTTCGTAGACTGTTATAGGAAGATTTTGGGGGTAAATGCAAGTCTTCCAACAGTTTTAATATCCACATTAGTTCTTGTATGGCACTCGCTGCTGCTACATACTCAGCTTCTGCTGAGGATTGTGCAATACATGTTTGACGTTTTGTTATCCACTGAATGGGAGGATTTCCTACGAAAAAATAAATTTCCGGATGTTGATCTTCGAGTTTGCATGCCGCCGGCCTAATCGGCATCAGTGTACACTTCCAAAATTGGTGCATGTTCGCTGCTTATCACTAAATTTAGATTTTTGCTGTGATACAAATATCGGATCAAGCGTTTGACACCCTTCCAGTCCCTTTCGGTCGGGTTTTCGTTTTTCCTGCTTAAGACATTTACGGCCAATAATATGTCTGGCCTTGTAATCGTAGCAATGTATAACAACGCGCCGATCGCCTGACGATATTTTGTGTTATTAGGCATGGGATTCTCATCTTTATCTAATTTTAAGAAACCCGTTTCCATAGGTGTTCCATAAGGTTTTGATTCTTCCAGATTAAAATTTTTCACGATTTCCAAAATTTTAGATGTTTGGTTAAGATTGAAGCCATTCGGTGTTCTCTTAATTTTTATCCCCAGATAATTATTGATTTCACCTAAATCTTCAAGTGTATACTGTTCCTTTAATTTATTTATGATATCATTAATTTGCACATTGTTTCCTGCTATGAGTATATCGTCTACATAGACAACTATATAGACTGTGTTTTCCCCCTGTCCTCGGGTAAACAGGCATGTGTCTGCCTTGCTTTGCGTAAAACTTAATTCATTAAGAGATTCGCTAATCTTTGTGTACCAGGCCCGAGCTGCTTGTTTCAGCCCATATATTGCCTTCCGGAGCTTACAAACCTTTTCCGGTTCGTTTGCGTTCACATACCCTTCGGGTTGTGACATATACACTTCCTCTTCTAGTTCTCCGTGCAGGAACGCGGTTTTAATGTCAATATGCTTTACGCTAAGGTTATGATAGGCTACGGCAGTCAAAAAACATCTTAAAGTAGTGTGCGAGACTACCGGAGCATAGTTTCGTCAAAATCTATCCCATATTTTTGCTTGAATCCCTGAGCTACTAATCTTGCCTTGTAACGCTTTACCTTCCCCGATTCATCATATTTAGCCTTATAGGTCCTTTTTTTAACCAATAATTTTAGCTCCATGTGGTGGTTTTACCAAGGACCAGGTTTCATTTTTCATAAGCGAATTCATTTCGTCTCGCGTTGCGTCAATCTAATTCATTTTTTCTTGTGGGTTCTCGATGCTTAGCATATCTTGCCAACTTTTAGGTTCATATACTGGATCATGCCGGACTGCGCAAGCAAACCTGTCCGGTGGCACGCCTCTATTATGTCTTTCTGATCGTCTTAATTGCTGTGTATGTTGAGACGCGGATGGTGTGTCCGAAAGATTTTGGTTTTGTGTCAGATCGAATTCGATTACGCTTGTGTCGCTCTGAGGTGTTTGTTTGTTTATTTCTGACATTAACTCATTCATATTTGAACTTTCACCAGCATTTGAATCACGCATCTTATTTTCCGCAAATTTTATGGTTCTAGCTAAGATGACTCTTCCATCACTAGTATATATTCTGTAAGCTTTAGATCGGCTGTCGTAACCCACGAAAATGCCTTTTCTGCTCTGTCATCCAATTTGCCGCGTTTGGATTTGTGAATATATGCGTAAGCGGTACAGCCGAATACTTTTAAATATTTTAAATTAGGTTTTCTGTTTAGCCAAAGTTCGTATGGCGTGGTGTTGATGGATTTCGAAGGTAAGCGATTCTGTAAATGATTCGCGGTACAAATTGCTTCACCCCACAATTTGTGTGGAAGGTTCGCTTCATTTAACATACTTCGAGTCATATCTAATAGTGTCCTGTTTTTTCTATCAGCAACGCCATTTTGGCTCGGATAATATGGTACGGTGAGCTGGGGTTCGATTCCGTTATGTTTAAGATACTCTTCTAATTCATCGTTAATGTATTCTCCACCGTTGTCTGATCTGATGACGGTTGGAAATTTTCCGAACTTATTTTTGACGGTCGAGATGTATTCCCTTAATTTTTCAAATACTTCACTCTTTTTCGACATAAGATAAATTACACAAAATCTAGAATAGTCGTCAGTAAAAGTAATGAAATAACGCTTTCCCCCTATGGTGGAAATGATGTATTATGAATGATGAATGATGTATGCGGTATTTATCGGACCGCATACATCACTGTGTATTAATTCTAACTTTTTCGTGACTCTATGTGCACCCGACTTGGGAAATGGGGAGTCGTTGATTTTGGATTTTATGCATACTTCACATTGTGTATTGTGTTTGCAGTTATTTACTGTAATTCCGTTTACAAGTTGTTTTTGTACAATGGTTTTAATTGTTTCATAGCTTCTGTGGCCTAACCGCCTATGTCATAAATCAATGCATTTTGTATTTGTGCAGTTGTGTGTAATGTTGACATATTTGCCGTCCATTTGATTATAATTGTTTATTTGCACTTCATATAAATTGTTTTTCAATTTGCCTTGTATAATTAATTCCCCGTTATGTATAATGTCGCACGTATCTTTTTCGAATTTCCCTTCACATCCATTTTTCGTGGCCCTGCTTACTGATAGCAGGTTAGTTTCTATTTCAGCCACAAAGAGTACGTCATGAAGTGTGATTTGCCTGTTGTTTATTCCGGTGTAAATTATAATTTCCCCTGAGCCATATGAAATTAACTTGTTTCCGTTCGTGACTGTTACATTTGTTTCGGCGGTGCTGGTCATTTTTGAAAACATTTCCTTGCAATTGGCAATATGGCTGGAGCTTCCGCTATCTATAATAAAAGTTTGTTTATTTACGGGATGATCGATTAACAAAGCTACGTTTTTATCTTCATTTTTTCTTTGATTTTCATCTTGCGGTTTCGTGGTTTTAATTGGGACATTTTCTTCAAAACACAGAGAAGTGGAATGAATTTTATTCTTGTAAAATTTATTATGTTATACGGGATTATTATTATTATTCCGTTTAAGAAACCAGCATTCACTGTATGAGTGGTTTTTCATTTTGCAAAACGTGCAGAATTTATTACCTTTCTTGCGATCTGTGTTAAATAATTTCTCGCGAGCTTTGTACGCTTTAGTGCTAAGTTCCGAATTTTCGGAATTTTCAATTCTACGAGTATATTCGTCGAAAAGTTTACTTTTAATAAAACTGGGTGTTAATTCTACTTCTGCTCTCGATGCCAGAGCTATAATTAGTGTATCATATGACGGCGGCAATGAGCAGAAAAAGAGCGCCGAAATATGAGAATCCGTAATATTTTCTCCAATCGCCCTCAACTTATCGATAAGTTCCAGTAATTTCATTATATGCACAATTAAATTCCCTCCTTCGTTTAGCTTGGTGCTATACAATTTCCGAAGAAGGTGTAGTTTACTGGAAAGGTTTGACCTTTCATGAATATCTTTTAAAGTATCCCATGTTTCTCTAGCCTTGTTTAAATGTTTGACATTTATTATTTGCCCATCTTCAATACTTAAATTAAGGGCCCTTGCTTTTTTGTCTTTTTTGTTCCAGTCTGCGGTTAATGGGTCTGGAGCTGGGTCGGTAATGACATCGAAAAGCTCTTCTTTAATTAAAATCATTTCCAATTGGAATAATTATTGGAATTCAGTTTTTCAATTGCTGCACTATCTTTTGCAAAGGCTATTGTTTTTCTTTCCTCAAAATTAATTGGATATTTTCTCCCTTTTTCGGATTACCGGGTTTTGTTTAGCTAATTTTATTATCTGACTGGATAACTATATTTATTTAACTGCAAAGTGAGACATCATGAAATCGGTCGACATAATCAATATTTGTTGGAAAATATTCCTAACATTTAATTGGCGTGAATTCTGTACCTCATCATTAAATTATAGCTTTAGCTGTCTCAACATTTAATTCAGGTAAGCAAAAGGAATAAATAAATATTCTCTTACCTTTTATAGATATCCAGTTCAGGTATACCGGTTAATCCAGGGATGTGGTGCACTATCTATAATATGTGGCATTTTTATTTAACAGTGTAGCCATTTATTGACGTTGAATAAATGATGTTATGTGCACCGGGTGGGGACTAATTCAGTGTACACTCATGAAGATGCAATTTAAGTAACTCCGGCTAATTTTTAGAAAAAAAGAAAGAATATTTAATATAACATATTAAACGTAGCAGCAAACACTTATGACCCCTCTGTGCGAGAGTAAATATAGAGTGAGTAACATATGCTTAATTACATTACAAAACATTAACAGCAAGCACACTTTCACATACTGGTGCAATCAGCGAATTAATTTTAATGGGTTATTTTTTAAAGTCAAAGAATAAAGCACACTAAAAAAGTCTATCAGTTAGTAATATTGTTTATGTATAAAGTTCTGGAAACACTTTCTGATGACTGGAAATATTGCATATGTCTTCTGTAACTTCCACATGGCACAGAAAAACCCCAGAATTAAGTTTCGATAATCATTAGTGTGAATTCTAACTTAATGATGTTTTTCGTTCTTATCGCACCAGATGGGAGAGTTCGTTAAGTATCTTGATTCGGGAATTATTAGATCGGAAAATATATTTCAAAAAAAAAAAAAAAAAAAAAAATGCCCAATAGTTAAATTATATTCTCGTGCCAGAGAGAATAATATTAACAAATACATGAATTTTTTGTAAAAAAACTTGTATGAATTTTGGACTCCTTTTTTGTTTCAAAGCTCACATTTTCAGTTTTTAACTTTTAAATACCGGGCTAACCATGTCGTTGTTAAAAACTTTAACCATTTAAAAATAGAAAAAAATTGTGATAAAAAAATGCGGTTTGCAAAAAAAAAAAAAAAAAGCTCTTAAGGTAGTTGATTTCTTTTTAGCAAAAACATTTTTAGTTAAAAAACATATAGACGGCGCTGACAGGCAAGATATTCAAAAGAATTATGCAAATTACTCTTGAAATAATAGACTGATCTATTCGGTTCTCGCTCGATCTCCGAATGTTATCATTATCAGATCAAGCGTCGTTGGTGAAATTGTTCTGTTTGAACGGAGAGTCAGCAACTGTTGCATTGCGAATATTTTGCACAGTGAAAGCACTGAAGACTACAAGTTGTTTACGATAGAATAAGGAATTCATAGAATTTGTTGTTCATTTATAAAGATACAAAAGAAATCTGATATAATACTATCTTTGCAACAATTACTGCAAGTGCGTTTACAATTTCGGTATGCATTTTTAAATTTAACTATTTTTTGCATGTTACTCATCCTGTATGAATTCTCTATCTAATACGGTTGCATAAAGGAATTCACGTACCATTTTTTTGATTAGTAGAAATTGCTGAAAGGAATTTTCAACTGAGATATATATTTCATAACTGAACTAAATGTTTGCATGCATGTAGTTATTTGATAAATATATGTTCATATACATCTGCTACAAGAATTCGGATGATTTTCCGATTGTAAATTGGAACAAATGAATTTATAATTTCAAGTGTACTATACATTTTTAGATTTTTGAATTAGACATAATATTTTAATTCATTAATAGGTTCAGTTTTGTTACATTATACGGAATGTGTCGGAAACAGTTATATAATCTATGTATAATTTTTTAGTAATTTGGAAAATGATTTTTGTTCTCGGTTGTGAATAGAGATATCTAAAGCATATCTGAATCCTTGTGATGTCCGCATTTTATTCGTCTTCTGATTGGTCCAGGAATATTAATGCTTAATCCATGGCGTTCGTAATACATGACTCTGTTATTGCGTAAGCCACGTTTTGATTTTTTATTGGCTCAATGCAAAACATTCAAACATTTATCTTTGGGCAATGGATTTGGGCATTTTATTTTATTTTATTTCTTGTAGTCTTTTTTTTCTAGACTGAATGTAATCGAATGATTGAACTAATCAATGATTTAGAGAACGATGGAATAATTTAATTTATTGAGGGACTAGTTAGATGTGATTAAAAATTAGTTTTATTTTGCATACTAGAATTAGTATACTGTTAAAAATATTGTGAAAAATTAGCTCTGACTTTAAATTCAATTTGGTACATAAACGCCTATGGAGCGTTTCAATTGGTCAGAATATAGATAGTCTTTAAAAACAGAGCAGAGGTGCAGATATGTACACACACACATACACACACACACGTATGTATGTATATATATATATATATATATATATATATATATATATATATTAATATTATATAATTAGCAATTAATATTATTTTCCTAGACAAGTGTTTAAGCTCTTAGTTAATCTTACGGTTAATTAAAAAGAATCATTTTTCAGATGATCTATACAATTTTTTAAATTATAATTTTTTATCTTTCTTTTTTGTAGAAGTCATGAAATTTTAGGTACATTTAAATAAATAAAGCGAATCCGTAAAAATATCTGCCTAATTATAATTATTAGTTTTAATGTCAATCACTAAAATATTTCCTATTCCATAATTTGTTTTGTGTATGAACATTAAAATATGTCTTTTTTCATAATAAAAATTTAAATAATAAAAAAATTAGCAATAAAATAAGAACATAAAATGTCTAGACAAAGAAAGATTGCTTAAAAAGTATCTGTAAGTAACGCATAGTAAAAAAAAAAAAAAAAAACTTCATAAATATGAGCAATCGATTATGTCTCCGAAGAAACAGCGAAAATTTATAGCTCAAAAGAACGTGAAATTATACGCCTCAAGCGAATTTCAAGCCATAAATAACGCCGAGACTACCAGTTATTTAAACAAGGGACATTATTTAATTTTTCTTATATCATGACTAAATTTCTACTTAAAGTACTTAACGAGGCATTCTTTATACTAATATTAGATTTTTTTTTTTTTGCTATTTTTAATAGATAAAAAGAAAGAAAAAAAAAACTAGATTACTTTTAAATTACACAAACGAAAAAGGCGCTGAAATTGTTAAAAGTGAACCATTTATACATACAAAAAAGATATTATTATAATAAAATTACTGTAATAAAATATAAAATATCGGTTACAAGCTTTTTTAATATTCCTTAAAAATACAGCGAAAAGAAAAGTTATTGTTACTTTCTCGGATTTTTTTTTCCAATTAAAATTTATTTAGATGAAAATAAAGAATCATTCGTTATCAGTTTTTTCTGTTACATTACCACTTGTTTTTACTCTAGTGTTTATGACAATACATAAATTTTTTTTTAAAATAAATATAAATAACGTATATATATATAGATATATATATTCATAAATGTAAGGTAGTGTGGGGTGAAATAGGACTGCTGGAGGAATGAGGACAATAGGATTTTCTTTTTATGTATCATTCTAAACATTTTATCAGTCACACGCAAAATGAAACAATGATAACCGAATCTTCGGTTGAAATAAAAAATTGTTGACCTGTATAAGCTGGCAATTGTATAAAGTAAAAAAAAAATTCAGGAATCAAATGTAAATTTGTTTAATACACTTTTTATGCTTTCTGTATATTATTGACGTGTTTATGCATGGATGTAATAATTTCCCTATTAATGAAACATTGTACTGTACGGTGTGCATAATTTAAACCAAGCCTAAAAGTAGCATTTTTGTTTATACAAGAAGTTTAACACAAAACAAGGAAGTGGAGAGGATGGAACATGTCTAATTCCTTTTTTTTTTATTATTTTTTATTTTTTATTTTTCATTTTAATAAGATGAATGTAAGTTGCTGACATGTAAACGTTTTTAGAGGATATTATTTTAATATGATAATAATTTATTTCAAAATGTGTAAATAAATTGAATTTATAGTTTTTTAATGTCATCTATGACTGCCAATCCTGAATTATTTTCATTCCAGTTATGAAGTTACTGGAATTTTATATTGTGGCACGTACATAATCTATGTACATTTTTAATTGTATATTTCATCGACATTCGACTATTTGTGTCCTATATCTTTATTTTATAGCTGTCTTAGACCTCCCTGTTTGTGAGGTGGTATGGGACATGATTTAAAGATTACAATTTCTAGTTATAAAATAGCATGTTCCGTTTATATATTATTCAGGGAGATTAAACAGTGTTTCACCTTGTACTCTATAAATGGAAAATTTTTGTTTTTGTGTCAAACAATGTTGATTTTCTTACTTTTGTAAAAAGTATCTCACCCCATCCCACTCTCACCTATATTAGAAAACAGTGATTAATCTAACAGATGCAAATTTTCCAATTGGGTGAAAAAAGTCCGGACCAGGATCTAAGTGGATTAATCTAAGTGATTAATCTGTTTATATTTTGAATTTATTGCCATTAGAAAAAATATTTTTAATTTTTATTTCTATTTATTTATTTACGTGTTGATAAAAAATTTTGACAAAAATTGCAAACGACAGCGTACATTATAAGAAAAAACAACTTTTTAAAAAAATATTGAAAATTATTCTCAAATTAAATTACATAATAAGCAAAAGATAAACTAATTACAACAAAACCGCACTGCTATAAAAATTGCAGGACATTTTGTTTGCATAATGATATGGTTTTGTAATTAATATACGAATTATAGACATACATTTATGTATGAAATTTCTCAATTGTTTATATAAGTTATATATTTATATTCCCTATTATTCTGTTTTTATGTTTCAGTTTAGCCTTGCACATTTTTATCTCATTTTATATATATACAGGACTCGTTCGCGCTTATCGAAATAAAGCAAACAGATAAATTATTAATATATACTAAAATGCGATATGCAGACGCAACAAGAATGATTGTATCTTGAAATTAAATGTTCTATATGAGTTTTTAGGGCGTTAATTTACATGCATATTACAATTTTCACAATAAATTGAAATCTTTAGAATCTTTTTTACTTCTTATTATTTAAAAATTTAATTATAATAAAATTTAATTAATGTGATGATTTTTACTAATTTTCTCTTAAACACAAGACCCAAAATAATAAGCATTAGGAAAGACCTGGACTTGGCTTATTTTTTCTTCAATATATATATTTTTTATTTTATTCATTACTATTTTTTCAGTTTGTAGAATCAGCTCATTTTAAGCGTAGCAGTGTATGAGAAAACTTGGAAAATATTAATTAAATTATCAGTTTCTATTTGAAACTCAGCAAGAGATCAATTCAACAGGATGAACCAACCTTATCGAACGGGTAGGTTTAAATCAGTTTAGAGGGTTAATTATCCCTCTAAATTGATTTGATTTTCCATTAGCATCGAAAATAAAAAAGCACATAAAATACCAATTATAATTTTAATTTGGTATCCAAACTATATAAAGGATGATAATATATATTTGGTTTAATTTTAGACAAAGTTTTTTAATAATTTGGCGTTGGAGCTGGAACAGTGACTGCTACTATAGATGGCTGAAGAGTAGATGCAAGGGTATCTGTCGTTTTCTATGGAAGGTGGATTGTAGAAATAGTTGGTATTTATCAATCAACTGTTCTTGAGGACTGAAGTTCGTTTTTCATTTCTCGTTCCAGAATCTTGTGAGCCTGGTATTAAAAAAGTTCCTGGTAGTTGTAGTAATACCGAAACAATGTTTTTCGCAGAATCCCATATGTCCCATATGTTCTTCCTTGATTAATTTTTTGTTTAATTTCACTTCAGGACCAACAACTTTCACTGATTCTTCTTTTGATTGTATTCTATTTAATTGAATTCAGTTTCCGAGACAGTTTACTACATAAAAATCCACTAACAGATTTTTTTTCTGATAAAACTATTATGAGTTATTTTATCCACCACTAGTACACTTTTTTCAGATAAAAATATTATGTGTTATCCTGTCCTCCACTAGGGCACTTTTTTACGGGTATCCGAAAAACAGGTTCCACCTGCAGAATTTTCAAAATTTTTAATGAAATTTTTATAAAATATTGTTTAATGGTTGCTCTTTTATATAGATATATTTAAAATTTTGAATAAAACAATTTATTTATTGCATAAAAAGTAGATAATAAAGGGTTTATTTTTTCCTGTGAAACCTATGTAATCCCTTCAGTCGTATACATTACATGAGAGACACAGTATGTAATCGCAATTTTAACACTGCTTTTGTGATTTCCAAATAATAATCACGGTAAAATACCTTTTCGCCCTCCCTATGTGGCGTTATCATCAGAAAATAGTGAGAATGACATAAATCAGAATGTTTCTACCAGAAAATGCTAGTCTGTGGGATCGGTGGGAAAAATGGCCGAATCCGACTCCAAGTTGGCAACACCAATACCCAGATTGAGATTCTAGTGTTGCCGATTGGTTAAAGTAGTGATGGAATTTTCTAAACATAAAGCTAAAATATAACAATAATTCAATTCAATATCTCTCTTTACTTTGCACACCGCAGTAAATCGGTTGTCTTTAACCTAAGTAGCCTGATTGGGTCCAGAAATAAAAATTATAATTCCTTTTATAGATTTTAATTTATATATAATTTTTTTAATTTCTCTTTGAAATGCTTAAGCAAAAAAAGTATGAATTTCGAGTTGCTTTTTTTTTAGCAACTCTTTTCCTTGAAAATGAGTCTGACTCCTACTCAGACGACGCAATCCAGGTACAATGGCAATGCTATTCCTTTTTATTCCTTTCCAGACACGTGAATTGCGTACTTTCAAAAGAAGTCAAAAACAAGAATGTGGATGAATTATGGAAAGAAAATATCAGAATTTTCTTGGTAGAAAGGAGCTAGATAGTATGAGTGCTTCTGTTTTTAGCCATTCTTTAAATAGCCAGTCTTAATTAGATAAAATGCTTTATAAATGTAGTTTTTGGTCCAAAAGGAAAAATTAAAATATTCAAATCACTCTTCCGTGAAGTCAATTTTCATAAGATCATCAACAAAGTGTCATGGAATTTTATTTAACAAAGCTAGATATCGGTATACCGCTGAGGTATAAGGCAAAATTGTAATGTTGTTTTCTGTGTAATTTTTAGAAAATGCTAAAAAAATCTGTTTTTCTAGTACGACATACATTTAAAAAATTACGTATACGTATATAAGCCAAGAAAGTATTAAAAATAAATTAATTTTTCAAAAATAGGTTATATCTATAAAATTATATTAATTGAAATGCAGTATTAATATGCGCCTACTTAATAACTCGAAATCGCTTAATAAGGGGATTTTCTTTGGTTCCTTGAAATATGCCTATCGATTTCATATAAAAGATCATTTTAAAATGATAGCGAGGAGTAAGGGAACTCGTTTAATACGCGGAATTTTATTAATCCATGACAAGAAAAAACTACCTTTAAAATACGAATGAATATATAATAAGTGATTTAACACAAAGCTAACTAAGCATAGAACCAACAGATTGAAAAAACTTCAAACCGGGATCAAACCGGAACCGTTGGAATACCGCTCTAAGTGCTTTATTATTTAAGCTACGAGGACTATGCCCACTTAGCTTTTCTCTCACACGTATAATTGAGGCTGCAACTGCAGCACAAGATGGAAGTTTTTACATGATACCCAAACCTGCGGCGTAACATGAGACCCAAACAAACCCAGCATAGATGAATACATATCTAATTTCAATTATTTTTCATTAGTGAACAACAGCAGCGATTTTTTAGCAGATTCGTAATAGAGGAAAGTTTAGAGGAAATATTTTTCCAAGTATTTTATACAATTTTTTAAACAAAAAATGCTTTTTTTTGCCAAAATTTAATTTATGTTTGAATGTTTTTACAAAAAACTAAATTTTAACTTGGCCTGGCTAAAAATATTTCCCTGCCCTGATTATTTTATATAGTCAAGCAGACCAGGAAGAAAGAAGCAAAAATTTTATTGTTACCGAGTGCATCGTAACATAAACAAAAATGCTGTTTTCCTCCTGATCAGTATGGACGTGAAGAAGACTTTTCTAATAAGAAACAAAAAGCGAACTTTCTACCCTACGATGGAAAAACGATGTAACGTGGTGACAAACTGCTAGTCTGCGCTGAAATCGTAGATTAAACACACGAATCTTCCCATTTGCTGTCTAGGTCTTTTAAAGATACCCCTAGCGGTTTTAACAGTCACTACTCTGACCATACCATCCTTACCTGGATGAATTTCAATAATTTTGCCTAATGGCCAAACAGAGGGAGGAACATTATCCTCTTTTAAAATTACAATATCATTTACTTTAAAATTTTCAGTTTGTACTCTCCATTTTTTTCTATTTTGCAAAGAGCTCAAATAGTCAATACTCCACCTTTTCCAGAAACATAATTTCATTTTTTGTACTATATGCCAACGAGACCGTAAGGACAAATTTTCTTCATATACCGGTTCAGCTGGCGAAGTAATAACATCTCCAATTAAAAAATGAGATGGAGTCAATATATTTATACTGTCTATGCTATCATTATCAATTGCTACTAATGGTCTAGAGTTTAGAATAGCCTCAATTTGAGTCAAATATGTATAAAATTCTTCAAAAGTTAAATTAGTATTACCAATAACACGTTTAATATGAAATTTTACAGAACGGACAGCAGCTTCCCATAGTCCACTAAAATGTGGACTTACTGGAGGAATCATATACCACTCAATATTTCTTTGAGACAAAAAATAACAAATTTCTTCATTACTTTCAATATGACAAATAAATTTATATAAATCGGAGAGTTGTCCCTTAGCACCTACAAATGTTGTAGCATTATCACTATATATATGCTGAGGAGCTCCTCTTCGAGAGCAAAATCTGTTTAATGCAGCAATAAACGCCTCAGAGGTCAAATCACTTACTAATTCTAAATGTAGAGCTTTAGTGGTGAAACAAATGAATAAAGCAATATAACATTTGGTAGTTTTAGCTCCTCTACCTCGATATTTCAAAATATTAATAGGCCCCGCATAATCGATTCCACATGCAGAAAATGGCCTGTTAGGAGTAACTCGGTTAAGAGGAAGATCTCCCATTAATTGTTTGGAAGAAGCTGTTCTATATCTACAACAGTAACACATTTATAGATACAATTTTTAATTATCTTCCTGGCACATACTATCCAATAACTCTGTCTTATGATGCTCATTAATAAATTTAACCCAGCATGAAAATGCGTAACATGAAAATATTTAACAATTAACACACTTAATTTATGCTGAGCTGGCAAAATGACAGGATGTTTTGCATTATATTGGAGGGGTGAATTTCTCAGCCTACCTCCCACCTTAAGCAAACCATCACTATCAATAAAAGGACTAAGTGAAAAAAGAGAACTTTTTTTAGAAACAGGTCTATTTGATCTAATACAACTAATTTCATCTCCGAAATATAGCTGCTGAATATAAGAAATAATCAAATTACCTGAATGTCTTCTTTCGGTTATTGATAAAGGAAGAAATTTACCTTTATTCAAAGGACTGGTGTTCATTTTGCCAACTTTCTGCTTACAATTTTTCACAAACCTAATACAAAAAGCTAAAACATCAACAATTTTAGTAAAAGAAGAATATTTTTCAAAAAGCATATCAAACACAGAATTATTTACAGTTACAGGAAAACAAAATTTAGAATTTTTCTTATCTTTATTTACAGTATATAAATTAGTCTTAATTTTAGGTTGTTCAGGCCAATGTTCTTGACTTAAAGAAAGCCATTTTGGGCCCTCCCACCAAAAGGAACAATCAGGAAAATCCTTGGGAGGTAACCCTCTGGAAGCAATGTCAGCTGGATTTTCCTTGCCTGGAACATACCTCCAACAGTCAGATGGAACAGAATCCAAAATTTCGGAAGTTCTATTAGCCACACAAGGTTTCCAATACCTAGGATGAGATGATAGCCAAGATAGAACTACTTGCGAGTCTGTCCATACATAAAACTTAATAACGAAGGTATTCAAAATAGTCACTAGTGTCGAATATAATCTAGAAAGTAATAAAGCACCATTTAGCTCAAGTCGTGGTATGGAAACTGATTTAAGTGGTGCTACCTTGCTTTTAGCAACCAATATGGTCACCTTTGACTTTATTTCACCAGGTTGCACCACATAGATGACTGCAGCATATGCTGATTCTGAAGAGTCACAAAAACCATGCAATATGATTTCTTCACTGGAACATTGGATCCATCGTGGAATTTGAATAGAACAAACTTGTTCAAATTCTTGTTGGAATTTTTTCCAATTTGCTTGGAAATTTTCCGGAAGAACAGTGTCCCAGTCTAACTTCATTAACCATAATTGCTGGTAAAACATTTTTATCGAAACAGTGCAAGGAGCCAAAAATCCTAATGGATCAAACAATTTAGCTGATTCTGAAAGAAATTTTCTTTTAGTTATGTTATCATCAAATTGTAAATTAACTTTAAAGATGAAAACATCATTTGTAGAATCCCAACTAAGCCCTAAGGCTTTGGAGCAATCATCAGGATGAATTTCTAAGTTTGTTGACTCAAGAGAATTTGAAGATAAATGAGTCAATACATCAGAAGAATTAGACCTCCATTTCCGTAAATGAAAACCTCTATTTTCTAAAGCCAGTGAAAGTTTATCAATCACTCTAATAGCTTCTTCACTGGAGATTGAACCTGACATACAGTCATCAATATAGAAACTATCTTTAATAATTGAAGCTGTAACAGGATCATCTTTTTCTATGTCTTTTCCAATTTGAAATAAGCAACGAGTTGCTAAAAATGGAGCTGATGCTGTTCTATAAGTGACAGTTTGCAGACGATACTCCTTTAAATCTGAATATGCTGATTCTCGCCAAATAATACGTTGTAAATCTTGATCTTCTGGAGCAATCAGAATTTGTCTATACATTTGCTGAATATCAGCGGTAAAAGCAACAGGATTTGTTCTAAATCTAATAAGAACTGTAAAGAGATTTGGTTGAGGAATTTGTCCAACTGCCAAAACAGAATTCAAAGAATTACCATTAGGTGGTTTGCATGTACCATCAAACACCACCCGTAACTTTGTAGAAATATAATCACTTTTTATAACAGAATGATGTGGAAGGTAGTATACTTTGTTGCTTGTAGGATTTGAATCTTTGTCAACAGGTGTCATGTGACCAAAATCTTCATATTCATTCATAAATTTTCTGTATTCATTCTCAAAATTTTTATCAAACGGAAATTTTTTCTCCATAGCAAACAATCGTGAAACTGCCATAGATTTAGAATCTCCTAATGTTATTACATCTTTATAAACTGGCAACTTAACTTGGAATCTACCTTCTGGAGTTATCTTATAAGTTGAACAAATATGTTGTTCACAAAATTTTTCTTCTTCAGACAAATGCGGACTTTTAATATCTATTTCTTCAGCCTGCCGAAACTTTTGTAATAATAAATCAACATTTAATTCATTTTTTACACTAAGAAAATGTGAATTGATACTAGAAGAATATTTACAATTAGATTGCAATTTTCCAGCTACTACCCAACCAAACATAGTATTTTGGGCAATTGGCTCATTCTCAGTACTAACAATTCTACCATATCTTAAAATTGTAAAGAAACAGTCAGATCCTAGAATAATATCACATTCTTGTGGTTTCATGAAATCTTCATCTGCTAAGGTAATATTTTTAAGATAATCTATATTTTTTGTATCAAGTAATTCTGCAGGTAACTGAGATGTCACTTTAGGCAGAATGTATGCCTGTACCTTTAAGGATTCATTTGAAAGCTTTGATCCAACTTTGAGAGTTACTGAACCTCGAGTTTGTCCAGCTGATACTCCAGTAATTCCATTTAAAAGAATTCTGCCGTTCTTCCTTTTTAATCCTAAAATTCTTATAACATTCTCACTGACAAACGAACATTCTGATCCAGAATCCAGTAAAGCTCTAAAAGAGTAAGCTTTGTTTTCATTATCATATAGCAAAACTTTAGCAGTAAGTAGAAAAGAAACACATTTAGAATCATTAAAAGAAGCACTAGAATTAATTTGTAATTCATGAGATGTTGACTCATGTACATAATTTTCATTTAACTGATGATCCTTATTCTCAGATGAAACGGGAACTACTTTATTTTCAAATTTAACAGAGTAAGCATTATTACTTTTATTTTCTTCATGTAAGAGTGTATTGTGCTTACTTTCACACTTAAAACATTTTAAATGAGAATTTGGACATTCCTTAATTTTATGCAAGTTTAAACATAGAAAACAACAGTTATTACGCTTAATAAAGTTTTTTCGTGCAGCAACTTCCATCGATTTAAATTTAATACACTTATACAGTGGATGTGTTCCTTGACACTTTAAACATACTTTTGATTTGTCATTTGAATTATGTTTGGAACCTACAAAATTTGAGCTTTTGGAATGTTTAATAGCATTTCCATTGTTAGATATAAGCTCTAAAGATGAACATCTTACACTTAAAAAATCAAAAAATTCTTGCAAAGAGGGAAATTCATTTTCTGCACTTTCAATAGACCACACAGTCTTCTACTTTCAGGATCTAGTTTTTGGAATAATAAATATATTAGCCATGGGTCTCTACTTGTAGCTTCATCCCCAACAGCTTTTAAACCCCTAATAACTTCATCACTTATGTTCAACAAATTCCTGATGTTTATACTATTTGGATGCAGAACTGATTTTTGTTCTAAAAATAATTTAATCAAAGAATTTACTATTTGTTTCTTTTTATCATATCGGTTTAACAACTTATCCCATGCTTCTTGGTAAGAATCATTAGAAAGAGGAATATGTTTGATCAATGTAGCTGGTTCTTCAGAAAGTAATCCTTTAAGATATTGAAATTTCTGAATATTACTTAAACCTGCTTGTGAATGAACAGTGGAAACAAACATATCCTTGAAATTTGTCCATTCAGAAAATTTTCCAGAAAATACTGGAATGTTTAACTTAGGTAGTCGAATATTACACTGATTAGGAATATTAATAGGACCACCTTGAGTAGAATTGTGCGTTATAGCATTAATAACTTCAGTAGAATTCAAAGAATCCAGCTTGTTTTGGTATTTAGTTTTTAACTGAAAATACCCCTCTTCAAATTCTGCTAACTCTGAATCTTCATCATTTAAGCTAGAATCTAATCTTAAGAATTCTTTAAGTAAATCATCTAATCTTTGTAACCTAATCAAAATTTCATTTTTCGTATTCACATTCTCAAAACTATTCTCTAATCTAGTTACAGAGCCTTTAACCCTACCTCGCTCAATTTTAATTTGAGCAGACTTTTTTTCATATTCTTCCATTTTATACAATTACTTAAAGCAGAATGATTTCCAAAATAAAATTTAATCAAATTAGATTCAAAACAAACTAATCAAATTATACTTCAAAATCAAAACTAATCAAAAATATACCTTGAAATCAAAACTAATCATAATTGCTTCAAAACAATAATAATCAAATAAAATTCAAAATCTAAACTAAATTAAATCAAAAACAGAACAAATCAAACTCAAAAATAGAACTTCTGTATAATATTCTATCACTTAAGAATGCTGTTTCATATAAACAATGGAAGAATGTTCTGTTCTTAAATGTACATAAATTCAAAAATAATCTTCTAAATTCTTCAATGCAATATAATAATTCATTATAGTATTTAAATATTCATATTCTCAAGCAAATAAATCATAATGTTCTATAGAACAAGTAAATAAATCAATATGTTATTCTTCAGAACAATTCTATTCTTTCCAAGAACAATTATCAAAATATAATAATGCAGAATAATATTTATCTTATTTCATCACTTTAAATAAACTTAATTGTTCCTATATTTGCTAACTTCTCTAGCAAAATTAAACTTATGTTATAGCGTCATAGAACATTAAAAATAAAACTACTCACAATCTCGCCGGTGCCTCCACTTTTTCTATGTTGAAAATATTCCAGTGAAAATGCTTGAGATTTTTTGTGATTTTTTATTTTTTGTTTAACAAAGAACACATCACAATACTTCACAAACATAAATCTTTACATAAATTTTGCACAACAATGAATTATAACTTCTGGTTTCACTTTTAAACCAATTATAGAAAAGTCTTTTAAATAATTCTTTCATCTGACATGAAAGGAGGAATTCAAATAATAATTAATAACCCCAGCCAACTTTGGGCGAAGTTAATTAAAAATATATTAAAAATAATAACAGGTGAGTCAAGAGCACCTCTTGACACCTCTAAAACTCATTTTCAACTAAACTATGACATCATAATTCTGACTTTAAACATAGCACAGAATTCATAGTGCTGCCATCTATCATAAAAAAAATTAACTAAGACTAAATTTTATTCTAATCAAATGGCTTCACTGAACACTGTCTGATCATTGCAGTGATATCTTACAAAAGAAGAGGGTCGTTTTTTGTTCCCATTAGGATCTACGGTACAATATCCACCTGTATTTTTTAAAATTAAAATCTAGTCTATACCATGGAGCAAGAGATATAAAAAAAATGTTGCAAATTATAATTCAGTTCGATTCCCAAGCTCTCTCGACTGAGCCTCCGTTCGCGAAAGAAAAACTATTACCGGAGTCAATTTTAAGAACTTTATTAAAAAGTAGGGTTCCCATCGTTAATCAAGTAAGGTAAAAAAACTCGACAAATTTGAGGACATGGAGCAAGCCATACACGAGTGGTTTGTTCAAGCACGCTCAACGAATGTTCCAAAAAACAGCCTGCTAATCCGAGAAAATGCTTCTGAAGTCGCAGCAAAGTTGGGCTCACCACAATGTAAAACTCAAGTAAGTGTGCGGCGAGTCAGTTGCTGTGAACTACAAAGATGTCGACTAGAAAACAAATGGGATTCCGCAACTTATGGAAACTGCTCAAGTCGCGATACATACAACGTGGACGAACTTGGATTCTTTTACAAAATGATACCCAGCAAAATAATGAGTATGAAAGGAGAAACATGACACGGAAGTAAACTAAGAAAATACGGTCTTAATGTTTTTCTCGGTTCCGAACTGATGTACCAAATAAGTTTAATCTACTAATCATAGGGAAATCACGCAACTCGCTATGCATTAAAATTGTCAAGAATCTTCATTTCCTGTAAAAAAAGTCAGCACTAAGCGTGGATGGCGGGTAACTTTTTTTCAACATGAGTTTGTAATTTTGACTGCCATATGGGTGAAAAAAAAAATCACGTAATTTGTTATTGGTTGTGGATAACTGTCCTGCGCATCTAAAAGAATAAGGAGGCCCGAAGAATGTCCAAGTTGAATTTATACCTCAAAATTTGACCTTTGTCATTTAGCTAATGGGCCGAGGAATAATTAATAGTGTCAAAGTAAATTAGAAGGTTTGTGTTGTACGACGATCCTTCACCAAGTGGAACATGACTTCAGCCCAACTTGATATGAGTGTCGTCCTGTTACAGTCTTTAACGCTCGTACAGACCACAACCTTTGGCAGAGCGTCACATCAAAGACGATTGTAAATTGTTTTCGTAAAGCTGACTTCGGAAGGAAGTGGAAAAATAAGAAGGCAACCTCGCACTCTGATGTTGAAGAAGACTGACTGGACGCACAAGAAACTGTAAGAGAATGTTTAATAAGTGAATTAAAACATTGCTAGCTGAGCGTAGAACCAACAGAGTAAAAAACCCAAGCAGGGGATCGAACCCAGAACTTCTGAAATAGCGCTCCAAGTGTTCTACCATTAAAGCTACGGGGACGATGCCATCTTAGAATTTCTCACTCACACGTGTTGGTGAAGCTGCAAACTGCAGCACAAGATGGAAACTTTTACATGACCACACAAACCTGCGGTGTAACATGAGACCCCCCCCCCCCAAAAAAAAAAAAAAAAAAAAAACTCAGCATCGCTGAATACAGATTTAAATTTTATTAATTTTCAAAAGTTAAATTACGCTTGAAATTCTTAAAAATTTAATAAGGAATTTACCACAATGCTAACTAAACATAGAACCAACAGGATGAAAAATGTCCAAGCCAAGGATCGAACCCGGAACCCTTAGAATAGCGCTCCAAGTGGTCTATCATTTAAGGTAGAAGGAAGATGCCTATCTGAGGATTTCTGATTCACACGTGTTGCTAAGGCTGCAATTGCAGCAAAAGATGGAAACGTTTATATGAGCACACAAACCTGCGGCGTAACATGATACCCAAACAAGTTCCGCATCGATGAATAAATATCTAATTTTAATTGCACTTTTTTCTACATGTCCTCATGTAGACGTTCCTATCTTGTGCTGAAGTTGCACCTTGTGAACGCATATGAGACAGAAATGCAAGTTGGGCCTCGTCCTTGTGGCTTGTAGTGTACTTGGAGCGCTATTCCAAGCGTTCCGGGTTCGATCACTGGCTTGTATATTTTTCACTCTATTGGTTCTACGTGAGTTGAACGAAACCCTAAAAACATGTTTTTACAAAATGTCTGTGAGTCTGTGTGTTCAAAAATCTTTGAGTCTGTGCTTTTGTCTGTATATTACATAAATTTTGTAGGCGCTCTGTCTCAAGAATTAATGCACAATAGCTGATAAAAAATTATTTTTAGTTATACCCTGATATAAATTGATGCTGATTGAATTTTGATGTAAATTGCTCTGTAAGTGATACTGATATGCTATTATTTTTTTTATTCACGCAACAGCTATAACTCAATAACTAATGCACGGATGTTAATAAAAATTCATATTCATGTAATCCCTGATATAGATTGATACTGATTAGTTTTCAGTGTAAATCTCTCAACAGGTCTCAGCATGATTTTTATCAAACTTGAGATTCATTTAGTTCGTGATATGAACTGATGCTGTATAAATTTTGGTGTAAATTGCCCCAAGTGAGGCTGCTCTGCTGCATTTTTTTAATAATATTTGCATTAGCTCTATTTCAAGAACTAATGCAAAGAATTTAACGATAATTTATATTCAAGTAGCCTCTGATATATATTGATGCTGATTAGTTTTTGATGTAAATCGATTAGTTTTTGATAAAAGTTGATGCTACTATGCTGCACTTTTTACAATTCACGCAACAGTTCTATCTCAATAACTAATGCACGGATTTCCATCAAACATCACATTCAATAAACCCGTGATACGAATTAGTGCTGTTTACACTTTGGTCTCAATTACTCAACAGGTGTCGCTTCTATGCAGAATGTTTTCCGGTTTGTACAATTGCTCTTTCTCAAGAAATAATTCACGTATTTTCACCAAACTTCAGATTCAGGTATATAGCTTGATAAATATTAATGTTGTTCATATTGCGGTATAAATCACCCAATAGGTGGTGCTTTTATGTTGCCTTTGATATCCACAATAGTCCTATAGAATAATCGCAGAATTTCATTCCTTTAGAACTATCAGGATGAGCATATTGTCATTTAATTTTGATACTATGGTTGCAAATTTTGAATGATTAACATGCATGAGATAGAAGAAATTTTTGGGGATTACCACATCCGATTAGTTTTTTCCCCTTTTATTATGACAGATGGGAAAAAGGTAGTAGTAGGGAATAGACATAAAAATTATTGGAGGTGGTAATTCAACAAGAAAATTAAATAAAGTATTTAAAAGGAGGAAACATCCATGGATACATATTTAATTAATTCAAGACTGTTAGTCAAAAAATGAAAAAGTAAATTAGTTTTTATCTATTTTAATTGATACAGATAAAAATTTATTTATAAATAAAGATGAAAAGTGTCAAAGAAAATTAGTTTCAGGAAAAGAGTACTAAAAACGCGGAAATCATTAGAAAGGATTTTTTCGTTAAAACTCCAGTAATGCTTTAATAAAAATCAAATAGCTTGAGAGCTTTCCTATGTAACTGAAGCGTAAAACGAGACGATGTGAATGAAAAGTATCGTCTCAACTAAGTCACTAGAAGAAGTTATATTTATGAGATAACAAAAAAATTTGGAACGGTTCCAGGCCACAAAATCAGTATTAAAAGAATTTCCAGTGCAAGTTTTGTTCAATGATGAAGATATGAAACAAAAATAATAGTATATAATTTTTCAGTTTATTTGACGTTTATTCTAGCAATGAATGAAAAACTGTTTCAGACGTGTGGGAAAAAGAATATTAATAGAAAAGAACCCAGTTAAATTAATGGCCTTGAGTCACAGGCTATCCATACAAATTGTATATTATACTCCTATTTATGCATATTATACATAAATAGAACTCACTCTTTTTGGACAAAACGGCAAAAAAAATCACATAACACTTTAGCTTTTTTATTTAAATTTTAATAATACAAATAAATATAGTTTAAATGAGAGAGAAAAAGAATTTTCAAAACTAATCTGGGAAGTTCCTTATCAAAATAAATATGCATACCAAATGTAAAGCATATCAAATAACTCTGCATGAAATACTCATTTAGCTATTAAATACTTTTATTTATAATATATGCATGACAAAATCGGGCCCAATCATCAAAGAAAATACTTACACAGCCCACATTTATATTGGTCGTTCTTATCTGACAGCACAAATACATACATTATGGAACGTGAAAGTTAGCAACACACTCTTTAGATTGTCATTCTCTGGTATCCATTACAAACGCGCTGGGTCTACGAAGGGTTCTTGTAGCTAACAAGGAAGGTCTTTATACTGGGCATACTCAGACGTTTTTGAAAAAAAGTACTAAATAAACTGGGATGTAATAAAGGATCAGACAAAATTTTTGGCGGAATTACAATAGGTAATATGTAAAAAATTAAAATACTTTCGAATATTTGGCGTGAAAAGACGAAAGCGTCAAGCAATTTGGCGAGCAGCACTTTTCCTCGCCAAAAGCAATCGATTTTAATGCAACTGAAAACAGTTGGATTTTTAAATGCGTGTAAATAGTATTTATTTCCCTAAAGCGCATTTGACATGAAAAAGTACTTTTGAAATTGCAGTCCATCGCCAATAGATGATAAATTGCCAAATAACGAAATTTTCATTATTTTGTTATGGACGTTGTATGGAGATTCTGCCAAAATTTTCTTTACAAACGTATATATCCTCATGAGAAGAACATTCTGCAATTTTTTCAGATTTTTCAGTGTATGCCCATATGGAGACCTTCCTTGTAAGATCTTAATATCAAATGAAAAGCCGAGAGAAACTTTGCTGATCAACTTAGCAGACATCAAACTTCGCCATGTGAACGACAGGGAATCAAAATGAATACCATTAGGAAATACGCCTTTTTGTCGATTTCTTTCTTTATCGAGGGACATCATTCATTGAAATAATAGTATAACATGCAATTAGCTTGAATAGCTTGTGAGCTCAGTGTTATCAGTTTAACTGTGTACTTTTCTTTGTATTTAACACTTTCCAACATGTAGTGTGTTTAGAAATTCAGTTTGTTTGGTCCTCTAACTTGCATAACTATAGTCAGATTGTCATATGATTGATATAGGTTATTGAGATTTACTATGTTATTTTCGGTAATTAAAATCAAATACGTACTATTTACAGTCCGTTTACTGGGATATCCAAAAGAATTCTATCACAATATGGTATATGGGTAAAATCGTTTGCAATGTACTTTAATACTCTTATGCTGTTTAAACCATATTAAAATTAATATGTATTACAATGATACACAGCAAAATGCCTACTGTTGAATATGGTGTTGAAAGCATGCATCATTCGCATACAGAGACGCACAAAAGTGTAAAGTTACATTAAATCTTAAGAGCAATAATTGCTGGAAGTGAGCTTACAATAATGATAAATGTTTTTAAATGCAACTATTTTTTATAGTATTTGGTGTGTCTAAAATATATAAATTATATACAGGGCTGTAAAACAGAATTCTAATACATTCTTGTTTAATGACGGAAATTGATGAAAGAGAATTGTAATCTGTGTTGCTCATTTCCTAACTGAATTAAATTTTGCATAATATATATTCTATATGTAAATAAATTGATCATATACAAGAATTCATAAAACAATTTGAATTCGTTTCCGACTTGGAAGGTAAGTGAAGATACTGAGCTTTCAAATGTTTAATACTTTTATTCCAAATTGTTTGTTTAAATATAATCTTTCACTTTTTTAAATTACGAAATTTTATTGTAGTTCTAGTGGTGTTGGAAAGTGATCAATATTCTTAAAATATAATCTTAATACGGTTAGCTAAATGTATAAAATAGCTTTTGTAAAAATTTCAAAAACATAGCTTAAAAATTCTGAAAATTATCGTTCGTAGAATAATCTTAAAATCATTTATTTCCAAAATGAAGGCAAAAAGATAAGGGGCTGTATCCATATATGTATTGATTAGTGTCAATATAGCTTACACAATATTGCACGTACATTTGGATACCCCCCTCATCTTTTTTTCTTCTTTTTGGAAACAAGAAATTTTGAGTTTATTCTGTCAGGGATAATTTTCATAATTTTCAAGCTATGTTTTTGAGACTTTCACTAATGTTACTCTATGCATTTTGACAACACATTATGCAATTGAGTTCACACATGTGCTGTGAGACATTAGTTAGTAAACCTGCAAATTTTTCGTACAATATATATTACAATATATATAATTTTTTAATTCTTATTACAGGGTATTATCTACAATGTTATTTGTCATATTTTCTGAAAAGAACCTTTTTTAAATTAAGAACTCTGCAAATTACAAGCAAAAAAACTTGTCAAAATTTGGAACTATTTTTATAAAAACCTTATTTTTTTACGAATATATATGCTATTTTCATAAAAATAAGCACAGTTTATTAGAATAAAGTCGCTTGATCATAATCTGCAGTTTGAACGCTTTTGCTACATTACTTTTGACAGGATTTTCTAAAAGATCTTCGTTTTATTCAATTTGTTGACCGTCCTCCATGGGTTTCGGAAAACGAAAACTTCGCAAAAAATAATGACCAGGTTTTTTTTTTTTTTTTTTTTTTTTTTTTTTTTTTTAATAATATTAATAATATTTAGAGTTTTATAATAATACCACGTGTATTTTTCTGGATCTTTAACAAAACGTCTAAATTCGCATATGTCCAGTCATTAATGGCCTTATAGTGCATATCAGTACCATAGTTAGTATCCTTAAACCTAACTTTCAATACATGTTACAGGCATAACAGGAAACTGAGCTATAAAAAAAGATTAGAATAGATAATAACAGTGACTACTGAGAAATGTTTCATAATCCTCGTCACTACAACTATGATTTTGTCTCTGACAGGAATGCTTTTATCATCAATAACATGATGTTTTTCGGCAATTTAAGTCAATGAGTAATACTGTCTCTTAAAAAACTTTGAAACCAATGAATAAATAAATATACAAAATAAATAAATAAAAATGAATTATTATAAAGAGAATTTTAAAAGATATTTAAAAAGTTTTTAATATAAAACAAATGATTTTTACAAAGCAGTTTTTCAATATATATTGATCCATTCAATGTTCAACTTTACAAAAAAAAAAAAAAAAAAAAAAAAAAAAAAAAATCGAAAAACTTTATTTCCCTTAACATTATTTATTAACTTTCTTATATATTACACTCATTTATTTTAAAGATATATCAGCATCACATAAGGCAACCGTTTTGTCTTTTCCTTTAGATGTAATCCTAGCAAATGGCATCGTGCTACCTGAAAGATAAAAAAATACGATAGATAAAAGTATGACAGAGAGAAACGATAAGATCAAATGAAAGACATTAGAAAAAATACAAAGGAAATCGAGGCAAACATGCCAAAATATTAATGTACTACGAAATAAAACACAAAGGAAAAATAATCATTTTTGAAAATTTCAAAATATAAATTATCGATTAAAAATACTTAAAAAATAAACGTTATCCGTTAATGAAAAATTGTATATATTTGCGCGATTATTTACATATCCATCAAGACAGAAAAATAAAAATTAAAAATAAAAACCTGTTGAAATATTCGGAAATTTAATTTTTACGCAAAAGTAATTGAGATTAATAAATGCGTTTTAATTTTTAATTTATTTTTATGGCTACTATTACAACTTCAAACTTAATATCTCCATAGTTACATTCTTTGAAAGAATAGCCTGAATTTAAAAATTAAAATATGCATATATCAAAATGTTTTATTTATGTAAGTTGGTATCACTATTTATAGTTATAAAGAGGATTTTGCACCATCTGTTACTTAGAGAGTTCCAGCAGCTATTGTTTTGTCGTTATTTTCATGTTTTTAAATTTTTGATGATACAAAATCTAGTTGAACAAAGAATTTCTCTAAATTTTGCGTTTGAAATTGAAATTTTGTCTGAAGAGCATTTCAAAAGATTTCCAAAATTTGTGGATTATACAGCACAATAATGTATCACCATACAAAACAATAGTTGTGCAAGCCAATAACGTAAATAATCTCAAGGACCAAGCATCGTATTCACCTAATACAATGGCTTGCAAAAGTGTTTGTATACTTTAAAATTCTGTTGTAAAAAGGAATTTCCCCGGAATTGAATTTGAAAATGAAGTGAAATATTTTTTTCAATCATTTCCATGTTATTTTAAATAACATCCAACATTTCTTTTAAGATTGACTGATTTTTTTTATTATCTAAAAATGAAAACGGGAGGATGTAGAGAAAAAATGTGCCATAAAAGTCTTCGTACACTCAAACTTCAAACTCTTATCTTTTATACTATTTTTGCAGCCAAAAGAAGCCGCCACATAACTTCCAGTTTTGTGGCTCCCTTATAGCCTTCCTTCAGTTTGTTGTTTTTTAATTCCATCTGTTTTTAGTTGTAATCTATTTACTAAAATTCTTAATATGCATGTAAAAACAGTGATTTTAATAATCGATTGTAGAACATCTAGAATTTAAACTGTTGGCAATAAGCGATAACTGTATCTTTTTTTTTTATGGTAAATTTTCGAGAATCGTTGATCACTAGCCACGTCCTAGCAGAAGTTTTCAAAGAAGCGTGAAATTAAAGATAACAAGCCTATTAAAAAGTTATTCAACATTTTTTTTCAGTGATTTTTTAAATTCCTTTCTGTTCTCTAAAAATATTAACTGGAGATACGAAAATTTAAGTCATTTCAACATACCTCAGCAACAGTTTTTGATAGTGGCGTGAATTTGAGGATGACGGATCTACTAAAGCAAGTTTGAAATTGTGTTTTGTCTATTCTAGAAATTCCCACCTAAGAACGTTTAGTGGGGTGGTCGAACTTTTATGACATTTCACCATATCTCCACAGCAGTTTTAGGAAGAAGCGGGAAATTCCAGGTAGCACACCTATTAAAAAATAGTTAAACAAAAGTACTCCAGTCATTTTAGAGCTATTTTGCCTATTATGTTGTCAACATTGACTTTGAGCCGTATAATGTTAGATTATATGAATAAGACAATAAATATGGATATTTAATTAGATATTAAATTTCTTTGTGTAATCTTTACAAGTTGTATTCCGTTTGATTCAAGATTCTTTCAGAAAAACCGCTCAGAATAGCAGGTGAACATCGCTTGTCTCTTATAAAATAAGTCACATTTTCCGTTCTAAAATTACTGTTGCCAAAATCGAACCTGTAACTTACACTACAAGTACTCATGGAACTATTCAAAACAGATTTTAACAATACATGATTTTCAAAGACTGAAGATGGATTTTAACCTCTTAACTGCGTTGACCGAACTGCATTCCGGCAAGAACATTTTGCCTGCATTGTTACTAAAATCTTTTTGATTCCACTAATTTGTAAATTTATTAACTGTTATTTTTTTTCTTTTGATTTTCAGATATTTTTCAATTAAATAAGGCAAATATTTTAGAGTGGAAAACGTGGTGTTTACCTCCTATTTTAAACCTACCAACAAAGATGAAAAGTATTTATGCATTTTGTATAAAAGTGTTTATGCATCTCCGCCTGTTGGTCTATTTATGTTCTAAATCCCGTAAATATTCTCGGAGTTCCATGCAATTGATAAGCCTTTAGAGTCCCGTAGGCAGGTTTGATATTGTAATGCAATATCTATGATTAAAAATTTATTTACTAGAGCACCCAAAAGAATTCAATTACATTATGGTCTCTCTGGGGAAATCGTTGATATTTTAATGCCATTATGCTATTGCAAATGTATTGAGACTGATATAAATCAGTAAATTGCACTTAGGTTATGTTAGAACAGGGCATTCATTGTATTTTTAATCCATTTAAAGAGACACACAAAAGAAATCGTTTACAATAGTATTTGAGTAAGAAATGCGATTTCAATTTTGGCATGCGCTTATAGAGTTATCTGTTTTTTGGGTGCATTCGTAATTATATTAATACTTAGCACCTATAGTCGTCATCTGATCCGTCTGTCTGTTCAACTTTTCGCATGTAACAGCACAAAAATTACCCAACCGAATCGTTTGAAATTTTAAATACATATTTGTTGCAGGATTTTTTTCAGTCATTTCAAGTTTTAGTAAAATTGGATACAAGGTTCAAACACAGGGACAATCAAAAGTATTCCTTTACACAGCGGTATATGGGTTAAAGTAGTTTCAAGTGCTTTTTAATGGTGTTACATCCGTCGAAATATAATGAAATTGTTTTTATAAAGGGCAATAAAATATACACTTTGTAGAATATATCGTACATAGAATATTTATTATTCATTCACAGGGTACCACAAAGGAATTACCCTACATAATTGTATAAGAAGGGGACATTATTTGCGGTATATTTTAATTTCATTAAACTATTCCACATATAATAAAATGGATATAAGTTGCTTAGGCTTACTACAAGCTATTTCCAGTGAAAAAGAAAATGCGTTTCCATATTGTTGAATTAGATATAATATTTTAACTTATTGAACGCTGCAGTTTTGTTACATTATTCTGAATGTGTTGTAAAGTATATCATAATCTATACTGTACGCATGACTTTTTCTTTCTTGATAATTTATGTTGTCAAGTAAAATATAATATATAATGATTAAAGTGTTAAAGACGACGGGATACAGAAATTGCAACTCTTCGTCTTATCTAAATGTATTTCAAAATTCTATAAATATGGATAAAGCATTGTGCTGGGACCTCACTTGGTCAGTCGGCCACATGTGAGTTCAAGGGCCAAAAATTGAGCATGACAGAGGTATAAGAAGAAATTATAGTATGACCATGACAAACAATAAGATGAAAAAAAAGGAGAAAATGTTTAAGATTACAAATAAAGCAGTTATAAAGTTGAAAAAAAAATTACTGTTTGAAATGAAAATTATACTATTTTTGAAAGATTTCACAAAACTAATTATTTCATTAAAAGCATATGCTCATGGGAATTTGATGTATTTTGAAATTGATACATGATTTTATCAAGGTATTATATTGCTATCTACCGCAATGTATTTTCTGCTCTGCCAAGGTTCATTGGTGGGCTATGAATATTTTGCAGAAAATTAATTAAATTATCTTTGTGCTGATTATCTTTGCTTATTATCTTTTAAATTATTATCTCTGCACATGGGCTAGTTTTGGAAATATAATATAAGAAGTAATATAAATAGTTGTTACATCCACAAAGTTATATTAATTGTAAAATAAGCATTTAGACAATGAAGATAATTGAAAAAAACATTCTTGTTGGTAATCTTTAAAAAAATTTTTTAAATATAGAACATCTATAACCCAACACAGTAAAGAAGTTATGTTATAGAGAAATGTGCAAGTGAGAAACTTCATTCATTATAAAAGTATCAGGCTGTTGTTGAAAAATTACCATAACTCTCCAAATGATATATTTTTTTAGATATTGCAAAGGGCAATATTTTAAACTTATTATTATAGATTTATTTTTGAAACTTTTTTTATGCAGATAGGGAATTAAAAAGGAAACAACAAGACTCTGCTTGAGATCATTAATAATATAACAAATAACACTTTGAAACATGTATTCTAGATAATTAACATTCTTATGCTTATGATAATTTGGAATGCATATCTAAGAATCCATCATTAAACTTTCATATATGATTTAATAAGATTTAGGTTCAATAGTTTTTGAATCAAAAATGCTTTTAAGTAATGAAATCGAATTCCATGAAGATACATCAAATTAAATACAAAAAAATCCACCAAATAAACTTTCGGATTCTATACGAGATTAAATTGTATCAAATTATTCACTATTTTCTGGAACAGTTACTGAAGATTGTCAATTATGGGATAACTGCCAATGCCTTTCGCTTTTTTTTACCACTAAAATTTTACTGTAAATTTTATCCTTGCAAATTACCGTAATGTGTCCACTAAATAAGGCAAAAATTTCAGTTAAATTTTTCTGGCCCAAAAAGTCGGAAGAGTTGGCAGCTGTGGTATAGGAATGAATGAGAGATTCCGCCCTCTGAATTTCAAACTGAAATTCTCAGCTTAATGTAATCTTCATTTATACAGACGAAATGAACGGAAAGGTGTACTGAAATATATACACTTTTGAAATTTTCAATATAAATTATCATTGCTATTGGCATTGTATATTAAAGTTCTTTTTATTTAAATTCAGTTATGAATAAACAGAGCTAAAAGCTTTCTTATGAACTTAGATAAGGTGATATCTAATAGACAGCTACTAATAGATCTTAATAGACTATAATATCTAATAGACAATTGAATGTTTATTTAGGTCAGAGAGATAAATAAAAAACTGATTTTTTTACTGCTTATATGATACACATAGAAAAGCTCTTTATATAGAGCAGTGTTTCCCAACCTTTTTCAGGCCATGCCCCACCTAATCATATCTAAAACCCTGATGACCCCCTCCCCTCTCTCCGAAAAATAATTCTTATTATATAAAAAGTAAGCTGTTATTCCATTTAAAGAAGTAAAAAAAAAAAAAAGCCATTTAAAAATGGAATGGAAAAGAAAACGTAAACATGTAAAAGACAAAATGAACATAAGCGAAAGAAATGTATTCAGGAAGCAATCGTTAGTAATATAGACCAGGAAGCGGCTGCACGAACCATCACCTTATAGAGTTGATTCTTGAAGTTTCAGCATTAGACAAAACTCGATTCGTATATTAAAATGCAACTGGTCTGCCAAATCATATCTTGGTGGAAACCACTGAAGAACCGATTTTAGTGATTGATCGGTAGGTTTATCATAGTGCTTTACTGCAGTCAAAAGTATGAAAACTTAGAGGACTGCTAGCAAGAAAACAAATGGTAAATCTATTAGTCAACCACAAAATCGGGTTTGCAGGTGTTTTCCACTAAGATACGACTTGGTAGACCAGTTGCATTTTGATATGCGAATTGTTTTTTAACTAGTTCATGAATTTCAGTCATCAACTCGATAAGTTGATGGTTTGTGCAGCCGCTTCCCCGATCTAATAATAGTAATAATAATATGCAGCAATGAAAAAAAGCAAATTAGATCTTCAAATATTTAATAGTGAACTTCGATACACAAAAATAACTTTAATTCGATGTTTCTTGATTATGTTTCTGTCATTTTAATTGCTGACAGTAAAAATAAATAAATAAATAAAATATATAATAAAATAAATTCAAATTATAACATTTAAGATGAATAGAATAAAATTAATGAGGTCCTTGTGCTTAATGTTGGCTGCAAAGAGATTTTATATCAGGCACTAATTTTGTGAACTTTAATCTCAAATCCCCTCCTTTAGAGATGTTTAGTCGATTTCTTTTTTTAGTAGTAAATAGTTTACTGCACTAAAACCACATTCAGCAAGGTATGAAGATGGGAAGGGTAAGAATATTTTTCTTGTAAATTGTGTTGAATTAGGATATTTAGTTTCAGTCTCAGCACAAAGCCACGCCATATTGCCTTTTATATTGAATAGAGTTCTAATTGACTCATCGTTTTCAATTTCAGCGATTTCTTCTCTGTATGGTGTTGAAACATCAGATAAATCAACTAACATTGGCTGCATGACCCATGATGGAAAATCCATTTGTTTTAAATCAATGAATCTATCGTTCATATCAGAGGCCAACATTTTCAGATGATCGACAATGACAGTTATAGCGATGTCTGTTACCTCGCATTTTTTTAACTAGAAAAATAGGTCAAACTTTCTCTCAGAAATATGCTTTTGCCAAACCTCAACGGACGCAATAAAACCAAATATTTTCGCTTTTGCAGAAAACCGCCAAAGAAGTCATCGAACATGTAATCAGAAAACGAAAACGTCCGGAATGAAGGGACGTTCCCTCTGAATTTTTATAGTAATTCTTTCCTAGAACGGCTAAAATTTTCTATCATAACTATCAGCCAGACTAAGATATTCACTGTAGGATCCTAAAATCAAAATCTTTAATAAGACGCTTTTTAATTGGTTAATGAAACGTCCAGTGTCTGGCGATAGTGGCTTGATTTTTTATTCTATCGAAAATCAATTTGAAATATACATTTTTAAAGTTTTAAACCGGAAAATTTATATTGTAAAATGATTTTTAAAATTATTTGTTGCTTCATGTTAGTAAAACAAAAGTATTTAGTTATATTTTTAGGATCGTAAGAGGATGACCGAACTTCATAGAATTCTCAAATTGCCCCCCTCGAAAGCCAAATTGCCCCCATGTGGGGCGTGCGTCCCACGCTGGGAACCACTGATATAGAGGATTTAGATATTCCCTTAATTTTCTTTGAATTTATATGTGTATATATTTTCTAATAAAATGAAAGATAATAATAGCTTTCTAAATATTAGTAAAACCCATAAGCAAAGAGAAAAGCTTATATATACAAAGAAAGAAAATAATGTGTAACAAATTTAAGTTAATTGAATTTATTTTAAATATGAAATTACAATTCAAAAGATATATTACAAAAATATTTTAAAAGAGGGATTTATAAGGCTTATGTTCGCACATGAGTTTACACAACAAAATGAACTCGTCAAAAAAGACTTTTTTCCATTGGCGGTGCAGAACATTACTAAAGACAATCTTTTTTCTTTTTCTTTAGATGTAATCCTAACAAATGGCCTTTTAGTATCTGAAAATATAGCATAGATGAAAAAAATATGTTGACGAGAATCGATAAGGCAGGAAGAATAGGGAAGCTGTCTGGAATACAAAAGGAACTCCGATAGAACTCGTAAAATTATTGATGTGCTTTGAAATCATTTTAAAGAAAAAATAAAAGTTTCACAGTAGAAATTATCCTAGAAAAAAGTGGAACATGAATTCAAGTTTAAATCTTCTATTTGCATTAATCAAAATCGTTAGATAGAAAAAAATATAATTACTTAACTTAAGTGATCTTCCATAGTTGAATGATTGTCTCGAATAAAGGTTATAAATTATGGAAATATTTGTTGGAAAATGAGTTATGTTGAATGATTGATGATTAATCAATGTTAAAATTTGCAGTTTCAAAACATACTCTTTTTTAACCTTTAAATAATAATAAAAAAGCAATAAAATAAAAATAATATTATTACTTTCCTTAACCATTTAAAAAAGTTTTCTGGTATTCGTCAGTGCTAAGATTGAAGACAAAAAAGGAAGTTAATTAACATCATTAGAGGGGACTATGTTGCATCCAAGTGCTCAGAACATCTCTAATTAATGGCATTAAAGTTGCTAGGTACCCAGCTTCCAAATTTCTCGGTATAATGTAAAGTCTATGGACGTTCGACAAATCCGTATATTTAAAATATCTCCTTGGTAAATTAATATGTATAACGATTCTTTAAGGATGTCTCTTTTTCCTAGTTATTTGTAAAATATTATACTTAATTTTATGCGAAATCTTACTCGCAGTTTGGGAACTTTTAATACATAAATTATTAAATTAAACATAGATTTTAGAAATTTTTGATTGGTAGAAATAGAAGGACATCCTTTAAGAATAATACATATAAAAGGAGTTAAACTGATTAATTTACGAAGAGATATTTTAAATATAAGAATGCATTCTACATTTATAGATTGACGCTTACCCAGGGAAATTCGAAAACTGAGTGACGAGGAATGATGCCATATGTGATGATCATGTGGCATCAGATGCCTTACATCTAGTGTTGCTAGGCTCATTATCACAAAAAACGGGACAGAGTTCGGGAGGAGGGGACATTGGGATATAAAATTACAAAAAACTTTGTCACAACAGAATTTATAACGGAATATTGTCTTAAATGCATAAAAATCCATTGTCTCTGTGTTAGGAATGCCATATCTTTATCCCGTTTAAAACATTTATTCCTATCTATGCCTCTTGATTTCTAAAAGCTTTAATATATTTATAAAAACATATAAATATATACATATATATATACAAGAAAACTGATTAAAATTGATTTGATACTCTCTGAAACAAAATTAGAATTTAGCAGTCGTAATTGTCTAGATTCCTATCGCATTCACGATGAAAATTTGACATTTTAAAACAGAATCTTATTATATACGGTTTCTGGTTACATACGGTTCACTGAAAACAGCATGGTAAAACATGCAAAAACAGAATAGCTAGAGACCGCAAAATATTCCTTTTAAACAGGTTTCTATCTACGTAGATAGATCTGTATGTTATTCTATTAAAATAGACTATGGGCTTTTTTTTATTGATACGTTTTGTCTACGTATAGGTTTTGTTGTATTTTACAATTTTTCAGTAGGGGGAACTGGGATACATTTATACAGCTTTTTTCTAAGATTTTTTTGGTGTCCAGAAAGCAGAAATTTCAAATTATTTTTACATGTCGTGTCAGCAAAACTTGTGTTGTGTGTTATAAAAATGTACAATCTTTTTTTATACATTAATTTTACAAGTAATTAAAAAAATTAAAAAAGTCATTTGTATCAATGTGACCCATCCCCGGGGCAGATTGATACACCTCATGGGGCACTTTGATACATCTGGGAAAAATGGAGACAAAATAACACCAATGCATATTTTTCATAGAAAAATAGTTAGCAAGCCATTTTATATTCATTTATAGAAATTCAAATCACCCACAATTTATTTGTAAGCAATATTAAAGCAATTAACATGAAATGTATAATGACCTGATGTTCTAGCTGTTGCTTGTCTGATTGTTGGCTGTGGTAACTTTGTCATATCTGGCACTTCAACCCCAGCATTATCTTCTTTCTTGGGAAAGATAAAAAATTACCAGGTTTTCTGTTTATAAATCGGTTTATAAACAGAAAATAAAGTATAATTATATTAAAAAATCTGTTTATAATATAATTATCCTGTGCTGTTCTGCAGCTTGTTTCTCTTTCTTAACATTTCTCATGTTGAAAATACTTTTTTTCTCTGGAGAATCGATATAAATTTGAGATTTTCCAGGCAGCCGTCATTTTCTTTTGTTAGTTCTAATAGCAGTAGATGTTGGTTAAGTTTGTCATCTACTGTTTGCAAAAATACTATAAGATGTTCTAATATAAAAGAATTAGAGCCTTTTTTACTTCAATAAAAACTAATATTAGAAATTTTTTGGCGAAAAATGATTGGATTAAAAAGTGCATGGAAAAAAATAATAAAAGGTAATGGAAAAATGAACTAGAAAAGGATTTAGGTTGTATCAGTGTGTCCCGTCCAGTCATTTTGAATAAAATGAGTCTCAAATCCAACATTTCACAATTTATCTAACAATAAAAAATGAAGAACTCATAAAGATTAGCTTTACTTGCCAGGAAGAGTATTCTTTTCAGTTGAAAATACTGGAACAGTCGTATAATATCATTTCAATTACACAACTCAAATTTACTTTTTACATACAAAAACAATAAATTATCCGTCCCATTTCATCAAACTACTAAATCATTCCAAGACTTTCTGTATGTAGTTGAGTGCACTAGCATCACCTTTTGGAGCTGTTGTGAAACTTCCTGTAATGACCTTGTGAGCAGTAGGGGTGTATCAATGTGCTCCATGCATCAATGTGCCCCAGTTCCCCCTACATGCAGTCTGGCAAATAATATAGTACAAATAAAGAAATAAAACTTCTGAAACATGAAAAATTGGAATTTTTGGAATCCGACGAAGAGATTATACAAGATAGGACTTGAAAACATCGGCAACACTAGTTACACGCAGTATTGAATTCAGGAAGTGACGCGGGAATGACATACTTCCCCCCCTCCCCTAGAGAGAAATATGATGTCATTGCCGGAGGTTTTGACATTTTTTGTTTTCAATGGTTAAAACGCACAATTTCCTCCAGAACTATGTAATGTCCCCCCTCTCTCCGGAACCACCGAAAAGTGTTTGAATTCAACACTAGTTGCAAATGTTTGTTCTGTCATTGAGGGCATTTTAATTCGAAGTTTATCTGTATTTTTAATGATATTTTAATGATTGATTTAATTAACTAATTATATCAATTAAATCCTTAAACGGCGGCATTGTGATAGTAAAAGAAAAATAAAATGCACTGGAAAACTGGCGGAATGCATAGTTCGTACAATAGATCAAATTCAACTGACATCATACATCAGCCCAGAAGGATGACTAAAAAAAAAATAATATAAATAAATGAATATCAAAGGTTTTTTTTTGTTGTTGTTTGTTTGTTTTCAGCAATACATTGTAAAATTTATTATTTAAAGTTTACTTATGATAGATATTTTTCTTGAGGAAAGTAGTCGATGAAACAATAGAAAAGTATCAACTTTTTTTACATTGCAATCTTTAATTTAGAAAGAGTGTGATTGAAGAATCCTACTTTACCTGTATTGATGAAAGGAGTATGGGTTGAAATTATGGATACTTACATTTCAGTTTCACAAGAAAAAAATATGTAAAAATATTTTTTTTTACCACAATGACTGTAAAAGCATGTTTAAAAGGATAGAAAATAATCAGAAAATGAGTCAAGTGAAAACTAAAAACAGAAAAAGAAGAAAGAGGCTGGAAGAAAACTTAAAAAGAACAAACCAGAAATCCTTGTATATTAAGGTGCCTCCATAAAGTCATGGTGCACTTTTGATAGAAGAGTAAATCAACGAAACAAGATGCAAATGTGAAATCTTCACCAAATAAAAGAAAAACTCGACAAGTTTCGTATCCATTCAGTGCAGTTCGATGTGGTCTCCATTTGTTGCCTTACACATACCTCCATACATACAGTTACGGACGTCTGATGTAACTGAGTAAATAATGTCTGTGATTCTCTGTTTCAAATGAAATGTATAACATTTTTCTTTTGTGCTAAATGTAAGTAGATTTCGAATTTAGGTTTTCAGTTTTTACGGCTGCGTGTTACAATGCATTGATATAAAATAGATTAAGAATGCATGTAATTATACTTGTATTATGTAAAAAAAAATGTTTTTATGCAAAACGAAATTCTTCTGCACATTTATAATTTTTTTATATTAAACATGCAAAAAATGTTAGACAAATAGTTTCCATGTTGTTTTACAATATGGAACTATGAAATTGAATTCTTTAAGTCCAAACTCAAATGTAGTTATGTTTAAAAACATTACATTTACAATGCTACGCAGTTAAAATTTACTGAAACAAAGAGATGGAATTTCAAATAGACTTTAAAATGAAATTTCAAATTTCAAATTCAGTAAATAAGGTAGAAAGAGAAAAGTAAAAAAATAAAAAGAATATCTTTCCTTCAATTTTGTTATTATTTTGTTTGCTACAGTTACCATCTTGAATATAACTTTGGATAGACTATTCAGCCGCACGTATCTCCATAGGCTGATACAATTTGTTTTCAAACTATACCAACATGATATGCATTTTTAGTTTAACATAAGCACAAGGAGTATTTGTAGAGTGTTTTGAACGCACGTTATACAAAATATATTAGGTTTGTTCTGCGAAGTTATATTTCGTCTTTCAACTCAAACAAGAAACAGAAAAATTTAGACGTTTTGGAAATATAGTAAATACATAAGACGCCAGACATGTTTATGATACGCTTCCATTATTGAATGGCAATAACATTTTTTTATTCGTATGAAGGAACTAAAATTTAATAAAAGTAAAACAGATTTGATGAATTAGGGAAACCATATTCTATGGTAATTCGCTGAGAGATAAACGGTCCAGCACGTGTATAACTCGCACCCACAGTGTTCCTTGCAATAACTATAAGAATTATTAACTGTATTATTAAAACAAACCGTTGCTAAAGAATAATAAGACTTTGTAAAAGACTATACAACGTAAGATTGTGCATAAACAAATTAGAGTTTTTTACTTTTTGTATATACAAGAAAAGTATAAATGGGTATACCATAAAAGTTAAAGAGATATTAAGCCTAAATAATATCATCAAATATTGCTTTTCTGAGTAAATTTTTTTAATCTTATCCTAATCTCATTTTTGTTTTACATTAACATGTGTAAAGAAAATATAATATCTCTCAGATTCGCTGAGAGATAAACGGTCCAGCACGTGTATAACTCGCACCCACAGTGTTCCTTGCAATAACTATATGAATTATTAACTGTATTATTAAAACAAATCGTTGCTAAAGAATAATAAGACTTTGTAAAAGGCTATACAACGTAAGATTGTGCATAAACAAATTAGAGTTTTTTACTTTTTGTATATACAAGAAAAGTATAAATGGGTATACCATAAAAGTTAAAGGGATATTAAGCCTAAATAATATAATCAAATATTGCTTTTCTGAGTAAATTTTTTTAATCTTATCCTAATCTCATTTTTGTTTTACATTAATTCGGTACTGACAATCAAATTAGCCCATATTTAAATATCACTTGTCATTTCATAAAACTGAATTCAGCGTAGCAATAACCTTTACTTGTTACAGTGCAGCTAAAAAAAACCTTGTACAAAGTTTAAACTTGGCAGTGTGTTAAGGAGGTTACAACGCCGCTTTGGTCCGTGTTGCGTTTTTCCAAATAGGTTTTTAATTAACTTTAAAGACACGGGAGGCGTATTGAGAGATCTACTCAATGCAAGCAAGTTGCGAACCTCATAGTATTTATATAATTAATTCTAATTACATTAATCTTTTTTTTTAACAAAATGACGTTTATTGCTTTTATGCTGCAAATGAATATTTCAAGACACAAATATATCATTAACAGTTGTTATCTAGGCTTTAAAACCTAATGGTACATAGAGTGCGCCCCTGTCCTTATGTATATCCAAACCATCCGTGCTTTTCAGAGTCAATATGTCGGCTAATTAGCGTCAATTTTTTTAGTAATTATCAACAATGCTTTTGTATTTATACTACCTTAGATACCACTAGCGTTCGTCAATGTCTTAGCTGAATGCCGAAAATCTATATTTGTGTATCGGGAAAATGCGCTTTTCTCAAAAACTATGTGTCCTAGGGTAATCACTATAATTTTCCTGCAAAGTTTAAATTATTATCTACTACCTCGAATTTATTCAAAATTTCAATATTAGTAGATTTGGAAATAGATGGGTGGACCATATTTTTTTACTACATTTTCGACGATATCTCGAAAAATTTACTGCCTAAAATTAAAATTTTTTTTGAGTTTAGCTTTTACGAAAGCTTTCACACGATATACAGAGTTAAAAATGTTTTTCTTTACCTAATTAGTCCCTCTACCTCTAAATCCTAAATATATTTGTGACTGTTTAATAAGTTGTAAATATGTGGGTCGATAGTCTTTATGGTTCCTCAAATTTGAACTTTCTATGTTCCACAGTTAACGAGTAAAATAACTGTGACAACATTATCGACACAGGTATGATTCTATAATAGCTTCTTTTTCACTTTTTAAGTTCGAAGTTATAAAAAATATAGAATGACTGTTTTTTGTAGTATACTTGCAGTTTTGATGGAAGAATATCAAAAAGATAAAATATAGATGGAGATTCAGTGCGACCAACGTCAAGAAAGTTAAAAACTAATTCGATGAACCATTCCTAATACATTCTTCTATCTCGTACATGTAAATGATCCACTCTCTTTTTAGATCTTTTAATTTTACATTTTGATTTTAATAATTAAAATATTTTTTCACTACATTTATGCACTCATCTACATTTACCTGCATTACTTAAATTCGTCAAATACCTATTTGTATGCTTAAAAGTGTAAATATGTTTTGTAGAAATTCATATTGGATCTCACTGGTATAAATAACACTAATATATAATGTAATCCATTAACTGTATAGTGAATTAAATATATTATTACGATCTAATTGATTTTAATGCTCCACTCGAAAGAAAAGAAAAAATAAATGAAGTATGTTTTTATCTAAAAATAAATACTATGAGTATAAATAATGTCCACAAAGATATTGTTACTTATTCATATAAAAACACACTTATGCTCAATAAAAACTCTATAAAGTACGATGCACTGATGTTTATTCACAATATAACAAAATAAGGTGCTCATGTGGCTACGTCATCACTACAAAACATTTCAACTCGTAAAATAGAAAACAGATGATAAGAAAACGTTGACAACAATACAAAGCATAAATGCGATCGAACAGGTAATACAGAATTTATTCAATCTTTTTTTAAATTACTTTTAATTATGTTACATTAAGAATTTCTTTCTTTAAAAAATGATGTACGTCTTTTTCATGAAAACTGAAACAAAAAAATTAAGATTTGTATAAAAGCAAATAACATAAATTTAAAATGCATTTTTTTCTTTTTTTTTTTCTTTTTTTTTTTAAATAATAATAAAAAGGTTTTATTCGATTTGTCTCCCATGTAATAATATCTTTACGCTTTAATGCCATATAGCCTGTCATAAAGTGACACCGACATAAAGAAACAATGAAACAAAAACGGAAATGCAAAAATATATCAGAGAATAAAACTAGGCAAAATAGGTTTTGAACTCAAAGGAACAGGAGAAAGTAAAAATTAACGGGGAAGGGCATTTATGAAATGATGAAATATTATAATCTAATAGAAACATGAGTTTTATTAAGCGTCCATTTTGGCTCATATTATTTTTACATGGATTGAAAAGTAAAATATTTAAAATATTTATTTTTAATCCTACATAAATATAATGAAAAAGTGAAAAAAATATATTGAATCATATGATCCAGCAAGAGAATAAAACTTCTGGTAATATAATACAAGTAAAAAGATTTTACTTGAATTCTTATAAAAATAGGATGAATTAGTTATATAAAGCTTCAAAAAGTATTTAAACAGTTTCAAAAGAAAACCAACAAGAAATTCAATTTCATGCCGAAAAACGGACATTGATAATGTAAAAATATAAAAGCATTTCCTTACCTTGTTACTTTCATTAAAATGTATCACGCACTGTAAAGGAAAACACTTAAATCTACAAATGTAAAGTGACATAAATCTGTATGCTTGCTAAAGTTTTAGCTGTACACTGTACAAAAAAAGATGTAAATCTAAGTTTTTGTAAAGTCACAGAGATCTATAGCTTTACGAAAAAATCCATTGTTGAATCTTGTCTACTTTTAATGGTATTATATATATATATATATATATATATATATATACACATATATATATATACACATATATCTATATATATACACATATATACACATATATATATATACATACTATATTGCCATTGATTATGGGACACTTGCGATTTTAGACATTTTACTAAATATCTAGAAAAATACATGAGGAATCATCTCGAAACACTTAGTGTATAAATATAATAGTATACGTCATACATCTACGTGAAGATTTTTTACCGAAACTCCACAGGGGACCGTCAACAAATTAAAAAAGAATGAATATCTTTTGAATAACCCTGTCAAAACTAATGTAGCAAAAGCGCTCAAACTCTAGATTATGATTGAATGCCTTATTGTAATACACTGTGTTCATTTTTATGCAAATAGCATGCATACTCGCAGAGTAATTAAGGTTTTTATAAAAATGGTCCCAAATTTTTCCAAGTTTTTTCCTTATAATTTTCAGAGTTCTTAATATAAAATAGTGCTCTCGATTATACGTTTATACGCGTATACGCATAATACGTATTATACGAAATACGGATCAACTATACGTATAATACGGCATCGGCGGTTATACGTATTGCGCAAAACAACATATACGGTACATCGTATATACGGATCTTATCCAAGCGGTTAAACGTTTAAACGTTTTTCATTCAAGATATGAAATTTGATGTTTCAATGCTTTTCTGCGGATTACAGACATTGAGAAATATCCGGTAGAGTATCCCCATCGCGATTCTCTGTTTAAAAAACTACGATGCGTTTACTTAACTACTACTTGTTATGCAGGTACCTAAAAAATCTGAATACGTTTCTCAGTTTAAATTTTGGTTTCTTTCCCAAAAAACTAAGTTATTTATTATAAATTGTCTTACATTAGTTGTGGATAGAATCAAACTAATCTTTGGAAGAGCTGTGGCTCAGTACTTAGTTTTTTTATATTTTCTTGTATCTTAACAAGAAGAAAGTAATGGATTCGAGAAATCTTTCGACTGGTTTACACTTTTTAAGGGTAAGATAGTCCGAAAAATATGTTTTTTACAAAATGCCTATCTGTGACTTTGTCTATATGTGGCATGAATTTTGTTCCACCAGTTGCACAGAATGAGTTTTCAGCAATATCATCATCACATAGCAGGCAGTAGGCTCTGTCATTCTTTTTCTCAGCGTACCGCCACACCCAGCTTTTTCTATTCATTTCTAATTGTAATCTAAGCAGAACGGCGTCTATAAATGTTCGTTCTTCTACACTAGGAGATACTTATACTAAGTGTCTGCGTCACGTGACACAATGGTTTTATTTTTCACCATATGCAAATTGTCTTACCGCGGAGGAATTTTAAAATAATTTACATATTTGGTAATTTTTATTAGTTTCTTTTTTAAATAATTTAATTATTTTGTCCTCCCAGAATATTTTATGACTTATTTAATGAAAATTAGAAGAAACATAATTAAACATTGAGTATGTTATAGTAACTTACCGGTCACTTACCGAAGTGACCAATGTTACCAACCGATTGTAGGGTAGTATGAAATGAAAATCAAGGCGAATTGTGACGTCAGCTACAGTTCAAAGGATAGTTTTCATTGGTGCCACATTTCGGTTTCGTACTGCCCTACAATCGATAGGTAACATGGGTCACTTCGGTAAATTGCACTGAACATGTACGTTGATTAAAATATTTATAAAGGGAAATACCAAGATCTTGGTTGGAATCCAGATAGTAGATATTTCACTGTTAGTGAAGCGAGATTAGCCAATCAGAAGTCTGATCTTTTGTGAACTTTTTTCAAACTGTTTTAAAAAATATACGCTTTTCATTGCTTGATCTCGTATGTATAAGACATACTATCAGGGCCGTAGCTAGAGGTGAACCATAGGGGGGAGGGGGGCTCGAGAGGATGTAGGGGGGGGGCTCATAATTTTTTTTTCTCTTTCTGACGCAGAAAGATAAATTAATAACTATTCACATTGTAGGTATTATGTTTCTAATTAAATTGTTGTACTAACTTCATTTTATGCTAAGAAAAGTATAGGATGATGAAAATTTTGATTGTATAACTGATGCAAAATGAAACATCATGTTAACTTCATATGTACATATAAATGTGTTGAAACACTTATTTTAGATACAATTTAGTAACTCTGCAAAACTGTGAAAGGGTCACAAAACTAAATTAGATTTTTGAACAGAATTTCATTTGAATTTTTGGAACAGAAATTAATTGAGTGACCTTGGAATCTTTTCCAGGGGGGGGGGGGGCTCAAAATATTCTAGGGGGGGCTGAGCCGCCCATAGCGCCCCCTTAGCTACGGGCCTGCATACTATGCGGATTTCTGTCGTAACGCTACCGATTTCCAAATTATTCTCCATTCAGCGACATAAGACTGGTGAAGTCCGCTATTTAAATTAGATACGATACGGCGAATATACGTATACATTAAATATACGTATTCTTAAATATACGTTTAGTTGATACGCCTTATACGTATCCGGATACGTTTAAACGTATATTCGAAAGTATCCGTATAGCAGAAAAACGTATTATACGGATATACGTATATCGTTTAATCGTATACCTGCTATACGTATCCTATCGCGAGCACTAATATAAAATAATATTTTTTTCAGAAAATATGACAAACAACATTGCACACAGTACCCTGTAATCAGAATTAAAAAATAATGAAAATTGTATACAAAATGAGTTGGTTTACTAAATAAATTTTACTGCGCATGCGTCAAAGATATCAAAATTTCATTTGCATATTATGTTAGCTAATATGCAAATGTTAGTAATATGCAAATGAAATTTTGATATCGTTGACGCATGCGCAGTAAAAAATTATTTAGTAAACCAACTCATTTTGTGCAATTTTCCTTATTTTTTAATTCTGATTACAGGGTACTGTGTGCAATGTTGTTTGTCATATTTTCTGAAAAAAATATTATTTTATATTAAGAACTCTGAAAATTATAAGGAAAAAACTTGGAAAAATTTGGGACCATTTTTATAAAAACCTTAATTACTCTGCGAGTATGCATGCTATTTGCATAAAAATGAACACAGTGTATTACAATAAGGCATTCAATCATAATCTAGAGTTTGAGCGCTTTTGCTACATTAGTTTTGACAGGGTTATTCAAAAGATATTCATTCTTTTTAAATTTGTTGACGGTCCCCTATGGAGTTTCGGTAAAAACTCTTCACGGAGATGTATGACGTATACTACTATATTTATACACTAAGAGTTTTGAGATGATTCCTCATGTATTTTTTTAGATATTTAGTAAAATGTCTAAAATCGCAAGTGTCCCATAATCAATGGCAATATAGTGTATATATATATATATATATATATATATATATATATATATATATATATATATATATATATATATATATATATAATATTATTCTAAAATTTCACTCTTTGAAACACTATCATTTAATTTATCATGAAAAGTTTAGAGTTTAAAAAACCTGTGAATTCGAAAAATTCTCCATTCTGGAAAACTAAATATTCTTGAGTATTAAATACAGTATAATTTCGAATTACAGTATAGTAAATTACAGTGTAATTTCGAAAACCCGGCGTTATCCGGACCGAGACTAAGCTGGATTTTTGAAAATTCTCGATTTCTGAAGGAATATAAAAATTACTTTCGATATTCTTAACGGTGCCATTTATTCATAATTTAATTTATACGCAAATGATATTTATGTAAGAAAAACAGAAAAAAAAACACTTTGATATTTTCGATGTTACGAAACAAAAATAAGTCTTATAAATAATGAAGTCATTTCATATCGTTTCATTTCTGAAGCACCGATGTCAATTTTATTTGCTTCAGTTTTTTCGACCATTCTCTTATAATCTTTATTTTGTATTTTGTACAAGTGTACTTATCTATTCCAGAAATATTGTCTTGTTTTTCTCAAGCAGAATTAATTTTCTATCCAATTTATGCATTTTTATAGTGAGATATTTTCTTTTGCCGGCTAATGTGAATTTCTTCGAGCTGGTTCCAGCGTTATTGGCGGTTCAATTTAGCACGTTGCCAACAGTCTCGCTGTTCAATAAGCTATTGCTTTCGATCTCAGAGTTTTTATTTAGTAAATAATGGCTAATTTTCTTTTTCGTGTAAGTTAGAAGTGTAATAAAAAACGGGTGTGAGATCACTTTAACGCCGTATTTTTGTAGTTTCCGAATTTCTAAATGCCGGATTATCAAGCTTACACTGTATCACATTTTTAACTAAACGTAAAGCGAGCAGGAACTAATGCTCGAATGGTCTACCATTTCAGCTACGAGGAATATACCTAGCTTGGCATTTCGTAAGTCAAATAATAGAGCACTAAAGCATTTATTCAAAGGATCCGAATTTCAGTTCCGGCTTGGACTTATTCGCTCTTTTGGACGTGTGATAATTCGCGTTTTCAACATTAAATAATTCCGGACGTAATTTTATTACTGAAAATTAAAAGAATAATTCAATTTATGTATAACTATTTTTTTCCAAAAAACATAAATAAGTCGTTTTGATGCTATACTTATGCTCATGTATTATATTGCAGTGTATTTTCTCATAAATTAAGCAAAATTATTAAAGAAATACGCTTTTTACTTTAGCTGCCAGAAAGATCGATTTCAGTTTAAATATGCATGCAATCAATGCCCATTAATGTATAGTAAAAAAATTATTTTAAAATTTATTTAATTTAAAAAAAATATTTTGTCCCACTCATTTTTCTACATGAGATATAGGTATTTTTTTTATAAAACTAAAACAAACTACAAGAATAAATTTATAAAATTTTTCATTTTATAAAAGAATAGTTCTATTTCCATTTATCTCCCACATGTAATAACCATTCATTTTACTGTCATATGGCCTGTCACAAAGTGACACTGTCATAAAGAGACAATGAAGCAAAAAAGAAAAATGCAAGAATGTTAGAGAAAAAAATAAATATAGAGTAAATGGGTTTTCATCTGGAAGAATTGGAGCTAGTCAAAAATAACTGACAAAGAAATTTATGACATGATAAAATAAATGCAGTGATACAGAAACATTTGCAACATAGTAGTAAGGTGAGTTTTATTATGTGCTTATTTCGTATAAGACTATAAATGTAATACGAGTTGAAAGAACTAATCTTTAAAAGTTTGTATTTGTGTAACCATACACATAAAAAAAGCGAAACATTTATTTAAAAACCTAAAATGATTTTATATTATATACAAAATGGACCAAGCTCTGACGAACCACTCTTCACGAACATAGTTGTTTGACAATGTGTTTATTGATTAAAAGCAAACTCTGATGCACATCAGCATACAATATACATAAAAACAGTATTAAACAACAAAAAACATGTTTACACCCAATGTTTCAAACTCATTCTAACGAGTCTTTTTCAAAGGATTTACATGATCTTAATGAAGAAAAAACGTACACTGCAACATAATCACACACATTAAACTGATTTCTCTATTAAGTTCATGTAAGTCCTCTTAAGACGACTTGGTGTAATGAATTTGAAGCGTTGGTGTAAGCATGTTTTAAATGTGATTAATAGGGGGAACTGGGGCACATTGATATAGTTTTTTTTTCTAAGAAAATTTTTGGTGACCTGAAAGTAGAAATTTTAAGTTATTTTTCCATGTAGTGTCAGCAAAACTTGTGTAGTGTGTTATTAAAATGTAAAATCATTGTTTTATATAGCATTTTTGCATGTAATTAAAAAAATAAATAAAAAAGTCATTTGTATGAATGTGCCGCATCCCCCGGGCAGATTGATACACCTTATTGGGCACTTTGATACGTTTGGGAAAAATGTAGACAAAATAATACCAATGCATATTTTTCATAAAAAATTAGTTAGCAAACCATTTTATATTTATTTATCGAAATTCAATTTACCCACAATTTATTTGTAAGTAATATTAAACCAATCAAAATTAAATGAATAATGACTTGATGTTCTGGATGTTTCTTGTCTGATTGTTGGCTCTGGTAACTTTGCCATATCTGGCACTTCAGCCCCAGCATTATCTTCTTTCTTAGGAAAGATGAAAGAATTACCAGGTTTTCTGTTTATAAATCGGTTTATAAACAGAAAATAAAGGATAATTATACTAAACATTCTGTTTATAATATAATTATTATTTGCTGCTCTGCAGCTTGTTTCTTTTACTTAACATTTCTCATGTCGAAAATACTTTTTTCTTTGGAGAATCGATATAAATTCGAGATTTTCCAGGCAGCCGTCATTTTCTTTTGTTAGTTCTACTAGCACTAGATGTTGGTTAAGTTTGTACATCTACTGTTTGCAAAAATACTATAAAATGTTCTAATATAAAAAATAGAGCCTTTTTTACTTCAATAAAAACTAATATTAGAAATTTTTGACAAAAATGTTTGGATTAAGGAAAATATGGTAAAAAATAATAATAAAAGGTAATGAAAAAATGAACTAGAAAAGGATTTAGGTGTCTAGCTATCATAGATTACTTTGATACGTATCATTGTGCCCCATGCAGCCATTTTGAATAAAATGAATTTCAATTCCGCACTTCATAATTTACATAACAATAAATAATGAGGAACTGATAAAGAGTAGCTTCACTTGCCAGGGAGGTATTATTTTCGGTTGAAAATACTGGAACAGTTGTATAATACAATTTAAATTGTATAACTCAAATTCACTTTTGACCCACAAAAACAATTTAACAGCCGTCTCAAACTATACTGAATCATGTAGAGACATTCTGTATGTAGATGTGTACACTAGCACCACCTTTTGAAGCTGTTGTGAAACTTCCTATAATAACTCTGTGAGCAGTACAAGGGGTGTATCAATGTACCCCATGTATCAATGTGCCGCAGTTCCCCTTACTTTTTTTTATCTATATTGTACGATGATGAGTTTCAAAATTTGCCTTAAATCAATAAATTTTTACAGCGTAAGTCCAAGTCTTTCATTAATAATGTATTTTTTGGAGAAAATGATATCTCAGGAAGGGGGGATACTGAAATTTTTTTTAGTTAGATTGAGTGTGATATAAAAATTATTACAGAGGAGAAGAAAATATATCATTTTATGCTAAAAGTTTGAAGCCGAAATTTGTTTCCAAAAAATAAATACTTTTAGTGTATCCATCGAAAAAAGAGATTTAAGTATATATATATACATGGTCGAATTCATACGTAACGAGCCTTTTTTCAAGGGGATAGATTTATTGAGTGATTTGGTACAATTGCGTTGTATTCTTCAAAATAGCTACCTCTTGCATCAATACACTTTTGTAGGCTGCATTTCCATGACTCGAATCTGTCCACGTAGGCCTGTTCCGCGATTGCTTCAAGGGCTGTCTTGGCATTTTTTGGATATTCTCGATCGAGTTGAAGCTGATCAGTGCTGTTTCAGTGCTAATTTTGAGCGCGGAAAGAAGAAGCTAATGAGCGACAAGTCTGCATTATAGGTAGGAGTGGGACAGTTGGAACGTTCAGCCGAGGCATGTAAGCGGTGATGATGAAGGAGGTGTGGCTGGGCGCGTTATCATGGTGAATCTTCAAGATATCCTCGATGTCCCTTCACTTGCGCGCGACGTCTTTTTTCAGCCTGTATATGTCAATACCTAAGTCAACGCCTCCTATCATCGTTTGTCCACAAAAAATGAATTAGAAAGGATATTTGGAATTTGTAGAACTATAGCAGACTTGTCAGACCCCAAATGATATTATAGAACTACACTATATATATAACTGTTATAGAATATTCCAAATTATCATCTATTTTAAATATAAACTGTAAATTGAGATGCGAAACAAGACACAAGCATTATGAATTTTAAATTTGGAGCAACAATTAGTAAATGAAGTAATTATAAATAAAGATTTGAGACTAGATCCAAATATTTATATGCAAAATATTAAATAAAATTAAAGCATTATAAATTATAAATTTGAAAAAAGATTAACGTGAATAGAAAGTGAATCTATAAAAAATATTGGAAACCAGAAATGTTCATATATAATGAATTTCTATATATTTATTGCTGCAATGATCTATTTTACAAATCAACTACTTTAATTATTAAAAAAAAAAAAAAAAAAAAAAAAAAATTATGTGTTTTGCAAAAGCAAATACATAAATTAAAGTATTTGGGTAGAGAAAAAACTAATAAAAATTGACAAATTGGGATAACTTCTTCAAAAAGTAATGGGCAAAGAATTTTATGAAATGTACAAATTGGGAGTAGTTATGCAGATTTTAACGTACTACTATTTTGATTTTCTTCATTCATTTTGGCTCATATTATTTTTACCTGCATTAAAAAATGGAATCTTTAAAAGTTTTTTATTCTAAAAATATCACATACGATTCATGAAATATCATGTTCAAACAATTTCACGCGAAAGAAAAGGAACAAAATTTCAAAAGGGAAACGGAAAATGTTAATATAAAGTGAAAAAAATTTCGGCTTCCTTGTTGCTTCAATTAAAGTCTGTCACAAACAATGCTTCAACGATTTTCTTTAAAAACTATGAAGAATGATTAATTTTAAACAACAAATTCACTCGAACGAAAAAATTTTTGAACAAAATGTTTACCTATAAACTTTTATTTACCTTTTTTTTTTTTTTTTTTTTTTTTTTTTTTTTTTTTTAATTTTCTGCAAACAAAATTTCTGAGATTGTATTTTTATTCTTTAAAATATATGATAAACGTTTTATGTAAAACTCCAAAATTTGAACATATTCATGCAGATTTAAATTGACTTTCGTAAAAGAAAAAAAAAAGTGAAATCATGCGTTAAGCATAGACTATGAAACACTTTTTAATACATACATAACTCTAAATAAAACTTCACAGTTTCATAAGGTGAAAAAAATGTATTAATAAACTATTTGTAAAATGCATAACAAAAATGCAATTTCATAAATTTTCACAATTGAGTAACATAGAAAGCGATTTTCTCTTAAACTTAAAAACGTCACCACTCCAGTAAAACTGAAAGATCTAGTTAGAGCCAAAAAAAACCCGATTCCGAAAGATGAAATTTCTGGAGTATATGTTATATCACTAAAAACAGAAAATATGTATCTCGAACATAAGAATGACTTTATTTTAAACTTTAAGGGGGCTCAAGGATTGAAAACTTTTCAAAAAATTGATTTTTTAATGATCTAGTTTGATTATTCAATTAATTCTTATCTCAATGCAAAAAACAGCACAAAAATATTTGAAATTTTACGGAGTTATAAGCATTTATGTATCGACACTTTCATAGCCGCACCCATATAATTTTAACTTTAAGTCGCGTTTTCTCAAAACTTGATTTTTGACGACTAACACCAAGATTTAAAAAAAACTATTTGATGGAATGGCTTATTTATTTATTTATTTTTTGCTTGCATATAACATCATTATCTATAGAATGAATTAATATATTTTAGATAGTTTGATATTTTGAGTATTTTTAATGAAAATTTTTTTTTCAAATTTAAGAGATTTTTTAATAATGTTTTTTTAAGTGATAGTTATATCCTTAATTCATTCTATAGATAATGATGTTATATGCATGCATGCATGCAAAAAAAAAAAAAATTAAGCCATTCCATCAAATGGTTTTTTTTAAAATCTTGATGTTAGTCGTCAAAAATCAAATTTTGAGAAAACGCGACTTAAAATTGAAATTATATGGGTGCGGCTATGAAAGTGTTGATATATAAATGCTTATAATTCCGTTAAAAATGCAAATATTTTTATGCAGTTTTTTTTGCCTTGAGTTAAGAATTAACTGAATAATCAAACTACATCATAAAAAAAATCGATTTTTTTGAAAAGTTTTCAACTCCTGAGTCCCCTTAAGATAGCATTAAATTTTGTTTTAAAGATTAGAAATACAATCGACCAGCTACAGCTCTATCAAGACTCAACCAGAAGCAAAATATACAAGTTAATTTTGAAGATGCAAAAATTACATGCCCCTTGAAGAAAGTTCTGTGAATTAATCATCTGATAATTATTAGAAATTACTAAAGAAAATAGCGTTTATAATGACGTTTTATCCTGCAACATACTCAGAATTTGGATCAGTTTGCTTAAAGAATCATAAAACAAGTGAATTGCACTTTCCTCAATATCTATATTTTATTTTCTTAATGTTTTCTGAATCTAGCAATTGACTTTCATTCCTTTTCGACACGAACTACGAGACATTTCAAAAAATTTATATATATAATAATAATAAGATGCTAATAACAGTATTTTTGTCTTCTCTGACGAAAGCTGTGTTTATAGTTGAAAGTACTAAGAATCAAAGTAATTTAACAGCTTTTTTAAATATCTTTTGTCTTTTTGTAAATAGTTTACACATAGTGTAATTTTAAATTTAATTGTTAATGATTTTCCCTTTAAACCCTAATATCAGTAGCGGCTCGTCAGGGAGTGCTGCATCAAGTTTTTCACACCACTAAAATTTAACAGACTCTTTTATGTTATTTATTCGACGATTTTTGTTGATTAAACTAAACTGGAATCACTATACAATTTTAGTGGTGTGAAAAAATTGATGCAGCACCCCCTGACGAGCCGCTGCTGCCTAATATAATGCAATTCTTCCAAATATCCCTGTAAATAAGCAATGAATGTTATCCATGCTATATTATATAGTGCGCTTCTTGTTGAGTACTTGAGAGAAATATATTATTTTTAATGAGTTTGAAATTGTGAAATATTATTAAAAATCATCGCAAACGATTTTTATGCATATACTGTAATTTAATGGATTTTTTTTTATAAATGTCTCTGTAAAGAAATTGTAACTACTGCAAGCTTAATTTTCGATACCGAACATGCCAGAGTGAATATCGATAATATATATGTCAGTTTTAAGGCAATCTGATTATATTTAAAGAGTTATAGCGGAGACAGACAGATAACAGACGGCACACAGACGAACTGAAGTCATAAACGCTTTTCAAGTATATGAAAAAGTGTTAACATATAAATTAAAATATTTCGTTATCCCCTTTTTGCTTCCTTTAAAATTAACTTTATATAAGTTAACCGTTAAAAATATTTTACAATGAAAACTATTCTTTACTTTGATAGCAGAAAATACTATTTTAATTTAAACAAACACATCCTTAGAATAGTATGCTTTTGTAAATTCATGATTCTCAAACAAAGCTCTATTTCCTTTGAATAACTTTAAGTATTTATGTATTTATAGTCAAATTTTAATGGAATGTAAATGTGATATTAAAATTCCATTATAATGAAACTTTTAGAATTACTTCAAGCAATCGACATTAAAGAAGTTATAATGAATTTTCGATGAAGTATTTTTGGTTCCGTAGAGTTCGTTATAACAGGATTCTATCATTATGCATGCTGGAATGCATTTAATTTCAGTGTTTGAAACAAATTTTTAAACACAGAATTAGAGAAGCCTTTCATTTGACGAGTTCTTGAAGTTATAGTTAAAAACTATGAAATTATGGTGAAAAACACTGTAATCACTGGCCATAAATTGATAAATAAACTAAAAAACTTTGTAAAATCACCATAAAATGAAAAATTAAGCAGGAAGCGTTTCGAGCTACAACAATAACAGCTCGTCATCAGCTAAACCCAACACGTGTCCGTAACGGACAGAGTGGAGATAAAGTCACTTTATCTCCACTCTGTCCCTTACGGACACGTGTTGGGTTTAGCTGATGACGAGCTGTTATTGTTGTAGCTCGAAACGCGTCCTGCTTAATTTTTCATTTTATGGGGATTTTACAAAGTTTTTTAGTTTATCTATCAAATTATGTTTTATAGAGGTTTTGGTTTGGTTTATTTTTGTCGTCCGATTATCTACACTAATGGGATATAGGACCATGTTTTATAGAGATGTAAATGAATTGCTTTTTTTAAATAACGAATATATACGAAAAAATACTTACATGTACCTACTTAAGGTATACGCATTTTCTCTTGTTATCCATTTTTTATAAGAACATTTACCTTAAAACTTAGAAAAATAAAAAAATTTTAGCTATTACCCAGCAATAATTTTAAAAGAGAAAAATTGCTAAAATTATGTCAAAACTTGTCATCTCCACAAAAAGTGATAACTCAAAAATAAAACAATGTATTGACATTTGATGTGTGTGAATTGCATTATAAACAAAATAGCTTTCTCTAGGACTTAGACCACACACTATATAATCGCATCTCTATCTCAAATGATATGGCAGTTAAAGTATTAATGTAATGAAAAATTCGCAAAATTTGTTTCAAGATTGTCATTTAAACCAGTATAAAAATAAAACTATTTAATGTATTATCATGAGTGTAGTCTATTCCCTCAAAAGAAATTTGTAAAAGAAATACAGAAAATTTCGTAGCCTTTCATGCATAAGTTTTTGTTTTAAGATGTTTTGCATATAGTAAAAATCTCAAAGACTTCATAGTGCGAAAATGCTAAAAATAATTTTTAAACACAATTCAAAAGATGCAATAGCTGTAACTTTAAACGGCAGTAATTTTAATTTTAATTAAGCTACAAACACAAATTAAACAGAATTCATAGTAAATTTTAATATTATTCCATAAATGAGAAATCGATATTTTGATTGAAAATTACTTTTTAAAGGTCTTTGGATACCTTAATACAAATAAATACATTGTCAAAAAGATGTATTTTAAAATTATTTTCATTTCTTTGAACAAATACGTTAGTTTGCTTTAAAAGGTTTCACCATACAATTTTCACGATAAAGGAAAGAATACAACGTGGTTTGAATAAAAGCAAAGCTATAAATTTAAACTGTTTTACATTTTAGGAAAAAGATCTTGTTCAATTTGTCACTCTCATGCAATATCCATTCATTTCAGTACCATGCGGCCTGTCACAAGGTTATATCAAAATACTTTAGAATATTTTGCATCCATTTTGCAATATTTTAATATATTTTTCTTTTATAAATAAAGGTATTTAAAATAAAAGAAAAAGGCTTTTTATCTGAAGTCTAAAATAAAAGGCAGATAAATTTATCAAATTTAAAATATATTCAGTCTCAGAGAACAATTTTGTAACATAATAGCAATATAAACTTGATTATGTGCTGACGTATTAAAATAAATAGAACGGAAGTTAAATATTTTTCTGTATATAAGTTCAGTCCAAGGCACAGCTATTTCTACTTCCAGCTACCCTAATAATTATAGGCTTTCTCAGTTAAAACGAAGCGATGTATTTGAATGAATTGAACAGTAATTACTAAAAATATTCCCTGCATATTTTTAACTTGCAACATTTATAGAATTACTAACTTTGCCGTTTAAAAATAAAGCTGCCTGGTTTTTTAAACTTTATATTGTGTATTTTGTTAAAAAAAAAAAAAAAAAAAAAAAAGATTTAAAAGTTTTTGTTTACATTTTTAGAAAATTAATATTTAACATTATTACTAAGATTTTATTTTAAAAAATCACCCATTCCACAGGTTTTTAATTTTTTTAATTGAAAAATATATAATACCAATATATTCTCAGAAATATATTGATTATTTTTCTTAAAACGAGGTTTCTATTTTTCTCTATTACATGAATATTTCTTTTTATAATGTATCCCCCAGGAAAACAGATTTCAGTTAAAATACGTATGTTATAAATATTTACAATTTTTCTATATAATATTTGTAAAAAATACTAATGTTTATAAATGTTTATACAATCCATTTAAAAATGACCTATTTTGAAATCAATATTTCTATAAAAAAAATCTTCGCATTATTAAAATAATAATAACAATAATAATAATAATACAAACATTTCATATTTCTTCGAATATATAATATGACCACGAACATAAATCAATCAATATATATGTGACGATTTCAGGAGAACTCGAATTATTTCCACTGGTTAAACAGAAACACGCAGTCATGGCAAGCGAGGGAAAAAACAAAAATAATAAATAAATGTAGAAGATCCAATAATTAGTCATGGGCTGCTGTAAATTCATTTATTAAATTCGTGATAATGAGGAAGGAAAAGCTCCTTGTTGCAAAAATTCCATCATTATTTCAGCGAGCTGTCCTCATCGAAGAAGCAACCCAAGAAATCTTCAGAATCTTCCTTTCATCTCGAGACTTCCCCCTTTTAAACTGAAAAGAAAGTTCTGGAACATTCTGTAATCTCTAACCATCATTATTTTATGTAAACAGAATTCTTGTCCAGTTACGAGGCTATTTTAAACAGACGATAAATTTATTTAAAAAAAAAATATTATTTAACCAATTTATAATTGACTCCGAATTTTAAATATCTTAGGCAGACGATTTTTATACATGATTAATTTTAAGAGAAAAAGAAAAGAAATGAATTTATTAATATGCACATTATCGTTGACGGCGGAAAAATAAATAAATAGATAAAATAAAATAATGATATTTTTTGAAAGGTATGGTTTTGGAATAAATTTAATAAGAATTTCTTAAAAAGGGTTGATAAAAACATAGAAGAAATCAGTTTTATTTGGAATATTAAGAAATAAAGTTTTAATTAAGAATATTTTTAATTTAGAGCCATCTTTTTAAATTTACGCATACTGGAATAATGTTTTTTAAGGCAAATTAAAAATTTATATCGTCTGCACACAGATTAACAGATTAGATCTAGAAATAAGATTTTAATTTAATAATTTGAAGTAAGTACGGAATATTATTATAAGAAAATTAAGATAGTATAAAGGTTAGTTTTGGCGAAAAAAAAAAAATAAATTTGTAATAAAGAAATTTGTAATATATATATATATTTAAGTCAAGTTTGTCTATATAAAGTCTTGTCTATATAAAAAATCTACACACTTTTCTTTAAAAATCATCTACTGCCACCCACATAGCTCTTGGTCTTCTGCCGTTAGTAAAGTAATTTAGTCGCGAAGGGTGAAAATAGCAGGTGGCAAAAACGTGGAATGAGATATAACCCTGTTTTTATCACACATTGTGTTTAACAATAGTATAAAATATTTTGAGTGGCGTTTCCTGTATCTAAGAGGGATAGAGATGTATTCGGAATTTTCTAGAAAGTTAAAATTTTCTAAAGAAATTCAATTTTTTCCAGAAAGTTTCAAAATATTCGAGAATAATTTAAAATGTTCTAAATCGATCTAGAATGATCTATAATATTCCAGAATAATATAAGACGTTCTACAATACTTAAGAGTAATCTAAAATGTCTCATATGTTAAAACTTCTAAAATGTTTCATTAAGAGTAATCTAAAATGTTTCGTATTTAAATTTATATATGCCAGAGTAACAAAATCGTATCAATTTAAATGTCATTGTTGTTAATTTAGCATGTTTGTCAGTAGAAAATATTCGTTAAACACGAAAATGTTTACTTGAGAACAGGTAGTCTAAAAAATGTACATTGTAAAATTCTAGAAGTGCACTATTACTTTATTAAGTATATTTTTAAACATATTCAATTAATATATATCCCCCTCAGTCGTCGTTAACCCTTTATCTACCAAATTATTTATCAATAAATTGATCCACCTCAATAATTACCTTATTTAATATCTGAAGATATACTGGAATTTTTAGATAATACTAATGTGGAATTTTTTTTTTCACTGAAACGGATTAAATACACCGGTAACTATAATTTTTTTGTGAAACATTTACATAAATAATCAAATTAATCAACCAAAATTACTCTTTTGAAAACATCGCAATTCTTAAAAAAGCATCTAGTTTAAATGCATCATGATTCTCTCTATAAATGGAAACGTTTTTGCAGTTGAATATGTTTCATATAATTTTATTTAAAGAAAGAAATGAAACACATGTAAAAATTAATAATAAAACTACCACTTTTTGAAAATATTTAGCTTTGACTGTTTCTCTAATCTATCTAAATTTGATCGAGAAGAGTGTTTTGTGTGGAAAGTAGAGCTCCCGATTATACGTTTATACGAATATACGTATTATACGAAATACGGATTTGCTATACGTATAATTCGGCATCGGCAGTTACACGTATTACACGAAACAGCATATACGGTACATCGTATATACGGATTTTACCTAAGCGGTTAAACGTAAATACGTTTAAACGTTTTTCATTCAATGTATGAAATTTGATGTTTCAATATTTTTTTTGCGGATTAGAGACATTGAGAAATATCCGGTAGAGTATCCCAATCGCGATTCTTTGTTCAAAGAACTATGATGTGTTTACTTAACTACTACTTGTTATGCAGGTACTTAAAAAAATCTGAATACTTCCTCAGTTTAAATTTTGATATTTTTTTCTAAAAAACTAAGTTATTTATTATAAAATGTCTTACATTAGTTGTGGGTAGAATCAAACTAATCTTTGGAAAATCTGCGACGCAGTACTTAGTTTTTTATATTTTCTTGTATCTTTAGAAGAAGAAAGTATTGGATTCGGGAATACTTTCGACGGGTTTACACGTTTTAAGGGTAAGAGAGTTCGAAAAACATGTTTTTACAAAATATCTGCCTGTCAGTTTATGAGTCTGTGACTTTGTCTGTCTGTATGTGACATGTATTTTGTGGGTTTTCTATCTCAAGACCTAATACACAGAATTAAGTAACATATATGAGGGAGACTAGGGCACATGTGAAAATGGGGCATATGAGAACATTGCCATTTTTCACTAGTTATATGTTTTTTTATTTCAAAAAATTATCAAAGATGGGAGCACCTATAGACATATGGAAAAATTTTTTGAAACTCTTCGACATTTTGTTTGTCCCCAGGAGCCAAAATACTGCTTACTGTACTTAAAAGTAAAATATCCAGCTTGATAAAAGAATAATTTTATTTATTTATTCTTTTTTTTCTTTATTTAGCATATACTATGGATACTAATAAATATTTATGATATTTTTTATTTTTAAAATTGAGAAATGCTAATGATTTGTTATTTTAACTCTTGTGGGAATGTGGGACATTTATGAAGAGTCTAGTTGGGGCAGATCTGAATATGTCATTAAATTGCCCAATAATCATTCAGTGATTCTATTTCTTTTAGTTAACTTCGTGAAAATAATGCCAGTTCCATTATCTATATTTTTATAGAAAAAGAAGACATTTCTATCATATAAAGTTGATTTTGTGTAATAGCAACTTCTACAAACACAACAGCCAGCAAATACATAAAAAGCAACAAGCTCTTTACGTTCAATTGTAATTTAAATAAATTTCATGTTTTCTAAATTGCAATAAATGCAATTATTTATGCAATAGCATTATTTTATTTAACATTTTTCAATACTATTTTTTATACATCATTAATACAAAAAATATTACGTTTAACAACTTTGCAAATTTTTCTGTTTCATTTGTTGCAAACTTGTAGTATTATTTTACTTCCATTTCTAAAACAGCTATTTTATTTGGTGTTTTGAAAATAGATATATATATTAAGAAAATAAAATTTTTAAACTTATAACTACCGTGAAATCTCCATTATTGACTCCCCCCTTTCTTTTAAAAGCAAAAGAAATTAAATTTGGAGAAAGCTTATAAATGTAAAACAATTTTTTTTCTTATTTTACAGGCAAATAAGGCAAATATAGGAATGAGAATCTTTCGCCTTTTGGTAGTTTTCCTATAAATGTTATCCAAATGCCCCCTCCCTAAAATCTCCCTCAAACAAAAAGCCCTAAGCAAAATTTAAATTCTTTAATTATTTTCTCAAGTTTACTTCTTTATTTTTTTTTGTTATATTGCAACAATATTTTATCAATTATCTAAGCCCCCCCCCCCCAAATCTACTTATTTTTATTTTATAATATTTTGCTTAAACATATAACTCAGAAACTAAATAAATATACATATATTTTTCTTTATGGTGAATTTAATAAATAATACAACTAATGATTAAGGTAACATATGAAAAAGATAATAAAAACATGTCAAAAAATATTTTCCTTGTGTTGACATGTTTTCCTTATGTGTTTACAACTGCTCTTTTGTTGGGGCACATATGATTTTTTTTTTTAATTCAATAAACTATTAAGAAAAGTAAGAAGAACTGTAAAGTTAATTTTTAAAAAATACCATGCGTAAAAAAAAGTTCTGTTTACTATATAGAGTAGTTTTGCATATAGAAATTAACCCAGGTATGACAAAAAGCTATGTTTATGTGAACTGTTCACATGCATCCCAGTCTCCCCTATATATTCAAGTAGTCCCTGGTAGGAATTTTTGCTGACTAGTTTTGTATGTAAATCGTTCAACAGGTGGCTCTACTTTGCTGTATTTTATTTACGATTTCTGCAATAGCTCTATCTCTAGAATTAATTCACGGATTTTCATCAAACTACAGATTCAGTTAATGCTTGATATGAAGTGATCCTATGTATGTTTTGGTGAGAATGTCAAGATTAAAAAAATGAAATTTCATTATACATTAACAGAGTTAGAAAATATTAGCTCCATGAAAAGAATATCATTTACGCTCGGGTGCAATCTTGAGTGTAAAACAATAAGTGAATAAAGAATTTTTAAATAATTAAAAAGAAAAAACTAAATTTAACAAGAATTCACAATAAATCTGAAATTTTTATACTCTCATTCTTTCCTCAAAAAGTGTTTAATTTTGCTGGTTATTTACAATGGATATAATTTGTATACATTACCTATACAAAATATAAAATAACGGGGTATTACCTTGAGATGAATAAAAAAATCTAAATAAATTCAAAGTACAATGTTGCAAAATACTTTTGCAATTCACGGTAATAACTCGCTATTTTGAAAATAGATATTTCACTGTTAGTGAAACGAAACTCGCCAATCAGGAGTCTGATATTTTGTGAAATTTTTGCAAACTGTTTTAAAAAATATACGCTTTTCATTGCTTGATCTTGTATATATGAGTCATACTATACGGATTCCTGTCGTAACGCCACCGATTTCCAAATTATTCTTCATTCAGTGACATAAGACTGATGAAGTCCAATATTTAAATTAGATACGATACGTGGAATATATGTATACATTAAGTATACGTATTCTAAAATATACGTTTAACTGATACGCCTTATACGTATCCGGATACGTTTAAACGTATATTTTAAAGTATCCGTATAGCAGAAAAACGTATTATACGGATATACGTATATCGTTTAAACGTATAGCTGCTATACGTATCCTATCGCGAGCACTAGTGGAAAGAGTAAAAAACTTTTATTAATAGACAGAATAAATAAGTTTTATATAAAGTTTTCTTCAATGGTACTTCAAAGTACTTTCAGTGCATAAAGGGTTAAACCAACTTCTACATCTGCCCCAAGTTAACACGTTCGCTGCAGCTTACATGAAAATGTGATGATAGTTAATGCCGCCCTGTAGAAGTAGATTTTCCCAGAAGCCGATATACTTTTTATAACAAAGAATCAGTGAAAGATTTTCTCGCGCCAGCGCGTGACTGGCTATTGGACATCAACCCACATAACGCGCTGGCGCGTGAATGGCCCTTTAACGTTGGCGCCATATCACGCGCTTTCGCGTGAATGGCAGCGAACGTGTTAACACTTCAAATAATTAGAAACACATAAGATATGCAAATCACAGTAATGATGGCCCAAGTGCCCATTCTCACAAATGTATAATGAAGATTCATTTAAAACTTTAAAATAATATGGACAGATTCATAGATCAAGAGGAGTTATGAAAATATCACGATCCGTGTCTGCCCAACAATGAGCTATGGTCCCCACATTTCGGCATGAAGCTGATAGATGTATGAGGTGACTTTCAGAATTATTTTAAATTTTCAACACTTCTAGCAATGTCATTAAAATTCATATAAAGCAAAGTAATTCTGCAGAAATAAAAATTTTAAAAATATCTCTGAATGAAAATTTTGGTTTGGTTTGGAAATACACAGCCAGATTCTATAATGAAGCTGACAAGGCAAAACCTTCAACAAAGAATTGATTTTATTTTCTAACTCACTAACTGCAAGCAAAAAGGAAAAAGATTTAGAAAAATGTTTTAGAAAATGTTTTTTTAATTACTTTTGTCGAGCTATCAATTTTTAATAACATTTTAAAAAATTTATCAGAAATTAAGGAAAAAAAAGAAAAAAAAGAGAAAAATCGAATGTGCATGTTTATAAACAGGAATTTTATTTAATATTAAATTGTAAAAATCTTTTAAATGTCTTGAAACATCTGGATCATAACAAAAATTAAACTTTCATGTATGTGCAAAGAAAGTTATTTTGCGATTGTGGTTTACAAAAAGTAATTGTGGTTTAAGACAAGCTTTAATGCTAAAACATCCAAGACAAACGAGCTATTCAAAAGAAATATAGGCTCCATTGCCGCGAAAGTTAAGCGCAATTTTTTTTCTACTCTCATGCATATGATAATCTTAAAGCCAGAGAAAGACGGTAGAAGCGAGTAAAATATTACAAAAAGAAACTGCCACGAAAAGGAAAGTGAGTTTATCCAGAAGTAAAAACAAATTCGAAAAAAAAAAAAAAATCCCAAAACGGGATTCATAGCTTCTTTACTAGATAACAAAAAAAAAAAAAGTACAAAAAAAAAAAAATTGATGTTTTTTAAATTTAATTCTGGATTGAAAAGATAAATTTAGAAAAGACCAACAGAGAAAACATAGCCTCTTTTTATTATAACTTCAATGACAGAAACACCTCGATGCTTCCATCCATTTATATTTCCATGTGATTAAGATTAATTTTCCACTGATTAGCAAACTGTCATGCGACTAAGGTAAGTAGAAAATAGCCGAAATCAGTAGAATACAAGCTTGTCTTTTAGTTGGCTACGAAATGTAACATGAAATAGTTCAAGAGCTGACAGCACAAAAACTTATGTTATCGAGCACAAGAAAAAAAACCTTTATTTTATGGAAGAGTATTAATAGGGGAATCTAAAGAAAATTGACAAGTGGTTCAAGCTTCCGGTATGGTCAACCATCCCTAGTCTTCACTACATACAATAACGCTTCTGTAACAAATGCAAATAACAACGATCACTTTATACAGAATAGTTATTCAATACACTGAATAAAAACAGAATTACTGAATGAAAAATGGATTTTATGAAACATCGTTTCCACGAGTTTTAATTAGTTTCTATTTAGTAAAAACTCGTTCAATTAGAACTTGATAAATATCCATTTGAATTATTCCGTACTCTGAATGCTTTATAGTTTTTTTGGTACAAATGTTATATTCAAAATACAAAATAATTGCGTCTTTTCGTAATAAAAACTTCAACGTTATAGAAACTAAATTTTTTTATGTAAACATTTTAAGCATATGCAAATAAGAATAATAATAATAAAAAAAACATAGCTGCTGATGTTTTTAAAAAGCCAAGTTTCATTTAAAGACTAGATTTAATACTAAAATATCCAATAAAATGAGAGATCCAAAAGATTTATCGACTCCATTCTCCGGTATTTATTTTCTCGAAAGTTAAGACCAATCTATAAATGCATATATTATCTCTCATGCATATAGTAAACCCGAAAAGTGACAACGAAAGAAGATAGAGGCGAATGAAATACGATAGAAGGAATTTGCCTTCATCAAGAAATAAAATTTATTCTTGTAGTGGAAGGTAAATTTGATAGAAAATCACAAAGCTGGAATCATAGAGCCTTTTCAATATAATAGTGAAAACAACAGAAAAGCAATATGCAGCAACAACTCCGAAAAGAAGACACTTCGGGGACTGAGATATGTGCCCCTTTTTCAGAGATATCGCTATTCAGATGTAAAAGCATATAAGCTCTTCTATACTTGACTGACGTTTGTGGAAGTCTATTCTTTTCCCCATTAAAACAAAACGGATTTCTTGCATTTTTGGCTTCTTTTCTTATTAGCTGAATGTTTTTTGTTTTTTAAAAAAACCAATAAATGACAATATTTATGCTGTTTTCTTCATAAAATAGATATTATTTTCATCTGAGTTTTCAGAATATCTTGAAGATAGTGTGATCGAAAAATTGAGAAATGTTCATAGTTATTGAAGTGAAAACTTCTTTAGGGCGCGTTGGGCATTTTTTTAAATAAAGAAAAAAACCATTGAATTCGTGACACTGTTACCGTAACCGACACCTCTGTGTATAATTATGTACATATGAAATAATGTAGAAGCGTCTCTAGAATAAATAAAATAAGTCTTTAAGTGCAATACGAGAATGTTTGAATGAAAATTTATTCATTTATTCAAAAAACGCTTCTGAATTACTTCAAGATAAAATTGGAAAGAGATTTGATGATTTGCCAATGATTTTGTGAAGGAATTGCAACATCAATGTTGCAGATGGTAAAAATCTGCAATAAATTGAATTTTTAAATAGAAAATTTGATTTAACGATGACCAATGGTCGAAATATTACAAGGAGTCGGCCCGAGGCCTGTGTCACCGAATCCAGAACACTTATGTATTGATAGAGTATAGTCAGTATAAAAACATATCACAAGAATAGTGCAATATTCAGGGTGGGACCTTAAAAAACGACCCCCAAAGTTCACCCATTATAAAAGCAAAATATATAATAAAATAAATTGTAGTCATTTGCGAGGGCTGGATAACACAGTTGGCTGGACGCCAAACATTTTCTTTTCTTACTCTTCGGCTGTCGGCTGGTTCAAATCCTGTCCAGGCCGGGTTTTTTTTTTCACAGACAAAATTAGGATTAATTATTATCGGACTACGATATCCGATTATTTATACTTATGAAAAATATAAATGAGAACATGTTTCTAGGCTCATTAATGCATATTTATTTATTTACAAGGAGTAAGAGGATTTCGTTGAAACGCTATGGATATAAATAAAAAAAAATCTTATGGTATATATACGTTTTCTTTTACATTCGACATCTTAAGATTTTTGTAAATTATTTATATTTATTTTACAATAACTTACATATATTTTTAAATTATGTACAGTTATTGTACATTATTTGCATTCAATTCAATACTACGTATTTAAAAATTAAATTCGTGCTATTAAAAGTGACGTTTTGAAACTTCTTCAATAGGAATTTTTTTACAGAATAACTTTCTTCCTTTTCATCAATAAAGAAAACATCTAATAGTGCCAAAACTTTAAAAACAAATTACCGGATTTTATTCGCTATGCAGCAGGTGACTTCAGAAAGATTAAACATTATAAACCCTCGCTGTTTATTTTCTATAGTGTACTAACAAGCTTGTTTTGCTTAACTTGAAAACATGAAAAATAATATACACAGTATTTTTCATGTACAATAGCGCATTAAAGAAAAATTGTAATTTAATTTTTGTAGTAGTAGTTTATAATATTGAATAAAAATCACTTCATTTAAAATTATTTCTTGCACGATAAAATATTTCCTGATGATTCAAAAAATAAATCCTGATGAATCAAAAAATATATCCTGACGATTCAAAAAATATATCCTGGCGATTCAAAAAATATATCCTGACGATTCCTGACGTACATGAAAAATAATATGCTTTATTTTTCATGTACAATAGCGCATTAAAGGAAAATTGTAGTGTAATTTTTGCAGTAGTGCTTTATAATAATGAATAAAAATCACTCCATTTAAAATTATTTCTTGCGCAATAAAATATTTCGTGATGATTCAAAAAATATATCCTGATGATTTGAAAAATACACATGTAATTATTCAAGTTTTCACTTTTGTCGGCACTCCTGGAGTGCCACTATTTTTTTTTAACTTAAATCCTTTTCTATAAAATGTTTTGAAGATATATATATATATATATATATATATATATATATATATACCATTCGTTCATTTAACCCTTTGATCTCTGATGGTTGAATTTTCTACCACTTATTTTTAGTCCCGAAATGTCAAAATGACACTGGAATACTCGACCAAATTTATTTGAAAAAGGTTTAATGTATTTTTTTCTTGTATAACATAAATCGAATTTTTTCCTTGTAAAATACTGGTATCAGTGTGAGATTTGGAATTTTAAAGAAATTTACCTACCAGAGCTCAAAGGGTTAAAGATCTCAAATTTGTACTTCTGTAAATTTATGTTAATGATAATTATATTTTCAATACATTTGAAATTTTAGATTTGTGATAGAGATTCCTATTAGTGAATCTAAATTACCAGTCCTCGAAAATAATAGTCCTTTTTTCTATCATCTGTGATGTCATTTTGTTTTCATAGAACCAGTCAATGAATATAGACTCTATCATTGTGACGTCACAGGCAACTCAGCTCCGCGTATCGACTGCAAATTAGATCCAAATAAATCTATAGAGTCAGAGTCCATTAGAGATACATCAAATCGCTTGCAATATGAAACTCAAATATTGTTTTCAAAATAAGACAACCAAGTGGAACTACAACTGAATTTATTGGACTAAGAAAAGTTTTCAAATCGAACCGCAAGTGTTTGGGCCGAATTGTGACCCTTTTTTATTGTTTCGCGGTTGTAATTTTAGCTTCACACCGAACGAACACAATTCCAGTGTATCTTTCTTTCAACTCCGATTTTTTGCAACCAATTTCCGATTAATATGTGGAGATAAGTTGTTTGCGACGTCTCACAGATAGTCTATTTGTAGCATTATATTCTATTATTTGTAGCGCTTCGGTAAAGAAGAGATTAGAGATTTAGGCGTTGTACTGAAAACAAATGTTTGCTATTTAGATATTTCCGATGAAGATTCGCGAACATAAAAATTGTATCTATATTATAAAGGCCAAACATATCTGTGCGTAACGCATGTGTCATTTTGCAAATGGAGTTGTTTTGAAATTTAAAATGCAATTTTGGTTTTGCAATTTTTACTACTGCAAATTTTTTAACTTCTAAACATCGCACATTTTAAATTTTTATATCGTTGTATAGAGAAAACAATTTACTTTTAAATGTAATTTATTTGAAAACTGTATCTTAATTTATTTTTTAAAAATTAATATTTTGTAGTTTTTAATACCGTTTTTCTAAATGTGGTAACAGAACAAGGAAAAAGAGAAAAGGGAAAAAAATCGGAATTATGTATCTTGCCATTTTCTCATTAAAAGTGAAAAAAATTAAATTAAAGTACGAGCTGTGTCAAGAATATCGCCTGTTGTAAAACCCGGCGAATTTTGGTTTCATTTACAAAATTTCATTTATACTTAAAAAATTATAAGTAGTTTAGTATGTGTTCCAGTTAATAGCATCGGGACTTCAAGTTTTGAATTAAGATATCAAATCAATATACCGATTTTTTTTAAACGTTTAAAACAAATATGAAAGATGCATATTTAAATTTTGATTCTGGGAAAATGGTGTCTGGTTTAGACTTCACAATTAGAAAATTCTATGACTGTGTAAAAGTGGAATAAATTCCGCTTTTTTTCCATTTTGGAATACTAAGATCCTTACATAAGATCCTTAATTGATAAATTTATCATAATAACAGATCTTTATCATTTTTTTAGCTTACGTATGAAATTTAATTTTAGCAATTTCTGCGACTGATTTTCATAGAAATAATATTTTGTTAACTTTAGGTTAAATATAATTTTTTTAAGAGTTAGACTAACAAATATAAGATGCGTTTTATTTTTAAAACTAATTTTGTAGGTTTATTATAAATCAATTAAACAGTTCCTTTTTAAACACTTTCTTTCGTCGAAATTTGACGGGTTTTACCTCGAAATTTTAAATGCGAAAAATGATAATACTGTAATTAGACAAATTTAGAGATACTTATAGTGCTTTTAAAGACAATTGGTGAAATATGTTCTTGATTCACTCATACCAATATCTTCAAAATTGCATGTTTTGAATTGTGTCATTTTAGAAATTCAATGTGCAATAGGAAAGTGATAAGCATTGTGAAATTTCTGTGTGCATTGTTTATCTAATTAAAAATGTGTTACCTCAAACTAGCAGCCTTCGGTGATCGATTTTTCAAATGGAATCTTGAATCAAACAAAATAAAGCTAGTAAAAAATAAAAAATAAAATATCTAATTAAACATCCATAATTGTTGTCTTATTCGTATAATTTTACATTATCCGATACAAAGTCAATGTTGACGACATAATAAACAAAACAGATCTAAAAGGATTAAAGTACCTTATGTTTAACTATTTTTTTTTCAATATGTATATTATCTTGAATTTCTAGCTTCTACCTAAACCTGCAGCAGAAATTTGGCGAAATGTTCTAAATGCGCGACTACCCCATTAAACTTGCTTAGATGGGAATTTCTAAATTAGATAAAGTGCATATTTGTTTTAGTAGAGTAGGCAAACTCAAATTCATACCTTTATCTAAAACTACTGCTGGAGTATGAAGGAATGACCTAAATTTTTGTACCTCCTGCAATGCTTTTGAAAGGGGGAAGGGAGGATATTTCCCAAATCGCTCAAATAAATCATTAATAACTATTTTAATTGGTTTATTATCTTGAATTTCACGCTTCTATCTAAAACTGGTGCAAATATATGGCTGGTGATGAGTGATTCTCGAAAATTTACCAATCGAAAAAAAAAAAATCGTCATTGTAAAAAACACAACCAAAACAGTCATTGATTACTTCCGAGAATACAATCAAGATATTCTTTTTTTATAGGAAACTCGTTTAGAATTATGGAACTACGTTAGGTAAAGCGGTATGCCTAACATCTCGATTCCTCATAGACTTGAGAAATTTTACCTCCCGGCTGTTTTACATCTGCATTTTGGGACTCGCCCATTGTCACGTTGGAGCTTTTGTCGAACTTTTGGTAGTCCTAGAGCCATTTGTCACGAAGGAGCAGGCCTTCGGCTATAACATCATGGCGATTTAGTCCTGATACTTACCATCTGCACATTTTTTTTTTTTTTAATCAATGGACTTTTTTAGTATCAACTGATCGCTGTCTGTGCCTTGGAGCTTTGTATTATAGAGGCTTGTTTATCATGTGTTATATGTGTTAATGATTTTTTTTAAGCATTTTTTTTTGTCTGAGGACTGAAAGTTTTTGTAGTGAGTCTCAGCATGCCGTGAAACTTACCGGTTGAAGCAAGAGAGATCTACACCGAATCCTAGCGATCTGGTGATCTTACTCCACTTAGGCATAAAATAAAATAAAATAAAAATGCTCTATAATCGATCATTAAAATAATTTCTTTTACATGTTTGTGAAGGATTTTAGTAAATACATAACTAAAACGAATAGAATTAAAAAACAACACACCAAAGAAACGCTAAAAGAGATCCAGAAGAGTGGAAAAGTCGTGTGACAACATCACCTGGATGCAAAAAGTTAAAAAGATAATCACCCCCCCCCCCCCGAGAGGGACAAAATGGTGGGAAGGACTTAGAAACTGCATAATATGAATAAAGGGTCACAGGGCTTTTGAAAGATATGTCACATGAAAGGTGTCAGCTAAATTTAGAAAAGTGCACCCAAGTAGGAGCAAAGTAGATTGAGAGGTAGGGGAGGTATTGAATATGAAATAGCATTCAGAGAGCTTTCCGATGATATATCCCGTGAGTGAGGGGTGTAGGCCAAATTTAGTAAATTGCCCTCAGGGTTCCAATTATCATAACACTACCCCCCCCCCCCCCCACCGGAATCTTTGAATTTCCCTCTCTTTGAAATTTTCATGTATTATAAACATTATTTATCAAAAAAACCCTGTAAAAAGACCCGGGGGGAGCAAAATTGAGGGGGGGGAGAAGTTTATATTAAGAAAGAGTGTTCTGAAGGCTTTCTGATAATATGTCCCATGATGGGTCCAAAAAAATTTGGAAATTTTCCATCTCCAGTTTAACCTTCTCGGAGGTGGAAATGTAAAAGATCGCTGAAACATGTGTTTAATTATTTCTAATAAAATTAATTTTCTGTCTTTTCGTGTTCTTTCTTAAAATGTCTGCTGAGATGAGCCAAATGTTCTAAATTTTTCGATCCCCTTTTAACCCCTCTTAGGGATGGGTATTTCTAAAATCGCTAAAACAGTGTTTAATTATTTTTTTAATAAGTTTATTTTCTGGAATTTCACACTCTTACCTTAAACGTCTGATGATAGCAAGATGTACCAGAATTTTTGGCGTCTTGTTTGCCCTTGTTAGAAGGAGAATTTTCAAAAATCCCGTTTTAGTCATAAGAAGTATTTTCTCCCCAATTTTCATGTCTGTAGGTTCAGTAGTTTGGGCTGTGCGTTGATTATCAATTAATCAGAACAAACTATTTTATATATGTATAGATGAAGAAGATATTTTGTACAACATTTTAATTAATTATTCGTGGAATGGTTAAAATTTTAAATAAATCTGTGCTTGACGAAAAGATAGTAATCTGAAGTTTAAATTCAAGTTTTTCCGTAAATCTCAGTGTCCTATAATTTTTGATAATAATATTTATACAACAAATAAATGATAGAGTTACTCTGTTGCTAAAAAAAATCTGTTATGTGATTATTACACTTACATATGTGTCATTTCTTTAAAGATGCAATTTAAAATTATTTCGCGATTGTGGTTTAAAGGAAAGCAAGTTTGTTTTTAAAAATAGCCTTAATGCGATAAAATATCGCAGCAAAACGCCCAATTCAAAAGAAATATCGACTCCATTGGCTCCAAACTTAAGAGGACTACAATCTTTTTTTATCCCTCATGCATATGGTAATCCTAAGAAATGGCAGTGAAGGAAGATGGAGACGAATAAAATACGATAGGAGAAAACCGCTGCGATAAAAGAATTGAGTATATCCTGGGGGAAAACAAATTCGAAAAAGCCCAAAACGGAAATCATAGAATCTTTCTGATATATAATCTAAAAAGAACAGAAAACCCAGCTTTTAAAATGACAGAACCACTAAAGAATTTTATCCTATTTTTTGCATGATTTTTTTCATAGGTGAAAAAATCCATACTATTGTATTTTCAAGTAAATATTGAAGGTATTTTAACAATTCTAAAAAAAAAGGTTTTATTTTCCAAAATTTTAGTTACAAAAATGTGCAATAGCTTATAAAAAGCACGTATTTTTATATCTTTTATCAACATTCCAGTGTGATTTTACAAATTCTAAGACATCTATTATTCACATTATTAGTACTATAAGGCACATATATTTTTGTACTGTCGAGGAAAGAAAAACTAAATACCCCCTACTAACTCTGCAAAAAGTAATTGAAGGAGAAAGTTATTGGTACCAAACGATTGAAAATAAAATTGCTTTTAAATGATGCATCTAAAATTCGCTAAGGAAGGTATCTACATATTAAAACGAACCTTAATTTTTTTTAAATAGCAGTATCTAATTCTGACAGTATAAATGAACTCTACACCCTTCAATTAGCCTAAAGACAAATTTTCACAGAATTCGTACAATTCGTTTCTGGGAAATTAATTATTTTAAAAAGAGCATATTTTAGGGATTGTATCTTAATTGAAGTTCGGTACTCGATTGCCGACCCTCATCTTGATCAAGGAAGCTTTGGTGCCACTTAATCAGTCATTGAAAACTGCTAGATTACAGGATAGCATAAAAAATTCCGACTATTTAGTCACTTTTATTGTAGACGGCGCGGCTCCTTTAAACCATCATTTTGCCTTTTTTCAGCATAATTTTAAAATTACTTGGAAGAAAATTTTGAAAATTTGGATTTCTATATAGCAGGACTTAACAAATCTATATTTATAAAAAAAATTATAGGTTGTAATTCATAATTTTTACAAATATTAATTTCATAATTGATAATCCATATGATAAATTTATAAAAATTACAAATTCAACGTATTTAAGTTTGGGCATTTTAGTATTATTGCTACATAAAAAAATTATAACATTAGTAGTAAATGCCCTTGGGGTTCTTATAAAGGGCTGTATTTTAAAATCTACTGAGCCTAAAATCTCAAAAATTAGATAGCTAGATGCAGAAAAATTTTACCTTTCAGAAATTCTAAAAAATATTCTTCTACTCCTATAAATAGTTGAAAAATCCATTAAAAATCTATTTATAAAATCTCATTTTATTTCCATTTAAAGAAACAGATTTTTGAGAAAACTTTCATAACAAGAGCAGGTCTTTCATAACGACAGCTGGGCGCTGGTGGGTACTGGCATTTATAGTCTAGCTGTAAATTTTTTCAAATATTAAATTTATAAATTTAATTTTTAAACATCCAGATGACAAAATTTTCGCTGATTTCAAATATGTAAATTTCTTTACAGTCGATCAATTACAACCTTAGATATTAATTTTTAATTCGTTACTTGGATGACTTGCTCTATTTAAAAGCGAGTTTTTCGAAACCATAAATGATTTTTATGTAAGGATTCTTTGGCACGCTGCCACATTTTCAAAAATACGCTGGATAATTTAAAGCCTTGCATCGAGCAATATTTTTAAAAGCTGTTTAATAATATCTAAATTTATAAAAAAAATAAAGATTTTTTAAATAAAAAATCGATTTTTAAAAAGATAAAGAAATATGGAAACATGAATTAAAATTCTTAAAAAAAAGAAAAAAAAAAGTCACTTACAAAACGATAGTTTTTGAGCTTTCAGATAAATTATAATACATAGATAAATTATAATACATATTTTAAAGGGTAGTGAGTATCACTGTCGAATACTTAAATTTGTACCGTTTTCCACAGTTTCAATTGCAGAGAATGGTTGATTGGTTGTATTGTGTCTAATGGCGCAAAATCCCTTTAGGGACATGCTGTGTCAAACAAAGCAATTGCAGAGAAATTTTCACTAAGCTCTGAGATAAATATTACTTATTTAATATAAAACTTTCAGATAGTGTACAACACATAATATAAATTTTAAAGAGTAGGGGACATCAAATTATGGTGTAGGGCAGGCGATAATTGTTTTAGGGAGGGCGTAATAAAATATTTAAAACGATACCGTTTTAGATGCGGATTTTTCAGAGCCCTGGTATAAATAATACTTATTTAATAAAAAGATAAGATCGCCGCCTGGGGGCGAAATATGAAACTAAAAGATTCTAGACTCCCCCCTTTTTTTGTGTGTGTGCAGCGCTTCTGCTAAATGCTATCGTAGGCAACGGGAATTCGATCCGAGAATGGGTCTTTAAATGAGATTTTGCAGTGCAAATTTCAGGTTTATTTAAGAATACTATCACGGGTCTGGGCAACGCAGAACGACTCAGCTAGTTTAGGCTATTATTGATAGCTGCAACTACGTTTGCCACATTCTCTTCAGTGTAATTGCGATAATGTCTGACACTTGGTGTTTTTTCGTAGGTCCTTATTTTTTCTGTCTAAGACATGTAAGAAAAGCAAAAATTAATCACTTGAATAAAAACACATTGATAAATACATACAAAACAATAATAAACGCGTCCGCTTAAGGATGACAAAGTTACCCCATTGTGTTAAAGTAGGCCCTTAAAGTTAGGCTTACAGTACTAGCTTTTTTGGCAAGCAACTTCACCGAAAGACAATTAGAATTTGAACTTATTGATTCATATGTGCAATAGAACTACAGAACACTGAAAATGAGGAGGAAAGATAATTGTTTTCAATAGAAGATAGTATTTCAGTTAAGGAAAAAAATCAGTGTAAAGAAAAGACGCACACTCAATATGAAATAATCCCAACTTCGGATTTACTAGGTATATCGCTTCGATTTCGAAAAAATCACATTATGTCAAATTAACAATTAGTTGCCACCATATCCATAGTCATTTATGCTACGATCTTATAATTAAAGAAATAGAAAGTTTGAAATTTTAAGGAAATAACACTTCACAAAAAGAGAGCTTAATTTTAGTAGTTGACTGCGGATTGTAGTGGTTGAGTTGTGGATTTATCATTGTGTTTTCCTCCTCACATTTGAATACAGAAAAATACATTGCTAAATCTTCCGATAAACTACTAAAATTAGAACTACAGGTAGTATTCACCGAGATACGACTTGGCAGGCCAGTTACATTTTAATATCCTAATAGAGTTCTGTCTATTCCTGCAATTTCAGCCATCAAATCGATGAGATTGTTATCTGTGCAGTCGCTTCCCGGCTTATTACTAACACATGTCAAGGCTCGTAATTGTATGAAACAAGCTTCACTTTTTATATTCAATTAATTTCAACTTTTCAATGGAAAAAAGAATTGGATGCTTAAAAATGCATATCCAAAAATTCCTGAAATCGAATGAAAAACATAAACAATTCCCTTTATCGATGTATAAAACAATATTCCTTTATTCGAGCTTAGATGGGAATAAATATGTTATTTTGACAACTAGATTGCAATATAGAAACTGATAAATGGGCTTAAGACACTGAGAAAATATCATGCGTGTACTTAACATGAAACAGATTTCGAGTAATTTGGGACATAAAGATTATATTACTTTAAGAGCTTACACTAATTATCCGAAGAAACTCAGGAATGCTAATATCAAGTCTACGGGAGAAATTTTTATAGATTTCTCAGTGTATTTTAATATATATAAATGATTTTCTTTGTTTTTTGCAGGATACCGTAGTTCGATATCTAATGGTATGCGTTTACACCTTTTCAATTTTTGTTACAGTCTATCACATGAAAATAGTTTCCCTTTTACAACCTTTACCAACATGTTCCAAAAGTGAGAGTCCACATAAAAAAAAACTGTAAGCATAATCAAAAAAGTACAAACGCACAATATTAGATATCGACTTCAGGTATTTTCTGTACAAGGAAAATCTTTAAAAATAGTAGAATATAAGCGAAGAACTTGTAAATCGTTTTAGTGTAAGTTTAAATTTAGCGTTCAAGAGTTTCTTCGCTTGATTAGTGTAGATCCTTAACATCTCCATTATAGTACAATGACTCGAATCTGACCAAAATGTGAAAGCACCATAACCGAAATTGTACTATTATTATCCCCGTTGTCGTCAAGTGGCGTGAGAAGTGAGTCGTATACACATGCTATTTTGTGACTAGATGTAAACGATCTAAAAATCGGTCATGGTAACTTCACAGTGAAGTCAAAATGTAGCGATTATCTGAGAGTCACCATGCGTCAAACAAAGAATTCACATTTTGTTCATCGTCATAACTCTAATTGAAGACGCCACACTAGTCACTGAAAAGAAGCCAGATGATAATGTTAAGTCTATGGGGGGGGGGCCTTCTTTTCAAATATATGACTCAAATTTTAATATTTTTACACGATTTTTTTCCATAAGATACCTGAGGACGATCTACAACCGGGCTAGTTTTAATGTTTTCGATTTCGGTTTCAGATAAAAAAAAAATACTTTAACTGTCAGAACCTGTTTGAACCGGTTGTTAAATTGAAACTGTCCTAATATCAAAAATATATAACCAAAATCGAAAAAGTAAAAACTAACCCGGTTGTGGATCGTCCTCAACTATTCTATGCAAAAAATATCGTTCAAAAATATTAAAATTTGAGCGAGATATTTGAAAATAACGCTGCCACAGACTTAACATTATCATCGAATTTTTTTCAGTGACTAGTAAGGCGTCTGAAGGCAGACAAAAAATTCAGGCTAAAAGCACTTGGATTCATCTCCCTTCTGACCCCTTGAGTCATGTGATGTTCTTCTTGAGTTGCAAATGGATGAAAGTAGGTGCAGTGCACACAAAGAGTATATCACATGATTCAAAGAGTCCCATGTGACAGCTGCGTGATGAACACTCTATTTTTTTCGCATCATTTTTATCTCAACATTCAGATATCAGATTCGCATCGAATGACACAGCTTTAGGGGTGATATATTAATACAACAGGTATTTTGAGAGCTTTTATATTGAGAAATATAATGTAAGCGAAATATTTCTATAAAGCATTGAGGAAAATCGAGTGCATAAAAATAACAATTAAAACACAAAATAATAAATCAGATTTTAAACTTTCCCAATTTGGTAGCCCGCTTGATTTACAGTATTAAATTGAAAGAAACCAACAAATCTTTATTTCTAAATACATAAAAAATGAAAAAGCGAAAAAATGTAAAATGTAAAAGTAAAATAATATTCACAGTGAAAGAAAAATCATTAGTATTTTATGCAATGGTTTATTTGAATAAAAGATAGTCTTCATTTAAAAAGTTTGTTATAATTTTTATATATATTGTATAATATTCATGTTTCAGATAAATTTCGCAAAAAAAATCATTACATATTCTAAAAAATGGATAAGATTAAACAAAAAAATACATCTACAAGAATCAAGTGAACTTATTAACATATGTATTCTTTTTCTAAATTAAATATATTTATTTAGCTTTATATTACTCTGTTATAACAAATATCAAGGGAATGAAATGTATTTTCAAGAATTCGCTTTGTAAATAAATTTATTTTATGCTATTTCCTTTTCATACCGACATTCAGAATTCTTTATTAATAAAACAGAAAAAAATTCAATGTAAGGTCTTTCGTTTATTCTTATTTCTTTCTATCTTGTTAACTTTTAAAAAAAATGACGATTTTTAGTATATTATAGTTATTTTTATTCGAAAACCAAAACATAATTTAGTGCAATAGATTTTGAATGTAATTTAAAAAGTTTTTTTTTCTCATTTTTAAAGAAAAGAGAGGTTTGTTTATATCCTGTATAAATGTAAGAAAATAAACAAAAATACAATGAAAAGTGATAAATTGTTTTTTAATCAATGTTAAAAAATTACTTCACAAATAGATCGGACGGCAGGCAGAAACAATCACCTCATAGAGTTAACGGATGAAAATCTACGATTAGTTATGTCTCGAGAAGGATATTAAATATTACGCATAGTAGTACGCATATTAAAACACAATCGTTCTGCCAAGTCATATCATGGTGGCAAATATCTAAAACCCCTATTTTAGCGACTGACTCGTAGGTTTACCATTGTGCTTTCCTGCACTTAAAAGTATGAAAATATGGAGGACTGGTCAGAAAAACATAATGGTAAAATGCTGATTTGCTAAACTGCTCTACTGCTAAAATCGAGTTTTTAGGTGTTTTCTACCAAGATATGACTTGGCAGACCGATTGAGACCGATTGATATGAAAATCAAGATTTAACTAATGATTGATTTTCACCCATTAACTTGATGGTGTGATTATCTGCGCTGCCGCCTCGCAATCTAAAAAAGAACTGTGAATTAGTTATCTTGTTCTAGTGTACATGCGTATGTAAACATGCAATGCCTGTCCACTTATTACCGATTAATAATATATATTAAGCGATATATTAAGCTAAAAGTTTCAAGCAAAATTTCTTCTATCAATGTCATAAAATAGCCGTAAAATATGAAAAGACACTAGAAATCCCATTAAAAAATATAACTAAAAATTCAAAGATCGCTGTATGAGTTTCGAATAAATTTTATTGAAAAGAAAACAAAATTTACTATATTGGGTTAAAAGAATGAAACCACATTCCTTTCACTAATCTGGAAAAATCGCCTCTAAACATTAAAAAATCCGCAAAAAATCTCATAAAAATTGAAAATTAAAAAATTAAAAAAAAATAAATCATTTGAAAATTGAAGAATTAAAAAAAGTCTAATTAAAATATCGGAAATCGAATGTCGAGGTGCAAAAATTCATATATACAGGGGCTGGACAAAAATATGGAAACACCTTTTGAAATGCATGTTTGAAAAGAAAGATTGATTATAATGAACTATGTTGATGGCACTGGAGTTTTCGCCTACTGACGCCACCTATACAACTTCGTAAAATCGCTACACCGTTCAGTCGTTGTTGGAGCACTGTTATGTGAGATTATCATTGCATTATGTCAGAGTTAACAGACTTCGAACGTGGACATATTGTTGGCGCGCGTATGGTGGGTGCTTCCATAAGCAAGGTAGCCGAAGTTTTTAGTGTTTCAAGAGGTACTGTGTCGAAGATTTATTCCGCATATTTGAAATGCGGAAAAAACATCATCCGCTAAATCACAGCGCGGACGAAAGTGTGTGCTGAGATCGTGACAGACGATCATTAAGGAGGATTATCGCGAAAAATAAGCATACCACAGCTGCAAAAGTTACTGCTGAAATGAATGTCGTGTTACCAAATCCTGTGAGTACCAAAACAATTAGAAGGGAGCTTCAAAAATTGGGAATTGCTGGCCGTGTTGCAATTGAAATCCGTCCGTCAGTGATGCTAATGCCTGTAATAGGAAAAAGTGGTGTTTAAGTCATAAAGCCTGGACCATAGAGCAGTGGAAGAGCGTAATATGGTCTGATGAGTCTTTTTTCATATTGTCCCCACTTCTGGCCGAGTTTACGTCTCGAGAACGCCATCTCAAGCCTATAATACAGACTGCTTGTTCCCAAGAGTGAAACATGGCAGGGGTTCGGTGATGGTTTGGGCAGCCATATCGCGGTTCTCTTCTGGTCCCATGATAAATCTGTAAGGGCGTATTATAGCTCAGACTTATGTGAACATTTTGGCCGATCAAGTCCATCCAATGGTACAAGCTTTGTTCCCCAATGATGATGGTATCTTCCAAGACGACAGCGTCCCCGTTCACACAGCTCACATTGTCCAGGACTGGTTTTCTGAGCACGAGGATGAATTTTCGCATCTCCCCAGGCCACCAAAGTCATCAGACTTGAATATTATCGAACCTTTGTGGTCTACATTGGAGCAGAAAGTACGTTCTCGCTATCCACCGCCAACAGCGTTATCTGAACTTGCCACCGTTTTACAGGAATAATGGTACAATATTCCCTTGGCAAACATACAGAAACTGTATTTATTCATTCCGAGAAGACTGCAAGCTGTTTTGAATAACAACGGGTACCGTACACAATACTAGGCAAGGAAATGTGTTTTTTTTTAAGGTGTTTCCATATTTTTGTCCAACCCCTGTAGATTTAACCTTCCCCCCAAATTCTGTTGTTCTACGTGCATCGATTTTTTCAAAACATCGTCGACAAATTCACACAGTCACAAATTTCTTTCTTTATTATTATAGACGATCCCACTGCTTAAATTTCTTTAAATTTGTAATTTTAAAGTACTAATATCTCTGGGTAGTTATAAATTCTTGACTGTTATTTGCAAATTCTTAATTTATAATGCTATGTGAAGCATCCGCTTTGATTAAAAGCATCACAGATCCCTTTACGGAATTGTAATTCCTGGGACATACAATGTTTAAGAGAGAAGCAATATTACTGCAATATTAAGCGATATATAACATGTATCGAAAATAATGCTGTAATGTATGCTAATAAGTAAAGACACATACAATGTAACATGTTTAATAATAGGAGATTTTAATTTAGACGATGAAAACACTAGTCACTGAATAATTCATGATCAGATCTAAAAGATCAAACTGTAACATCGCGTTTAATTAATAATATAGTAAATGCACAAATCCGTAGATTTAATGGTGTACAGTAGAACCCCGATAATTCGGATTAATTGGGACCAGACCCCATCCGGATTATCGAAAATCCGGATTATCCGGAGAATTAGAAAAAAATTAAATAAAATAAAACATACCTACAGAAAATCACCTTTATGTTTAACTTATTGATTATTTACAGACATAAAAAATGTTTACTTTGTAATAAAAAAGTTTGTAATTTTTTGCAGTGCCAGTTTTCTATAACTTTTGCTAACCGTACGATCAAGCATTCGCTTAAGCATAAGTAGTTCGTTGGGTGTAGTTTAAATAAGAAAGTTTACGGCATTCTTCCCAAAAAGATTTCAGAAAAAGTTTTTTTTTATTCAGAATATGACGATGAAAGAAGTTAATGAAATGGAAATTAACCAAATCGCTTCTCAAACTTGAAAAAAAAAATGGCCAAACTGGTCCGGATTATCCGGGGATCCGGATTTACGGGGTCCGAATTTGCGGGGTCCTACTGTATATACAGATTTCCATAAATAAGGGTTAGATATTTTATATTTTGGGATTTTTTTAAATTGTTTTATGCGAACTTTTAAAAAGAAGAAAAAAAAATGTTTTTCATTACAACTCCAATAAATGCGAGTGATTTTTCCATGTGCGTAATTAATCAATGTTGATATTGTAATAATAAAATTTTAATTCGGATTTTTACTTAGCTATCTAATTTAATAGTTTTCAATTTTTTCTAAAGTTTCCTAACGAAACCCTATTCACCTTACTCCTCCGTCTGTCTGTTTGTTGCAGCGTTCATTCTCGGAAATTGTATAAGTTAGATATTTGAAAATTTTCATACTTACAGAGAAACACCTCAGATCACATGAAAAATCATACATTTTGAAAAAGTCTTACATTTTTAAAGTTTAATAAGTTTATTTAATAGCATAAGAAAATTTCTGTGATTTAGATTTTAAAACTGGATTTTAATGTTAGTCTTTTATGCGTAAACTAAATTATTCTGCTAGACACCATTAAATGACTCTCACTTAGCTCATTTACTTCTGTTCAAAAGGTTTCTGGTTAAAATCTGGTCTTTGGAGCTTTAAATTCTTTCACGGAAATAGATTATGTTATCTAGTAGAGACAATTTTAGAGATTTTTTGTAATTTTCTTTGTCATTTCTATGCTGAAAATTTAAATTGCTGATTTTTCCTTTTAGAACTACATTTCATTGTTCGGTAGAATTACTTAAAAGTATTTTCTGCTTTTTTGTCTTTCTCTTTTCGTTTTCTTTTTTTTTAGCTAAAGTTAAATTATATAATGCAATTACATAATACAAAGTTATGCTGTTGCAATTTTCTGAAACTCACTTCTTGAGGTTTTTCTTAATGTAATCGAACAAAACAGAAATTATAGTTTAAAAATTTAAATGTAATTGTGCTGCAATCTATGTTCCTATTGATAAAAAAAAGTGCTTTGAAAGGAATATTAAAATAAATTCTATTTCCGATCAATTTATCTAAGTGTTTGACTATGTTTCACCAGAGCATTCGTAAAATCAGGATTGTCACACCTTCCCTCTTATTACAACATATAATTCTTATTATTTAAAAGTGAATTCTTATTCATGTTGAAGAAGTCGGAAAAAACTTAACAATTAAAAATCACCTCACAATTATCTTACTAAACAGATAAAATTTAGTCATAAAGACATTTTAAATCTTATAGCATAATCGCAACAAACACATATGTAATTTCATACAGTTATTCCACAAATCATCATATTTTGAAATTTTGTATGAAAATGTTTTGAAGATAAAAATCTGTGCGGATTACTTTTATTTTTAGTCAACAACTTTAGTTTTGCAATTAAAAGGAAACTAACATGGTTGATTTATATTAAATCTGAAATACTAACCTTGTATAGGCCGTATGACTTACGTAGGGGAATAGTAATGTACATTATAATGTTGACAAAAAGAAACAATCTGAGCATAGAGTTATAGACTTTTTTAAAGTATAAATTTATACCGTACTACATCCCGCTAAATAAAATATCTCGTACAAAAAAGTGTAATTATCTTTTTTTTTTTAAAGATCACAAAAGAGTCAAATAGTATTAATTTTTGTTTAAGTAAACAAAAGGAAGAAATTTCACTTGCATACATCTCCCCCCCCTCCCCTTGACTCATCGCCAAGCAAAGCAACACCTTATAGTATAAAAGATTGGAAATATAAATCTAGTCGACGATTCTGCTTGAGTTCCAAATTATAATGGATATCGTACACCTACGTTCATTTGTTTCTATTAGCTTAATTCGATATTTAGTCTTGAAGAAAAACAAATATGTGATTAATAAAATTTTCTTTGAAAAATCTAAAACAACTCTTTTAGAGAGAGAAATTCTGAATATTTATTAATCACTAGATACCAGACCGTAATGTTTATTTTTATTTATTTATTTATTGAACACATACATCTGACTTGTATGCTTGACATGAAAGTCCGCTTATAAGTCATCGTCAATATACGAGGACTAAATAGCACAAGGAATTATGCAACACCGAAGAAATATAGCCGGGAGCTCCACAATAGGTGCAAGTCGTGATCGGTAATCCAAATATTTATAAAGATAACTTCAGTTCTATCAAATGAGATCCAAAAATAATAAATTCTGGACAATTTAAATTTTTATTTATTTATTTATTAAATTGTTATTACTATTATTGTATAATGATGACAAAATTTTAAGAAAATCAAATTAACAATAGATATCAAAGAATGGAATTCACTGTTTTATTAAGGGGACCGCAGTACTTTTGAAACATCTCTTCAATTTTGAATAATACAATAATGTATCTAGTGGCACAATACTTAATACTGAAAATTAAATAAAATAAAAATATCTTGTAAATATGCCTATTTCATTAAAATTTCATTTAAAAAATTTACTTTTTTAAAATTCTTATTACTTTTTAAAATCTAATATTTTATTTCGATTTTTCCCCACATTCATTAGAATATGTTACATAAAGCTGTACATGAATTTTTAGATGTATAGGATTTTACATTTAACAGGATTTTTTTCTCTCGTGTACATTAAAAAATAAAGAAAATTCAACGAACTCCCAATTTAAATATTAAAAAAAAAAAAAAAAAAAAAAAAAATAACTGTGAACTTGGATGTTAATTCCACAAAAATATTAAGTACACCATGGAAAACAAGTAAAAAAGAAAATAATAATAATGCAACGAAGCCAGCGTGAGTCGAACCCATAAACCTTCTATGCTCTTAAACGATTCGCGGCGTGGTGCCTTAACGATGTCCACTCGGCCACGGATACCCCAGCGTATAACGTACAGTCGGTGGTAATTAGAATCAGATTAAACGATGTGCATAGTTTGAAATCTATCTTCTACTGTCGAAATACAATGCACATCATTCGTTCTACTTATTGTACTTATTTGTTGTACATATTATTTGTTGTTAGTGTTTCAAATAATTTTAAATGTACTTGTCTTAATAAAGCTAAACTATTTGAAACTAATCTAAACATGATAGTCTAAATTATCATGTGCAAATCTAAAACTTTTTACACATGTTAAACCTTCAGTTTTATTATTTCAATATTTCACCAACTTTAATCTTCATCATAAGTTTCTTCTTCATTTATTAATCGGAATACAAACGGGTTAATCTCAATCGTAATATAAATAGAACTAATATTTCTCGTTATTCTGTTGTCCATTAGCTGCATAAGAATCTCCGGATTAGCTGGTTGTCAATTGCCCGTTGGTGCATGATTATCTGACGTACGACAAAACTATTAAAAATACAGAAAATCGCTTTTACAATTCCCAGTTTTGTGGAACATTTCCAAATTCAAAAAGTAGTTCTTTCCCATGCCAAAAACGCATACATTAATTTTGGTTTAATTTTATGCATGACATCGTGCATTTTCCGATGGTACAATGATGAAAATGGCACAAAAATTGCTATTAAGCACCTGTTTTTGGCGGAATATATCCACATTCAAAGAGGACCTGCTTGCCATAGCCAAAAACAAATGTAATGATTGGTAATAACAAACCCCTGGTCTCAGCCCTTGCAAGCGATTTCAGCTCTTTCGATAAGGTCCTTTCGCAAAACCCTTGTGGACTACTACACAGGTTCATTTCACCGTCCGATGCTATTAGATCTAACGACCGTGCACTGCCCAGCGCACGTCACACGGCCGCCGTTCCCAAATGTTAGACGAAAAGCGGGTTGCAGCAGTTCTCACCACACAACACTTGAGCTGTACCGAATGGTTCCTTCCCTTGGTCCTCCCCCACCCTGGTCATCCCAGTGAGCAGCAGAACGAGGCCCACGACCGAGGCCCACGACTCATATCCTGAAGATCTTCAAAAGGTATTTGTTGTGCCACTAACCCCCAACATCAAGCCCTTTGAATGAGGGAAGACATTTGTTGGGGCCAGACGCAACTGTTGGGGGGACGGGGAAAGCCCACCCTGCTCGTAGTGAAATCTGGTTTAATTCTCTGCATAATATTACACACTTTTAGATGATACAGTAATAAAATGGCACAGAAATTGCTATTACAATGACCCCTCGTGGTAGAATATTTCCAAATTCAAGGAGGATCTGTTATCCATAGCCAAGAACATACAAAAAGATTTGGTTAAATTGTAATGCATATCTTATTCATACACTTTTCGATGGTACAAAGCGGGCATAGGTACACACGAACATACGGAGAGACAGACATTTTGTAGAAACAGTTTCTTTAGGACCTCTAACTCCTAAAACTTGTAAATTTACTCATATTCAGAAGTTGAAAAAAGAAAATACGTATTTTTTTTTTTTTTTAGAAAGAAGAAGGTAAAAATTTTATGGAACCTCATGTTTAGTCAAAATGTCAATTTAGGTATGAAGGAATTATTAAAGTGCAGAGATGACATTTCTTGAAATTTCAATATTACTTAATTCTTAACTGCTGTCATAATTTTTTAGATTTTTAATATATTTCGATTAATTTTCTCAATTTGCTTTGAATATTTAATTTATTTTGCACACTGAAGCAAATTTGTTTATCTTTCATATTAGTAATATTGCACATACATCAATACAAAATAAGTTTAAAATAATCGAAATTCATAAAATAAGAATATTTAATGATGTTCCAAAAAGAGAGCTTTAAATTGAAAATGAAAATTTGAAACTTTTGCATAACCATTAGTTTATATTTCACCATTAAACTAAAATAAATATTCCATTTATTCATCCGAAAAATTCCATTTATTCATATTTCCACTGATCATACACTTTTCATCCAGAAAAATAAATGAGATCTGAAAAAATTTGAATTTTATTTAACTTGTACAATTTTTCTTTTTTTGAAAAATTGTAAAATAATGGCTTTTAAGCTGTTTTATTTAAAATATTTCTCGCTTTACATCTCTCTTATCTCAGAAATCGTCATATCGGTTATTTAATTATAGCATTACTCGATAAAATTTCTTTTGATAAATAAAATTTGATATTTATAAGGTCCAAATTGCAATTTTTTAAAATATGTTTAGGACTAGCGTAACTGATAAATATATATTTCTTAAACATCTTCAGGTGCATCAGAAATCAGGCAGGGGCAGGGGAGGGGGTTAGAGCGGTGTACTTCCATATCTATTTTTAATTTCTTCTACCTTTACAAGAACAAAGCATTGGGTTCATGAAAATTTTCGAATTCCGGTTTTCAATGGATTTATACGTTTTAGGGATCAGAGATTTTGAAAAACATAGTTTTAGAAAATGTCTGTCTGTATGTGAGATAAATTTTGTGGGCGCTCTATCTCAAGACTAAAGCAGGGAATTTCACAAAACTTTAGATTCAGTTAGATCTCGAAATAAACGAGATCTGATTAGTTTTTAGTATATATAGCCCAACAGGTGGCATTTGCATGCTGCCTTTTCAGGCTTTCCACAATAGCTATATCTCAAAAACTAATGAACGGATTTTTATAGAACTTTTGATTCCGTTATTCCTTTGGGCTATACATATATAATATGTTTTGATTACGTTTTGAGGTAGGACGCCCAAAAAGTGGCTCGCTGTCATATGGCATCTTTCATGATTATCGCAAATAGCTCTATCTCAGGAACTAGAGCATAAATTTTCATCAAACTTCAAATTTAATTAGTCCCTCATATAAATTAGTATTCTTTTGTTTTTAGAATAAATTGCTAAAGAGGTAGTGCCTCTATCCTGTTTTTTTTTTTAGATTATTGCGATGATTCTATCTCAAATACTAATATACGCGATACTAATACATTCATCAAATTTTCGATTCAGTTAGAAATTGTAATAAGTTGTTGCAAATTAGATTTTGATGTAAATTACTCATCGGTGACACTGCTGGTTTCATTTTTAATTAAGTATTAACATGTATGAGATAAAGTTTTGTGATTACCACACCCGACTATTTTACTTCGTTTTCTAGGCGGACTTGAGGTTAAAAGGCATACGATCCAGTAATTACATAATGCAATCCAATGTATATATAAATTTCTCGAACATTTACTTAAAAATGTGTTTAGAAGTAGAATAAATTATAAATCAGCATATTTTTAACATCAACAGGTCCATCAGGAAACAAATTGAAGGTTGGAGGAGAGGGTTCGAGTGATATATTTCGATCCCATTTTTTACTTCGTTTTCTAATTGTATTTGCAATAAAAATACATACCATCTGATAATTATATAATAGCCTCCAATAGCTACATAAAATTTTGATTATCTATTGGACTAATGCAAGTTAAAAATTAACATCTATTGAACATCTACAAGGTCACCAGAAATCAAAGGGGGGACGGGGCGGGAAAGGAGTTTTGTGCGACGTACTTCCAAACCTGCTTTTTCATTTTCTTTTCTAAATGTATTTGCAGTAAAAAGATTTATTCTTAAATGATATTAAGACACATAACAAAATTAATTACTTAAATCTGAGTTCACAATTCTTTGTTAAATTACGACAGGGAAAGAAGATTATTTTAAGGATTGAATTAAATAAATTTTGTATGATTTTTAAATATTTCTTGTTATAATTCATTATAACTTGCGGGCGTTTAAAATTTTGTGTGTGAAAATATTAACTAAGACTGAATTTATCCGTGCTCTATGCCACAATAGGCATCCTAGGCTAAATTCATTTGGTCATCCGCAAAATGGGGCGTTTTGACGATCTGGATGGACACAATTATTGCGTTGAAGTTTAATTAAGTCCCGCTGCTTTTATTTAAAATAAAATACTCAAACAATTGAAAATATTCGGTCTATTTAACAACTCTATCTCAAGATAAAAATGTAATACATTACAAAGAATGTATAAAACATGCAAAAGAATAAAAATGAAATGTAAGTATCAAATTTGCCTGAATTCGGTTAGCCACACACAGGTTGAAAAGAAATTTGTATAGTCATCCTAAAAAAAAAGTTAAAAAAAAAAACAATCTTATATATTTTATGTGACTCTGTGAAAAAAATATAAATGCTACTCAAATAATTTTCACTTGAAAAAATACTGCTGTGCTATCAATAAGCTATGTAAATTTTATTGAATCTGAAATAAGTTTCTTTATGTAAACGTTAATGTATCCGAATTATTTGTGTGGCTCTGTAATATATATATATATATATTTATTTATGTATATAATTAGTATGGACTTTGTTTTACATTTATTGACTTACACAATTTTAACTTGTATTGTTTTATAAATAAAGCGTAACTTCTAGGTTTATAAATTATAGTAATATTGCATCGTTATCAAAATTGAATATATAAACAAAATTTTAGCTCAATCGTATAATTGGAAATGTTTTAAAACTAACTTGCAAGATTTAAACTACACTTACGTGCAATTCTGAAAAACAGTATAACTTGTACGTTACTCGAATGATAATACCATTGTATTGTAATTGAAACTACACATGTATTAAAAGTTTCAACTCAATTGGATAATTAAAAGCGGTTTAAAATTTATATGCAAGATTTGAACTAAACATACATTATGCACTGCAATTTAATGTAAAGGTTGTTTATTAAAAAAAAAAAATAGTGATTTTTATACTTTTCCACTTTTATTAAAAGACCCTTATTTTACATTTTGACAAGGCAATCAAGAAAATAATAAGAATTAGCCTCCAAAATCCAACTGTTCACAATATTTCGATCATTTTTTTAAATAAAATCAAGCATAAAATAAGCTAAAAAAACAAGATTTCGAGAAAAGTGATAGTCGTTCAAAATAATTGCCGCACTGATAACACTAGTTTACAAGGTTTTTATACCCCAGATGAAAGTTGTTAATTTATTGTTTATTTAGATAAAGTTATCCAGAAAAATAATAAAAATATTCTGTCACGTCTGGTATAAGAAATATTCATTTACTTAACTGGATAATACATAATTTTGGTATTATTTTTAAAAAAGGGTAATTTTTTACCTTTTTTAATAGTTATTTGGATCACTTTCTCTTGTAATGGACCAACAGTAATCCCTTAGCATATTTTCATCCCAAAATCCCTGATGTCATTCTTCAAAAACCTTTAAATCTTGGTGAAAACGTTCCCCTTGTTCGTCACTCATACTTCCTAAGTTTTCAGGGAAAAAACTCAGATGCGAATGCAGGAAATGAATCTTTAATGACATTTTTTCTCCCTTCTGTTGAAAATTTTCAATAAATCGGCAACAATTTTTTTGTAATTTTCACTTTTTTTATTTCCCAAAAATTCTTCCACAACCATTTTGAATGACTTCCAAGCAAATATTTCATTAACAGATAAAACGCTTTCAAGCTTAGAATCTTTCATAATTTTACGGATCTGTGGGCCAACAAATATCCTTTCTTTCAGTTCTGTCTCTGTAAGGCTTGGAAAGATTTTTTGTAAATACCAAAATGCATCACTGTTTCTCTCAAGCGCCTTCACAAAGTTTTTCATGAGTCCCAATTTGATGTGTAAAGGGGGTAGAATAATGTTATTTGGATCTATCAATGCCTCGTGTTTTATGTTCATTTTTCCCGGAATATACTTGTTCCGAACTTGCCATTCTTTTTTTTTTAGATAATGATGTTGTTTTGCTCGGTTGTCCCACAAACAAAGGAAACGAGAGTATTTTGTATAACCAGCCACCAATCCCAATAACTAACCAATGACTTTGAGAATGCCGCACACTTTCCATTGGTGTTCTTTATACTTTATTAAATTAATTAAAGTACACATCGTGTCATAGCTCTCTTTATAATTCACTGCGTGTCCTATTGGTATAGATCATTTCTTATTTCCATTATGAAATAAAACAGCTTTTAGACTGTATTTCAAAAAGTCTACGAATAAGCGCCACTCTGTTTTATCATAGTTTTGATTCATTTCTTCAAAAAGTCCAGGGATATCAGTACAATAACAATATTCACCTTCTTTTTTTAAAAATTCTGAGTAAACTTTGCTTCTGTTTCTAGACAACGTAACTTTTGTGTTTGGTGTTAATAAGTTCCATTGTTGTAGGCGAGAACCAAGAAGCTCTGCTTTAGATTTTGATAATTGTAAATCTCTTATAAGATCATTTAATTCGACTTGGTTAATTCAATATGGATTCTTTTCTTGAAGAGAGAACTCGTCAGAATCACTAGAAATTGATTTGAATTCAACATCACTTCCATTGTCATCTCCTAGTATATTTACATTCGAATTACCGAGACAAACTTGACGTGGTAGATCTTTCGATTGTAAAATGGGCTTAGTAACAGACGGAACTTCGGCATATATAATACTCGCCTTATTTTTTTTTATTATATCCGACTGTCTTCGAAACACGAAAGTAACAATTATTTTCATGATTACTAGGTTCTCTCTAGAGCGTTGGTGAATCAAATGGAAGGTGTACGTTTTCTCCTGATGACCACTGGAGTAAAACGATTCTACAGCTTTCGCAAAACACATGAGGCACCCACTTTTTATCTTGGTTTGCAACAGGAAATCCAAAATAATGAAGATATGCCCTTTTTAACGAATCTAAAATGGGTCTTCTTTTTTTTAGACAATATAAACTGTCCTCAAACATAGCAAAAGCGATCAGAACTTTGTTTGCACTTTCTACTCGACATTTCAATTCAATCCGAAACAAAAATTTGTCGTTTGAAGCGAACGAATGAACATTAAACTGTCGTCACCGCGTTGGGTAGTTAAAAAAAAACAATTGACTGCAGAAAGAAATTGTCACGTGATAGAATATTTCTGCTGATACTTTTAGGATTAAGGAAGGTAGACTAATACATTTATATACATTTCTTTCGGGGTATGTAAAAAAGTTAAAATTTGTAAACTAGTGTAATTAATCATGCAGGTATTAATAGAGTTTTATAAATTAAACCATGAATTATTGTTTATCTTGTGTTATGACTGTGTTACATCTTCTCCTAATTACTGAAAAACAATGTTTTGGCGTTTAGAAAAAAAAGACCATTTTTATATGAAATTGGCCCCATAATCTCAAATATATTCTTGATTTTGACGTATAATCATTTAATATACAATTGATATAATCTTGATTTAGATTTTAAGATGTGTAACATTACCCTGTTACACATTAGGTGTTACTCAAGATGCGTGATATTTATAAGCGTGTGTTGAAAAACTAAAGCCAAAGATATTTGAGGGATCAATTATCCGTAAGTTCATAAAGGACACAAATTTCGTGGGAACGATGCACGAGAATGAATCATCATGTTGGCGAACTTTTGTAAAAGTAGTGCTAAATTTCCTTGCGAAACATAAAAGTGAAAACTACAAAGATTTTACATTAGAAACGCAAAAGTAGCATCGTTAAAAGCACTAATTGCTTTAAATGAGAAGTATACCGGTTTCGGAAGCACATAGCTTGACAGTAAGCTACATGTTATCAAAACCGCCATGTTTCTAATTTAGAACAATTGGTGCTTTTAACGTTGCTACTTTTGCGATTCTATTTTGAAGCACCAAGCTCCATCTGGATAATACAAAAACTTTGTTAGTAACATTTTGCCAATACTTGTTAGAGAAACAAACTTTTTCAATTTTCCTAAAGCACACTACTATCAGCCTATGTACAGTGTAGGAACTTTTTTTTTTATAATGTAATGGACATGTGTACAGTAATGAAATTTTACCAGATTGGGAAAAACAGAATCTATTTTAAAATTTGTCAGGTTGATATTACGAGAGAGGGTCTGAAAATAAGTTTCCCCTGGTGTCTATGGACAGAAGTGTGTATGAAAGTCAAACAATATAATGAGACGTGAAAGAGACGACACAACTTTATTTGCCAACATAAGCATGAAGTACATTGAGACATTTGTCATAAGGCTTGATAAGCTGTAAAAAGCTCTCCAGAAAAACATCAAGGTTTTGCATAAGGACAAGCCGTTAAATGCTTTTTCCGTATACAAAGACCTGAGTTTTTACCGGGGGTTTTTTGAAGCTTATCAATCGGTATGACAAATGTCTTAATATACTTGGTAATTATGTGGAAAAATAAAATTAGGTCTTTTCTTCAATTTCTCATTCTATTTTTTGATTTACATTAAAATATACAGAAAAAAAAAATACTTTGCGATATGTCGGAAGCTAGCCTCCTGCGCCATTTCGTTTATTATGTCACGAAATAATTATCTTTTAATTAAATAGAAATGTATAAGTAGCAATAAAGTATTAGATCAATAAATATGGAACGCAGAATAATAATCCGATTTCAATTTAAATTACAGTGTATTCTTTAATTTTTTTACTGCAGTTGGTATTTCCTAATTAATTTAGCTTCAATCAATAACTCCATGAACATTCAAAATATTTTATAACTTTTACTTTACTTACAAATAATTAAATTAAATATCTGAATTTATTAATATACCGCAATCGATTCCAATTTAAAAGTGTCCTTAAATAATTTTCTATCACAGCAGGCGAGTTTAAACTCGTGATGGCAATTAATTTTAAATTCCTGGTGCCTCCCCAATATTCGATCTTTCGAAAATAATGAGATTCTTGACATCGGAGAGTTTAATTTTCCTCTGCTGCGGAAAACGTTTAAAACCACAGGGTCAGAATATTCTAGTTATAGACTCCCATTTTAGTTCTGCTCTAATTTAATAAAATATTCTGCTTTAAGTGACTTCAAATTCACTTCAAAATTAGGCAGATGATGAATGAAGGAGGGTTTCAGTAGAAGCTGTTTCTAATGGAAGTAGATAAATGCTTTTTTTATTCTTTCATTTTATAAGTATTAAAAAAGGAATCTAAAAAGTTATAATTCATAATTTAAAGAAAAATCAGCTTCTTATAAGTTGAATCCTTAGCTTATTAATATTTTAAAAAGTCACAAAGTCACTAATACTTTTAAAAAATCGACAATATATATATATATATATATATATATATATATATATATATATATATATATATATACAGAGATGTAATGGAGGGTATACGGGGGTATACGCCGTATACCTTCTGGATTTTTTTAAAGGAGAAGCGTATACCCCCTCTTTCTCCAGAAAGCTTATACTATACACATTCTAGGGTATACCCTCTGCCTTGAGCGCATAAACTCTGCTTATAGCGTATATTCTTTGTTATTTTTACGACTATACCCCTGTATATATATATATATATATATATATATAAAGTTTTCAATTTTTAAAAGTGGCTACATTTTTTTATACTAAAGACCACACACAAGATTTTTCAACTTGTTCAAAAAGGATTGTTTTAACCTTCCTACCCTAAATGAGTCTAATCGACCCAGTCCTATAATGCGTTTCATTCGATTCAAACCAGAAATTTTTTCTTAAAGTATATTAAATAATTAACACAAAGATTTCAGTTAAATAAGTATGTTAAATGGATTTAAGTAAAAATTCTGGTGTGAAATATTTTAATCAAGTTTGCGTAAAATTTCAACATGGTAAGAAGGTTAAAAGAAAAATGTTAAATAATGTTTGCTTCATATTATATTGCCAGTAGTTTCTTGCATTACAATCTTTAAACGTGTTCTCTCATACATTCTAAATTAATTTATAATTAATTGCATTTTTTTAAAGCACACAGATTGTTTGAACGAAATATGTAGTACGTCAAATTCCTGTTCAAAAATACTTCGTAAAATATCCCTATTTGTCGTTGTGCCGTTTGTGTTTGTACAGAAAGGGATTTTGTCATCAGAAATAATATGTATGATGATATTTGACATAAAAGTACAGTGCAATCTCAATTATCCGAGCTAATTTGGACCGCTAGTACCTCCGATATTGGGAATCTCGTTTAATAGAAAGTGTGTTAAAAAATAAAATAAAATAAAATAAAAAAATCTCGCCATTTTTATGAATTTAGTACAATAAAAATAATCGAACGCTTTTTAAATGATAAAAATAAACATATAATGTTATGTTTCACAGCTAAACAAATTTAAAAAGGAAATCAACTACTAATAATAAATTTTAAAAAGCAAATTGAAATTTTTTTTAACTGTGCTAAATAATGATATTATAAGACCTTTTTGCAACGTTTTTCATTGCTTCAATCACACCTTGATCCATTGTCTGTTGTAAAAAAATATATATCATGTCTTCAAATCAAGGTTTCTCATTCGAAAATCAAGGTCGAGTAAATCATACGTAAATATGTAATCATAAATAATCTATAAAAACATTCTAAATTCAAAGGAATAATCTATCGTATTAATCCCCAATGTATATCATAAGTGAAATCGAAACTGGAGAAATCTTCTTCGAACGTTTCTTTAACTAATTATTTAATGAGATAAAAATAGATATTTACAGTTCTTTGTACATATTTACACAACTTTAAATCATCTTGGAGACACAATGCTCCGATTCATATCTTTTCTCAAATTAATTGTCACATCTTTTATCTAAATCAAAACATTCGAAATCAAAACGGAAATCGGCTACACTCTGTTTACATACTTCAGAGTGTTCTAAAAGTGGAAGTTGAAGTCAAAGAAATTGCATAGCGCGTAGCGCCATCTAACTGCAATTCTTTTTCTTCACACTCCCCACCTGAACTCTTACAGAGTTCATCAATAAATTCTATTATGAAAATAAAAAAAATTTTCATATCAGTATTTTCAATAATCTAATAAAATTTTCATATCAGTGGTTCAGTAATCTGATACAATTTCAAAATTCAAATGCAAATATCAGTTTCAAATACAAATATCAATTTCAAATTCAAAATATCAATTAATTCTAAGCAAATCTAACAAAATCAATTAATTATAAACAAAAAAGTATAAAATTCAAACAATATAATAAATCAAAAATATTACCTGCAATTAACACAATAAAAATGACAATCTTTTTAAAACAGTTAATATACTTACTTATGCTAAGCTTCAAATAATACTGCATTCAAAGTAAACAGAATAACTATAAAGAAAGAAAACTTTTAGAGTTCTAAAAGAGATAAAAAAGAAAGAAAGTCTATTAATGTTCATTAGTCCATAATTTCTAATGGATATAAATGTTGTACAGATCTTTTCAGCACTCCATTGGCTGTCTTTATTTCATAAGAGCGAATGTTGTTGTCTCTGCCTGGAATCGCTCTCTGAATTTTGCCAAGTTTCCAGAGAAGTTTATTTTTTATATCGCCTTCGATCAAGACAACATCACCCACTTTTAGTGGTGTATGTGAATTGGGATTTTTCGATGAATGGAATGTTCTTAAATCTAGAAGATATTGTTTTTTCCACTTCGACCAAAGTTGTTTTAGTAGTAATGATTGGTATCTTTTTCTTTTGAGAAGTGCCGATCTTTTTGAACCATTTTCAATTACATCGAAAAAGTTAATAGGAAGTGAAAGTTCTTTACCAAAATTCAAAAAATCCATTGGAGTGAGAGGATGAGGTTCATCATATTCGTTATACACATATGTCAAAGGACGCAAGTTGAGGATAGCTTCTACTTCAACCAGTAGTGTCGACATTTCTTCATAGCTCAATAGAGCTTTTCCAGTAATCTTTCGTAGACACTCCTTGACTGATTTCACAAGCCTCTCGTAGAAGCCTCCCCACCATGCAGCTCTTTCAATGATGTTTTTCCAAACGATTCTTTCTCTTGCAAGAAATTTCAAAAAGAGATTGTTGGAAATGACGTTGTATAAATTATCGACTTCTTGTTTAGCTTTTTTAAATGTCTTCGCGTTATCTGAATAAATGACTTTACAATTTCCTCTTCGAGCTAAGAATCGTCTAAAAGCAAGGAGGAAAGAATCTGTAGTCATGTCGGTAACAAGTTCTAGATGCAAAGCTCTGGTAACGCCGCAGGTGAATAAAACAATGTAAGATTTTTTTATTTCACCGAAGTTTTTCACGTAAATAGGTCCCGCAAAATCTAATCCACAAATTGAAAATGGGGGAGCTTCATTCACTCTATCTTTAGGTAGGGGGGCTGTGATTTGGTCTGCAGGTTTACAAAGATATTTTTGACAAATGAGGCTTTTCACTAACTGTCTTCCTTTTGGAATCCAATATCGAGATCTAATTTTCGTCAAAGTGTGGGCAATTCCTGCATGCATCATCTTTTCATGATCTTGACGTACAATCAGCGTCGTTAACCAGGAATGTCTAGGCAAAATGATTGGATGTTTTTCTTCTGTTGGAAGATCACAAAATTCTAGTCTTCCTCCTAAACGTATGATTTCTGATTCATCTATAAATGGAACAAAGTTGAATAGGGGTGAATTCTTTTCTACTGAATTATTATTTCTAAGAGACTCAAATTCTTCTTTAAAAAATTGTTTCTGTTCACTTCGTATTAAGTATTTTTCAGCTTCTAGTAATTCTTCAGTTGTTAGTGGACCGCTAACTTCAGTAGATTTTTTCAGCTTTATTATAAATCTTTTTACCCAAGCAGTTGTTCTTACTACTTTCTCCAAATTGCTAAATTTTTCTATACAGATAGGATTTTTAATCTCTTCAGTTATACACTCGCACTGCAATATGTCATTGGGTTTTTTCCTGTATTCTAATTCATCTTCATCAATTATTTCTTTATCCTCAGATTTCGGCCAAAATTCAGAGGGTAAACTAAGCCATTTGGCCCAAGTAACCAAGTAGGATTATTGATGAATTTGGAGACTTTTGCTCCTCTTGAGACAAGGTCTGCGGGATTGTCTGCCCCTGGGCAATGATGCCAATCAGAAGGGGATGTCAGCTTACGAATTTCTTCAACACGATTCCGCACAAATGGTTTGAATTTTTCAGGCAATCCTTTAATCCAAAAGTATGTAATTTTAGAGTCCGTCCAATAAATGCATGGAATTTTTAGATGTAGCGCCTTCTAAATGCTGCAGCTTAATTTAGCTGAACATAATGCAGCCATCAATTCCAGTCTTGGTAAAGTGAGAGTTTTTAAAGGAGCCACTCTGTTTTTAGAAGCTACGAAAACTGTTCGAACGTCTTTTTCAGAGGTCGATATACGTAAATAGGCAATTGTGCCAAAGGCTATTGTACTTGCATCGGAAAATAAATGCAACTGCAAATTGGCAATTTTCTCGTTTGGAATTTCGAAAAAATAATGTCGAGGAATAGACAATTCAGATATTTGAGGAATTTCACTACACCAGTCTTTCCAAAGAGAGATTAAATCTTTTGGGATGGTCTCATCCCAATCTACGCCTAATGACCAAATTTTTTGCAGCAAACATTTTATTCTTAATGTGAAGGGTCCTAAAAATCCAATAGGATCAAACACTCGACCCAAAACTTGCAAAATATACCTCTTTGTGTCAATTCTTTTAGAAGCAAACGCCGCCAATTCACGAGTGTCAAAATACAAAAAATCATTTAGACTGTTCCATGCTATTCCTAAAACTTTGTAAGGAACATTTTCTGTTTCAGATGCTTCCAAATTATCACTGGAAATTACATCATTATTTTTCCATAATTCTTTTAAGGACTTTGAATTAGTGTGCCACTTATGTAATGTCATACTAGCTTCTTTAAAAATAGCTATAGACTCTAATGTAGTGGATAAAGCTTGCTCGACAGAAGATTGACTTCCAATTACATCATCTACATAAATATTTTCATTTAAAAACTCGACAGTTTCTGGATATTTTTTGATATATTTCTTTAAGTGGTGTTTTATTGTGGCTGCTAACAAAAATGGACTACAATTTACCCCAAATAAAACTCTAGTAAATCTATATATTTGAGGAAGGTTAGATTCATCAAAAGGGTCTTCTGAAAACAAAAATCGAGATACATCTCTGTCTTCTTCATCTACCAATATCTGCAAAAACGCTTGTTTTATATCGGTTGTAAAGGCAATTGGATTTAATCGAAATCGTAACAAAATATCAAAAATTTCAGGGTACAAATTCGGACCTGGGTGAAGACAGTTATTGAGAGATTGTGAATTTAAATCATGAGCTGATGCATCAAACACAATCCTTAATTTACTTGTTACGCGGTCTCTTCTTATCACTTCTCTGTGAGGTAAATAAAATTCAACATGCCCCTTATCTTCTGAATTAGGAACTAATTCTACGATTCCCTGTTTTAAATAATCATTTAATACATCTTTATATTCAAAAAACAACTGGGGATTTCTAACAAATCTTCTATTTAATTTAACTAATCGAGATTCTGCAATTTTTCTGTTATCATCCAGACCCCCTTTCTCCAGTTTCCAGGGCAATTTAACTTTATATCTTTTGTTTTCATATTTAATATCGCGTTCAAAATTTTTCATTATTTCATTTTCAAAAGGGTCAGAATCTTGTTTAATATTAATAAGTCCTGAAGTTTCAAGATCCCAAAATTTTTTTTATTTGATCAGAAATTAAGTGTTCTTCAATAATTACGTTTAAAATCAATGAAGATTGGTTTTCGCTTTTTCTACCTTGGAGGCACCAGCCAAAGATGGTTTCAACAGCAACAAGATTTTTGTTTAAATGTTTTATGTTACCTGTTACTATATCATAATAGTAATCGACTCCTATTAGAAGGGAAATAGGGTCTTGACATTGTGGTGAGTCAGCAAGGGTTAAATTCTGTAAAATACTCATTTCACCAAATTCTTTTACTTCTGGGGGAGGGATATCAGAACCAGATATTTCGTCTGTTACCAATGCTTCTATTTCTAAATTAGACTTCGAAAAATGTTTATTTTCTAATTTAAGTTTAACAACATCATAATTTTTCTCAATTGGGATTTTACTTCCGAATGTGAATACCGATAATTTTTCCTTTCTCAATATTTTAAGTTGTAATTTATCAGCAATTTCTCGAGTTAAAAAGGTTCGCATTGCAGCAGTATCCAATAATAATCGAACAGAAACTTCTTTATTTTTATTTTTTACTTTCGCACAGCAAGTTTGCAAGAAAATTCGGTTTTTTCCAATACACGAAATAGCCGAAATAATTTCATTAGTTGTTTCATTTTGTGCATTTGCTGTTTCCAAATTTCTATCTGTACAACTTGTTTTATTTGGTGAATTAGATTGTTTACAAATAGCTCTGTTATGTCTACCCTGACATGTCGTACATCGTATCTTAGAAACACAGTCCTTAATTCGGTGTTTTGGCAAAAGGCAGAGGTAACATCTACCTTGCGATTTCAAAATATTTTTCTTTTTATCAAGATCAAAAACATTGCATATTTCTGACGAATGATTACTCTTACAAAAGATGCAACTTTGTTTCTCTGTATTCTTTTTGTCTGAAACTGTAGTCATTAATTCATGCGTGGATGAAAAGTTTAATTCTCTTTTAGGAGATTTCGTAAATTTTTGTTTGTTTACTTCTAATCTATTTGAATTTGAAAATGAAAAAGCCAATTCGCGACTTTTAATTTCGGTTTGCAAGAAATTTAGTAATTTGTTTATATCAGGGTTGCATGAAGATTTAATGTTTTGCTTGTTAAATTCCAAATTTAAATCTGATGGTAGCAATTTTAAAACTACGGCTAAAAGCATAGAGCTGTAAGCCTGTGGTTCGAGCCCCAAAGTGGTCAATGATCTTACATTAATTTCAATATCATCATGAAGTTTCTGTAATTTTGAAGTATCACTAGATTTATAAACCGGAGATAAATTTAACAATTTATTTAAATGATGATTAATTATCATATCTTTATTCCCAAACCTATTTTCAAGAATTTTAAGTGCTACATCATAATTTGATTCCGAAACTTCTAAGCCTTCTATGGCGTTTAAAGCAGATGAACCTAAGTAACTTCGCAAATAATTGTATTTTTCAATTTTTGTCAGTGAATTATTATCATTTATCGATACTTTAAAAGTATTCCAAAAGTTGGTGAATTGCGTGCAATCGCCATAAAATTTCTGTATATTCAATTTTGGAAGTTTCACAAATTTATTTTCATTATTGGGGGTAGTAACCGAAATATTGTTCAAAGGAATAATGTTTTTATTTTCTTTAAGTTTCTTTTCAGCGCGAAAATTTGTTAAGGATATTTTGTCTGCATAGTCATATACTGTATTCATTTCATTCTCATATTCGTCTAAATTCAAAAGTGGTTCTATTTTTTCATTTATTTGATCTAAATTACATGATTTAATTTTTAATTGGTTAACAGATTCTTCAAGAGAATCAATATTAACGGTATCATTTTTTAATATAGTCTCTATATTATTTATTAGTTTCGTAACAGAACTTCTTAAAATTGTTCTGTTTTTCTTTAGCTTTTCTAGGTCAGCCATAATTAACACATCAAAATAAAATTATAAAACTCTTACCTTTAAAAATCTTCGCAATCAATAATAATCTTCTGTATTTATCATATTTCAATTTCGTTCCCGGCCTCTATATGCACCATTGTAAAAAAATATATATCATGTCTTCAAATCAAGGTTTCTCATTCGAAAATCAAGGTCGAGTAAATCATACGTAAATATGTAATCATAAATAATCTATAAAAACATTCTAAATTCAAAGGAATAATCTATCGTATTAATCCCCAATGTATATCATAAGTGAAATCGAAACTGGAGAAATCTTCTTCGAACGTTTCTTTAACTAATTATTTAATGTGATAAAAATAGATATTTACAGTTCTTTGTACATATTTACACAACTTTAAATCATCTTGGAGACACAATGCTCCGATTCATATCTTTTCTCAAATTAATTGTCACATCTTTTATCTAAATCAAAACATTCGAAATCAAAACGGAAATCGGCTACACTCTGTTTACATACTTCAGAGTGTTCTAAAAGTGGAAGTTGAAGTCAAAGAAATTGCATAGCGCGTAGCGCCATCTAACTGCAATTCTTTTTCTTCACTGTATCAACAATGTTACGTTTGCGAGAAGCAAAATGACTCTTATTTCTCCTGAAGGCAGGGTATCTTCAAGCGGGTGACAAGGAGTTTTGTTAATCAGGAGATCTGCTTTATATGGGGCATTTAACTATGCCAAATATTTCGTTACATGTGAAACATCATGAAATAGTTTTTCATAAATTTCGGAATTCATCGAAACAGAACTGTTTTTTCTGTACTACACGGGCAAGGAATTACATTGGTTGTTTACATTGGAAGATTACATTTCAGACAGTAGACTACATTTCAGATTACCTAAATGGTCTGTCCAAAAAGTAAGGTGACTGATTCTATAAAAAAATGTATTTGAAAATAATCTTACAGACACTTAATATTCTTCAAAATAGTCTTCTGCTGCATTAATATATTTTCGCCATAAATCTGTCATCTGTTTATACTGTCCTGGAAGTCCTAATCTGGAAAACTGTTTAGAATGCATGTTGCATTTTAGGCAAGTTATTCAGATTTATGATGGAGATCATCGGTGGTCATTTTTATCGAGTGTATGTGTTTGCTATATGGTAGATAAGAAAAAACTCCAAGACAAAAAACTTTACACTTGAAAGTACTGCATTTTTATTTCAGTTCTACAAGCCCAGGAAACAAATGCGGCGGCCAACGGTAAGATTCCACTGATCGCTAAAAATAGCAAACTTTTTTTACAATTTAGATCCTCGAAATATAAGAGCAGAATGATGACAAATGCATTTTTTGCAGGCTCAAGTTTTGGCGAAACACATATTCATATTATCGCCAGTAACAATCTCTGGATGAACGATTTCGATGATAGAAGGCATCCATTTGATTTCTGTTAGATAGACTTTCAATGACAGTGGACAAAGTTTAGAATTTGAAGTAACGCCAACAGATAAAAAAAAATGAGCATGGATGCACCAAACCACAAGGAAATGAATTCCTTACAGGGGGTTACCAAAAGTCCCACGGAATGGGAACAGAAAACGAACCGTAATAAAACAAAGTAAGAAAATTAATAGGAGGTAACATCTGCTTTTTAAGCATGTAGTAATATGAAGATGTATCAATTCTGCATAGAAACAAGTCCTAGTCAAAGGCTATTGCTATGTAGTAAATACAAAAACGGACAAAAATTCCGAGGACGAGTTGTGGTTTAAAGAATTATATTTAGAGATAAACTGAAATCATACTTTAAAAGAAAACGCCCGTTACCAAGTGAATAGAATTAATGGGATTAAAAAAATTAGCGTATATAAAATAAAGTTACGAATTTATAGAATATTATAATTTTAAAATAGGGGGAGGGAAGGGTATGATTATTAAATAATATGTAAAGGGAAACGCCTTTATATATATCTATTAAATAATATGTAAAGGGAAACGCCTTTACATATATCTATTAAATAATATGTAAAGGGAAACGCCTTTACAACATTGTCAAAGCAATAACTTGTTAAGCTTGATTTTAATCGTAAAAATAGATAAGATTCCGATGGTGAGCGATCGGGTCTCTACGGTGGTTGTAACAGCGTTTGATACAGTGTTTTTTGCTGAAATCTCGATCACTTTGAAGAATGTGGCAAAAATTCTATACAATTATAAGCATTATTGTAAACTTTTATGTGTGTCTGTAAAAAAACGCCTGTGAATGAAATACTCTTCATATTTAATACCTAAAATGTTATTGTGAAATTCTACAAAGAACATCAATTATGTGACAATCTGAGTATAGTTACGTTAATCGGAGCACTAACAGATGGATAAATGGACATAGAGACGGACTGATAAACTTAATTCATAAATACTTTTCATCTATGTTGCAAAATGTTAAAAATAATTCTTATGGGTTGCGATGTGACGCATATGGTCTAATTTGAAATTCGTAGATTCCACTTTATCCTCTTTCCGAATTATTTATTTATCTGGAAGAGAAAATGTTTTAGGCAATTGTTATTCAAAGGGGTCGTTCTGATTTAATACCAACCTTAAATCTCTAAAACCTATATTAAAAGAAATAATTGAAAGAAATAACAACAATTCTGGCGTAAAAGTAAAAATAAAATAAAATAAAACAAATGCTTTTTTCTCCCCGCATCTAGATATCTTAACAAATGTGAGTGGAAAAAGGGTGAAAAATATAATACGATAAACGAAAAACCCGAAATAAAGAAATAAAAAAGCATGAATCTATTTATCTGAGAGAAATGCAAATTGAACTAAACTCAAAACAGGAATCATAGCATCTTTTAGAAGTATAATGTAAAAATATCATACAAAAAGCTTTTAAAGTAGCATCACAATCTTTAAAGAATTTTTATATGCTACTTGAAAGAATGAGCTTTATTTCTATCGCGATATTTTGACCTCGGTTTCATGTTATACACATTTAAAGGTTTTATATTTGCAAGTTTATCTTTAAAAAAGGATGAATTTATTCCGAAATATGTCGAACAAATGTTTATTTTAATGTTATTTATCTTCAGAGTAGTAGCTTTCAAATCTTTTTTCATTACACTCCAGTCACAAAACTCAACAACATTGACGCTATTATGTCCTTGTGGCATATAATTCATATTATTAAAAACATAATTTATTATTGATATGGAAGAAGTACGAAACACGTCAGTAACACGTCACTTCAGAATTTTTTTAGCTTAACTAAAAAGGTAAAATACTTTCATGAATACTTTTATTACATATTAGTCCAGCCAATAAAATCCGTATAGGGCTTTTGATAGCAAAATTTATGGTAGTCCTGGAATAAGGCTTACCTTATGTGTTATGGGTTGCTGAATCCGAATTTTCACTTTCCCACCAAAATTTCTCCCGGCATCTCCTCCCCCCCCCTCCCCACAATATTTGTAAAATGAGTTTCATTAAAAAAATTATTCCTATTATTATTCCCAAACTAAATTTTATTAAAATAATCCATTTTTTTTTATTGGTTTAGTGTAACAGTATCTAGAAATTTAGAAAGTAGATATGATTTGCAACAAGTAATATAAATGACATTATGGCGTAGGATGAATCGGGAGGAGGGTTTTTCCATTCCGGTCAGAAGTAAGAAATAAGAGCCAGAAATAAGAGCTTTGCATTGTTTTTTAATAATGCACATGCTTTACATCGAATGGTATGTTGGCTCAGTTTACAATTATTAAAGCCAGAAAAATAAAATTGAAATTACAAAAAAAATTCCGTGTTTGTGAATAATTTATAATACATTGCCTACTTTAACTCTATTTTGATGTAAAATCAGATTCTCATAACGAGCAATTCGAAATTTGTCTAGAAAAATTTTGCTAAGCACACTTTAGCCCTCCACCCTACCCTTACGTAAATATATGAACTAAAATATATACATAATCTTTTTCTGAAATGATCCTTTACTGTACATCTGCTGGTAGTCACATGGAGCTTTGTTTGTCTTATTTGAAATTTTACTAATTCATTTCAATTCGTTTTTGTAATTCATTTCAACTTGATTTCTACTGCTATGTGGTTTTGGAATATAAAATGATTTATGGAAATAGAAAAGGAAAAATAAAATAAAAATGGTAGTCTAAATGTTAAATAATGCATCAAATACAAGTTTTTCTTTCTACTGCATGATATGCCAGGCTCATTTCCCAACGAATAGCGATAGAATAAATAGAAATAGAAAGCAAACATCGAAAATGTCAGAAATGTATTTCTGAAAGAAAAGACACGACAAGAAAAAGTTTTCTCGAATATTTTCGTATTTTTCAAAAGAAAAAAACAATGAAATGTGGAGAGACTTATGACGTGACATTAAAAAGTAAATCTCAGAATTAGGAACAACTAAATGCATTGATAGGTTTTATAAGCTTAGGCACGTACAAAAATTTGTTTCGGAATATTTCTACTACTTTTTCTACTTTGAGATTTTTAAATTAAAAATTATTTGGAAATATATTAAATTATCTCTAATAGGTGTTTTTTAAAGAAACAGAATTTTTATCTTTGTATGTTTTTTAATATAGGTTACAATTCATTTACAGGGGCTTACAGAAAAACTCTATTACATTTTGATCTATACTCTAAAAGTGGAAGGGGTGAAAAACTCACTTTTTAGGAGAGTAAGAGGCACTTTCACTCTTTTTGGAGTGATATTTTTAAAAATACACTCCTTAAAGAGTGGAATTTTTCACTTTGTAGAAAGGAGTGAAATATTTCACTCCGTTATCGAGAGTGAAATATCTCACTCTGCTGACGAGAGTGAGATATCTCACTCCAATGACGAGAGTGAAAACCTGGCATTATACACTTAAAAAAATCAGTTCAATTTTGAATCAATATATGGATTTAAATAAGCCAAAACACCAAAATATATCACTCCTTAATTTTCAATTACTCCATTTCAAAATGTAACCTTTGAAATTACACTGATTTGTTACTAAAACATAGGTGCAAAATGAAGGACGACGGGGGCCATCGTCCCGGGCGCATAAATTGAAGGAATTGCAAATTTATGCTACAAAATTCTTTTTTTCTTTTTTTTCTTTTTCTTATTTTTTTTTGTAAATATGTGTATAGATATATATATTTAGATAATGGGAAATAAATTCATTTTTCATAAGTTATTGCATGGTACCTTAATCTACATCCAAATACAAATTTATTAGTAAGGGGGAGGGGCATTATGGAGTCCCCGAGGGAAATTGCAATTTTTGACCATGAAAAACACAAAATCCAAAATTTTCTGGGGAGGGGGCATTTTATTGCTCCGGGGGAATGTCCCCCCCGGGCCACCCCCTAAATTCAACACTGATTTTACGTCTTTGTCTGTTTCGTCAACCTTGTCTTTTCTGAGTCTGTAATTTGTTTTCTGCGTTAATGACAAAAACATATGCTAAAAATATTCTTCTAAATAGCGAAAGTGTACAAACTGTTATACTGTACTGTTAGATACATATTTTTTATAGACATTTCTCAGCTTTCCTTTGCCAAAATATAAGTGCAGTTTCCTTCAGTGTTAAATTCAGGTGTCATATTTTTCGGTGGGGGGGGGCATCCCTTTCCCTGGAGCAATGAACGTCGTGTCCTCTTGCCCACCCCCCCCCCCGAAAATGTTACCTTTTGTATTTTCAATGGTCAAAAAGTGCACCCCTCCCCTCCGACGAAACTCTATAATGTCCGCCCCGTAGCCATAGAAGTCCTTTTCGGAGGAAAGTGTCTGAATTTAACACTGATATCTAGTATTATTTAACTGTTTGGAGTTTCTAAGTTAAAATATAAAGCTTCAAAGTAAAAGCAAAATATTGTTTATTCAATAGAATTTGTTTCTTTTTCTGTCTTTTCACTTTTGTCACATGTTTCACAAAGAATAAGTCACATGCGTGTGCGTGAAGGGGATTTAAACTTAGCCCGCTTCAAATATTTCTCTCAGCATAGCGTTAGTCACTTTTTTTAAAGAGTGACGTCCACCCTTTTTAGAGTGACGTCATCAACCAATCAAAATAGTCTTCTCTTCAACCTTTTTTTTTCAAGATAAGCATAAGGACGTCGGCCATTTTACATAATTTAAATCAACGTTCATTCCTTGGAATGTAACCGTAAGTCTACATTAATTTTAATCTTTTCATTTCTGTTGTATTATATTTTATATTATTGGGTTAGTTTCTGTTATATAGAAAAAGATTGATTTTTTTCTCCTAATTCTTCAAAACCTGGTATCTATCTATGTCAATCTCACATTTGAAATGCGAAAACAGAGATAATCGTGATTCATGATCAGATGCTTCTTGTAGATTACGCAAAACATTAATGAACTGAACTTAGTAAAAAATGTGCTAGGACAGTGTATTGATGAATTTTTCTCCCTCTTTTTAAAAAATTGCTTTTAGTCTTTTATAAATTTTGCTGTTTTTAACTTAAGAAATAAAGCTTTTGAATTTTTTTCTTCTAATAATAATAATACAGTCGAACTTCCTTTCAACGAAATCCCTATTTAATAAAGTTTTCTGCTTAACGAAATTTTCTATGGAACCTTGACTTTGACCATTATTAACATGTAAATTAATCTCCGTATTACGAAAAATGCATTCTGTATAACGAAGTTTGTCCCACTTTTATGCTTGTATGACATTCAAAACATAGAGCTTGGTTTTGCAGCGGATTGCTTAAATTTATTTATTTAATCATTTTTATTAAAATGAAGACATTTTAAAAGCCTTCGATTCCAGTTTCACTAAAATGTTAGAGATAAATTTTTCGGATACTTACAAAAGCACGAAAATTTTTATGAATAGTCTAATTTTTTTTATAAAAAACCTGTACAAAGAAATGCTACAAAATATACTTTAAAGATTTGGAATACTGAGGAAAATAGAAAAGGTACATTTCAATATTTGTTTACTTGTCTTCATTAGGTTTTTCCCCTTAAGGCATTATTTTATTTAATTTTTTTAAATGTTTACATTCCATAAAAAAAGTTACTGTCCGAATAAAAATACATTTTTTTTCAATAAAAACATGTAATTATGGACACCCAGAAGCAGTTATTAAATTTTATTATATTGTAAACGCATTTTTTACTTTTGTAATACAAGTAATTATTTTCATTATTTTTTAAATGCTTGATACAAAGTTTATAACTAAAATTGCTTTAGTATATATATATATATATATATATATATATATATATATATATATATATATTAATTTCATTTATATCGTATATATATAGATATATATATATACGATATATGATGATGTATATATATATATAATGATGTATATATATATATATATACATCATTTATATAGTATAATACTGGATATGTTTTAAAGACATAAATAATTACTTTTTATATTAAAAATGTTTTTCCAAGTATAAGAGCAGTGCATTTCTAGTCATTTCTTTTCTTTTTATATTTCATTCTTTTTTTCTATTTCCCAAATCAATCTTTATCAATAAAACATGCAAAATTATTTAACCCTTATTTGTATAAAATACAATACATACGGGAATAGAAAAAAATAATAATTGGACGTTACCTTGTCGTTCCATAAGTAATGGTTGTATTAATATCATAAATCATATTTCAGTTATGGAATATGTTTTTAAATATATTTATATACATATTCCAGAGAATTTAAAATTTTAGACTACATGTTTATCTATAATAAGACAATGACCATTCACAATAAATAAAAATTAAATTACACATTAATAATATTTACATTAAGCTAGATATAACTTAATAACAATCACTACTGCGATCTGAATATTTAAAATTTTAATTACACATGAAAAAAAAGCATAATTAATATACATTTTCAGAATTATTAAAATATTAAATAAAACTTCAGGCGTATTTGAAAAAAAGTATTTCTTTGATTAATATATCGGTTAATAACTTGCACTTATGGGTATTTTAAAACTATCATAGATTTATCGACTTGCAATCAAAGCAAACATAAAGGATAAGATGGAAATAAAATATATTATTGTATTAATATCTGTTGTATTAGATTATATCGGGTTGTATTAATATCTGTTTTTCAGCAAAAAAGATTTTAATTACATATCAGAAAACCAATAATAGTTTTAAAAAAAAAACATAGATAACATGCATAACGGAATTATTAAAATAATATGTAAAACTTGACGGGTATCGGAAAAATATATTGACTGTTTAAGATGTAAAAAATGTTTAATAACTTGTGCTTATGGGTATTTTAAAACTATCATATATATTTATGGGGCTACCAATGAGAGAAAACACAAGGGGAAAGATTGGAATAAAATAGTTTATTTCTGTCAATAATCTAATTCAATTCATAATAACTTTAAATAAGTTTTCTCCTAAAAAGTTCAATTCATGTTACGTTCTACGAATTAAATAAATATTGTCAATAAAGTATTTTATTCCAATCTTTATCATGCTTGTATTTATTTTCATTGTATGTTCTAAAAGATACGATTTTTAAAAATGCCCATAATAGCAATAAAAAAAAAGAATTCACTGCATAAAAAAATATTTACTCCTATGAAAAAGTGACTATTCACTCCTATCAGGAGTGAAAAAACGCACTCCTATTGCAAAAGTGAATAGTCACTCCTCAGAAAAAGTGGTTATTGACCCCTGTTTAGAGTGAATATTCACTTCTTAGGAGTGAGTATTCACTCTTTTTGAGAGTCAACGATTCCACTTTTGCTCAAAGTGAATAGTCACTCGAAAGAGGTTGGGTATATTTTGAGTCTGTGATTGAGTGAGTATTCACTCCCTCGGAGTATTTAGTCACTCCTTTTTATTTAGAGTGTATGGGTAGAAATAGTTTGCATTGTATTTTAAAATTTACATTAGCTCAAATATAATGAAAATTATGTTGCTGCCATGAGCTACGAAATGTGTACTGTTGATTATTTGTTTATTTATAGACCGGGACGCCACAGCACAGAAAATCCCCTCATCGAGTACACGGTTGAAATTTCAGATGAAAATCGATTCGCATATAAAAGCGCAATCAGTCTGTAAAGTCATATCTTAGTAGAAAACCCATCAAAACCCATTTTCGCGGTTGACTCGTTGGTTTACGATTGTGTTTCCTTGATTCAAAAAGTATGAAAACTAGCCCTCCGAGCGTCTTGCAAATGGGTAAAATTGTAATGTTGTTTTCTCTGCATTTTATTTTAAATGCTAATAAAATATGATTCTTTCAATATTACATAAAAAATCTTATTTAGGAATATAAATGTAATCCTTGAGAGTCTTAATCATTCTTCAATGATTTGAAAATTCATTAAATTTATAGAATTATAATATTTTAAATATTGCTTATTTTGCAGTGAAACCTGGAGCTTAGTGTGCGGAAAATTACGGGACAAACGCTTAGAGGGCTAGATGACTGGAAGCAGGAAAACACAATGATAAACTTACCAGTTAAGACGCAAAACTAGTCACAGGAAAAGACCCGGATGATAATGTTAAGTTCAAACAGGCGTTGTTTTCAAATATCTCGCTCAAATTTTAATATTTTTACATGATTTTTTTGCATAGGACAGCTGAGGATGATTTACAACTGGACTAGTTTTTACTTTTTCGATTTTGCTTACATATTTTTATATTATGATACTTTCAATTTCAGAACTGGTTTAAGCCAATTTTGGAATTTAAAGTAAATAAAAAAAAAAAAAAAAATCTGAAACCAAAATTGAAAACGTAAAAACTAGACCGGTCGTAGATCTTCCTGTTCTATCTTTTGCGAAAAAAAACTCATGTAAGAATATTAAAATTTTATCAAGATATTTGAAAAGTATGTTTGGATAAAAAATAAACGCATTGCTTTCTCAGTTTTGAAACGCATATGTAATCACATCCAAACAAACGATAATTTTGTACCCAGCATTGATTTATTTCATTCATGGCGGCATAAATGATACTTTTTAAAGTAAATATTAATTTATGCACTGTATTTTAATATAATTTTAAAGTATACTTGCAAATAATGCTCTTGTCATAAAAAAGTTCGATGTGGGTATTTTACTTATAATTTTGCGATTTTTCTTAATAAATAATCAATTAAATGTTTATTGTTCATAATTTTGAGCAAGAAATAAATACCAGCATATTTTCACTTTAATTTGTAAATTCAGGTGTCAGATAATACTGATTATATTTTAACACAACCATGGAATCAAAAATGAGTACATGTGTTTCTCAGTTTTGAGAACTTTTGCATCGGAGCTATTTAGAGTATGTGAAGTACTTAAAATTGAGTATTTTTTACTTAATTTTGAAAAACCATTTTTTTCAGTGTTCGAGCCGAGAACAGCAGAAAACAGTCTTCGTATGCAGTTGTTGCTCTTGATCGCCCTTGATCAGGTTGTCTATCAACTGATTAAGTGTTTGAAAAACGGCTCCAAGTTGATAACATTTTGATGGATATTCAAATCTTAGGCGATCTTCATTGGTGTTTGAGCACTTTTGATTATATCAATTATTCGCCACTTTTAATCTTCAATAAAATGATGTGTCTGAATCATAACTAATGAGTACTTATCACACTCAGATCCCTTCAGCCAACACTACAGATCAGAATTCCAAAAACAGTTCATTGCGCACAACATTGTCAATCACTGAATTTGCATATTTCAGGCGCTAACGTATGCAATATATTTAATAAACATAAATAATTGCAGCATTAGCATCATTGGTTGTAACGTTAACTTAGTGAGTATATTTTTTGTCATTATCTTTTAATTTTGATACCCTGTATATCCGTTCAATTTTATATTAAAAAAGAATACTTTAGAGACAAAATTGTACATTACTTTTCCAATATTAGAAAATAAAGCATTGATTAATTTTCTTACACATTGGGTACAGGATGATTTCATTCAATCCAATGTTTCTCGAATATTTACATAATACTGGGAAAGTCAATAAATAAAAATATTAAAATAAAATCTGATTTAAATTAGATATTAAAGATATTAGTATTCTATACTGAATCCACGTCCTTTCATATTATAATAAATCTGACTACTCTAACAGTTTGCAATTTGAATATAAATAAATCCTTTTAATGAGATTCATCATCATGCATCGATATTATCTGCTATAAATATAGATAGAGTGAGAATTCAACAAATGTCATATTGTCATATAATATCCATATGTTTCGTTTTATTTTGTTTCGTTACTAAAGCCTACTAATGTGAGAATATTTTTGGTTAGTAATTAAAAACTGAAAATTTTGAGAAAAATTGTTCACCTTTACCAGTAGTTGTAAAATTTTATCTATGACATTCTTTCAAAGATCTTTGAAACTTAGCAAATTTTCTCGCCAAGCATAAAAAACAACTGAACGAGAAGCCCAATATGGAAAAACTACTCTCATATTTTTTGTAACTATGTAAAGATCGTATGTATAAATATTATTTTTTATAAAAAGATCGAATATGCGTGCTTTTTTATATTAAAATATAATAAAGTTTGCGAAAATAGTACAAGTCTATAACGAAATACTTTCCCATCAGAAGAACGCTATGATATTATACTTATTTCTGCGATAAAAAAACTGTTTAAATCCAGCTGTTTTCATGCTTACAATTTCTTGGCAACTCGCAATTCCATAGTACTCAGCTCAATGTGCATTGTTTTTTCAACTGGAAGTATATATTAGTCTTGCTTTTTTTAAAGTCGAATGTATATCAGAATTCAATTAGCAAGAATCAAAATTCAAATTAAGCCTGACCAAAAACAGCTCCAAAAAATAGAGGTAACACCCATCCTAATCCGATTTGTGATTCAGAGCCTTAGCTAGAAGTTATTAATAAGGGGAGGGGGGTTCAAGAAAATACAGAGGGGGGCTCATATTATCTCTCTATCTCACTCTAATGTAGGAAGATAAATTAGTGCATATTCACACTGTAGGTACTATGTTTCTTATTAAACTGTTGTAATAACTTCATTTTATGCTAAGAGAAGAATAGAATGATGAAAAATTCGAGTGCAATATTAAACGTCATGTTAGCTTCATATGTGTAAATAGGATAAGCGATGGTTGAAACATTTATTTTAGTTACAATTTAGTATTTCTGCAACACTGAGAAAAGGCCTCAAAACTAAATTAGATTTTTGAACCGAGTTTAAATTGTATTTTCGGAACATAAATTCAATTAGTGACCATGGAATATTTTCCAAGGGAGATTTAAAATGTTTTAGGGGGAGGGGGAGGAAGGCTGAGCTGCTCCTAGCACCTCCTAAGGTAGCTTAGGAGGTGCTAAGAGCAGCTCTGGGTTCAGATCAGATTTCTTGTAAGGTCGGTTCAATATTAGTTACCTTAAAAACTGCAGGATTCTGGTACTGAATAAGAAATCTGAAATATTTAAGAAAGTTTACATTATATTCGTAAATGAAACATTTTCTGTAAAATAAATTCCACTTCGACTTTTTCATACTCTTCACATTCACTTTCATTCATCTTTATATGATTTTTCGACGTTGAAAATTTTGAATACAACAAATTTAGTTTTCCGATGATTACAAATATAATGTAATGAGATCTGAAAAAACAAAATAAACGAAGAGATGTATAATTTTTTTTTTTTTGTTATTTTTGTAATTACATTATTTTTTAACACATGTCTTTCGTTCAGATTTACGATTATATATTTATATGAACAAACAGCAGAAATATATAAATATACATAGGTGTGTTGAACTTCTTATGTTATCAATAGATAGCATAAGAAATGAACCTTCCCCAATTCTTGCCAAACAATATTTCAAGCTTTAATAATTCTGTGTCTTCTTTGTACTTGAAAAAAATGCAAATTGGTGAAAGTATAAAAATACCGGCATTTTAAATTTAGTTCGATGTAGATCTACACTAATGTGAACTTTGACGTTAAATTCAATTTTATTCTGGGGTACTTTGCAGTTTTCTGTAGATTAAGTAAAAATTGAAATTGTGAGAAGTTATGTGTGAATAATATAATAGTAACTAGTGTTTGATACATTTTAAAAAAATCTGTAAAATTATTAAACATTTTCTAGAAAAATGGAATTCCTAGAATTTTCATCATAAGGATAATAGCAAAAATCCATGTAACTGATTCTGTTACATGAATTTTTGTAACCGTTTTGCTGTTACCGTTTTATAAAATGCTCTAGGAATCCCAGTTTTCTAGAAAAAATTCAGTAATTTTATAGATTGTTTTTATAGTGTAACCATTTAAAAGCACACATTTCTGACGACGACAGGAAATTTCATAGTGAAATAAATAGGATTTTATAGATCAAGACTATTAAGTTATAAATGTTGTTTATGTTTATAAATCTCACAATTCCAAATGTCTAAAAAGACCCGCATTGTGCACTTGTTGGCCCACGGGCATAAATTTAGCATCCGTTGCTACTACCAATAATCATATACACTTCACAAAACAATAATAATTCAATAGAACTCCAATTGAAAAGGCGAAATCAAACAAATTTTTTGCATAATGTTAGAAGTTTAAGAAACACATCAAAGAAACGAAATTTGTTTTCAAATGCATATTTTCAAAATAAACTTATCTTATTTAAGCTAATTTTTTTTTGTTTTGCATCTTTATGAAAATATATTGCTGCAAGACCTTTTCAATTTCTGTGTTGGTTGTTTCCATTTTATTTACATTGTAAAAAATCAATACGAAATTTCTAAGTGGTTTATAGTATTTTTTAAATGTAAAACGATAAATATTTTTGGTCGTTTTGGCATAGTATTTATTTGAATGCATATTTAAAAGACATCTTTTTTCCCGTTTCTTTCCTTTTTTGTGAAAAATGAGGTCATTAATACACGACATTCCAAGCACGTGGGAAAAAGAACAAAAAAGTAAAGAAGCTGAGATAAAATATTCTTTCATGAATAAAGAAAAATGCATTACAAAATGAATGTCGAATTATGATGCGAATAAAAAGAATATAAATGTGTTTATGCAAATATCTATATAAATAGACAAGCATATATATATATATATATATATATATATATATATATATATATATATATATATATATACATATTCTGATTGGTATTCCATCCATCCTATTAATCAAATTGTGATTTTTAGATTTTAATATGTGAATAATGAAAAAATTTGATGTTTTATGCCTCCTTCGATCCAGTTACTAACATATTTTTAGCATTAAGACTAGAAGACATTTTATTTGATACCTAACTTTTTAGTGGTAATTGTTTGATTAAAATGAGCATAATTTTGTTTCACCTTGTCTTTATGACATAAACAAAGAATTTCTAATTCCTAACATTTGGAATGAATAGGTTTTTTATTAGTATATTAGACCAAGTGCTGACAGCACAAAAACCTATGTTATCAAGCACAAGAAATAAATCTTAATTTTATGGAAAAGTAGATCAATAACTACCGTAAGTGAAGTGGTGCATAAGCCAAAAATGAATGCCACTAGTGATTGACCCATAGGCTTAACATTGTGTTTTCGTGCAGGCAGTTTTCGAAGTTTTCATACTTTGATTGTAGGGCAAACATAATGCTAAATCTACGAGTCAACCAGTAGTGATATCAATTTTTGGCTTATGCACCACTTCACTTCCGGCAGACGTCGATCATTAGATTCCCCTATTACTACTCTTACATAAAATAAAGATTTTTTCTTTGTAGTCGATAACATAGGTTTTTTTTGTCGGCTCTTGGACTATAAAGCATTTTAATAATTAGATATGGTATTCTGGAGAAATAACGCCACATTAAGTTTCCACCAATTTTCACAGCTTATTTATGTATAAATATACATGTACTATCTTCTGTCCGCGGCTTCGCTCGCGTTAAATACAACAATCTATGTAATCGACCTTTTAAAAACTCATAGAATTATTGAGAAATAAGTGGAAAATAAATTTTACTTCTTATTTTTATATATATTTACTTTAAACCAAAAACAACAAAACCAATTCACGAAGCAAAACTAAATCCAAAACCAAAGTGATTGTCTTATTCCTTAAAGTCCAGGAATATTAAAAATCTAAACTAAACGAAATAATCTAATCCGAAAAACAACAGAGGTAAAACCGAATCCGAAACCGAGTTTGTTTTCGGAAATCGGAAAACCAAACCAAGACAACAATACCAAATCGCAAAGCTAAATACGAATAGCCAAAAAGCGAAAGCAATTAAGTCAATGTGAATCAATCGTCAAATAACATAGTATAGGTACGGTATGCACTATAGTGTGAAGCGCAGGCCGATGCCCGCACTTAAGTACAGATAGAGAACACACAAGGTTATTTTGTTTCAGAAACCAATCAGCGCCATCTATCGGAATCCATGAGTAACACTTTAGTTTTCTACCTGGAAGTTGCGGAATGCTCCATACAAACTTGCACCCCCCATTTTACGGAAGTGGGGGGTTAGAAAGAGACAAAAAGTAGCCTACGGAACTCTCCATTCCTTCAAATATTTAAACTTAAAAAAATCACGTCAATTCGTCGCTCCGTTTTGCCGTGAAAGACGGCTAAACAAACAGACACACAAATACAGTTTCCCATTTATAATATTAGTATGGATATTTCGAACAGGTATAGGATTTGATACAGCAACGTATTGACTTCGTATAAAAGACAGATTATTTTAGTAGGTATGTATTAATAAAATGAAATGGCGTGATTTCTTGACCCAAGCATTGTAACATAGGTGGGTAATGACGCCATGCAAAATAAACAATAAAATTAGACGGAATAACGGCATGTAAATCGTCCCATTTTAAACACATAAAATCTACAGCCATATAAATAGACATATTTCTCTTACTTACCATTAATTGGGACATCAGGATGCAGTAATAATCATTTGATGTTTTAATTTTCTGATATGAAGATTTTAGTAGCAATTAAGGTACACAAATTTTTCTTCATTCTTTTTAATTGTCAACTATGTCAATAATGCTGTCTTGAGCATAAAAACACACTCTTCGTATTTAATTCCACTACAGTAAAAAATCAACAGGAGTAATAATGCCAATACACTGTTAAAACCACAGGTTGCATATGGCACTCCTAGGGGTGAAACGCTTGTCTCGTGAGCGACCTTCCTAGGGGAGCACAAATTGCACCCCTAGAACACCCTTAGCACTCCATTGCTCCCCTAGAACACTCCATGGCACCCTATAGGGTGCCATGTGGTGCTAAAGATTCCCCAAGGTTGCAATTTTTGCTCCCCTAGGGTAGTCACTCACGAAACAAGGGTTTCACCCCTAAGAGTATGCCATATGCAACCTGTGGTTTTAACAGTGTAAAGTGGTGCTATTAACTCAGTATATTTACTGTGCAACATATTTTAAACTACAAACTACCTCGTGAACACATTCAAAATCTATACAACATTTTAAAAGGACATGAAATACATTACAAATTTACATAATAAATAAAATATTTCCTAATAAATAAGTAGTCTTCAGATCACATAACCCACCTCTTAAATTCTAGATCAGGCTTTCTTGCGTGCTTTTTCAAGCGGTAAGGTCTACAAATGGAACAAATTAAATTTAGCAATTGTTTGTGATCCAGCTGACTCAGAGCCATTGTGCGCAGAACTCGTGGGTGTCATTTCCCTGATATCTTCACAATTATGCGTAGTATTATCCTCCTTGGCGTTATTACCCCAAAATGCCTCACTAAAAATACATCTCTCCACATGTCGAATTGCGGTGTTTTAATTGCAGATGAGATATTAGTAAATCATTTATTTGATGTTTAATTGTTACTAACAATTTTTACTCCCCAAAATTAAACTAAAAGCTATGTATGATATACAGTATATCATTAAAAAGTTGGTCATATATCTAAACTGAGAAAATGTGTCATATATCTAAATTTAGATGACGGAATTGACGAAGTTATTGTAGCCATCTTTGTTTAACCAATTAGTACATGACCTCCTTATTTGTTGCAGATAAAAAAAATTAATCTGTTTTTGTTAATTCTCCTCATGGTAAAAAGTTGCAATTTCACAGAAGTAGAATACAGAATTCTGTGTCTTTATAAAAGAATCTACTAGAATTACACGAATCTTACTAAAACTTTATTTGTAACCCGGGTCGCAGTTACATAAAAAGTTTTAGGCATTTCAGTTTCATGAAAAATTCTTAGTAACTTCATTAATTTTAGATTTACAGTGTAAATATGTATCTGCTTATGAATGTTTGTTGATCCCGTTACATAAAACCTTTTATAAATCCCAGTTTTCTAGAAAAAAATTAGTAACTTTACAGTTTTTCTTCTTCTTCTTCTTCTTCTTTTTTTTTTTTTTTTTTTTTTTTTTTTTTTTTTTTTTTTAACAGTGCACTAGACAAACAAAGAAAAAGTTTATGTATATGTTGGATATAATGTCACAATATCACGCCTGACATACTCCATAAAAATTGTTAAAAACTGATGACTTTAAATAATAAATACTTTAAAGTGCTGCACTGTTACTGTCGAGAAAACCTGCACAATGACTTCTTGTTTTCAATTTTTTCTGATTACTTACATCATTTCTTTTAGATATATAAACTCTTGCTTTCGCCTTTTCAATCAATTCATTAGCAAATATGCGGGATCGGCGCTATAACCGAAGGGCTCATGTATATATATGCATATATACATATTTCACTCTATGAATTAGCATGGTATGACGTACTAAACCAAAATACTTTTCTGCGCCCTCCCCCACCTCTTTCTTGAAATTATAAGTGATTTTTTTTTTTGATAAATTTAAGAATATTTTAATATATTTAATTAATTAATAAAATATTCTCCAATTTAATATTTTTTTATATAAATTTTACTATTTTGAAGATTGTAGATGAGAAATCAACGGGCTTTTGTTACAATTAAAATATAGAAGTTTCTTGTATTAGTATATTGAAAAGTAGAAAAAAAGTTTTAAATGTAGTTGTTGTAAATTCTCTTTTTATATAATATTTTTTGCTAAAATTTCACATTGTTCTTAATTTTTTTAAGTTTAAATGTGTTAAAGTTCTTAATTTTTATCCCCTACACAAAGTAAGCCCGTAGGTCATAGCCTAGGTTGGTCTTCGCCATTGGTGATAACATGATACATAATTGATTGATATCATATTAGCATCATAGTTTTCGCAAATATTGATTAATTAATCATCTTGATGCCCATAAAAATATATTCTTAATGTAAAAACATGCTTATGATGATTCACCACGTGATAACGACGTGCTTATACAAGTTTGTTTGGAACTCCAATGATTTCGTAGTATTTTGAATCTCGTGATTCATAAATTTGGGACCATTTGTAATACATATTCATAATTTCTGGCATTATTTTTTGCAGGTACTGCTGTACTAGTAATCAATCAAATCTAAGCTGTGGGCACTATTCAAAAGCTTACCATGATCTTTTCTTCTCGATGCTTCTTTTTGAGAAATTAAATTTTATTGAATAGAACATTTTTGTGCATTTGCTACCCCTAAAAATGCAAAAGTCAATTAAATTTAGAAAAAATTCATTTCTGGTTTGTTGCAAAGCCGGTCAACTCCAATATGTGTTGCAAAAGTTGCCAAATCCAAAACATGAATTTAAATAACCCCCCTTCCATCATGGGCTCTGGCCATCTTATTTCGTGCTTTTAAATATACTGTCTTAAGAACAATAAAACTAAAGACTTTTGTTTCTAATTGATTTTGGTTTAAGTGTGGTAAAAAAATATTCTTTCCTCAAAAGTTTTACTTTTTATAGAAGGCCGGTTTTGGAACTAGACGACACAATTGTACGTTATGATTTATGAATAATTTATAGAAATGTTTTGTAGTACACTTCAGTAAGATATATCAATTTAATTATATTTGAAATAGTACAACATTATGTAAATACATATCAGTTCATTTTCTCTTGAATAGTATTGAATTATTTTGTGCTTTACTATAAACGAACGATAATTGCTACTTATTCTGTTTTCTAGTGAACACATACTTCCTTAATCTTTCAGTGAAATATATGGGCCATTTTCACCATTCGCTTACATTTCAGAATTTTATTTTTGTTTTTCAAATTAAATAATTTCTTTTAAAAATGGAGACTGGTACTATGGTAAATGTTTAACGTATATGAAAAAATGATTTTTCGTGCACCTTGCAATTTAATTTAATATGTAAATGCTATTTTAATGTTGGCTTGTAAGGCAAATTGTCAAGTCTGTTACCATGCAAAATTACTGAAAATTAGCTTTAAATTTATTAAATTTTCTAAAATCAACTTACTTTGAAGCGACTTATATCCCTAAATTTCAAAACATGCTATTTATCAATAATATTTAAATTAAATTGAAATGAGAGACAGTTTTAACCACAAGATTTTGATCACATTGAAAATTACCCAAGAACGTTTTCTAATAATTACAGGATATATTCATATAAATTATAAAATTTTAAGAAGATCGCAAATTTGTTTCTTAGTTGAATGAAAAGTAAAAATAGAATAGGGAAAAAATGATGAAATGATGTTAAAATATTATTAAAAAACCGTGTGGTAACAGACTTGGCATTTGGTAACGGATTTGACACTATGTTATCATATGTCTAGTCCATTATGGCACAGTTTTTAATATCTTCAACTTTATGCAAAATTTTATTTAAATGGTAATTTTCTGTCAAATGTCATATAGAGAAATCTTTTTTATTTTATATTCAAATCAATTAATATATTTGACTTGAATATCAAACAAATAATTTATCAATCAATTCCATCTAAATATTAAAATAGAACTAGAGATATTTATATAAATAAGGACTGATATTTACACAAGCAACATTCAGCTTTCTTTTTACACCAATATTTTTTACATCTGATATTTCACCAATAAATCACTGATAATACTTTTTGTAAAGAATTTTCCTATGAAAAATAAAATACTTTTAATAATTTGCATACAAAATACATATGAATTTAATTCATTATCTTATTTTGCCTATTAGTTTTCCATAAGTAATTATGAATATCATTGATCATAATTATCTTAATTCAGAGTGATTTATCTTTCGTTATATGTGTTTTAAACTTGTTTGTATTTTTCATAGTTTTATTTCAATCTTTACCCATACTTGCACCTTTTGTATTTCTACAGTTGTTAAAACCATTCCTGATGAAAAAGGCCCCTTTTTAAACCATAGTTCACAAACAATGACAAGTCTGTTGCCTTGAGTCAATTCCGTTACAAGTCACATGGTAACAGGCTTGACAAGTAACGGACTTGACATTTCAAATAAAACTATTAGAAATGAATTAGCTTGTATAATTTCTAACCTAGATAATAATACACATACTTTATAAAACTGTCTAGTAAACAATATTTATATTAAAAAAGTGCACAAATTATTATATTAATAATAAAATATTTGTGACAACAGACTTGACAATAAAAAAAAAAGAAATACCAACTTTGAAGAAAGCTGATTCTTGCCCCTATTACATTGCTTCACATATGATGAGAAAAAATGGTAAGTAGTAGTTGCGTGAATAGTTTAACTATATCACTGAATATTTGCTGTTAACTTTAGGCAAAATTAGAAAATCTATTTTGACTAAAATAATTACAAGGTAATGACAAAGGACTTGACACAAAGTAAAAGACAAAAAACTTCTATTAACTTCTTAAAGAAAATATCTTTTGTAATATTTTTTTCATTAATATAGAACACTAACAGTTTATATTTAAAATAATTAAACCTTTTTATTTAAAAAAAGTTAAATTAGATTAAAAAAATAACAGTTAATTACATAAAACTTGGAATGGGGCAAGCATTTTTGCTTAGAATAACAATTTTGAAGATTTATCTCTCAAAAATTTTTAATGATTTTTTTTGTCATGTTTGAAATATTCAATATAGTCTTCTTTAGCCAATGCATAGCTCAAATAAAACTTTAAATATTAATTTATGTTTGAATTTTCTTCTTTTTACTCTTGGACAGCATATGTAAGCAAAATTTGAAAATGGCCCATATAAATTTATTATGTGTGAAGTACCTTAATATTATCAAAAATGCGCCAAAAATATTTAACCCATAGACCAGAATATAACAGAATATTTTTGCCTTTAAACAATTTTTTTTTTTTTTTTTTTTTTTGTAAACGATAGTTAAATGCTACGCATTTCATTTTCAATCACTATTATATGTTGTATACCTCAATAACATGGCAATCCGAGTATGTTTAAGAGAGCTGAAGCATAGCTAGACAAAACAAAGCCAGTTATAAGTACTATTCAATTATGTTGGGAATTGTGAAACAATCACCTATAATATAAAAATAGTATTAAAACGCGAGTGGTGCCAATCGATTAATAATAATGCCTACTAATTAATGATGTACTTATTTTCTTTAGAAAGTCGTTTATACAAAAAAAAAAAAATATATATATATATATATATATCAAATTTTAACATTTTCAAAAGTAACATATAATTTTCACATCATATTTGCATTCTTGGGTCGATTTTACCGCCGTTATACTTTACAGGAAATCATTTGGTCAAGCAATTTAAGAATTAAGCACTTTGATATCCTCCAAATGTTAAATTTATTTTTAGTCATTCAAAATAGATTACAATGTGGTTGCAATTGTACTTTAACCATAACTAAAAAAAATTATTTTGCGGAATGGACAGAAATTTTGAATTTTCATATCTGAAGCTTCTTGGAATTTCATTTCTGACAGAAAATTATGGGTTTGAATAAACATTTTTTATTCAATTTTGCAAATATCGATATTCATAAACTTGAATTATTTCATAGCTTTCCATAACTAGCTTTGTTTAAATAAGACAATAAAATGAGGCTAAAAATGCAAGAAAATAGTTTCATTATTTTCCATCTATTCATCGTTTGAATGTCATTCAAAGCTTAAACCATTGTTATTCTTCGAAATACTTATCTGTATTATTCAGAGAAAATAAATATATTCACAAAGGGAATTATTCTCTTCTGAGACTGTGCAAATATCGTTATACATTTGGTTATTTGTTTATGGATGTTTGTTTATATGAAATGAAATCTTGAACAAGTAACAATTATATCTCTGTAAAACAGCTGTTTCTTTATTATTATTTGGAAGTCCTAAGGTTGACACTACTTATTCTCATGACATTAAAAGTACTTTTACCGATTCCTGATGGTTTGTTTTTGACTGTGTTATGCTATTTTACAGTTATACAAAATTTAAGCATATTGTGTAGAATGTAGACAGATTTATAGTCCACCTATAGAATTATGCAAAAACATTTGAATATTTTTACGGCTACGGAGGTAATTGTACATGTCTGATTTTGAAATGTGTTGTGTATTTTTTAAATTGTTTACATAGTTATTCCCTTTACCTCATTAAATATTAAAGTTTTGTTAAAGTATTCTAAAACATTTGGAAAATGTTTAATAAATTATGCTTGACATATTTTTCTTTCTATTTTTGTTATTTTCGGAAAGATTTCGTTCTGGTTATGTGTACGATGTAAATTTGTTATGATCCCAATATGGTATGTATTTTTGTCTGTTTTTATTTTTATTTTTTCTCTTTTCACGACCCAAACTTCGTCTTATTTGTCCTATCTTTACAAAATTTTACTATTTTTCAAGTTAAGTAATATTATTTTAATCCTCTCATGCATAAATTATTTTCCATTATTATTCACTATTTTTCATTATTAACTTTTTTTTTTTGGGGGGGGGGGGGTAAATGAGAATCTATTATAAAATAATTTTATTATTGTGCTGCATGCTAGCTGTTATCGGTCCACAAATCAGATCTCAGTAAAATAATGCAATTTTTTTAAAATTATTTATAAGGGGTTTTTCATCTGTCCTAATGTGAGGCCCATATGAATGACAGTATTTAAAAAACAAACTGTTGCATTGTGTATTTGTTTTTTACCTCCTGACCGCCGAGCAAAAGGGCAAGATTGTAATGTTGTTTTCTCTGTAATTTTTTTAAAAAATCCAAAAAAGATTTTTTTTTTTTTTTTTTTTTTTTTTTTTTTACACGATAGAAAAAATGTAATTACGAAGCATAAGCCATGAATGTATTAATCCTGACAAAATATTTTAAAACTGCATTTTATTTCTAGAATTATAGTAATTTTAAAAATGTTTCTATTGCAGTGAAACCTACAGCTTAGGGAACGGATATAACAGTTCGCGGTAGTGAGAAGGTTTAAAATACAATCTGAGAATTTTTTCTTCAATTCATTGAAATATTCCTAGCAGAACTGTTGCAGGATTGTATCAGAGAATTAAAGAAATTTCGGTTTTATGACAAGAAATTTCCCTAATCTGAAAGAAGTTTTTTTAAAAATACGTCTCTTGTTTTTCCAAGGAATTTTTTGGGTTTGAAAGATCGCGTCTTGAATTAAGTATTTGAACCACTCGGCCAACGAACACTTAGCAGACAATGACTTTTTTTTTTTCAAATGGTGGACTGGTATGGCTCGTTAAAATTATTGTTCAGAAAGCCCGGAAATTTAAAATGAATTTCAGAAACATATCATCGTTATGGAACATTGGTTGGTGTTTTAACACTTCTGGGGGAATAAAAGAGGATAGAAATTATTACATAGCAGATAGATTTTTAATAAGGCATAACTTGATAGTTAGATGTAAAAAATGAATGCTACATTTTTTTATTAAATTCGAAAAGAAATATTTGCTTTTTGGTTAAAATCGACTTTTTTAAAAATTTGACGGAACTGCTGTATATTTTTTAAATGTGCTCGTTTAGAATATATTATATAGCGGAATATATTTTTTATATTCTAAAAATATAGCCTATCAGTGCTAAATGAATGAGAAAGTTTCTATAGTTCTTTAGTAAATTCAAAAAAAAAAAAAAAAAAAAAAAAAAACATTTTTGTTTGTTTATTTTTTAAAAAATTGGAAATTTTAATTTATTGAATCTTTTGTTTTTTATTTAAAAAAATCGAACTTTGGTAATAATATAGAATACATTCATGCGTGCATTGAATAAAAGGAAGTTTTCCATCTTTTACAAACTTCCAGGAAGCATATAACAGGAAAAGTATGTTTTCTAGGAGTACGGGAAATATTTGTTTAAAAATGACGAATAATTAAGTGTATAAAAAACTTATTTTTCTTTCAGCATACGTCAAAATCATAATTCATTATTATCTATTGAGCTTCACAATGATCAAATATAGCAACAATTAGTTTTTAAGTGAATGCAAAAATCACAAAATTATAAAAAAAGCTACCATGAATATTTCTTGTTGTGCCCAACTTTTGTTCCTATGCACAAATGTGATTACATAAAATAAGTATCAATGCAGTAGGATTAAAAATGAATACCTTAAAATAAGCTTTATGTTTTTCTAAAAAAAAATTACTTGTTATACCTTTATTTCTATTTTGATAGACTTTTAGAATATCGTAACAAAATTAATTGCGAGGATTTTTCGATTAGAAATTACCATTTTGAAATAATGATCTTTCGTTTTGATTAATATTGCTTTTTTCCATTCGAATCATGATGATTTTATAAATATTTACATAATGAGTATAAAAAAATTGTGAAAAAATTCATCATGAAAAACAACAACAACATAAAAAAACACATTTTTACAGGAAGTTATTTCTATGACAGCCATTGCTTGAAAGCTAGATTTCGAAAACAAATCAAAACGAAAACAACATTTCCTTTTCTAATTAAGATAGAAACATAGTTTAAACGCCATTACAGGGTGTCCCAGAAGTACTGGGACAAACTTTAAGCAGAGGTAGGAGACATCACAAGGATTCAGAATTGCATAGCAACCCATGGTAAGAAACGTCATTGGAAGGTAGTATGACAGGTACAAGGGACGAAGAGACAGAAGGCTGAGATCATCTGAAATAATTTATTGATCAAAGGTATTACATTTACTGAGGTAGATGATATGTGGAAATGTTACAAAAGATGTTTAAAGTTTTCACCATTAGTAGCGATATATGCAATACTCCGTCGAACCATGAACTCGCTCAAATACACCTGGATCTGAGAACAACACAACCTACTGGCGAACGAAGACGTTTCCCACCATGGTTGCTATGCAATTCTGAATTCTTGTGATGTCCCCTACCTCCCCTTTAAGTTTTTCCCATTACTTCTGGGACACTCTGTATAAGAATTTTTTTTAAAAAAGAGAAAAATTTTTAATTCAATAATTTTTTCTAGAAAATTTGAAGATTTTTCTGGCCCGGACTCCCGTAGTAGAAGATTAAAGTTTGCAGTTAAAAACAAAAACATGCTTCGCTGCTATAACGCGTTCTAAAAACAAAGACCATACAAACTTTCATCCCTCATACATATGGTAATCCTGGAAGTAAAGGAAGAGAGAGCAGAATAAAATACGGTTGAAGGAAATTGTTCCACCGAAGATATTGAATTTATCCCGAGGAAAAGCAAATTCACAAAAGCCAAAACGGGGAATTGTTGGATTTTGAAGATATAACTCAGATACATTATAAAAACAAGCTTTATAAAACGCTAGATTTTAGAGAATTTTAGAAATACTGCTTGAAAGGAAAATGAGTTATGGTAATAAAAAAAAAATTGATGGAGATAAAATAAAATTTAAAAATTTTAAAAACAAAAAAAAATTATTTAAACGAAATTTAAACTATTGAATTATTAATAAATTGCCAATATTTTCAAAAGTAGAAAGAAATTTGAATTTATCGCAGTAAATTTAACATAAACCCTTAAACGGGCAAAAAGTGCGAAGTTTCTGTCAATCCATCTTAATATGAAAATTTCAGTTTGTAGTACTGGAGTTGTAACTAAAAACCTTCTGTTTACAGCGACATCCATTACCTCCAAGCTATGATGTTTATACGACAAACGTTGAAATTAAGATTCGTTTTTAAAATTTAAATCGCAAAAATGAATTGATGACATTAAAAAATTAAGATAATTAAAATAATAGGCCTTTTTTAAATTCTACGATTTGTCGTATGACACGAAATATTCAGTTGTAAATGCACAAAATTTATATTTTCTAACTTATACAGATTTTATGTACGGACTCTGCAACAGACAAAGAAAGAAGTGAGATGAATAAGGTTTCGTCATATGAATGTAATCTTAATAAAAATGGTGTTATATGAAAGCATAAAGTATAAAAATACACCAATATTTCTAATTTGTTTGTGCTTTATTGAAAAAGACAAAGAAGCAATGTCAAAGCCGTGTTTATAACTCGAAAATAGAAAATAACGTACAGAATTAATGTAAATTTCACAAACAGTGAATGTGTTCAACCTTACTATTGTGTTTTGTATGAAAACTGTTAATATGTCTTTTATGACGAATCTCTATTTTAAGATGTAACAAAAGAATCTCGGATTCATGTTTCATCGTATAATTTTTTGATGAAAATAAGTTTGATAATAGACAATGTGCAGACATGTGACTTGCAGATAAATGCAAGTATCGGAAGTGGCCATCGTTTCTCTTTACGTGGGGGCGAAGGTTTTTGCAAATATATTCAGCAAAACGGTGCAATTGATCCAATAATATTTTTGTCTGTTTTGGAGAAAATATTTTATCCAAGGTCAAAAAAGTAAATAAATAAATAAAATAAAACTGCATTAGGATAAACTCGACTTAGGAAAATTATCTTTCAGATTAACCAATCTATCTGTGATCCGAAAAGCACTTGCATTATTCTTATGACGTTTTTGTATCCTGCGCTTAAACATAATCATGATGGTGAGGTCACTTTTCACTTCCTAAATTCTCCTGGAACCAGAAAAGAAAGACTCTCGAAGATATTTTAACGATGCCTTTGTTGATTGATTTTGATGCCTTCAATGATCAAAAGGAGCCCTGTTCTGTCAATTGAGCAATTATTGCCTAATAATGTAACAGACTTAGAGTTTTATCTTATTTCCATAAATAGTTGTGGATTAAGAGTAGCCTCAAATAAAATTTGATGTAACGATTATGCCTTAGTTCGATAATGAACCCCCCCCCCCCATTGATCATGAGCGGCCTGCTGCATTCGTGCTATGAAATTTCAAAAGTCTTTTTAGCTTTTCGTTCATCTGACGAAACCCCTTTCGTCTCAATGCTCTGTCTGTCTGTTACAAAGGCCATACATAAAAACTATATAAGTCAGAAAATTCAAATTTTTTGCGCTTACATGTGAATAACTCTTGTCACAGGATAAGTCACAAAATTTTCAAAAAGTCTATAATTTTAATTAAATTGATTTTTTCAATGTCATCCGTTTATTTTTGCGATTTAAATTTTAAAAGAAAACAAAACCTTAATTTTAATGCTTTGTGTGTAGACATTACAGAAATATCTCGCATACCAAATAGAAGGTTTTTAGTTCGAACTTTAGTGCTAGAAGTTTAATTTTTCATATTAAGATGGATTTAAATAAAAGAAATGTCGTGTTTTTTTTTCCAATTTATGGATTTATGTTAGTAGGATTTCGTTCATCTGACATTCATAATATTTTTGGAATTCAATTTTCTTTCTATTTCAGAAACTATTGTGATTTATAAATGATTCATTATTTTAAATTTCGTTTAAACATTTTTTTTTTGTTTTAGAATTTTAAAATCTTATTTATATCTCCGCTATTTTTTTTTAACTTTTGATTTTCAATCATTGGAAATTTTGGAATTCATTTAACTAATTTGATTTGAACATGTTTAATTTGATTAAAAAAATACTTCCTTCTATAATTATTTAAAAAAATAAATTTAATGGTACTGCCATCTATGTAAGAATTTAGTAATCTGAAATTAACAATTTGGATTTTTTAATTAAAAGATAACTTGTTTTGAAAGAAATATTAAACAAAACCCTCTCTGCAAGCTATCTGTAATTACACTTACCCCCTTTGTGTGTGTCTGTGGGGGGGGGGGGATATCGTTTTCTTTTCTATCCAAGGAACTTTTACTTTATCCAATCGTTTCCGAATTCATGTTCATCTAGTTTAAGACTTTTTTTCTTAGGCAAGGTGGGAATGCGTCCAGTACTTCTTATGTAAAAGCTGTGCACTTTGCGGAATTTTTTTTTTCGTTTTTTAACTGTATTTTTGGTGTTTTATATTATAAGCACGCAAAGAGTAACAGAACGAGCTCTCATTACCTTATGCTTATAGCATGTAATTCAAAAATATCATTTTTCTGGGAGGCAATTTAGAAAAAGCTTAAAATAGCTTTCTGTAATAATAAGGACCGACGTTTATATCTGATTGTCAGGATAATAATATTTGTGGGGGTGCTTAATGGATTTTTATAACTTAATTTGAAGATCTTTCTGTATTTTTTTTTTCCTCATCTGAATTTCTTATTGCTCATGTTTGTTTAAATTGTTTAAGTGATGTTCATGATTTAAATTATTATGCACAATTTGACCTCGCTATCCCGACATCCGGTATTCCAGACACTCTGTTTATCACGTTAGTTTTTCAAAGTCCCGATTTTCTGTATACGATTTTAATGTAAATAAACTTCGGATTTTATGCCCTTGAATAATTTTAACGCCGGATATCCCGAGGATTTAGGAAAATTGACCATTTTCACAATACATCTTACAAGCAGGGAAATTAAGCGGTAAGAAATGTCTCAGCCAAACTTTTTACAAAAGTGTCTAAAATACTCATTGATATAAAAGAGAAACTTTATTTCAGTCCTTTATCGAATAAAAAAAAACCCCGCATAATATGAATAACAGAATAAGTGAAGGAGAGATTTCTTCCTGCGTGTTCTCTATCTTCCAATCCACCCTGTCACCTGAAAAGGCTCTAAATTACGAGATCAAAATCGAGTATCGGTTGTCGTATATGAGTTATGTGGAAGAATTAGCGTTACCACCGTCTTTTCTTTTTAATCCCTTCCATTTCCAACAACGTACGAACGAACCCAAACAGATAATTACAAGTAATCTAGAACAAATCAGCATAGTAACAAATATGATAAAAATAATAGCGATACAGCCACAATCCGGTAAATCTCAGCTTATGTCAATCAAGTGGCTTCTGCCCCGCAGCCAGGTTAAAAAACTCGTTAAGCTAGGCATATTGCCCGGCAGGCAGGGGCCTGGTCTGCGGTATAGTAATAATAATAATAATAATAATAATAATAATAATAATAATAATAATAATAATAATAATAATAATAATAATAATAATAATAATAACAATCTTCCAGTCCACGATTATTTACCCACAAGATTTCACATTGAGAGTGCAATACATACGTACTTTCGGAATGTTAAGCATTTCATTTCCACATTTTATTCAAATTTTTTTAGCTGTTCACAGAAAAATCTGCCGAGAAAGTGTAAGACAGTTCAAACTGTTTGAAACATGCTGCTTTCAACGACATTCATCAGATGTCGAGTGTATAGAAGGTAATCCCTCTTCCAATGTTGTTTAAAGAGTTGTTAGATCGTGAAACAGATATAACGACGGGAGATATCAAAATGTTCATCGATTTTGCTAAAGATGTAATAACATCCCCAGATGCAATGATTCCTGAAACTGTAAAAGAGAAAAATACAGAAATTTCTTCAGACACGAAGATCGAAAGTGATATGGAGTTAGAATAAAATAAGCGTCCGATTACAACCGAAGCATTACATTGCATTAAAATGATCAGAAATTATCTAACATTCATTTCTGAAACAACGGATATTGCTCAAATTCATTATTTAATATAGAAAAATGATTCTAGGAAGCCATCTAGAAATATGCAAAACTTAATTCATCAATATTTCATGTAGCAATAAAAATGTAAGTCATCAGAAATCTGATTTTTTTCCTTTCAACTTCGTTTTTCTGTTTATTTTGTTTAATACACATTTTTTGGCTAAAAAAGGCAAGAACAGTTGTGAATTTAAAATTTTACTAAATTAATTTAAAAAACAGCTTTTTATAAACATAGTTTTCTCCAACTCTGGTTACGGTGACACTCCGCTTATGACGACATGTTTTTCTGGTCCTGAAAGTCTCGGGATAACAAGGATATGACCCAAACATTAATATATACATAAAATTTTATATTATCTACAAATATTTTCCCCAAATTTAAAATTTTAATTAAATATTCCATAAATTTATGCAGTAAATCATTACGTCACATTTTACTGTATATGCATAAATACATTTTTAACAGTTAAACTGGAATTTGAATAAATCAATAATTTGCTCAAAAGTCTTTTGTACGTTAGCTTACAGAAAACAGATGATTTTTACTTTTCCCCTTAAAATTTCCTATTTAAATTATCGAGTCCATAACAATAATTTTGCTCCTTGTCATCTACAAACTAGTAATCAATAACGTGAATAACGACTTTTAACTCAGACAGATTTTAAATTGGTATTTTGCTCGAGTGAAACGTTTCTTGATTTACCATGAAATATGACGAATTTTAATTTTCTGCAACAATTATTCACTTATTATCTTTAAACATATACTGGAATTCATTGTAAATCTAAATAGATTTTAGTCAATATATTTGCGTTGACATGAAAGCTGAAAAGTTACATTATAATTTAAAAATACAAAATATCGAAGGCAAATATTGTTATTTTTTGAGAAATGAGATGTTTACGTAGATTTTTGTTTCGATTTATTATTCGTTGTTGGGTACGGGGAAGGAGGGGGATAATTTTTTTACAACTTATGTAATTTTCTACTTCAATTTAAATGCAATACAATAAAATACTTTACAGTAAAAGAATGGACATTAACATTTTGTGTGAATTTTATTCAAAAATTTTTTGGAAATTTTTTAAAACATCATAATTAGATTTTTCGTTACAATCAACGGACATATTTAAAGTAATTGAAGGCAAAAAGATTCTGAAAATCACCGTAAAATTAAGAAATGTTCAAGGTTTTTGAAAGAATTTTGCTTTTTTTTTTTTTGAGGCGTAAAGGAAATCGCTACCATTTTCAAAAGCAAGAACAAGACAAATTTTCTTTGCAATTGATGAAGAAAAGACGAAAGACTTCTTTGAGTAAGCCTTGTACTTTTTTTAAGGGATCAGATAATACTAGAGTTAACAAAACACCTGAAAGAGTGACCTCTAAAAGAATTGCAATCACTTTATAGCTAATGGATTTTTAATTACAAAATTTAAAATCCATATTAAAAAAAACTTATTGTATATCAATTAAATAAAAAAAAAAAAAAAAAAAAAAAAAAAAAAAAAAAAAACTAAAAGAAAAGGATATCTACACCTAAATTTTTTCAAAAATTTTCTTTAAATATAATACATTTTTATGAATGAATTGTTCTTGCATGCATTGCACTCATGACTTTACATATTTGCATTTCTAATTCAGCAAAGATTTCTTTAACGTTTACAGATTTAGTGCATTCCCAAAATGACATACAATAAAAACATCCTAATACATACATACATCTATATGTATAGAGAGAGAGCGAAAGAGAGAAAAGTGCATTAATATTATCAATTATATTGTTTTTTTTTCTCGTAACAGCATGTTTGCAATATATGTTTAATTTCTAAAAATATTGTATTACAAGCTATTCTATTTGTTCTAAACATTCCACCATAAGATTTTCTTAATGAGTACAGATTTAATGTCTTCTCAAAATGACATACAATGGTTTGTTTGTGCTTATGATGGCCAATTACCTACACTTGGGATATAGGTCTTAAAAGATGGGGGTACCCTACGTAAGGGGTCTTTCTAAGGGTACCTAACCTGTATTTACGCAAGATTAGAAGAAAACCACAGAAAATTCCGAACAGTTAGCCGACGGCCGCGATTATGCTCGAGCCCAGCACCTGTTGTCTACCAGTTTCGGAGGCAAAACCTCTTGGACAGGGGTCGGGGGACATACAATGAAAAAAATCCTGATACATACATACCTATACATGTATATATATATATATATATGTAATAAAATAAAAAAAAATGCGCCATTTTGTTCTCTCTGAGCTTTTAATTTTAAATTTGTGGAACATATTTTAATCTTAGTTTCGTAATGTATTAATCTTTTAACAGCTAAATTTCCTTTTTCTGATTTTATTTCACTTATTAATAATTTATTGTTTGTTTCTCAAAAAGTGCGGGAAGTTATTTCGTAACTTTTTTTTCCTTTTTAGAATATTCTCGGGATTTTAATTTTATTTTTTATTTAACATCACCTGATCTGTGTTAATGCGTAGATGTTAGCGGGTGGGTCTGTCTGCGAGACAAGATCGAGTTCCTACCGGAGGGCCACGCCTCGTGTGCCAATCAGAGGTGATGATTTATGACGCGTGGCCTCGGGTTTAATCCTGGTTGGATTTTTAAATTGACTGACGATGAGAGAGGAGGGGCTATTTTTTCGTGCGAGTATGGGATTCTCATTCTAGGTTTTCGGAGCGCAGAATGCGACTGACTTCTAAATTACTAAGACGCCCGTTTCATTTCTCCGATAAATTAGAATATCTGATGATGTAGATTGGATAACGAAGGTTGTAGTGTTCGATGTGTGCAAAGGTGACTGCGGGGAAGAACTTAACTTATTTTATGAGTTCTAATAAAAATGAATTTAAAGACTGATTGATTTAACTTTCTTATGGGGAAATACCCAAATAAACCAATCCACTGCTTGTCAAACTGCCGGAGCGACTGCTCAGCTCGTCCCGCTGTTGATTCTTAGTGAGTAGTAGAATGTTCTGCATCCAACATGGTGTTCCACTGGAGCTTGTACATTATTATAGAACATCGTCGTCGTTTCATATCGTAGTCGACATATATATATATATATATATATATATATGTATATATATATATAGAGAGAGAGAGAGAGAGAAAACTACATTAATATTATCAATTATTTTGTTCTTTCGTATTACAGCTGTCGGCAACATATATTTTTTTAAAATATTCTATTACAAAATATTCTATTCGCTCTAAATTTTCAACTATTGGCTGTTTAGCCAACTTCACTTGATGGAAAAGCTCCAACTTCGGCAGACTGTCTTATATTACAACATGCAGTGGGTGGCTAAATTATTACTGACTACAGTTTTTCCCGTCAGCAATCTTGGCTTAAAGTTTTTGTGCTGACAACGCTGTTAGGTGATATCTGACAGGTGTCTTCTTACGGTAAAGGACAATGATGACCGTTAAATGCGTGTTAGAGATGTTACGGGAACACTTGATGATTTAAATGTTTTCAATTGTTTATTGTTAATTCTATTCCCTGCGAAATATGTCAAAAGAAACAAGTTGGAAATTGCACGTGAACGTAGCAAATGAGGTGCGTTCGTCCGATAACGAAGTTTAAAAAATATTCAAATCTTGCTCATATAGTAGAGCGTACTTCGGATACAGTATAGTAATCGAAATCCTTGTGTTTCTGTAAATATGCAGGAAGTAATTTTTATTACACCTCAGCAACGTATATCTTATTCATAAAATGTGAAATAGTTGAATATAATTAAAACACGCCCCAAACCATGTTTCCCCGTATAGCATTATGTAGTGGAATACTTTTGTGATGCCCTGTAATTTAATAAATATTCTTTGCATCCCAGATTGTACAGAATGCATATTTTAGTATATATTTCATAGATTCATGCCAATTCTATTATGTTCGAATGAGTGTAGCATCATTAAAATGCATTTGAATTTTTTTTCCCCCATTGACCGTAATGTAATGGAATACCTTTGATTGTCCCTGTAAATGATCTATGCATCCGACTTTCATAACATTTGAAATGACTCGATAAAATTATGTAATAATTATATGTTTTAACTTTCAAACGATTAAAATGCATTTGAAATTTTTTCCCCATTGACCGTAATGTAACGGAATCCTTTTGAATGTCCCTGTAATTCATCTATGCATCCGATTTTCATAACATTTGAAATGACTCGACAAAATTACGCAATAATTATATGTTTTAAATTTCAAACGATTAAAATGCATTTGAAACTTTTTTCCCCATTGACCGTAATGTAACGGAATACTTTTGATTGTCCCTGTAATTGATCTATACATCCGATTGTCATAACATTTAAAATGACTCGATAAAATTACGCAATAAATGTATGTTTTAAATTTCAAACGATTAAAATGCATCTGAAACTTTTTTCCCCATTGACCGTAATGCAACGGAATCCTTTTGATTGTCCCTGTAATTGATCTATCCATCCGATTTTCATAAAATTTGAAATGACTCGACAAAATTATGTTATAATTATGTATTTTAAATTTCAAACGATTCGGTTGGGTAGTTTTTGCGTTGTTATATGCGGACGGACAGACAGACAGACAGACAGACGGACAGACAGACGGACAGACAGACAGACGGACGGACTGAGCGACAACAATAGGTGCTACGTATTTACATAATTACGAACGCACCTAAAAATGATAAACCAAACAAAAGTGATAGAAGCCCTGATTAAGGTCTGGCATCATAATGAATAATTAAAAGGAAAGCGTAAAAAATGTATACATAGCAGGTCAAGAAGAATACATCCCATAAAATGAGGATCGACGAAATATTGAATTGAGGAAATTGCAGTTGTGTTGAGAATTTTCACAATAAATTTCTACTTCATGAGTGAAAGTTTTTTTGAATTATAAACCCATAAGTATCCAATCCATGTACCAAAAGTAATGTAAGAATTCACCAGTAAACAACAACAAAACAAAGCTCCGTGTTCTAATATTAGGCGTGTAACTTATAATTCGGCCTTCCACTGTATAAGCTCATTCTGGCTAAGTTCCATTACTCATGGTTTAGTTTCAACAAAATTAAAAAACAGTACTCCCTTTAGCATATATCAAGTAGGTCACAATCTCAAGAATCGTCAAAATTTTAGTACCGATTCCAATCTAAAAATCACCAAGGAAATGTGAGGGAGTATAAGTAACGAATATTACGGCAATATAAGGAAGCTTTAGTTCTGCAGACGTACTCAGCTTCAAGATGATAGGTCGAGCATTCGAATCCAACAAATCCCTATGGAATATTCCTTTACTATTGTAGGTTACTTTGTTTTGTATATGTATTCTTATTTATGTATTCTAATTACGATTCTACTTTTCTGTAAAATAATGTCGGTATCATCTTAATTCGTCAAAAATATTTTCATAGAGAGGTGAAGGAATGTTTAATATTTCTGTCCTTTGAGCTTCAACACGAAGTATCATTTGGAGGAAATATGATACCAGAGTAATTTTTTTACTAGCGGTGGCTCTCATTTAGTAAGTTAAACTAATGGCTGGGAAGTAAGCTAACACCTTTTTTTCATAAGCCATTTTGTTTGATGAATGTGAAAGAAATTAAAAAATCTTCGCGATTTTGATCTTTCTGGACAAAGGGAAAGTATTTGCAAAGTCAGGTAAGTCCAGATTAAAAAATACACATGTACTCTTTTATTTATAAGATATTGTCATATCGTTAAATTTTCCATTAAATGTCCAGGTTCTCTCAAGATTCTTAATGTTTTTCAAATTTCAGAAAATGTATTACGAATGTTTTTCAAATATGCAGTGATGTTCGAAAATCATACAAGAAACTTTGACAGCTGGTATTGCATAATAAAGCAAAACTCTTGTGTATGGTACAGCTGTGTCCCAATGAACTTTTCTAGTCGTAATTACAAAGTGTTTCACGTGCAGTCGAACCCCAGTTTACTATCCTAATTTTAATGGCAAGGAAGAAATTTTCCGATATTTCTATCAAACCTACTTAATCTTGTATAGAATATGGTGGTTCTTACGGAGAGGGCACTGTAGGCCAGTAATGTACAACGCAAAAAGCCACATTCCAAATTACGGCATGTTAAGTCAGTGTTATCAGAGCGCTGATCATGGCTTTTCATACACAGCAATTATTGGGCGTTATTATAATTCATAGAAAACAAAAAATGTGTGTAAAAAACATCGTTAAAATATATTCAGGATTGTAAATATTGTGAGCAAAAATCCAGTTTCGACTTGGAATGAGAAATCCTGTATATATATACATACATACAGGGTACACGACATTTCGGTCCCGCCATTTCGGTCCCGCCGTTTCGGTCCCGCCGTTTCGGTCCCGAGACATTTCGGTCCCTGGCCATTTCGGTCCCGAGACATTTCGGTCCCTTGCCATTTCGGTCCCTTGCTATTTCTTTACCGGCCACTTTATAACTTGGTTTCTGATTGATGAAGGCCTAATAAACGCTGTAAGCTCAACATTGTTCGGGCTTTTTATTAATATTTTTATTCTCCTGCCCCCCCCCCCCCTTCCCTCAAATTTTATACAAAGTTGAATATAATAGTCCAATAAGTTTAATCTATTGTAACTCGTGATAACAAAATCACAGCGAGTTGAAAATTTGATTAAATAATGTTATATAATTTTACACTGTCTTTATTATTATTATTTAACAGAATGAATATTTTAAGTTTTATCACATATTCTTTGTATTAGGTATTTTATCTATACAAAAAACTAAAATACATATTTGATTGATTGTTTTAGCACACTTTCTTAGAATCTTTAAATTAGTGATTTCGTAACTAGGCGTGCTACGAAAATTTTTTTGTTTAAAAAATAAAAATTCTCCGACGACAGTTATTAGTTGCAATTTTTTTTTTTTTTTTTTTTTTTTTTTTTTTTTTACAGTTTTCTTACTTCATGAGGACAATTTTTGTGAATTAATTTTATTGAAAGTGGGCCTATTTCTTTGTAATAAAATGTTTTTTTTTTATTTTATATTATAATGTAACTATTATTTTAAATAATTTTATTTTCAATTTTTAATTGACAAAACTAAGTTTTTTTAATTTATCGTTTATTTATTTATTTATTTATTTGCATTACCTTTTTACTCCCGCTTTCACAGAAAAAAAATTGACAGTTCTTATTTTAATTTTATTATTGATTGAATTAATAGTTTTAAGTTTCAGTAACTTTAAATATAAAATAAATAAACAGGTAAACAATAAGTTTCAGTTTATAACTACTACAAAACATAATGATAAATTGAATATAAAACAGATTATTTATTGAGTTTATTTAAAGTAAAATTCGAAATGCGTATTAATAATTTTATCAATTTAATTAAATAAAGATTCATTAAATTAAAAATACATATATTTAATAAAATATTAATTTGATTTTAATTTTAAAATCACTAACTGTTTTGAGATTTAATTTATAGCAATTATTCAACACCATAAGTTTTTATTCAAAAATTGTTATTTATTTCAAAAAAGGAAATTATTATTTTTTTTGAAAAGTCAGTTAGTAACGTAACGTAATAATTAATTAAACATAATAATGCAGTACTTTAACAATGCGTAAAAATATTTCTTAACAGTGTTAGGTAACATTATTATCCAGATGAAGATTTAAATTTTCTAAAACAAAGTTATAATTTACAGTTCGCAAAAAGCAATCATATATTAATTAATTATTTTTAAAGAGTAAGAAAGATATCATAAACTAACCAATAAATGAATAAAATCTGAGAATAATCACTGAAAACACAAAATCTCAAAATTTCCGGGGGGGGGCATTTGATAGCTCCGAGGGGAATGACCCGCTTCTGAATTCAACACTCTAAAATGTTCCCTATAAAATTATGCCAGATATTTCCCATGCACAAAATTTCAGCTTGCTGGAGAAGGGACCGAAATGGCTGAGGACCGAAAAGTCCAGGGACCGAAATGTCTCGGGACCGAAATGGCCAGGGACCGAAATGTCTTGGGACCGAAACGTCTCGGGACCGAAATGTCTCGGGACCGAAACGGCGGGACCGAAACGGCGGGACCGAAATGGCGGGACCGAAACGTCCTGCTTCCTACATACATATATATATATATATATATATATATATATATATATATATATATATATATATATATATATATATATATATGTGTGTGTGTGTGTGTGTGTGTGTGTATGTATAACGGTGGTCCTTGAAAATGAACTTCTAAAATTTGTATGGGGCACCCCTTTATTTTCTTCTATGTTCAAAAAAAAAGACTTCCACAAAAATTTCAGAATTTTAAAACAATTTTTAAGGGTCGCTACCAAGGTTTGATTATTTGAAAAATTAGAAAATTTGACATCTTTTTAGTCTAATGTTTAAGTTATTAATACATATCCATAGTCATCGCGAAATTGAGTCATAGTATGACATTAAGCTGTATAGACTGTCGAATGCTTCAATTTTTTTCTAAAATTTATGCTGATTTAAAAAAATTTCAGCGGTTTTTAAATATATTCGAGTTTTTTATGCATTTTTTTAATGGTCCAGAGCATTGCCGACGGGTCAGATATCTTAACATAAAATAGTACTTAATTTAAAAATCAATAAAAATAAGAAAAAAATTATAATTCAGCTTTAATTTTAATAAATGATTATGTAAATAAAACTTTGATAAATATGCTTTCGACGATCTTTTTTATATTGCACACGTGAGTGCCTTTATGATAAAAATAGAAGAGGATAAAGAATTTTTACTTGCTCAGATACAAAAAGGTAACCAGGTAAAATAGGAAGTCTTGATAAACACTTTGTAAAAAAATCAACGGAATCAATCAAGGAAAAAGAATGTTTTGAACAAATGAAAAAGCGTAAAGAAACAAACAAATCATTGCTTTTTGAACAAGCAATCAATTCCTTCAGACATATTTGAAGAAGAAGCAAGCTCAAGTGACAAACTTGTTTCAACGAGGAAGAAGTAGCTTCCTGTTTTCATAATGATCCACCTCCTAAAAAAAGAGGTAGAATGAACATTTTCGATAATAGCGTAGCTGCAAATCATTCATGCTGCAAAGTGATAGAAAGGCAGCTATTGTTTTGACTACAAAAACATGCGGGTTATAATCCTGCGAATTATAATGTCAACAAAGCTTCTATTCGGCGCCTTAGAATCAAAAGCCGAACAAGCAAAGCCGAAAAAAAAAGAGTTTTCGGCAAGTGTTCGGTTGACTGTTCACTGGGATGGCAAAATTTTAGAAGACATTTCAGGATCTGAAACTGTTGATAGATTGACGATTATTATTTCTGGCAAAAATATTGACCAATTACTTGCAGTTCCGAAACTTTAGTCAAGAACAGGTAAAACAATATATTTTGCTGTTCACAAAACACTGGAACCATGGGGAATTACAGAGTAAGTAAAATCTATGTGTTTTCATATAACCTATGTAAATTTCGGGTTCTCAAGAGGAGCTTGTGTTCTTTTGGAACAGAAAATAAAGAAAGAAATACTTTGGTTGGCTTGCCGCCATCAAGTCCTGAAGATTATGCTGGAGGCAGTTGTTGTTAAGTCACTCGGAGTTCTAAACGAACCAGACATATTCTTATTTAAACGATTTAAAATTTCGAGGAACTCTATTGATTATGACATATTTCATTATTCCGTAACTGATAATTTTATCAATGAAAAAACAACAGAAAATGCATAAGAAATCGTAGAGCTTGCACAAAATCAACTTAATAATTTTCAACCAAGGGACAATTACAAAGAACTGTTTGAGCTTGCCATCATTTTCCTAGGAGGTGTACCTTAAAGAGGTCCTGGTGGCTTGCATCGAGCACGATGTACGGCAAAGGCCATATACTCGCTCAAGATTTATTTATTTAGAGATCAGTTCAAACTTTCTAAGCACGAAGAATCTTGAGTTGGTCAAGTTTGCTCGTTTGCGGTAAAAATCTACACTCACAGTTGGTGTCAGGCACCTTATGCTTGTTCTGCGCCTAGAAATGATTTATTTCTCCTTAAAAACTTGAAAGAGTACAAAAATGTAAATAAAGATATTTCTTTGCGTGCTATGAAGAGAAATGGTGCATGCTTTAAAAAATATGAAAAATGAGAAACGATTGAAACTTGCATGGGTTGATCCTGATGACATCCTCGAAAAGAACTTGCAAGATTTTGTAACAAGTAAAACTCTGAGGTTTTTTTAAATTATGGAATTACCTTTAGACATTTTTGAAACAGATGCGACAAAATGGAATAAAAATGAATCCTACAAAACTTGTAAGGTTTTTGCCGCTTCAATTAAATTTATTAATGATGTAGATGAACATGGGGTAGCACTTATTGAGGAATACAATAAACTTCTTACAAAAGATGAAGAACAAAAACAGTACTTATTTTTGTTAGTCAAGCAAATTCGAAGCAAATATCCAGACTAAAAAATCTACATTGATGTCTTAAAAAAGGTAAATGTAAGGATGTTATAATAATGATAGCTGTTTTCTTCTTCTTTAAATGTATATAACAATGTAGTTGCGAAAGAATATATTGAAACATTTAATAAAAATATGCTTACTTGTTATTAAGAATAATTATGTATTTTTCTTCAATATTTTTGAATAAGTTTAAACTTTAAACTAGCGAGCTACGCCCGCTAGCTGGGCCACTTTTTCCAAACGAACCTCGATATTAAGCAATATATAATAAACAAAAAAATTCATTTAATAAGCAAGTCTTGGTGTGCGAATCCTCAGCACAAAAAAAGTAAATTAAAGAGCTATGCTTGTTATGCGCCCATTATCCCGTTAAAATATGTGATTTCACACAGTGGGCGGTACGGGCCCATCGTGCGAAGCCGGCCCAGCGGCGCAACGCGCCATGGTCGCCATTGGCCCGTTAAAAATATTTGGTTTTGCACGGTTGGCGCAGCGCGTCCATAATACATTTTCTCGTATTTTTTGGATCATCAGAAGCAGACTTTTACGCAGATTCTGAATATGTAATAAGTTTTTTTCTACTTTAAAAACTGTCTGCATGATAGTTTAAGAAAAAACGCGCAAAAAAAGTTTGTTTATTAAAAACTGCAAAAGACTGCTATTAAAAAAAAATAAGTAATTTTATTAATATCACAAAGAACATAACTAACAAATAATTTTGGCAGCTCGTTTTCCGTTTGTACTAACAGAAATTAGTATTAATCGCGTAGATCTTAGGTTACACAATATTCGTGTATGCTACCAAAAAGAAAAAGTATGAAAATGAGCTACAACGATTAATACTCACATACAGAATAAATATATGAATAGCCAGTTACATCTGAGATCCTCAAAATATTAATTAGCAACACTATTACCTCTTAGTGAACATATCCTGCTGTGGTTAAATAGTTGTACTTATTACATTAATTAAACAGTGTTTAATATTTTTTACCAATTACTTCTTTTTCTCTTATACATTCTTTGACAAATTGACGGGAGAAAAATAGGTTTTCGGCTGCTTCTTCTTTTAGCCAAAGGGGAAAAATTCCTGTTCTTCACCGCAAGGTAGCGCAGTGTTCTGCCTCAGAGATCCGTTTGAGACCTGTTTGGGAAATAAGACGTTTTCCGTTCCGATTCCCGACCGGTTTTTAATTCATAACTTTTTTAATTTTGGTCCCACGGTCTCGAAAATGCCCGAAATGACTTTCCCGGAATTTTTCGAATCGAAAGACATCTCTCGCGACTTCCAACTCGCCCGCGTTGCAAACTGTAATTGGCTTCAAGCAGACAGACAGACAGAGGCGCACGGATTTTATTAGTATAGACTAGCGAGCTACGCCCGCTAGCTGGACCACTTTTTCCAAACGAACCTCGGTATTAAGCAGTATATAATAAGCAAAAAAATTCATTAAATAAGCAAGTCTTGGTGTTCGAATCCTCAAGCACAAAAAAAAGTAAATTAAAGAGCCATGGTCCCGTTAAAAATATGTGATTTCGCACTGTGGGCCACATGCACTTGAAAAAAAAAGATTGTGGAACGGAACTATGGTCGCTTCGCGCCCATAGTCCCGTTAAAAATATTTGGTTTTGCACGGTGGGCACTACGCGCCCTTAAGACATTTTTCCGTATTTTTTAGTTCATCAGAAGCAGATTTTTTCGCAGATTCTGAATATGTAATCAGTTTTTTTCTACTTTAAAAACTGTCTGCATGATGGTTTAAGAAAAAACGCGCAGAAAAAACGCAATTAGCGCCGGTAGAAAAAGCGGTTTTCGGCTGTTTCTTCTTTTAGCCAAAGGGGAAATGTTCAGGTTCTTCACCGCAAGGTAGCGCAGTGTTCTGCCTCGGAGCTCCGTTTGAGCGCCGTTTGGGATTTGAGACATTTTTCGTTCCGATTCCCAAGGGGTTTTTAATTCATAACTTTTTTAATTTTGGTCCCACGGTCTCGAAAATGCCCGAAATGACTTCCCCGGAATATTTCCAATCGAAAGACACCTCTCGCGACTTCCAACTCGCCCGCGTTGCGAACTGTAATCGGCTTCAAGCAGACAGACAGAGGCGCACGGATTTTATTAGTATAGATAGTGGTAGTAATTCCTAAAATCCTGCTAAAAATTTTGAAAAAAATGCTGTAATTCTTTTTTGATGTGTAGAACAAAATGGAAGGGTGCCCCATAAATCGTTAAAAAAATCACCAACTTTTAAGGATTACCCTAATGTATACGTGAATATATGGATTAAACTCTGATTTCCTACAAAAAAAAAAAAAAAAAAAAAAAAAAAAAAAAAAAAAAAAAAAAAAATTGTTCGGTATAGTGACCTTTACCTCCGCTCAAAGTTTTTTCCAGTTTTATATAATTACCCTGTATACTACCCTGTATACATAATTAAAAAAAAAACATACAATTTCCGATAAAATGTCAATAAGTATAATTTTATCGTTATATCTAATATTAGTTTGATATAAGATATACTACTATTAAATTTATACATCGAGATATTTTTTCACGAAGTATGATAAATCTGACTATTCTAACAAAATATTATCCATATGAGAATATCTTAACCGTGTTGAATAATATGCTTCATCATTCGTAACTATTATCTGTCAAGAATATGGATAAAATATTCTACACGGGGGTGCAAAATTACAGGAGTGAGGATTTAATTGACTAAATAACAAATGTAATTATATTAATCTAGGTAATAAACAATACAATTTATTTTATCAAATCAACAGGCAATATAAACATAAAGATACATTGTAAAACAGCTGCTATTATTAAATTGTAATAAATTACATTTTCATTAGATATGCAATAGGAACAAAATGATAAGAATGGAATTTTTTTCCAAACTTACAAAAATATTACAGGTTAGACTTCCATTGTGTTGAATAATTTTAATGTAGAGCTGTGAAATAAAATTTACATAGTTTTTAACTGATCGAAATGGCAAAAAATCCAATGCTTCAGAAATGGTAGATTTTAATTTTACTTCCGAGTTGTATTGAGCCTTTTGAGTAATTTTTTGACAGATATAGGGACTATAATACTCCTTATGACTAAATGATGTATATACTGGTGCTATTAGCAAGTGAATTAAATGTTGTAATGTCATTGCCTTTAAACCTCTTCTCTGCACTTAGATTGAAATATTGTCTTATTGGAAAATACAGGACAGATCTGAACTATTTTCACACTGGTTCACCAATAACATTCTAACTTGTAAATACAGATTTTGTTTTCTTTTTATAAAAGCAGTTATAAGCTTACCTCATTGGGGTAAAATATCCCAAATCACTGGTATGTCTCTAATTAAAGCGTGCAAAATATGTCCTTTTCCTTTCGAAATTTCATACCAATATCATACGGAATATCCCAATTAAACTTTTTTCATCACTTAAAATAATTTTAATCCAAATGTTTATTGCTTCATATATTTCTTTTTCAAACTAAGTGGAGACAATTTTTTGATATATACTAAACACGGACTCTGATATGTTTTATACCAGGGCTGTTCAACGCAACGGCCGCGGGGCGCCATGGTACACTTTGAAGATTTTCTTGGCACCAGGGTGCCAAGAAAATCTTCAAAGCTTTTTGGAGGTTTCCTGTTATTCGGCATTTTAGAAGTAAAATCCTGTTGTAAAGAATTTTTTCTTTAAAATTATTCTTATTTCCATCAGAGATATTTTCAAAACTTTCAGAAACACATTAAAAATCTGAAATATACTTTGAAAATCTAATCTTGTACATCTTTACGATTTGTAGTTATTGTTTATAAAGCAATTATGATGGTTAAATTTGGTAATAAATGGAAATAGTTTTCATTCGCACTTAAGAAGTATTAGAAAAATAAATCTTTTTCACTTCCTTCTGCCCCATTGAAGACACACATGCATGAATATTGAGCTATTTTCTTTTTTTGCTGTTATTACACTGACCTGTCTGCTTTATGCGAGGGATAAAAGAGCTTAATTTTTCCTTATTGATTTTTGAAATTTTAGGTTTTTTTTTTAAATTTTCTTGGAAAAATTAATAAAAAGTGCAGAATGATCTCCATCTATGAAAGCACTTCCAGACTATGGAACCATGGATTGGTCACTATCATAATTATCATTCTTTTTGTACGTTTTCTAAAACTAAATTCACGTTTTCAAAATAAGCGAAAGCGTATTTTTACATCCTAAAAGAAACCTAGTAATATATCCAATCTCCATGTTTATTTAATTTTAATTTTTTTAATTGTTGTTATTATAGGCATGATTAAAATTTTTGGCAACTTAATCTGCCAACAGTTTTGAGACAGACCTCGTAGGTGCCTTTTGTCTTGCTACCTTAATATTAATTTGCATCAAATTAAGACGTGCATACTACCGCATGTTTTAGTCACATGAAAAATGATACCCTTCATTGAGTGCCAAGAGCTGAGGTGCGCCCCTGTTTACTGAAAGATTGAACAGCCTTGTTTTATACACTGCTCAAAACAATTAAAGGATATTGCAGTTCTAGGTGGATTCTGGGAAACTTTTTAGCTGATTGATACATGGTCGACAGACATAGTAAGTTACATGAGAATAAATTACACATGTTTGGCAGAAAAAAATGCATTTTATTGCGCATTTGTGTACAAAAGGAAAAAAAACACAATTTGTACATATGAGAAAAAAAGAATAAGAAAAGGTGTTTTCTTCAAAGAAAATCATTTTCAGTAGGGGGAATGGTTTCCACGGGCGGCCAGCAACGTTGAACACCTTTGAGGCATGGACTCAATGAGGCTATTAATGACGAGTGGGGGTATTCTGCCCCACTCTTCCAAAAGAGCTCTTTCTAGTTCTTGGAGAGTTTGTGGGGGTTGTTGGCAAAATGAGTTGGCAAATGAGTTTTAGCAAAAACTCATTTTCCTAGAGCGTCCCAAAGTGCTCGATTGGATTCATGTCTGGAAAACACTGGCCATTCCATTCGAACGATTCCTTCCTCGAAAAGGAAATCCTCCACCAGGTTTGCACGATGTGGCCTGCAGTTATCGTCCATTAAAATGAAGTTATCTCCGATTGCTGCAGCGTAAGGGACTACAATAGGTCTGAGGATCTCATCCCTATATAGGCGACCAGTCAGAGCTCCATCTCGAATGATGTAGAGGTCAGTGCGCCCGTCAATGGAGATGCCACCATACACCAACACTCCTCCACCGCCAAATCTGACACTCTCGTGCACGAACGCAGGATTATTCCTACTGCCACGGTCCCTCCAGATGAAAATACGCTTATTATCCGGAGGCACAGAAAAACGGGACTCGTCAGAAAACAGAATATTGCTCCATTCATTTCTCCTCCAGTTGACATGCTCGGTTGCCCACTCCCTGCGGTCGCGACGATGCCTTGATGTTAATCTAACACATAGCATCGATCGGCGAGCATACAGTCCTGCAGCATGGAGCCGGTTTCGGACAGTCTGAGGTGAAATCGTGGTGCCTGTAGCCGAACGAAGGTGTTGTTGGAGAAGAGTAGCGTTCATGTTTCGGTGTCTCCGAGCTGTTAACGCTAAATACCGATCTTCATTGAGCGTTGTTGCCCGTCTACGACCTTGCCCTGGTCTTTGGCCTGCACATCCACTCTCCGAAAAACGGTTCCAGATCCTGGAAATGACACGTTGTGACACTCCAATGGCTTGCGCTACTTCGGCTTGAGTTTGGCCGCTTTCTAACCTACCAACAATTCTCCAAGCTTCTGAATCTGTCAAATGACTTCGCTGAGACATCGTACTTATCGAAACAAAGCAATCACTGAATGCCGATCATCCTTGTCTTCATTCTCTTTTATCCAGTTGAAAGTCAAATTTCATTCGCTTCCGCTGAAGCGACGTTTTTGATGTCGAACTCAAAATTTGCATACTCCACAGTTTGAAAACCAGAAAAATTTGCATTTGTGATTCTTTTCTTCTATTTTCGGCAAAAAAAATTTCGTTTATATCTTATCGTTTATATAATTTTATATAAAACTTCAAATATCCTTTAATTGTTTTGAGCAGTGTATTTTAAAGAATTCTCAACTTTTTATGAACTTTTTACGACACTCTGGCGAGTGTCATGCTGCTTTTTTCACAGTAGACGCACTCTTCTTTGGACCTGACAAAGAAGAACTCAGTTTTTTTTTAAATGCCTAGCGAACTCTAATATTTTTATGGTGTGTTTAAAAGTTTTTATTTCTTCACAATTCTCTGACATTTAAGCTAACTGCGCAGAAATCCCAGAAGTATATTTCACTCAGAGAACCTTATTGGTAATAACACCCGATCTGTCATTTAGACAGCTCAACAGAATAAACTGCAGGTGAGGAAACTTTATATAAACAATGGGTACATAGGTAATCTATTATTTTAACACAATTAAACAGATTGGTAAAGTTATCATATGAATTGAATATTTAAATTTGAGCGAAAAAGAATCTCCAGTCCGCGAATCGAATCCAGATCGTTCGCCAATATTCTATCATTTGAGCTAACTGAAATGAACTGACGAGCATATTTGACTCAGAGAACCTTATTGTTAATAACATCAGGTCTATAAATTGAACAGCTGAACAAAATAACTGCAGGTAAAGGAACTGTATATAAACGTAGATAAATTGTTATTTTAGCAGTATCAAACAGATTGGTAAAGTTATTACACGAAATGAATATCAACCAATTTCGCTTAGTTGGAAATATTCAATTTGTATGATAACTTTACTAATCAGTTTTATTGTGTGCAAATGCTTGTTATTCTGATGTTGTTACGATCTAGAATTTGACCGCTATCGAAGATCAGAAAGCCTTTTACTTCTCCCCAAGATAAAAATGTTTTGCCAACAAAAAGAATGTGCTAAGAATATCTTTTTAATGGTTTGTTAAATTACGTGCGGAAATATCTACCAATCACATGCTGCGATTTAGAAATGAAACTGTAAAAAGATGTACAATTTAGCTAATTAATATTTTTAAATTTTAATTGCACTATCACGTATTTTTTTTTTTTTTTTTTTTACACAAATATTTGATAGAGAACTGATTTCCTTGTTTTTGTGTCGTTTCTTTAATTTTCCACCCGACTACATAAAATATGTCCTACTATACTCAGTTTCGGTTACTAGCCTCCGATGCTATTTCTTTCAGAAAAGCTAAAAAGTGTCGTGTCAAAAATTATGGCCCACTTTTTCATAATCTGGCCGTTAAAACGGGACATTCATACAATCTATATATTTAAAAGACCAGGCTGTTTTTTTAGTCATCAGCCCTGAATTTTCTACTCAACCGATTTTGATAATTATTTTTAAAATGAAAGCTATTTATTTGTAGTTGTGCCCATTTTAGCTATTTTTTAATTTATTTCCATTTTAGCCTCCGATGCTATTTCTTTCAGACAAGCTAAAAAATGTCGTGTTATCAGCCCTAAATTTTCTACTCAACCGATTTTGATAATTATTTTTTTAAATGAAAGCTATTTATTTGTAGTTGTGCCCATTTTAGCTATTTTTTAATTTATTTCCATTTTTATATTTTATTTTTAATTTTAAATGCTTTTTACGATATTTCTTCAAAATGGTGGCAACTTAGTTTAGCTTTTCTCTCGATAATAAAAATATATTTTCCAAAATGATTGCTTATAATTATGCACTAATTGAGGTAAAAAAAATATATTTACTGAGAAATAATAATAATGTAAATAAAATAACAGAAAATAATTTATGATAAAAATTAATGTCTAAAGCAAAATAAGAAAAATTTCAAATGAGGAAAATGATGTCAATCAGCAACCAGATAAATGGGAATTACAATATTATTACAGATGTCTTTTTTATATTACTAATAACGGTAACTTTTAAAAAACATTTGAAGAGAAAATGACGTCACTATTTAAAACATAGCATTTTTAATCATAACGATATTAGGTACTACTCTGTTATCCCGTCGACCAATTTCGCCAAATTGTACAAATCGCCAAACTAATAGCCAAATTATACATATTGACATAATTTTTATTTTAAATAACGAAAAAACAAATAATTAGTAGAATATTAATAAAAATATTAATAAAAAGTCGAAACAAAAATCACTTAATGACATTTTAAACACATGAATCGTATTTAATGTCATTGAATGTGACATTCACGATCATCTATTATTGGCATTTAATCTTATAGTTTGGCGATAACTTTTTGGTCGACGAAATAACCTGGTAGTACCCCATATTAAATTTCAATATTTCTTTTCATTATGGACACTGAGATTGAGATTTTACTTTCAGATGACTTCAGTTAGTGAAAATAATGTCGCAGTAAAAATGAAATTATTTTTTTTTAATAAAACCATTTTTTTGTGAGTGCATATAAAATAAAATTTCTGGATTTCATCGGCACTCAGATTACAATTTTAACTGAAAATGTGCGAATATTTGCATGCAAAATTGTAACTGGCAAACTTGACTTTTAGTTTATAAATATATATATTATATATTGATTCAATAATGTAATTACTTTTTTTTTTTTTTTTTTTTTTTTTTTTTTTTTTTTTTTACCAAATCGATCGGATCTTTTAAACATTTCATTCGTCGAATTCGACGGGATTCCACTCGTTTTATTGTTAAATTGCATTTCCTTTTACTCAGAGTCAAAGCGTTTAAACTAAAGAAAAAATTCGTTTTTGATGAATCTAGTCAATGAAGAAGTAGCACGTCAAGTTGTATGTCTCTATTATTCCGCAATTCCAATGTCTCAGAGAGAAATTGCTATTCAATTGGGTATTTCACGCCGTTCTGTTTGCTATTATATTGATAAACACAAGTAAAATGAAGTTAGTTATTTACAATCTAAACGGGGTCGCCTTTCTAAAAAACCTCTATCGATTTTTTTTTTTTTTTTTTTTTTAATCGGAGGCGAAATTGAATTCTGCAATGACAGAATCTACATTCAACTTGTAATTGCTAATTCAATTGTTTCTTTCGTGTTGCCATCTACTAAAAAACAATTCAATAGTTTAAAAAAGAAACGATAACACGTGTTCTTTCTTTTTATACATCAATAAAAATTCTGATTCTCCTGATAGTTTTGAACTTTTGAAATTGACGTCATTCGAAAGAGAAAATGCATATTTTTCATAAAAATATGCATAAACTGTTATCAAATATGTGTTAAAACAACATCGCACGTTTATTTATATTTTATTTTCAATTTTAAATGCTTTTTACGATATTTCTTCAAAATAGTGGCAACTCAGTTTAGCTTTTCTCTCGATAATAAAAATTTATTTTCCATTATCACTTTCCACCAGTCAGAAGCTTTATTTCATCAGTAAACATGTCCTCGCATTTAGAAAAAAAAGTTAATTGTTTTCGTAAAATTCAACCACAATAAAATGATTGCGTATAATTATGCACTAATTGAGGTAAAAAAATATATTTACTGAGAAATAATATTAATAATGTAAATAAAATAACAGAAAATAATTTATGATAAAAATTAATGTCTAAAGCAAAATAAGAAAAATTTCAAATGAGGAAAATGATGCCATTCAACAACCAGATAAATGGGAATTACAATATTATTACGGATGCCTTTTTCATATTACTAATAACAGTAACTTTTAAAAAACATTTGAAGAGAAAATGACATCACTATTTAAAACATCGCATTTTTACTCCTAACGATGTTACATTTCAATATTTCTGTTCATTATGGACACTGAGATTGAGATTTTACTTTCACATGACTTGAGTTAATGAAAATAATGTTATAAAAAAATGAAATTAGTTTTTTTTTTTTTTTTTTTTTTTTTTTTTATAAAACTATTTTTTTGTGAGTGCATATAAAATAAAATTTTTGGATTTCGCCGGCACTCAGATTACAATTTTAACTGAAGATGTGCGAATATTTGCATGCAAAATTGTAACTGGCAAACTTGACATTAAGTTTGGAAATATATTTATTATATATTGATTCAATAATGTAATTACTTTTGCTTTTTTTAAAACCAAATCGATCGGGTATTTTAAACACTTCATTCGTCGAATTCGACGGGATTCCACTCGTTTTATCGTTAAAATGCATTTCTTTTTTCTCAGAGTCTATAAAAAAGCGTTTAAACTAAAGAAAATATCCGTTTTTCATGAAACTTGTCAATGAAGAAATAGCGCGTCAAATTGTATCTCTTTATTATTCCGCAATTCCAATGTCTCAGAGAGAAATTGCTAATCAATTGGGTATTTCACGCCGTTCTGTTTGCTATTATATTGATAAATACAAGAAAAATGAATTTAGTTCATTGCATTCTAAACAGGGTCGCCCTTCTAAAAGACCTCTATCGATTTTTTTCTGATCGGAGGCGAAGCTGAATTCTGCAATGGCAGAATCTATATTCAACTTGTTTGTTTCTTTTTTTATTTATTTAATATTGATAAAATGATACAAATATTTTGTATTAATAAAACGATATTAATCCTTAAAAAAAAAAAAAAAAAAAAAAAAAAAAACAATAATCTTTTGCTTTTGGCATGTTTTAGAAACAAAAAAGAGAAACAATTGTTAACATTTCCATTTTTTTTTTCATTTTCATACATTTCAACAATATTTCCTCGTTAGCCAATAAAAAACTTTAATATTTCCTTATCTTTATTTATTTGATCACTAAACTGATCAACCATTTAACGACTCATGAAAGTCAAACCCTGTAAGAAGCCTTGTTAGCAAAAATTGTTTCTTCCCTATTATATTGAAAAAACTCTTACACTGTAAGGCAAAATAAGATTTAAGACATTAAATAAAAACGCAATAACACTATTTTTAACCCCTTAACGCGCAGTGTTGCCGGGTCGGCAACACCTAAAGTTCCCCCTGTTTAGAGACACAAAAACTCCGTGAATATTTAAAAAACTTATCTAATGGCTACTATCTTTCTTATGAGTTCTAGATGGCAGCACCAAAGAGATCAAATTCTACTGTTTTTAAATAATAGGTAAAATGTTTTACTGTAATACGGGCTTCACAGCAATGCTCTTCTCACTGCGCTTATCAATGCTTTACTTATGGGAGGTTACCACTTCGGCAACAGCTGTATAATTAAAATGTTAATGCAGTCTTTACAAAGCAATACCTGTGTACTCCTCTAGGCCTAAATATATTGCCTATTTTTTAGGTGCGTTCGTAATTATGTAAATACGTAGCACCTATTGTTGTTGCTCAGTCCGTCCGTCCGTCTGTCTGTCCGTCTGTCCGCATATAACAACGCAAAAACTACCCAACGGAATCGTTTGAAATTTAAAATACATAATTATAACATAATTTTGTCGAGTCATTTCAAATGTTATGAAAATCGGATGCATAGATCAATTGCAGGGACAACCAAAAGGATTCCGTTACATTGCGGTCAATGGGAAAAAAAATTCAAATGCATTTTAATCGTTTGAAATTTAAAAATATAATTATTACGTAATTTTGTCGAGTCATTTCAAATGTTATGAAAGTCGGATGCATAAATCATTTACAGGGACAATCAAAAGTATTCCATTACATTACGGTCACTTGGGAAAAAGTTTCAAATGCATTTTAATGATGTTACATTCATTCGAACATATTAGAATTGGCATGAATCTATGAAATATATACTAAAATATGCATTCTGTACAATCTGTGATGCAAAGAATTTTTATTATTAAATTACAGGGCCACACAAAAGTATTCCACTACATAATGCTATACTGGGAAACATTGTTTGGGACGTGTTTTAATTATATTCAATTATTTCACATTTTATGAATAAGATATACATTGCTGAGGTGTAATAAAAATTACTTCCTGCATATTTACAGAAACGTAAAGATTTCGACTACTATACTGTATACGGAGTACGCTCTACTATATCAGCAAGATCTGAATATTTTTAAAACTTCGTTATCATACGAACGCACCTCATTTGCTATGTTCACGTGCAATTTCCAACTTGTTTTTCTTTAAATTCCAACTTTAAAGAGTAGTGCGCCGGAAAGGGTTAAAGGTCTAGAATAACGCTTCATTTCTTACAGAAGAGCATTTTACTATAATAAAGTTTTACTATAAAAAATTATCTATGGAAACTATTGTTACCATAGAGGATATACAAAATTTTCAAAATATCGGCAGGACACAAAGTCCATAAAAACTTTAAAAAATCATAAAAGCCGGAAAAATATTCGAAATAAAAAACGGTTTGCAGGTTTAGCATCTGTACACTCTTTATTTAAAGAAAAAAAAAAATCTCACTCAACGAAGGAGTGAAATATTTTCGGAGGAGTTTCATTCCTTCTGAATGTCAGCGTTATCGAAAAGGGATATTTTGCAAAAAAGAGAGAGAGAGAGAGAGAAAAAAAAAAAAAAAACGGCCTGATAAATCATTTCTGTCGAAGCACATGTTGTTGATTTCAAATACGACATTTCGGTAGAAAAAATAAGATTCTTAGAAATAATAATATAAAATTTTCCTACCTTGCGGGTTCTTGAGGGATGTACGGTGGGCAGAATCACAATTCTTGGTCATCTTCAAAAACAGAAAATCCACAGCAAAAAATGACAAAACGTAAACACACAAAAAAGGTTGATTATTTACAAGCGCGCAGAATATTACATGTTTCTTAATCATTATTCTTAATACGACTACATCAAAATCTGAAAAGTACAAAAAGAACATTAATAAAAAAGATCGTAAAATAACCAATCAGTGTTTAGTTTGCACAAGAAAGAAAAAAAAATAAATAAATGTTCTAAAATGATCGGCCGCTGGCGCCAGGGGTCTTCGTGAAGAGTGTTTTCACACTCCGCACCTTGAGTTCATTAGGGGACAGAACTCAATCACTGCAGTTGGAGTCTTTCGGGCGGCCGTACAATTCGACCACGGCGAGTAATTAAACGGTCTTGCAGTACTGCATCACTTTGATTATTGGCGATTCCATTCACCTCCAAAGAACAAAGTTTCTTAATGGGACGAATTAGCATTCCAGTTGCAGTCTTCAACTTTACTACGCGCACAACGCCATCTTGACTGGGTATAAGTTCGGTAACTCTACCAAGAGGCTAGTTTATTCGGCTAGAATTTTCCGTCCATATCAGGACAACATCTCCTACACACAAAGATCTTGATTTTTTCCCACTAAAGACCGAACATTTTAATGTGCCGAGGTATTCACTTCTAAATCTTGATTTTAGATCATTTCTAATTTTCATTCTATAATGGTATCGTTTATTCATTTCTTTGTGGTCTAGAAATTCTAATTCGGGCATACCTATTTTAGTATTTTCCTGTAAGAACATTGAAGGAGTTATAACTTGAAGATCTTCATTATTATCTGTAACATACGTCAAGGGGCGGGCATTTATAATAAGGTACCCTGGGGTAATAACGCCACGTTAAGGTTCTAGCAATTTTCACGGCTCAGTTTTAGTTTGTATTTTTCAAACAAATATATGATTTGATACAACAACTCATTGACTATCTATATAAAAAAAATAATTTAACAGATATGAATACATAAAATGTAATGGCGTGATTTCTTGACCAATGCTATTTGGCGTTATTACCCACCTATATGGGTAATAACGCCATGCAAACAAAACTATGAAATAAGTTGGAATAATTGCATGTAGCTTGCCCAATTCTAAAAATACAAACTCTCAGCTCTAGAAATTGACAAATTGCATCCTAAGCTATTGAAAATGCTCATTTTTTGTGAAAGTGTAAGAAAAATAAAGGTGAGGTGTGGGGAGGGGGGGGGATGAGGCAAAAGAATATCAGACCGTGAGCTTCTTTTTGCTTAAAAAGAACCGCTTAAATAGAATTATTAGAAACATTGCACAGTTTTAATTGTGTTTATTTGAATCAGTATTTAGGATGTAGCTCGGCCACTGAAGGGAATCAACCGGGGTAAAAATTGCAAGGATTGGCGTTATTACCCCGTTATAGTTATTGCGCTGTACATTTTAAATTACAAATTATCTCGAGAAAATATCCAAAATCTTCAACAACATTTTGAAAGGCCATAAAATGTACTACAAATTTATGTAATTAGCAAAGTATTTCCGGATAAAAAAAATAGTCTTCACATCACAAAACGTATCTCGCAAATTTTAGATCAAGCGTTAATTTTAGCTGCTTGTGAAAACAATAAGACCTAAAAATGAAACAAATTAACTTGAAGCTATTTTTTGCGATTTATATAACTCAAAAAACATCTGCGCAGAACACATGAGTGTCATTTACCAGATTATTTCATAATTATGCAAAATATTAGCATTTGGCGTTATTACCCCGTCTGGCGTTATTACCCCAAGGTACCTTACTTTCACAATCACAGATAACAATATGTAGTTCTTCAAAATTTAAAGACGATTTGCCCAATACCCTTCTCAACATTCGTTTCAGTATTCCCACAAGTCTTTCCCAAAATCCACCCCACCAAGGTGCAGAAGGTGGAATAAATTTCCAATCTATACGTGAAAACGCAGTAACCGCTTTTACTTTTTCATAGTCAATGTTTTTCAATAAATTGTGGCAGCCAGTAAAGTTTGTGCCGTTATCCGAATATATTATTGCAGGACGACCTCGTCTAGAAATAAAGCGCTTCAGTACTAAGATAAAGCTTTCGGTTGAAAGAGCTGTTAATAGCTCGAAATGCACACTCTAAAAACTGCACACGTGACTATCAAAATCCAGACTTTAGATTGATTCTTCAAATAAAGAGGACCGCACAGATCGATTCCTATTATTTCGAAAATCGCGGCTTCTCTGACTCGATCAAGAGGTAAGACACTTTCTGCTACATCAGGTGGTTTTGCTGAGTGTCTTTTACAAATGATACATTTGCCGATTACCTTTTTGATTGTTTTCCGACTCTTCAGCACCCAGTAATTTTCTCGTAACGCAGTCATCAGCAAGGGTACGCCACAATGACCGAATTCTAAATGTTTCGAAAATATAATCTGTTCTACGACGTAATGATTTGAAGGGAGTAAGATAGGTAATCAAAAATTAAATTCATCTTCTCGTTGAAATATCTTCGTTTTTACGCGTATGATTCCTTCCGAATCTGTAAAAATATTCAGGCATTTCAGTCTTTGATTATGTTCATTCACAAAGGATTCCTTTTGAACTAATTTTAATAATACTGTTTCTGCCGCTTTTAATTCGTTGTGTGTTAATTGACCGAATATTCTGTCGGTACTACCCCTTTTCGAATTTTGGTAAAATCGCAAAATCAAACCAGTAACTCGCAAAATTTTATTGTAAGAAGAATAGCGATTATAAAATTGCGCCTCATCACTCTCTACATTAGGAGCGGTCACAATAGTTTTTCTTTTTTTCAGAATTCACTATATCCATATTAGGAAAAATATTAGTACTAGGCCAATTTTCCTTTGATTCTGAAAGCCATGATGGCCCTAACCACCACTGAGATTTAATAAGGGATTTTGCACAACAACCGCGTGACGGTAAATCTGCTGGATTCATATGTCCAGGTACGAAATTCCATGAAATGTTGGGGGTAAGCTTTCGAATTTCCCTAACTCTATTTTCTACAAATGTAGCCCAAGGACCTTCCCGTTTTATCCAGTATAACACGTCCATTGAATCTGACCAATAGAAAGTATCAACATTTTCTAATATCAAATCGTTTTTAATGCTATTAGACAATCTAGCTCCAATACAATAGGCCAATAACTCAAGGCGTGGAATGGAAATGTCCTTTAGAGGAGCTACTCTAGAACGAGCCTGAATAGGTTGACAAGTTACACGATTTTCTACTTCATTTCTTAGATAAATGCATGTAGCGTAAGAAAATTTACTAGCGTCCCAAAAAATATGTAAAGATAAGTTTCCCTCTTTTAGAGATAAGTTAGACAATCTTCGCGGGATCTCAAGATTTCCCAAATCATTAATTTCCTTAGTCCATTTTCTAAATTCCTTAACTATCTCATCGGGCAGCTTGGAGTCCCATGACACCTTTATTTTCCAGCATTTCTGTAAAAGTAATTTTGGAATTAAGGTCACGGGGCAAGTGAAACCGATGGGATCGAATATTTTATGAGTTAAGGACAAAATTGTTCTTTTAGTGATGCACTCATTTTCCAATTTAAAATTCCGAAAATCACACGACAATGTATCAATGTATCAATGTATCAATGTATGTTGGTGTCCCACATTAAACCAAGTAAGGGAATTTTATCCTCATCCGCATCACTCAAATGACCCTTTTTATTAAAGCTTAATCCAATTTCTTCGCACCGATTATGACACCAACCACGAAGATCAAATTGTGCCGAAGCTAAGAGTTTCCGTGCTTCATTGCGAAAATATTCTAACTCTTCTAATGATTCTACACTTGCTACACAGTTATCTACATAGAAAGATTCTTTAAGTTTTATAGCAACATCTTTAATGTTCTCAGGTGCTTCATCTAAGTGACATGTTAGAGTAGCGGCCAAAAGGAAGGGGCTACAACTAATCCCAAAGACAACCCGACAATGTCTATAAATTTCAAGGTTTTCTGAATTCCCATCTCTCCACCAGAAAAAACGTAAATAATCTCTATCCTTTTCATTTAGTGATATCTGTAAAAAAGCTTTACTAATATCTGCTACAATACCTATCTTTCCCACTCTAAATCGATTTAGGACAGAAGGAATTAGTTCAATTAAATTAGGTCCCTTCTCTATACAATCATTTATGGAAACAGAACCCTTAACATGTGCTGATCCATCAAATACTGGCCTAATTTTGGTCGTAGAATTAGGTTTTATTACAGCTCTATGAGGGAGATAATGGACTTTGGTGTTAAGTTTTTCCTCTCCTTTCACTCTTTCAATAATCCCTTCCGTTTCCCACTCATTTAAAACTGCTTTGTAATCTTTCAACAGACCGCAATTTTGGAGATTCTTAATATTATTTTGCAGACGTTTTATCGCTAAATCTTTATTACTTGGAATGGGAGGATGCTCACTTAACCAGGGAAGACATACTTTGTACCTACCATCAGTTTCGCGTCTTACGGTTTCTTTAAAATGCTCCAAAACTAATTTCTGAACTTCTTCCTTAGTTTGTTTTTCCGCCGGATCTACTATGCCTAAAGAATCTAAATTCCACAAATCTGTAATTTTGGCATCGTTTACATATAATGAAAGGACCAAAAGAGAACTATCCCTTTCATTTCCGCCAATTTTGCCCATAGTAGTCCAACCTAGTTTTGTTTGCATCGCAACCAAACCACAAGATAAATTTTCTATTTTTCCTGTAAACAGTTCTCCCACAACATCTGCTCCCAAAAGTACATGTATTTCATTTAAATTTCTTTCATATAAACAATTTTTACCTTCAGGGCAGATATCGCTCAAAAATATTTTTTTCCTTTTAATTCCGCAATACAAAGAATGTCTCTAATTTTGGGTACATTAGCACAAATTTTTTCTTGTTCCATTACCTCAATTTTAATCTTTTTACCTCCCCTTAAACCCCTAAAATTAACAGAATAACAGTTATGATCTACCGTTGTTTCGGTACCTCCAAACAACCCGTGAGTAATTCTGACCTTTCTTAAACTTTTTAATTCCATTTTATTGGCTACGAACTTTGAAATATACGACTTAGAAGAGGCCGTATCTAACAATGCGCGTACTATATATTCACAACCATTATTTCTTACATAAACATATAAAGTTTGTAAATAAACTTCTTTCGGCAAGTTTTCATTCGCAAAAAGGACAGTATCCGACACTTCGGTCTGTTGTTTAAATTTTTCCTTTTTTACGTTTCTATAACAAAATAATGTGTTATGATTCCCGTTACAATTTCGGCATTTTATATTTTTTTTGCAAAAACGCGATAAATGTTTTTTCACTTCTAGGCACTTAAAACATGCTCCTTTTTTCATTAGAATGTTCTTAATTTCATCAATAGATAACTCATTAGTTCTATCGCAATTAACCGATGAGTGATGAAATGATTCACAAAAAACGCAGTTTATTACGTTTAAATCCTCTTTTTTGTTCGTTGACACAAAATCGTTAGCTGTCGGATAATTTTTTTGTTTATTGTTGTTTCGAAACGAATTAAAGTTTTTCTTTTCAGGAGGAATAAAAATTTTCCTATCTTCGTTAATTGGGTTTATTACTAGATTAGCCTTTTCTGTTGCTTTTAAACAAGTAGATAAAAAATTCATTAGTTCTTCAATTTCATAAAATCCTTTTTCATTATAGGACTTGTTAAGTTCTATTAACAAATCTTTCGGAATTGTTTTCAAAATGGTTGTACATAATACACTTGAAATGTTATTTATATCAGTTCCTAAGCTTTGCAAACTTCTCAGTTCCACTGATAATTTATCAAAATATTGTCGGAAAGCATATATATCATTCGAAGTTCTCAACGGCTTGATAGCTAAAAGATTACTAATATGATTGTGTATTAATAATTGTTTATTAGCAAACCTACAATTTTATAGCCGCATCGTAATTTTTTTCGGAAACAGGAAAACCTTCAATTGTGTTTAAAGCGGTCGATCTTAATTGCGATCTTAAATAATTAAATTTATCAACTTTATTTAACGACTTATTATCATGAATGGCCGATTCAAAACTGCTCCAAAAGGAAAGCCATTCATTTATATTTCCATCAAATATTGGTATATGCAATTTCGGTAACTTAACTTTTACAGAATTATCCACTTTTTCATTAAATGCACTGTCTGAAAATTGTTCTTTGTTACTTTCTTGTTTTGATTTTAAATTTAAAAATCCGGCATTTAATTCTCTAATTTTCTTATTTGCGCGTGACTTCCATAATATTACATTTTCGCTATACTTTTCAGCGGCTTCTAATTCTTTCTCTAAATCATCGGGATTGACTAATAATTCAGTTGAATTACCTGTTGTCTTAAGTGACTTAAATTTGTCGGTCAATGTTTCAACATGTTCTTGCAGTTCTTCAATAGACACATCATCTGATTTTATGGAAGTTTCGATTTTATTTAGAATTTTCGTAACAGCAGATTGAAAAATCGTTCTTCTTTTTTTAAGTGTTTCTAAATTTTCAGCCATTTTTTTTCTTTTTCTCTACTTAATTAGTTAATTTCGAAATTCAAATTCTTAATTATTTCAAAATATATTACCACCGTACATCCCGCGGCAGGGATGCCATGTTGATTTCAAATACGACATTTCGGTAGAAAAAATAAGATTCTTAGAAATAATAATATAAAATTTTCCTACCTTGCGGGTTCTTGAGGGATGTACGGTGGGCAGAATCACAATTCTTGGTCATCTTCAAAAACAGAAAATCCACAGCAAAAAATGACAAAACGTGAACACACAAAAAAGGTTGATTATTTACAAGCGCGCAGAATATTACATGTTTCTTAATCATTATTCTTAATACGACTACATCAAAATCTGAAAAGTACAAAAAGAACATCAATAAAAAAGATTGTAAAATAACCAATCAGCGTTTAGTTTGCACAAGAAAGAAAAATAAATAAATAAATGTTTTCAAATGATCGGCCGCTGGCGCCAGGGGTCTTCGTGAAGAGTGTTTTCACACATGCAGAATGTGTGAATCCAGTTATGCAATACATTGTTTGGCTTAGTGTTTCTTATCTATCCATTTTTTAAAAAGTGAGTGAGATGTTTGATGTTAATCGTAGCTCTATATATATTAATCGTAAAGAAAGTTTATTCTTTTGTACGAAAAATACAAGCTTAATGGCAGAAAACAATATCAACGATGACCGGTTTGCAAAGACAAAATTTTTCTCTTGCGGTATATTCTGAGTAAAAGATACTCAGGTAATATTGTTGTATTTTTAGATTTTTACAGTGTATTTATGATTTTGACGTTAATGTTATTATTTTCAAACAGAAAATATTAATTTCTATGATTTTAATTTTTTTAATATAAATGTATTCTAAAATATTTTCTAAATTTCATATTATGTTTTAGTACTTTTGGAAAATTCAAAACAATTTATTGTGATCTATAAAATAGTATTGAAAATAGTATTGTCTCATATTCAAGCTGTATAATTACATTAAGACTTAATTAATGTAAAGAAATATTATTTTTTATTTGCATCATTACTTGTTAACGCATTTTGTTTAATCAAACACTGAAATATTAGTGGAACATAGATCAATGATAAAAAGTTTTTTGTTAAAATATTTCAGTATGTATTATATAAGGATTTGTTAAATTATAGTCATCTACACTGTAAAAAGAAAAAAAAAATCCGTAACCTTAATAATCAAAATTTATCGAAATCTGTTACGCTTATTAAAATTTTATAGGTACACTGTACAAGAAAATGATGTCATTCTACAAAACTTGTAAGCAAAAACTAGAAACATCTGTAAATTTACAAAAGCGTCTACTAAAATTTTGGTAATTTTACTAAAATTTTATTCGTAATCCACGTTAGCGTTACTTACAAAGTTCTGGGTATCGGGTTTTCCAAAATATCTCTTAGTAACATTAAATTTTTTAGATTCAAAGTGCAAATCTATATATATTACATGAATTTTTATTGTTGCCATTGCGTAAAAAGTTCTTGGAATATAATTGTACTAGAAAATGTTTTGTAATTTTCCAAATTTTTATAAAGGGTAGCTGAGCACTAAAAGCTGAATTCTATATTTAAGCATTTTCAAATGTTCATTTAATAAGAAAATAATCACATTCTCCTGACAGTAGTAAACTTTATACATAAATAAATCATAAATGTGTAGCTTTGTATATAGCTGAATGAACATAACATAGAACTTATGTCCTAAATTAGAAAAAAAAAGATTTTATTTTTATGCAATCTTTATTCTACACATATTTTTTAATGTTATAAAAAATATATTAATGTATAATAATGTAAGAAATAACTGTAGAAACTATTTTTTTTTACATTAAAAATAAAACCGCCACGTAACGCTAAAGTTATATGTACAATGTATACATACAATAAAATATATCATTATAAAAAAGATAACAGAAAAACAACGCAACTTATGATTCTAAGTTAGGAATAAAATATTGTCTTGATTTGAAGCTATTTCTTTTCCAAGATTATCATAATAAAAATTTTCTGCTTCAAGATTACATTAGAAAAAAAAGGGGTTTTGAAAAACAGTTGCGTATGCGCGAGGGGCGAAAAATGTTGATTTGTGTGACGTTTAATAAAAGCAGAAATATGATAAAACATAGTATCTGATACTATAAAAGTAACTTCACTGTAAAAAATAACGGACGATTTAACGGAAGTATTACTGGTAATCTAGACGCCAGTACTATTTACTGTTTTTTAACTGAAAAATTCCCCTAAATTCCGGGAAAAAGGTCGAAAAAAACGGAATATTCAAGGAAATTTTTCCGTTAAAAAACAGTAAATAGTACTGGCGTCTAGATTACCAGTAATACTTCCGTTAAATCGTCCTTTTTTTTTTTTACAGTGTTGAGTTAAATATTTAATTCATTCGAGGTTTAGCTTTTACAAGCTAAAAAGTAAAAGCGAAAAATCTAAAATCTTTACCATTAAATATGAATTTTAATAGTGTCATACACATGTTATGTCCCAATGGATGAAAGCTCTTTTAAAATTTCTCTCCAATCTTGACCATTTATAGGTATATTAATAGCAAAATTTAAGAATTGACGTGAAATTTCAAAAAATCAATGAAATATCTATAACTAATGAAAGTATGCATGAAAAATATTTTAAAAAAATCAAAGCTATTAAAGACAAAAAAAAAAAAAAAATCTTTTTAGTATGAAATATATTAAAAATAAAAAAAAAATTATTAATTTCTCAAAAATAATAGTAGAACACTCCTTTAGTAATAGTGATTTAGTCAAAAAGGAGTGAAAAAGTAGCTTCTCAATAAAGAGTGCAATCACGCATGTCGATTAATTTAGTCCAAAAAATACTGAAAGTACCTTATCAGAAAGGAATAAAATGTCTTAAAAAAGAATGAAAAGAAAGAAACACTCTGCAATGTGGATAAAATTCACTCCAATAGGATAAGTATACTGGTGTGCAAAAATTTAGGACGAGGGTTTTTTTCGAATTTGACGTCAACCAGAAGTTTTCCACATTGACTAAAATCATACCTTAAGACCTCCAACATGTGAAAATATGGGACAAGAGATAAAAACCATCAGAACAAAATATCAAAAGGATACAAAAGCACTTTATTGAAAAAGTCACTTGGAGCATAAATGCAGAGAAGACAGAAACGTCCATCTTACAGTCACCTGGCAGAAAAAAATCAGTATCTAATAGGGGATACGATCACCCCCGGACTACAATGAAGGATTTACAACTTCTGTCCATGCTGAGAACGAGGTTGTATAGGAGTTGTTAAAGCATCGAGTCCCGATCCTCTTGTAACGCCAATTTTAGCTTCGTAATCATTACTGACGCCTGGTCACGTGATGCCAAGCGTCTTCAGAGAAGGTCCCACGTGTGTTCTATATGATTTAGTCCTAGAGAACTTGTAGGTCCATCGATGCGTTAAAAATGTTCACTTTTCAAGAGATTCTTCGTCAGCCGCTGTACGATGACGAGAATCGTTGTCTTCCGTGAAGAGGAAGTCTGGACCCAGCCAGAACACCTCTCAACAGACGCATGGGAGGAAGAAGAATCACGGTGCAATAGCAGATACCACATTCTGAACCTCCTTGAAAGGCGTGAAGGCTTGTATGACTACCAAGCAGGATACCACTCCAAAGAAGAACACTGGCACCCACAAAACTGTCCCTTTCGAAGATTTTCGAGGGGAATTACGTGTTTCCTGCTCTCTCCAGATGAAAAAACGTCCAAAATCACTAGTAATATTAAATCGCTCACATATGTAAGGAGTTCTCGAACCCACTCCAGTTGTATCCATTTCCTGTGTTCCTGGCAACACAGATACCGGCATCTCCGACGTGCACGTATTAATTGTACTCACCGTAATGGTTGTTGCGCATATAAACCACCGTTGTGCAGCCTTCTAACCATGTTACAACTTGATATCTGACGTCCAGTAGTCTGCTCCATCTGCCTTGCAATTTTAACAGCTGTCTGCCGCTTGTTTATTTTCGCCTGTAGTACAATATAACGGTCCTCTGCTGCTGTTATTGCTTGTGGGCGATCAGTGCTGAATGCTCAGACAACTGATCCCCTCGTTTGAATTGTACTCCACGCTCATGAAACGATGCTGTGAGCCATAAAGAGCTCTTGTGCCACACTTGGTACACTTCCACCTTCTTCCAACTTCTCAGTAATTCAACCTCGTGTAAAATAATCCAGATGACATCTTCAGGATTGCCTCTTGGCCATATCACACAATAGCAGTGAAAACATGTCATTGAAATCACTTTACACAGTGAAATAGACTTCACCAAATATCTGAATGACCACCGCCTCTGTGCTTTATCCCCCTTAGTACTTTCTCCTTTTACGTCATAAGCCATATATAAGCCTATCCTACAGAATTTGTTTCAGGTCTATCTCCTGATTGGTCTTTCATTTCGTTATGTTGCCTTTCTTGGTTTATGTTAATTAATCTGCTCTGTCCTTAATTTTTGCACACCAGTGTACATTTTCAATATCGGAAAGGAGCGAACTCCGTCTGAGTTAAAAACGCTGGATTTTTTTAAGAGAGTAGGCCACGGGATTTTTTATGGCAGCAATTAAAAATAACTCAAAAAACATCCAACAGATGATGATGAAAACGTTTGACTTCGGTGGAAATGTGCAAATGAGACGATTATAAGCACTTTCACTGCTTATCCATTATTAGTTGGACGATTGAGATCCGTATACTTGATCAGGACTAAGTCGCTGATTCCTGGTTCAGGTAAAATAACTTCATCAGCAACGCTTTATCTTTCGTATATCAGTATTAAGGATATGCTCTCAACCGTGAACTAATTGTCGATTAGCAGCGCAAGTTCTTAAAACCATCTTATTTGCACATTTCCATCGAAGTCGAACGTTTCCAGCGCCAACTGCCTGCTGTTTTTTGAGTTATTTTTTATTGTTGTCTTAAAAAAAAAAAAAAAAAAAAAAAAAAAAAAAAAATCCGTGAGCTACAGATGCTAACTCTGCAAACCTTTTTTTTTCGGGTATTTTTCTGACTTTTATTAATTTTTAAGGTTTTTATGGACTTTTTGCTCACCCGGTATAGAAACTTTATACTGAACTAATTTTTGACATATAACAAAAAATATCAGGATTCGAACATTTTAAAGACTTTCAAGGAGCCTTCACTAGAATTATCGTAAAAGCAATTTTTGCTTTAATTATTGAAAAAATTCTCCATATAATATATAATTATAAATAACATCATATAACCCCTTGTTTTCGCCTTAATTAATATGTCATTAAATACAGCCAATTTTAACATTATAAAAAAGTGGTGCCAATTAAAAAAATCTGAACTTTTTGAAAAATAGCCCATTGGCAACACTGAATCTGTCGAACACAGGCAATAAATGAAAATAAATTGAAATGGAGTTTTTTTAAATGAAAAATTTCGATTTCATACCGTAATTTAAAAAAAAAATTCTTTGTTCATCTTGGCCATCGTGAGACGTCGATTTTAAATTAAAAAAAGAATAGAATAGGAATTTCCTTGTATAAATGAGAAAGTTTGGCATTAAAAAGGGTCAAATTGGCCGTCTAGTATTCCTACCTCAGCGCGTCTCATGCGTTCATGCTTTCATATACAATAAATTATAGTTTCAATGTTCCTCTACCATGGAACAACCCTTAAAGTTTGTTCCATGAATTTAAAAATCACCCTGTATGTACTATACTGTCACCCTGTATATGTATACATAAATAAGGGTTAGAAAATATACTCAACAAGGTAAATTAACAAACTCAATGATTTAACATATCGATGTGCGTGATACATACAGTGATGCAAGCACTGTGCCAGAAACGGGCGGTTGATATCCTTATTTTAATAGTATTTCTCGTCTGATTTAATGACAATATTTCCCAGATTTAATAAAGTGTAGAATACTATTAAATTTTAGTGGTTAAAGTCAGTCATTTGTGTCGCTGCGCTTCCATCCCTGGATGCAGGCGATAAAAAGAGCGTGGTAAGATCTCGAGTGGAATAAAGTAATAAGAAAATAAGATTTGCCGGAAGAGGTTGAAGAAAAGAGTTCCACAATTTATATATTTAGAGGAAAGACAAAAACTCTAAGTAATATATTTTAATTTTATTTGAAAATGGGCAAAAGATGTATATTGTTTTATCAGTGTATTTGAATTATGAGCTTTATATTTGTTCATGCCAGAATTAAATGTTGTGTAATAATAAAATCGAGTTATTTATAGATAGAAAATACAGTAGGTATTAAGTAGGTAATTAAGTAGGTAAAATATAAAAATCCTTTAAATTTATACAAATATTTCAAATGCAAAAAATGTTAACACTTGCTACTGTGTATAAATATGTGAATATAGTTGAGTATATGAATTTCAAAAAAGATCTTTCATTTTCTCCGCCTGTCATTAAACACTGAAAATCTTTCTACAATTTTCATTTACCTTTCATGAAATTTAATATAACCTATTCCTTTTAATTAATATTTCATAATCTATTTCCATCGTAAGATCTTCAATAATTTTCTTTAGCAGCAGGGTGTTTTAAATTTGTGATGGCAATTAATTTTAAATTCCTGGTGCTTTTCCGATATTCGATATTTTGAAAATAATGAGATTCTTGACGTTGAAGACTTTATTTTTCCTCTACCTTGCAGAATGCTCATATACCATAAGGTCAAAAATTTGTAGTTAAGGTTCTCATTTTATCTCTGTTGTAGGTTTGTATTATGGGCAGTTCTAAGCGACGTAAAATTCGTTTGAAAATTACGAGGTTCAATTGCCAATAAATTTAGAAACAATTCCAATTAAGGCAACTTTTAAGAAACGAATCATGCGTAATGCATCATTTAATTGTTGGTGTATTGTAAAATGACAATGATGAATAATGTTAGATCTATGTCTAAATTGATCATATAATTCATAAAAGATTTCATTAAATAAGAATGAACATCCATTAATTAAAAATTATATTAACTACTCTGAAAATTACCACATTTTTATCAAACTGAATAAGAAAAGAGTAACAGTACTTTATCTGTCACATGTTTTTGTCAGCCTGATGAAGGAAATTATGTTTTGGTTAGAAAGGACCACAAATATTTATTTTCTGGATTTTGTTGGAAAGTGTCTCATAATCTATGCTTGACGCATGATTTTTTTCTTATTCATTATGATATAAGTTTTTAAATTTAACTCACATTTCGTATAGAAAGTATTGCGTTGAAGTGCTACACATGCTATACGGGGCTATACAAAAGAATTCGTAAAGGTTACTGAGTCGAAGCGTGAATTGTTTAAAGGTGTTTTATTAATGAGTTATGCATTTTTACGCTTAACTATATTTAGTATACTTCTAATTTCGCATTTACATGCAGTTAATAATATCTGATTAGTCTGAACAGGCAATGTTACCGGTAATTCCAGCAAAATTCTGTGAATAAAATCTGATATAAATATTTCCAAATATGTTCGCATATTTTAAATCCGATGTAACACCTTTTGATTGCTTTTTTAAGATGTTATAGCCCATTCGAGTTATTTATAAAATACCAAACATTTTTAATGCCATATAATGCGAAACATTTTTAATGACTGTTCTTTTATATGACATGATAAAAAACAAAAAAGTAATCAATTTCAGAAAATATATTTATCTAAAACGTATAATTATTATTTGGAGATTTAATAAAGCAGGTGTTTTATTCAGAAGATAGAATAGTAATATTCTTTCGTGAAATATTATTACAACATATCTATGAAACGTTTTACGCTTATGTATAATATAAATTGTTCAAATCGCAGTATAATATTAAATAAACTGGACTCTGTAAAATACTTATGTAATTATAATCTAACATGAATTCAAATAACTTTTATACTACACGTGCTCTTGAAAACAAAAGACAGCAATAGAATATTTTTAAAACTGGAAAACATCTTATTTTTTACGTAATGATGCACGTAATCTTTACATTATAAATTGTAATTATCGAATTTCCGTTTCGAACTTCATCTGATTAGCAGACATGCTAATGTATTATTTATAATTTTAAAAATATACTGGAATGTCAAAACCTTATTACAAAACGATGCGTGCATAATTTTCTATACATATATGTAGGATATAGAATATTTAAAGAATTAAACTAGCTATACTCATTACTTTTCTATAATCGAATTAAAATAAATGTTTCAAAATCGAAACTTCATTATACATCCAATTATTTTCCATTTTTGTACCCTCTGAATCCCGTGTTAACGATTAGTATAAAAACTAAATAATGCAATTTAACATGCAATTGGAAAAATATTACTCCCGTTCAAAATGTACTTAAGCATCCATGTCAGAGAGTAAATCGAGATGCATTTCTGCTATAGATAAGAATGTGTTCTATTATGCCTGAAAACCGTAAGGTGTTTGAAGATAATAGGCCACTTTTATTGTATGCTAATTTCATCTATAATAACTTGCAAAAGGCAATGCTATTTTAATATTTACTTAATAAAATTATGTTATTATGTGAACAATAATGGAAATTATTTATAAAACACCTGATGCTTTATTTTATAACTAAATGTATAACTATACTTTAATGTTTTGTTACTGATATATAATTCATGAATATTGATATATAGATTTATGTTATAATCAATAAGATAAAAGTCAAACTTATTATTCATTTATTCATTATTAACTCATATGTCATTATTGCAAATAATGAAATATGAAGTTAAAAAACTCCAAACAAGGCTGGTTTATTCGTAAAAATACATACAGTGTCTCACAAAAGTGATGGGACACTTGTGCTCTATAAAAAGAAACTGCAATAAAATAAATAAAAATGTGCAAAATTTTTTTGGGTGTGTTTCATATTTAAAGTTAGTAACAATTATTACATAACATATATTTTGTCAAAATATTAAAATATTAATTTAGTAAAAATACAATTGTTCAGAACGGAGCAAAAAATGGCTCACATAAGTGATGGGATGCTTGCTTTTCCATCAAATATTTATCCAAAAATTTTACTTTTTAAAAGGTTTTAATATTTTGTTGAATTTCCTTTTACTTTTAAAACATGATTTAATCTTTTTGGGATGGATTCGACTAATTTTTTGTGATTTCTGGAGTGATTCCACCCCATTCTTCTTGAAGCACCGATTTTAGTTGTTGTTTTGAAGAAATGGTGTGTTTGCGAATTCTTGATTCCAATTCTTGCCAAATATTCTCTATGGGATTTAAGTCTGGAGATTGTGGTGGTGTTTTTATTATTTCAGGACAGTTATATAGCAGCCAGAGTCTAACGTTCCGAGCAGTGTGCTTGGGGTCATTGTTCTGGTAGAATTTAAAATCGTTATGAAGGTTCAATTTTCGTGCTGAAGATTTCAAATTTTGCTTTAAAATATCAATATACTTGTACTGATCCAGTATACTGTCAATAAAAACAAGATTACCAACTCCAGCGGACGACATACACCCCCATACCATAACTCCTCCTCCACCATGTTTTACTGTTGGTATCAAGTTCTGTTTGCGAAATTCTTCCCTAGGTTATCTCCACACCAAGATTCTACCGCCAGAATCAAATATATTAAATTTACTCTGATCAACAAATATAACTTTATTCCAGTAATCAGAATTCTTATTTATGTTGGATTTTGCGAAAGCTAGTCTGAGTTTTCTATTCTTTTCACTTACTAAGAATTTTTTCCTGGCTACTCTACCGTGATATCCAGCAGATCGAATTACCCTTCTAATAGTCTCAGGATTAACAATTATTCCATATAATGCTTGTAAATCAGCAGCAACTTTTGAAGCACTATTTCTTGGATTTTTTTTAATATTTCGAACGATAATTCGCTTTATTCCATTGGATAGCTTTGATGGTCGGCCAGATCATCTTTTATCCTGAATCATATGATTCTTTTTATATCGTTTAATGATATTGAAAACTGTTGAACGACTCAAGTTAACTGTTTCAGCAGTTTTTCTAATAGATTTTCCACGTTCAATATGCAAATTAATAACTAATTTTCAAATTTCAGGCGAAGTTTCTTTTCGTTTAGCATTCATGGCTACACAGAGCTAAAAAACACAAAAATTCCAAAACAAAATGGAGAGAAATACTGCAGACGATTTTATAAATTATTGCCAATTGCTTTTAAGTAAAAATAAAACCCCAAAAAATATTTTTATTGCTTATTTCAAACGATTTTTGTTGCATACATAATGGTGTCCCATCACTTATGTGAGCTATTTTTTGCTCCGTTCTAAACATTCGTATTTTTATTAAATTAATATTTTAATATTTTGACAAAATGTATGTTATGTAATAATCTTTACTAAATTTAAGTATGAAACACACCCACAAAAAAATGTGTACATGTTTTTTTTAATTTATTTGATTAGTTTCCTTTTGTAAAGCACAAGTGTCCCATCACTTATGTGAGACACTGTATATGATAGTGTTCCATGTACCCAGATTTACCGCGCCGCCTATAATTAAAATCTTAGTGTCCAGAAACTGAAGTGAAGTGAAGTGCTTTTTCTGTTTTTATTCTAAAGTTGTGTTTGAGATAAGGGCAGACGACAATGCGGCAGTGAGCTGCTAATGAGTTATTCTTTTTAATAAAATGATTTTAATATAACCAGTGCCTACGGAATAATTGTGTTATGTGTGCATTTAATTAACAGATAGTATATATATATGATATAAACATATCATGAATATTTTGTAAAATTATATCGAAAACTTCGAATTTCAACATTATCAGATTAAAGAATAAAGAACATCGAAGTTTTAAGAGAATATTTTTATGGTTATAGTTATAGTTATGTTATAATTTTAATTTTATGCATTTGTTAATGTTCTTATACTTTTGTATGTTGTGCTTAAATGAGTATTTAACGAAAGAGAAGATACGGGTAATTTGTACCCGTTACTTTTAAAATAATAATAATTACAGGTAAGCTTCGATTATATTTATTACATTTTAGGAATGTGGAAAATTATTCGCATATTTTAATATTAAAAATAATTTAACTTTTAATTTTTGTTATTTTTTGCATGTATATATATATATTTGTAAATGTAACTTTTGTGGAAAATATTGAATCAAACGGGAAAAGATATAGAATCGCAGAAAAATTAATCCTCGGATATAATGCTCAATATTTTAAACACATTGCTAACGATGAATAAAAGCTAGAATTTATTCCATCGAAATTAGTTCCACGTAGTCTATTACTAGTTGTACTTATTATACTTAGCATTGTGTACTTTTGTACACTTTGTATTAATAAACTGTTGTTCGAGTCATTCCAGTTTATCAGAATGAACATGCTATAGAAGGAATGTAAATTTCATACCCATACAAGTTGGAAGATTTAAAAGTTGTTACTGGAAAACAAAAAACAAAACAGATATTTTCGGCATTTCTAAAAGTTTTGAATGCCCATATTTTATCGGTTTCAAATCCGATATCAATAATAAAAACAGTATTACTATATATTGAGAAAAAAGTGAAAACAATATACCTTCAAGAGTATTTTTTCACATTTATACATCCAAAATACATTTCAGCGACATTTAACTAAAAGGTATCATTCTGCTAGATAATTAATAATATGTATTTATTATTGTAAAGAATATTTTACACTTGACGTATAATTACTCATTTCTAATGTATTCTTTTAATATGTATATTTATTTTTTTAATATAGATGAATATATTAAGCCATTCTAATTGTTGTATTACATTACACCAAAATTCACTTAATAAACGAATAAATATGAAATAAAGCTTGAAGGTTATTTCATTGTAACAGTATTTTCTTAACACTTTCTCTCGTATTGTATAGATATCCAAATATATAATAGTTAATTCGGTTTTAATACTTCATATCGTTGATTAATTTGATGCAATACTTAATACCTTGGGGATGAGCGACACGTGTACGTGCCGCAAAAAGGCTTAAGAATCCGTGTTTATCCCCACCAGTAAAAATTTGCGCTAAAACTTGCCTAATTTAATCAGAACAGATGCAAACAGGTGATTACCGTTTCATGGACTACCTAGTTCAAAACAACTTTTTTTTTTTTTAAATTATTGGAGGCTGTCTTTTATTAATAAATAAGAAATTTAAAAAAAAAACTATTTCAAACCCTTTTAATATTCTAAATATCGTTCCAAAATGATTTATATATATATTAAACAAATGGGAAAAAAAGTATTCTGCGAAAATATCCGTATAAGCAAAATTCTTACTTTAATTTTTATTTATTTATTTATTTATTTATTTATTACAGGATCAGAGGAAGTATAATTTCTAATTGAAGTAAATAAAATTCAGTCATTTTGAAAAAAAAAAAAAATTCTTTCGTACCTTTAATTTTTAATTACCGAGTACAAATTCAAACAATTCGAGACAAATAAATAATAAACACACACGATCAATTGTCCACGAGTTCCTGTCAATCAAACTGTGTGGGCGTGTACTTGACCGTGATAATGACGCTCTCCTATTGGTTTAGAAACAGTAATCGTCCCAGCAATATACACATCTGAAATATGCGTCCACTGTTGAAGTGAAGTGTCTTGCAAATTTGAAACCATTTGGGGGAAGGTTAAGCTGTAATTAAATACTACTTAATTTAAAGATAAGAATAAAAATTTAGTAATTAAAGTAATTAACATTATAAAAAGATAAAAAAATTAAGTAGATAGAATAATTAATAGCATTTTGTCGATTTAATAAGGCACAAATTTCTGTTTTTAAAAACAGGGACAAAACATCAAAAAAGTCGCAAAATGTTACCGTCACGAAGGGGTTAAGCATTATCTTGTCACACATTGAAAGGTTTTTGGAATTCATGCAAGAGCTTGGTTATGCTAGATTATTAGGTTTTATTTAGAAATGTGTGTAAATGATATTGCACGCTATAAATTTGAAAAGATCGAAATTTACATTCAAGATTCAGCTAGGCTTACATAAGCGTATTAACACCATTAACACAGTTTTCTGAAATTGCTTTTAAAATAAGTTAATCATAAGTTTACATATCAGCAATCACGAATGACTAAAAAACAAGTTTTAGAAATTTTCAGACATCTTTCAACGCATTGTGTTGATTGATTATAAGGAGGATTCAAATATACATGCTAAATAATTAGATCTTCACAAATTAGATTTCTAATTGCTAATGGGATAAAGTAATTTTGCTTTTAGACATGTTTTGATATTGATTTCTAAACTTTAAAAAAAAAATTCTTTTTAATATTATTGAAATAAAAAATAACAAATAACACTTTAACATAAATCCGAGTTTATCCCTATGTGGCTGTGCATGATACGGGGTAATAAAGGGCTTTTGAATAGGAAAAGGTGACATTGACTTTAAAGAAATATATTTACAAAAATGCGTGCGTTAACGACGCTACTCATATCTGAGTTAGCACTGACCAACTGGCAAGAAGAACGTATGAAAATATTTAACTTACGTTTTCGCAAAGTCCCAGTTGTGTACATGCATGATTGATTATTGTACTTTTGGATTTGTAAAATTTAACCAATCATTTACGTGAAAAAAAAAAAAAAAAAAAAAAAAAACGTGATATTCAGAAGTTATGTTCTGTGATATACATATTAATATGTGAAAGCATATAAAAAATTGTTTTGGTATTTTTTTCAATAAATAAACATATTACTTTATTAGTTATAGTTCTAAAGGAATATCAAAAAAGTTAAACTTAATTACAAATAAGTTCAACATCAGTACCAAATTAAATCGTGTTCCAACGTTTTATAGCATAAAAAATGAATCTTCTAAATTCCATCATAATGTATGTTACTCCAGGTCCATAGTATGTGTATACATTAATATTGAAAAGTGAATACTTTATGGAGCATATGCATACATCTGTATTATGTTATACGCAAAATTTAAATAGTGATCGTAAGAAAGTGGATGTTTTTATTTTATATTTATTATATGCATGAAAATTTCAAATTCTATGAAAGATGGAACCTTTTAAAAATTGCTTATTTTGATTCATGTTTTTATCAACTGAAACGAAGTAAATTATTCAATCACTTCATATTTAAATAAAAAACTAATTTAATATTTTGCAATTCTTTATAAATCATAATTAATGATTTGACATGACTCGATAATTAAATACAAATTCATTTGGTTGAATTTTAAGTCAAATACCAATTATAGGAAAAACAAAATAAAAAATGATGTATAAAAATGACTTTATAGAATGAAAATATTTTCCTAGAATGTTTGAATTAGAATATTAGAAAATCCAAGAACCGTTTTAGTGGCTTTGTTTTTTCAATTAAACACAAACGAAAGTGATTGTTTTCAATTTATTGAAGAATATCTGACCATTCTTTGTGAGACATAGAAGGACTTCAGAATAATAAGTGAAATGGCCAACTATTCGTATGCAAATAACTTTGAAGTCAATGCTCTATATTTAATAATGTAATGAATTGAGAGTCATTTGGTACTGTTTCACTTACCAGAATGATTTAGATTTTTATCACCTTTTCAGATATTATTACATTTTACACAAATAAAGAAACTTTATTTAAAATTGCTTTCAAATACCTTTAATTAAAAACGCAAATGATATTTCTGCTTTGAACAAGTTAAATACTGTATTTTTGAACAAAAAACAGAATTATTTGTATTAATTTTACCTGAAAATATACTTATCTTGAAATTTTAGAAGGAAATTTTAGAATAGTGAAGCATTTAAACCGGCATTATGTTCTGTATATATATGAAAAATTCTATAATGATCTATATAAATGTGAAGATCAAAGGGAAATCAACCTACACGATAAACAAGAAAACTTAACAGAAACTGAAGAGATAATCCCAGTGAAGACAGATGGAGTTTTACAAGCCATCAGATTTATGGAAAAAGGTAAATGCCCTGGGGAAGATGGAATTACCATTGACCTTATCGAAGAAGCAGGAGAAGAATTTGCAAAAAGGTTATCCTTACTGTTTTCCAAATGTCTCGAGAAGTCAGATGATGTGCTAGAGGATTGAAATAATGCTGTGATGGTGCTACTTTATAAGAAAAGGGAGAAGGAAAACATTAAAAACTATCAATAATTACCAGCTTACTATCAATGATTTATAAAATTTTCACAAATATTTTAATGACAAGACTTGAACCTAGACAACAAGCAAGATTCCGAAATGGATTCAGCACAATGGATCATATCCAAACAGTAAGGGAACTCATAGAAAAACACAAAGAATATAATTTACCTCTCTACCTTGCCTTTATTGATTATGAAAAAGCATTTGATTCTGTCTGCACATCAGCAGTAGTAGAATCTCTGGATGACATTGGTATAGACAAACCTTACATCAATAGCATAAGGAAGATTTATAAAAAAGCAACAGCTACTATCCGTTTAGATAAAGGAAAAGCGAAGATGAAGCTCGGAAGAGGAGTAAGGTAAGGAGACACCATTTCACCTACGCTTTTTAGTGCTGACTTAGAAAATATTTTCAAGAAGCTGGATTGGGAAAACAAAAGGATTGGAATAAATGGGGAATATTTAAGTCATTTCTGGTTCGCTGTCGACAGTGTAATTTTAATTTTCAGCCCTGAAGAATTGGAAAATATGCTAACAGATCTGGCAGAAGCTAACATTAATGTGAGATTAAAAATAAATTTAGAAAAGACTAAGGTGACGTTCAATTCATTAATATCAAAAAAAAAAAATTGTCTAAAAGAATACTGATATTAGAGAAGTGCAAAGTTATGTGTATCTTAGACAGGAAATAGCATCGGATAATAGTATCATGAATAAAATCAATAGAAGTATAAGAAATGGTTGGAGTGCTTTTGGGAAGAACAATATTATTTTGAAAGTAATATGCCTCTTTGTTTGAAAAAAAAGTTGTTTAATCAATATGTATCAAACGGATGATACAAAGACTACAACAACACAGAGAAGTATGGAAAGATGTATGCTAGGTATAACTAGAAGAGGCAGAAAGAGGATAACCTGGATAAGAAATCAGACAAAAGTTTTTGATATCATTGAAAGAATTAAACAGTTAAAATGGAAATGGGATGGGCGCATTGCAAGAAGACAAAAAATTAGGTGGAGCACAAACATCCTAGAGTGGTATCCCAGAGAAGTAATATCATCAAGAAGACGACCTCAAGTAAGGTGGAATGAGGAAATCAGAAAAGTAGCCGGTGTAAATTGGATGACAAAAGCACTAGACAGGTAATATTCGGGGGGGGGGGGGGGACCTAAATGTAGGGGAGACCTACATCAACAGTGGATTTAAAACCGATGATTATTATTATGATGAAGATTATATATATAAAACTATTAATTGTAAAACAATATATATCAACAAAAAATTAAAGAATTAACATAAAGGAATATTTGAAATTTGCAGAACTATAGTAGACTCTTTATATAAACCTAACATTTCAGAGCTCCTAATAAAATTATTTTTACATGAAAAAAGTCACTTCATACTAAACCGAACATAAGGCATGTTAAAAACTGTTTTCCACCGGGCCAAAAAATTCAGGGTGTCCCAAATTTATCTTTAGAGCTTTGAAACTCCGTTAAACTTAAATTAAATAAGATAACGAACGAATTAAATATTTCCAACTGAGCGAAAAATTGCCCAGGCCGGGAATCGAACCCAAATACTTGGCTTACAAGGTCAATGCTTTACCGTTTAAGCTAACTGGAGCACGACAACCGATGAACATTTTCTGCTCAGATCATCTTATAGGTCATAACATCTGATCTGTCATTTAGACAGCTCAACAAAATAGACCGTAAGTAAAGGAACTGCATAGAACGATGGGTACATAAATAAAGAAATTTAAGATAACGAAGTTCGGTTTTCAATATGCATAACCGTAACTTACACAGTTCTATTTGTACTCAAATAATGTTTTTGCTTTCAGATGGCCAAGTAAAAACCATAACTGGTGGAGAAAACAAACTGGTGGGAGATAACAAAAAAGAAAAACTTTTTTTCCAAAAATAGAACCGACTTCAAAAGCTCCTGCAAAGTTTTTTTTTTTTTTTTTTTTTTTTTTTTTTTTTTTTTTTTTTTTTACAGTATAGTTCATAAGAAATTAAACAAAGAGCTTTGTATTTACCATGCGTTTTGTTAGATTTATGTACATTAAATTGGAGGATTTTTTGGAGTCGGTGTCAGCCAAGCCAAGTTAAATGTAATTATTCAATATTAGAAACTTAGCTTTAATTTTGAATTTGGCTTGGCTGGCCCCGACTCCAAAAAATCAATTTAATGTACATAAATCTTGCAAAACGCATGGTAAATACAATTCTCTTTGTTTAATCTCTTATTAACTATTCTGTAAAAAAATATATTTTTTACTTTACAGTAATTTTTGAAGTCGGTTCTACACAGTAAAAAATGAAGACCCAAATTGGGTTGAAAGATTTCTGGGTACAGAATTGTTCCAATTTGGAAAGTTCAGTTTGTAGCACAAAATCGTTTTAAATAAGTTTGATTTTTAATGATATTAAAACAATTAAAATATCTTAGATAGTATATACATCAGAAAAACCTCAGGAATTTTGATTAATTTAATGTTAATAAAGATCTGCTCTGTTTTGAACCATTTTGGGTTATCTATTTTGGGAACAATACTCTACCATTTTGGAATCCTTACTGTACCATTTCAGGAAAATTACTACACCCAGAAATCTTTCAACCCAGTTTGGGTCTTCATTTTTTACTGTGTATTTTTGGTAAAAAAGTTTTTTTCACTTTTTAGTTTTTTTATATTAGCTTATGATTGAGAAAACGGTTACAACGATCATATTAATTTGCGAGAAATCACTAATTTTATTAGTTTTTGCTTAGTTACTAAAAATGTACTGAACCAATTTTGATGAAACGGAAGTGCTACCAATTCGAGAGCAGCCTCTTTTAATAAATTGATATCCATATAAATCCGATGGATAGTTTTGGAATAATCGGTGAACATATATAAAAAAAATACACACGCGTAGAATTGTTAACCTCCTTCTCGATTTTTGAAGTCGGTTAATAATTATTAGTATTTAATTTGTAAAACATACGTATAAAAATTATAAAACGGAAAAAATTATTGTACACACGTATGTCAGGAATGGGGTTCGAACCCACGCTTTCTTTCGAGAACGAGAGTTTAAATCAGGCGCTTTAGACCACTCGGCCATCCTGACTGCATTCTGTTTGGTGAACTTATTCAACGTCCATGTTGCTTTTAATTTGCGAGAAATCATTAATTTTATTAGTTTTTGCCTAATTACTAAAAAAGTACTTAAGCAATTTCAATGAAATGGAAGTGATACCAATTCGAGAGTAACCATTCATTCATCTCTTCCATTTAATACAAATACTAGTTTAATCGGTTGGATAGTTTCGGTGTAATCGGTGAACATACATAAAAAAATACATACGCGTCGAATTAATGATAACCTCCTCTCCCTTTTTTAAGTCGGTTAAAAAAATTATAATACGGAAAAAATACTATATGTCTCCAGTGGCGTTCGAACCGACGATCTCTTTCAAAAACCAAAGCTTAAATCAGACGCCTTAGACCTCTCGGCTACCTTTACTACAAGCTAATCGGCGAACTTATTCGACGTTATGTTACTCTTCGCAAGTTTATTATTTTAGTACTTTTCACTGATAAAAAGGTCTCTGATACAATGTGCTAACGGTTAAATACAAAATATTCTTAATAGCATAATTAATATTTAATTTGTAAAATATGTATGTAAAAATTACAATTCGGAAAAGGTTATCATATACATGTACGTAAGGAGTAGGGTTCGAACACACGATTTCTTTCGAGAATCAGAGCTTAAATCTGACGCCTTAGACCGCTCGGCCATTCTGTCTGCACTACGTTCAGAAAACTTATTCAACACTTTTAGTTTGCGAAAAATCATTAATATTATTAGTTTTTGCTTAATTACTAAAAAGTGCTGAACCAATTTCGATGAAACGGAAGTGATACCAACTCGAAAGCATTCTCTTTCATTTAAAACAAAAATAACAGAAATCGGTTGCATAGTTTCGGAGTAATCGGTGAACATTTATAAAAAATATATATATACGCGTTGAATTGATAACCTCCTCTCCTTTTTTGAAGTCGGTTAAAAACACTACAGGCGTGGCCTGATTCGTAGAGACGAAGTCAAATACGCAAGTTCAAAGAGCAAATTAGCAAAATTATTAATATTTTTGGATTTCTAGTCGTAATTTTTTTTTAGCGGAACCACATTATAGCGTTCATAAAAACAGGATGAAAATTTTGTTTTCTTGGCGATTTGTCGTTTCTTGGCTGAAGAATGAAAAAAAAACGCTTTTATGATAAATAGATTATTTAAAACCAAATGTTTTCTATTCTTCAAAATTGAATTAGTTTATCACTACGGATTTATCATATACATTTGCATGTATATATAATAAAATTTAACGATCGTTTAACGACGTTTGAAACAAAATCTAAAGTGATAAAAATTGTTTCAAACTCAAAGTTTAGGTCCAATTCTGAGAACTGTCAATTGACTTCGGTACACTGTAAGAAAAAACGGAAGAAAAAACAGCAAAAAGGGCTGTTAATAGTTCTTTTTTGTGCGAAAATGGAATTTTACGGTCATGGCGTTTTTTTTCAGTGACGTTTTTGTAGCGCCATCTGCCGTTTCGCAACTCTAATGGCTATGTCTATCCCATAATGCACTCCGGCCCGCCGCCATTTGTTTCCTGTTACAGTGATTGTTTTATTGGATTTTTTCTCGTCATAATCAGGAATGATTTAAATAAATCACAAGCTCATGAATCTGTTGCGGGCTAAAAGTAAGTTTGGTCTTTGTACTTATTTCTTCGCTTTAATGAAATTGCATTTCTCTTTATTGTGTTATAAATAACTAACGCACATATCTCAGTAAAGTGTAATAAGTTAATGCTCATGGAAGATCTTTGATAAATGTTGTTAACTACTTCAACTATGCTATTAAGTTTCACTGTATTATATTTAAAATAAGTATTATTTTAACACAATTATCATTATTTATATTTAATAATTCAATCCGATTAAAAGAAAAATTGGGGGTTTTGTGATTTGCTATTACTTTGATAGGTTACGTTTTTGCTTTATAGGAGGTGTGCAATGTTTTTAATATTTCTATGTATTTCCTTCGTATGTTATTTTATAACAGGACCGGAGCGATAATTTGCCATAAAGAGCGACATTTGCCTGACATATATTGAACATATAATCCATTATTATTTTATTTTTCTAAACTTTTAAAAAGTGTGATAAATTATTATTTTCCCATGTAAAAATATAGACACAGAATGCATTTTATATAATTATAGCCAAGTAATAAACGAAGCGTATATAAAACGTAGATGAAATGAGAATTATACTGAGAAATAACATTATAGCAAATAAAAAAAACCTCATGCTTTTTTCCTTTTTAAAGATAAGACTTGTATTGTACTGAAATCAGCAAATTTCACAAAGGGTAGAACAGGAAATGCCAACGAATCTAAAACAGCTTTTCATGTTTTACTTCGTCATTCGATCGTGTAATTCTTTTCTTTAATTGACTGTTAAAAACCAGATTTCCGATAGCTTGATTAAAAAGCTGTTGTTTTAATTGTATTATCAGAGAAAATATTTCATACTTCAGGTAAATATTATGTGATTTTTTTTTTTTTTAATTTGAGATCATGATTGCAGATTATTTTGAAAAAAAGTATTCTTTAAAACTTGTTTTATTAAACTCTTGTCATTTTATGTAACTAACTTTGCCAGATATCTTACGTAAATCAGCCCCTTTTTACGCGGGATACTGGAAACATTTCTTGCTTAAGAAACGTTGCCGTCATGGGGCAACAATCGCTTATAACTGTTATTAATTTATCGGAAAATAAAAAGAAGGTGTTTAATTACTGTACAAATCATTTTACGAAGGGTGCAGTTTTATTACATTATTCTGAATGTGCTTTAAAGTGCTTCATAATCTATGCTTGACGCGTGATTTTTTCTTTCTTGTTTTGATTATTTTTGGATCGAAAACTGGTATTATATTTTAAATGTTTTAGCAGATAAAAATGCAATTATTCTTATTAGAATTAAACTATTTTGATTAAGAGCTTATTATAATATATCGTATTTATTTCATTATTGATAGTTGTGTTCTTTGTAAATATCACTAACATGAAATCAAATTATCATTAATCATATTTCAAATATCTCATCATATCATAATCTCTAAATTTAGCAAGAATTTCATCTGCAGTTTGTTTTTGTGGATTTCTCTTTTTGGCCTAAAAGTGTGTACTTTTATAATATTGATTTCTAAATTATGATAAATAATTTTGCCCCCCCCCCCTAAAAAAACTATACAAATTATATTTTGAAATTTTGTCGTATTTTTTATAATTATTTCCTTTTAACCGTTTAAACGCCAATGTTCCCAAATGGGAACATTGCATTATTTGTAATACAGAACATATATTTTCCAACATAATAATGATGTCTTTATTTTTTCCTATAAAATATAAGGTTGATTTCAACTTTTGAAAAAAAAAATATTTATGTTTAAGCATTTATCACAGGTATAAGGAAAATGTAAATTCGATTTTGTTAAAAAAATATATTATTGTTTTTGTCGTTTTTTTTTTTTAATTATTATTTACATTTTGCCGTTAGAAATTTAAATGTTTTTGAAATTTGAGAAAATACTCAAGAACAATATACAATAGCATATAGCGGTAAATAATTTGTTATAATTGCATAGGTTGTCAATCAATAATCAAGTTCCAAACTGTGAACAGTGAAACCTTTGTATTTATTATGAATATAATCTAAATTAATTTAAAGTATAATAATAATAATAATAATAATAATAATAATAATAATAATAATAATAATAATATAATAATAATAATAATAATAATTAACAGCTGATAATTTTGTGCCTTTCTTTGCAAAATTTGGAAAAATGTAACTTCAATAAACTCTAAATTGCTAATGCTAAATTTCTTTTTTGAAAATTTCATTTTATTAAATATAAGTTTTTCTTAGAGGATTTTAGAAAAATACAAGTATTTTGAAAAATTATATATTTTATGTAGATTTCATTTAATTTTAACTTATCACGTTATATAATTTTTCAAAATACAAGTATTTTGGAAAATTATATATTTTACGTAGATTTCATTTAATTTTAACTTATCACGTTCATTTATTAATATAGATAACTATAATAATACGAAAATCTGTTCTTTTGAAGTTAAAATATTTTTTTCAAAGGAATTTTTAATTCTTACTAAAAATGTTTGAAAAATTAAATAAAGACATTTTTTTTTCATTTCAATATTGCTTTATTTTGATAGCAAATTTCAACTGCATTGCAATTTATCGCATTTAAATCCTTTTGAATTAAATAGAGAATAGTTTGACAAAACAACGTAATGAGCCTTTGTAATTATTATTTACATAATCTGACTTGACTGAAAGTTAAATGCTGATAATGATAATAATAATAATAATAATAATAATAATAATAATAATAATAATAATAATAATAATAATAATAATAATAATATTTTTTATCTTAGAATTTAGCGACTGCATTTGCAGAATTTGAGAAAATATTTAACATCGTCTTAATGGAAAAATCATAATTCTCATTATTTTAAATATAAGATTCTATTATAATTATAAATTTATAGAAAATAATAAATACATTGGAAGATTGTGCATTTTATACATATTTAATTAATTTTAACTTTTTATCTTCTTTTATTAGTTGAATGCTTCAAGAGTACTTTTTATAAAATTACTTTACTACTAACAAAATTACTTTACTTCTTATACAACTACAACAATTTGTGCTTTTAAAGTTAAAATAATTTTTTCAAATGCATTTTCAATTGTTATTAAAAATATTTTCACAAATTAAGCAGAAGAAATAAAATATTGTGTAATACATTGAAAAATACTGTAAATAATTGTTCAATTTAATTTTATTTTGTTTTGATAGTAAATTTCAATTATGTTGTAACTTATCACATTTATTTCCTTTTACATTTTATGAAGTTAGTTAAATAAAACAATTTAATGAGTCTTAGCCACCTAACTTGATTTAAATAATAATAATAATAATTTTAACTTATAAATTTTAACTTGGATTTCCAAAACTTGTATGCGATTGCGAAAATGTAATTTTATAATATTTCTTTTTTCATTTTCTTGATGGTAAATTTCTTTTTTATAATGTGATTTTTTTATTTCAAGTTTTCCTTATTGTTATAGATTTTTAGAAAATAATAAATATCTTGAAAAATTATGTATTTCATATCTATTTGATTATATTTTAACTTATTGTGTTATTTTAATAGTAAAAATAACTATATCCATGCAATAATATGTGCTTTGAAAGTTAAAATAATTCTTTCGAAATTATTTTCAATTGTCATTAAAAATATTGAGAAATTAAACAAAAGAAATTCTCTTTCACATTTATTCCCTTTTAAGTAAAAAAAAAAAAAAAAAAAAAAAAGTAGTTTAATGAAACAATTGAAAGAGAATTTGTAATTATTATAAATATAATCTGAGTTCATTTAAATTAATATATATATATATATATATATATTTACAACATTGTGCTTGGGTTTAGAAAACTTGCGAAAATGTAATTTTAACATTTCTTTTTTAATATTCTTAATAGCGAAGTTTTTTTAAACTTATTTTTTAAAAATTGAGCTTTTCTATTGTTATATATTTTTAGAAAATAAATATCTTGAAAAGTTATGGATTTCATATATATTTTGTTTTATTTTAACTATCATGTACTTTCATTAGTTAATATAATTATATTCATGCAACCATTTGTGTTTTTATAGTTAAAATAATTCTTTTGAACACAATATCAATTTTTATTTTTAAAATATTGAGAAATTAAACGAAAGAAAATTTCGTTCTAATTAATAATGCTTTGGTTTGATAGCAAACGTCAATTGTGTTTTTATTTATCACATTTATCTCCATTTTAAGTTTTTTTTAAATTTTTTTTAAAAAGACAGTTTAATGGAACAACTGAAGAAGAATTTGAATTTATTATAAATTTAAACTGAATTGATTTAAAGTTAAATAATATTTTTTATTACAATATTGTGGCTGAGTTTGCAAAAGTTGCGAAAATGTAATTTTAATATATCTTTTTTATTATTTTCATTTAATTTTAACTTATGTTCTTTTATTAATATAGATAATTATAGCAATACAAAAATTTGTGCTATTAAAGTTAAAATAATTCTTTCAAATGCATTTTCAATTAATTTTTAAAATATTGAGAAATTGCACAATTTTTTTCGTTCCATTTAATATTACTCTGTATCAAATAGCAAGTTTCAATTGCGTTGTAATTTATCGTATTTATATCCTTTTGAATTAAATAAATAACTTAATAAGCCATTGTAATTATTATAAATATGATATGATTTAATTTAAAATTAAATGAGAATAATAAAATTTATAATAATAATTTAAGCTTACAATTTTTTGTCTGGGTTTGCAAAACTTGGAAAGGCGAATTTTAATATTTTGTCATTTTCTTAATCGAAAACGTCTTTTAATAAACTTCATTTCTTAAATTTAGGTTTACCTTATAGTTATAGATTTCTTGGAAATGGTAAATATCTTGAAAAATTATATGTTGTATATGCATTTAATTTAATCTTAACTTATCATGCTGTTATAACAACACTACAGTTTGCGTTTACCAAGTAAAAAGAATTCTTTCAAATGCATTTTCAATTGTTAGTAAACATTTTTAGAAATAAAACAAAGAAGTTTTCATCCCGTTTAATATTATTTTGTTTTGATAATAAAATTTCAATTGAGTTGTAATTCATCACATATATATCCATTTAAATTAAATAAATATAATTTAATGAAACAACTTAATGACCCTTTGTAATTATTAATAAATATAATTTGACTTAATCTAAAAATTAATAATAATAATAATTTTAATCTTACAATTTTGTACCTGTGTTTGCAAAACTTAGGAATATATCATTTTAATATGTACTACTTTATTTTTTTAATCTTTTTTTTTTTTTTTTTTTTTTTTTTTTTTGAAAACTCCTTTTTTTAAATTTAAGGGTTTCTTATAGCTAGAGATTCTTTTGAAAAATATAAATATTTTGCAAACTTATCCATATTATATGTATTTCATTAAATTTTAACATACCACACTCTATTATTAGTAAAAGTAATTACAACAACAAAATAATTTGTGCTTTTTAAGTAAAAAAAAAATTTCCAATGGATTTTCAATTTTTAATAATTATTTTTTTAAATAATAATAGTAATAATAATAATAATAATAATAATAATAATAATAAAATTTCGCTAAATTTAAAGGAAATTTCAACGGGTTTGTAATTTAACAGTTATACTCTTTGATGAAATCATAAATTGCATTTTTGTAATTATTAGTAATATAATAAAACTCAATTTAGAGTTGAAATAATAATAATAATAATAATAATTTTCAGGTTACAATTTTATGCTTGAGATTTTCAAAACATGGCGAAAAGATTAATACATTTTTATATTATTTTATAATGACAAAACTATTAAACTTAAACAAACAAAACATCTTATTGTATTTCAGATATATACTGCAATTGGAATATTTTGCTTTCATGTGAATCTGAAGCCCTGATAATTCTGATAGAACGTTCATAGGTACGTAATTTACAATTTTTAATGTTTAAAGCACTTTTATGTGTGTTCCTTTCAAATATTGAATTTTATAGCTTTATTTTCTTGACAAAATGCTTTATATCATAGAGGATTGCTAGCATTTTAAATGCGTGAACTTTGATTAATCATGTCGAATGTTTTAATGGGGAAGAAAAACTTTAATACAAAACATTCCATTAAACCAATTAAAACTTTTTGGAAGCATTTAATTGCTTCTTTAATGAATTTTTTTTTTTTCATTTTCATTTAAAAAGTATTTAAAGTATAAATCCTTTTTATTGAATTATGAGAACATTTTTATGAATAGAATTGTGATTTTTTATTATACTGCTGATCATACATTAAAAGAAAATAATATTTTGTTAATATTGATTAATCTTTTTTTCTAATAAAATTATCATGAATAACATAATTTTTATTAGAAAAGGAGGAAATCATGCCTTTTCTCCGTCACACATATTTGAAGTACTTTTAAATAAATTTAAAAAAAAAGTAAAAAAAAAAAAAAATGAGCCCCCCCCCCTCCCCCCTATTTTTTTTTCCTTTCTCCCACTTTTAAAAACTGAAGAATTCGACTTTATCTTGTTAAAAGTGATCTACCAAAGATGTATATATATCCATAGAGAAATGTTTCTAAAAATATTTACAGTATCTTTAGCATAGTTTAAACATCTCAGGAAAACTTTAGGGGAATTGTTTTGGTCTTAAAATCTTAAAAAATAGTCCATAATTTCTTACAAAACCTTTAAAAACTGTTTAATTAGTCTTAGAAAAAACAATCAAAACCAGTCTCTTTTAAAAGTTTATATTAATCAGAAATAACTACTAGTTACAAGTTTTCTTATCCATTGTTGATATAGTTGATATGGGAAAATTAATAATTCTCAAAAATTACTCATGGGAATTTTTTTGTATGTGTGAAAAAAATATCATTTTTGTGAATTGTATTTTGAAGTGCAAGAGATTTACAAGCTAATTTCATAAATTATTAAGGTGTATCAAAAGTACGCATACAGCCATCAATTTGCCATTTAATTATTTATTTTTTAAATGAGAAGTTTAAAATAAATTGAAAATATTTTCGTATATTTGTTTTTGCCATGTGACTAAAATTTACCTTATTTTCTTCATAAAATCTTCATTGATAGTAAGATTATTCACTAAAACTCAAGTTCATGAATGGATAAATTCAGAATTGATAGGTTAAAAAATGTAGACATTTTGATTAAAAAAAATAAAGTAAACCTTTTGTATTGGTCCAATGTCTAGAATAAGATAAAAACAGTGCAGATATTAATAAAAAAAATTTCAAAATTTAAACTTATTCTTGAGGGAAAGGGGGGAGGAGAAAAGAAGAAGCAATTGTGAAAGAAATTTATTATTATTATTATTTATTTTATTGTTCCTGAAAGTAGTATTAGTAAGATATTGTTATTTATTTAATGAGCAAAATTTTTTATTTTTGTATTTCGTTTACTTAGGTGGATAGGAGAATTAAGATTAAATATATTTTTGAAAAAGAAAAGAAAGGAAGTCTTTCTACTAAGATACTAAATATTCTCACTTCTTATCTCCAAAACTAATAAGCAGAATACATAACCTGAATCGTTTTCCCCTTTCTAAAAGAGTAATCCATTTCACAAGTCATTTTACGTCATTTCGCAGCATAGACGTCAAATGGCAACAATTTTGTCACGAAGATTATATGTGAATGCTTTTTCATTTTTCAAAACTCTCATCTGCTCTCAAATATTCAAATTAAATATTATATTTTAACTAAGAAAATGAAATTGGCATTGCTCCTAACAATTTTATGAATTATTAATATCCATTCTAATGATTAATAAACAATAAAAGTGATCTTTACTATTCTTTAAATTAATTTTATGCTGTTTACCCTTTCTTCTGTAACTTTTTTATCTGTTTTTCCAATTTTTTAAATCTGAAATGACGTGCCCCCCCCCCCCTTCCGACTTTTATACACGTAATGCTAGTTGTAAGATTTGCCTACCTTTAATGATAGGGGAGCGGAAATCTTTGTTGATTACATATTTTAAGTATATTTCTAAGGAATTTTCTTGCCATTTTTTAACAAAATCTGTTTAAAAACTTCCAAAATCTTCAAAATTTTTTAAACATTGCTTGTTTTGCATGTCTTAAATATGAAATTCTAATAGGCTTTTTAGTCATGATTGGAAAAAATAGTTCATTAACTTTAGCTTTTTTCAGACAATATGTGATCAATAGATTCTCAGATCACGAATTTGATGCTTATTTTGATAGTGTATATTACTTATACATTAATAGCTATATGTGTTAAATAATTTGCGTTTTCTGTCACGTTGATTATTTCTATTTCATTTGGCACTTGATTTATTACATGTTTATTTTCCTTTTTAAAAAATTATTTCTGGAATAATTATTTTAAAGTGTGTCTCTCATTTCGCCCCTCTTTAAAAGGCTCATAATCTATTGATTGTCAAAAGAAGGTAGTTTATTTTATTCTGATGCTACCACCTTTTCTTTTTTTAGATACACGTATATTTTTATCATTTATCTAATGACCTTTTTAAATAACTATCCATCTGATGTCAACAATTGCTTCAAAATATAAAACTACAAGTGAACTACAACGAAGAACTAAATAATGCACCAAATGGATAGATTATCCTAAGCAGAAAAAAATATTTTTTTTTTATGTATTTTAAATGTTATTTAAGTGTAAATTTCAGAGGCACACAATAAGCTTTTCCAATGCTAAAAACCTAAACTTCTTCATACAGTATCATTTTTTGTAAATTTTGTATGTTTAAATGAAAATTATCAAAATGTATCTTAATTAACATTAATGTGCTTTTAGTTAGCTTTACTATATAGAAATATTTCCCAACACTTTATTTGAAGTATTTTGTTGAATTTTGCGTGTATTTTCAGCTTTGAGAAATAGATTTCAGAAAATAATAGATAAGTTTCCTAGTTATTTTACAGGAGTTTTTTTTTTATGTGTGTATAAAAAAGGGTAGAGTGAGGTAGGTTTGCAGCTATGAAAGATTCATTTTGATATTTTAAATGATTTTGTTAACATAAAATATTAAAAGTGACCTGGTCAGCATTTTTTAGAAACTGAAACCCTTATTTCTTTTCAGATTTAGTCCACCTTCGCTGTTTTTGATTATTCCACCTTCCTTGAAATTGAAGAAACCATCAAATAATGAATTGCATCTAAAAATATCGAAATGATGGACAAGAAAAAGAAGAGAGGTCCAAGAAGAGGAAATGAATGCCTGAATGGCAATGTCTTAATGATTATAAATTAGAATTTTTCTAATATTCACTTATATATATTTCTAATTAATAAATTCTTTTTTTTCATGTATTTGTCATGTCTTTTTCATGTATTTATTATGTCTTTTTCATGTATTTATTATGTCTTTTTCATATATTTGACATGTATTAAATCAAGAGTTTTATAAAAACAAAAGAAGAGTGAAGAAAATTATTTTCAGAATTAAAAAGAGGAAAAAGCATATCACAAAATAATTTTAGTTTTACGCAAACATTTGTAGTATACAAACATTTGAAATAAAATTTACACTTTCTTAGATTTTTTTTAATTGCTGAAAATATCTGCTGCATGCATAAAAATATAGAACTCTACTAACACAATAAGTTTTAAAATGACAGCATTTTTATTTTGCTTTTCTAAATCTGCAATACAGATTTTATAAGAACATAAGAATAAGATAAAAATATGCATTATAAATATGTTTTTTTTTTTTTTTTTTTTTTTTTTTTTTTTTTTTTTTTTTTCTTCATAAGAGATTTTTCATGGTAATACATGTTTAAAACAGATGAAAATCAAAGTTCAACATTGATTTAAAACAACTTTTGTAATATTTTATCATTTATCCTAGCTTTTACATGATAAGTTGATTAAAATTCAGATTCCCCCCCCCCCCCCTAATGTAAGTAACATTTTGAATGTAAGTATTAAACCTTAATTCTAAGCATTTGTTGCAATTGAATTAGATATAAGAATTAATAAAATAGTTTTATGTTTAAAATATTCTGCTTTGGAATTGATTAAGTATAAATTGCTGTTTTTTATTATATTACTGAATTAAAGCACTTTGTGTCACTATTTATTTGCTTAGAAAACTAATCAGTTTAATATACTCATATTACTCGTGTCTAAATACTGTTAGTGTGTTTGTATACAAATACATCAAATTCTTTACCGAGAGTGAATACAGCATGGCTTCATTTCACTTACATTTAAACATGATGCGATTATTTATGACAAAATCGATTTAATTATTTTTTTTAGAAAATAAAAATGGCAAAAAAATTAAACAATTAAATCATTATTTTACTTATTTTTATTATTTTTTAATTTATTTTTTAATACTATTATCAGACTACATATTTCAAAATTAATGTTTATATGTCTACATAAGGTAAAAATTAAATATATATATATATATAAAGAAACATGGATTTTACTGCTAAAGAAATTACAATAAAATGTGAATAAATTTCCTCATTATTTTTAGAAAATCAAAAGGGAAAAAAATGTAAATAGTCAAATCATGATTCCAGAGGATTTTTTTTCTTATGTTATTACTGTCGACATTTTCTAATAATTACATAGTAATAATTTTAAAACTAATTAAAATAACTGTATATAAATTAAAACAAAATCATTTATCTACTATTCAGTGCTTGGTGTATAAGTATTAATAAAATAACTGCATATATATGTATATATAAAAATATAATTTTTTTGGTATAACATAGTAATAATTGTGAATAAAATTCCTTATTCGTAATGATGATTGGTTGTGCAAAAATACTCGATACAGTTGCTTAATTCAGAAAAAAAATTGAGAATTGGCATTTTAAAATACTTTTATTGAAATGATTTAGTATTTTTTAGAGAAGAGGGATACATTAACATTTGGAAGTTGAAGTAATAATTCTGCTAACGTCAAGCAATTATTTGTAATAATATATTCAAGACAAAAATACGATTGCCATCGCAATGCCTGCTTTTTTAAAATGGACAAAGTCTTAATACATTTTATTGTTTTTTTTTTTAATTTCTTTTTATATAGGTTCAAAGAGTAAAATTTTATTTTTGTTATTTATATTCATGTCAAATTTATATGAGTGAAATAACACAATGGCGGAAAAAAACAATGAAAAAAAAAAGCTTTTATTCACTGTAACATCATATTTATAAACCTTTCTTTTAAATTAAATAGTAAGTAATAATAATAGTTTTTCATTCAGAAAAAATACATAAATAGTTCATTAGTAATATATAACAGTAACTAAAAAAAAAAAAAAAAAAAAAAAAAAAAAAAAAAACGTCAATGAAAATTATATTGCATGTTATAATTTTAAATTGTAAAACACAAAATTTTTTTATATAGCACGCATATTTTGTATATAGCACATAAATTTGTGGTCTAAATTTTTATATATTTATTATTTTTAAATGTGCATTTAACAATTTTATTAAAATTTTAAAACTGCATAATTAATTATGATGAAAAAAATTTTCAACCTGTGAAGAAAAAAATTATTTAAATCATTTTTTTCTTTTTATATTAAAAATGTTTTTGACTGGCAAGCATCAAAGAAATGTATATCATTTTTTAAAACAAAATGTTACTTGTTTGGTAAATTGTCTATAAAGATTTATCTTTCCCCCCTTCTTTTGCTGTAAGACAAATATAAATATTAACGTAGTGAAAAGACAATTGTAAACACAACATTGCTGTAACAGTAGTGAAAAATGCATAAAAATTAAGAATATTAAGAATTAATTTCATTTTTATGGTATTGTTGTAATTTTCATGGCACTTTTAACCATTATTTTTACAGCTATATCATAATTTCATTTTACAGTATTATTGTAATTTTTATTATTTTTTAGCCGTAATTTTTTCAGTTGTGATGCATTTTAATTTTACAGCACAACTATTAATTTAACTGCATTTTTAGCCATTTTTTTACATTTTAATCATATTTTTGTTTTACAGCACAACCGTAATACATGTTAGCCTTTTTTACAACTGAGATGCATATTTGTTTTACAATTAAAATAAAATTTTAAATGTAAATTAAAAATGCATCTCAGTTGTAAAAAAAGGTTAACATTTATTAAATTATACGGTTGTGCTGTAAAACAAAAAATGTTTAAAATATAAAAAAATGGCTAAAAATGCATTTAAATTAATAGTTGTGCTATAAAATTAAAATGCATCACAACTGTAAAAATTACGGCTAAAAAAATAATAAAAATTACAACAATACTGTAAAATGAAATTATGATATAGCTGTAAAAATAATGGTTAAAAGTGCCGTGAAAATTACAACAATACCGTAAAAATGAACTTACGACATTGTTGTAAAAAATATAGTTAAAACTTCAGTAAAATTTACGCCTGCACTGTGAAATTAAAATAACGCCTTTGCTGTAAAAATAACAGCTAAAACTGCAGTAAAATTTACGCCGGCACTGTGAAATTAAAATAACGCCATTGCTGTAAAAAAACAGCTAAAACTGCAGTAAAATTTACGCCTGCACTGTGAAATTAAAATAACGCCATTGCTGTAAAAATAATCGCTAAAACTGCAGTAAAATTTACGCCTGCACTGTGAAATTAAAATAACGCCATTGCCGTAAAAATAATCGCTAAAACTGCAGTGAAATTTACGCCTGCACTGTGAAATTAAAATAACGCCATTGCTGTAAAATAACTGCATAATGTGCTGGCACCCAAATTGCCAGCACTTTTTGCTGTAAAATTACAGTACTTTTTCTTACAGTGTATCACAAGAAGATAATAGTATTCTTGCCATTGAAACCATGAATTATTCAGTAATAAAATATAGCTCAGCAGAACTTTCTTATTCGTGCGATTTTTTTAAAAATATACTTGAAACTTATCTAGCCACCGAAATAGCGTAGATTTAAATAAATTCAGAAACACAAAAATTGTATTTTTATATAATCTTATAGAAAAAAGTCATCGTTTATGTATAAATTCCTTAAATATTGCGCAAAGAAATACCCATTTAGCTAGCAATTTCCAAATTTATTAAAATCTCTCACATTTGTCAAGGAAAAGTGTTGTTCGCTAAATTTTGAGGAACTTCGACTTTTAGCATGTATTTTATTTTTTTACAGAATTTCTATTGAGATTCTGCCGCTAAATTGGACTGGTGCTTTATTCCGTACAGAAATTACTACATTAATAAAATCAGAAATGTTCGGTTTTGTGTATGGGCATGGGCTTCTCCAAATGGGATTTTATTTATCAATTTAATTTTTATATGGATTTTAGAGATGATTAAATTAAATATATTTAAGCATGCGGGAAATGACTTTTGCAACTTTGCCTTCCACAAGTAATTAAATGGTAAATAGAAAAACGTTTAAAATAGTAATTTATGTAGTAGTATCTATTTAATTCGAATTTTGTATTTAATATTTTTTAAAACCTTAATAATCTTAGTGGATCTAAAAGGACATCGATTCTCCCCAGTCGTTATTCTTAGTCCGAACATTCTCTCTCGGGCATTAAAAATAGCAGTAGTTATAGCTTGTTAAAGTAAGAGTCCCATTCATAGTGATAGTTCGTATACTCTATTTTGAGGCCCATTAATGATAATGTGCTGATTTCATGTCGTTTATAGTGCAGCTATTTATTTCTATGGAAAAAGTTATACTACGTCACATCTTTAAAATATGTAAAACTAGTTATATCATGAGAGCAATAAAATGACAAACTTGCTGAGTCTCTCGTTTTTCCTGCGACAGTGAAATGTTGAATTTTATGGAGTAGCACTAATGTACCAACTGTGCCACTTCTAATCTTTGAAAGTTTGCTGCGGTTTACTTCATAGTTATATTTATACCTATATGAACTTATGTTAAAATTAAAGGGGGTCCAACACAAGCGCCTCGCCCAGTTTACATCGAATGAGTAACCCTGTATACCAAGTAACGACATCTGTCTTCAATCATTTGTTTTCTTGTCCTTTTAGCAATTATTAGTGCCTTTTGTATATCTCGTTGATAAAAGATCACAGATGTACATAGCTTCACCAGTGGCCTAAAAGATCTGTTTTCAAAACGAAACAGATAGAGGCTGCTGGATTAGTTCCCGATCGCACCCTTTGGCTTAATCGTTAGGAGTTCTTGGTGGGTTTTTCGAATCTTGCTTATATATGTGTTAGGTTCCTTTTCTTAGACCCCTACCGAGCACACATTTTCTTAAGACTACGTCTCATGTGCAGATAACAGACTGTCATAAGTAATACTAATTCCATTACCACTGTTGTCCATAAAAATAATATAACATCTGACCAAATAGAGCCTTAATATATATTTTTGGGGGAAAATTTTTTATAGCACACTATGTTATTTTAAAGAAACTCAGTGGTACTTTCAAAATTCTCGCTTTTCATTATTTTTATTAAAAAGTTTATCAGTAAGTACCTAAATTAAATTAAATATTTTATTTCTATAAAATATATTTAAGACTGAAGTAATTGCAAATCTAGATTCTCGCAGCTAGTTATGCGAAAATTTTAAACTCCTTCAATCACAGTTTAATAGCTTTCTGGAGTAAATTTAAACACTTTCGTGATGTATTATCTTTGCTGACAAGAGTAATCTGTGTTAGAACATAATAAATTGCTTTTCACTGACCTCGAAATTAAACTTAAATTGAAATTCTGGCGAGATTGTGCTAATGCCAGTATTCTTCTCGATTCACGGAATACTTTGCAGAAGACGTGTATTTACTAACTTTAACTATATACAAGATGTTGCATAAAGGATTTGCTTACTTTAAAATTCAATAATTCATTGAATATTCTAAAAATATTTATGAAATAATGGAAATATTTATCATAAATTTAGTATCTACAACCATGGGGAAAATTATATAGATACGTTGAACTAGTTGGACATGCAAATCCCAAAACTTTTTTTCTATCTCATACGTACATTTTAATATTTCAAATATGTGTGACACATGTTAAAACTTAAATATTATTAATACAATACTATACCAACTTTAATTTTCATCTTAAATTTCTGCTTTAGTGAATTAATCGGAGTAAAAACGAGTTCATGCGGATCATGAAATTTAATAAAATCAATATCCTTTATTCTGTTATCATCAGCTGCTTACAAATAGTCGGATTAGAAGGACGTGAAACCCAATCTCTTCACGAGGCGATGGACAACAGAACGATAGGCAGATGTTTTTCAATTTTAGGGAAGATGTGCTTGCCACACCCAAAAATAATCATATACAAAAAAAATAGTTCAGTTCTGTGCATAATTTCATACACCTTTTGATGGTAAAAGAATGAAAATGACACAGACTTTGTGATTGTAGTGCCTCCTTCCGATGGATTATTTTCAAATTCAGGGAGAACCTCTGATTATAGCCAAACACTTACACAAAATTTTTTATTTAATTCTATGCATAAATTTTTCAGTGGTACAATATTAAAAATGGCACAAAAATCGCTATTGTTGTGCCCACTTACCGTTGGATCCTTTTCAAATTATAGGTAGACCAACATAGCTACATCCAAACACTTACAAAAAAATTTGGTCCAATTCTATGCATAACTTCATACACTTTTTGGTGGTAAAATATTGAAAATGGCACACAAATCGCTATTGCAGCATCCCCTTCCGGCGGATTTTTTTTCAAATTCAGGGCGGGCCAACGAGCCATAGCCAAACACTCACCCAGCAAATTGGTTCAATTCCATGCATAACTTCATACTTTTTTTCAAGTTAAAATATTGACAATGGCACAAAAATCACTATTACAGCGCCCTCTTTCGTCGGAATATTTCAAAATTGATAGAGGTCCTAATTGCTACAGCCAAAAACATACACAAAAAATTTAGTTCAATTCTACATATATCTTCATCCACTTTGCAATGTGGAATGGCGACATACGGACATAGATACACACACAAGCACAGAGAGACATCATTTTGTAAAAACATGTGTTTTGGAATCTCTATATTTTTTAATTAAATGGATTGGTACTAATTAATTTTATCTGCATGATATTCTACAACTTTTTTAGCTCACAGGCTATCAAAGCCTGAGAGCTTATGTGCCCGCCAGTTCTGTATGTATGTACGTGCGTACTTACGTGCGTACGCAATGCGATAACTCATGATAAAAATATCCGATTTACATGAAATTTTGGATTTAGGCTTATTATAATAAGACGCTTCCCTGATTAGTTTTGAGAGTTCATTCGATAAGTATAAGAAGGGGAATGGGGGCTATTGCCCCTCCCCATAGTTTACATAAATGGTTTTTTCCTGCAGAATTAGTAGATTTCGTTCAAATCTTAGATGTAAGATCATTCTAATGAGGTGCCTTCATGATTAGTATTGGGTGTTCATTGGATAAGTTTAAAGAGGGGGAAGGGGGGGTAATCCCCCCGTCCTAATTTAGGTTTTTCACGCAAAATTTATCTATTTGCTTCAAATTTTGTATAAAAGTTTATTCTGAAATGGCGCTTCCCTGATTTGTTTTTGGAATTCACGGGATAAGTATAAAGAGAGGATAGAGGAAACTACCCCTCATAATTTATGTAAATGGTTTTTCATACAGAATTAACCGATTTGTTTCAATTTTTGTATACAGGTTCATAGTAGTAAGAAGCTTCGCTCATTTGTTGTGGTATTTTCTTTTGTTAATTATAAAGGAGGGTACGGGCGATTACCCCCCCCTTAATTTAGCTAAATACAGTTTTATGCAGAGTTATCCGATTTGCTTTAAATTTCGGATGTAGTTTTTTCTGATAAGTTGAATTTTTGAACAGTTTTGGAGGTTTAATGATTAATTATAAAGGAGGGAACGGGGGAGAACGTTTCTTAAATTACATAAATGGGGTTTTATCCAGAATTATTAGATTTGCTTCTAATTTTGGATACAGGTTTATTATATCTTAAGGCTTATCCCTGGCTAGTCTTGGGGCTTCAATGATAAGTATAAAGAAAGAAGATTGGGGGAGGGGATACTTCTTTCCTTTTTTTTCGAAGGACATTATTATATAAGGCTGTAATATACAATTAGTCTGCTTAGCCTGTGAGCTCTATGCCATCAGTTTAACTGGGCATCATTCTTTTTATTTTATTAATATTTTTAAGTATTCAGTAAAAGTAATAAAAGTAAATTCTAGTTTTATTGTCAATGCAGCCATCTGACATGTAAAAAATAAGTGTTATTCCAATCTTTGGAATGTTCTGGATCAGTTACAACGATCATATTGGTCAAATGCTTCACACATAATGAGAATTTTAGCATTTTTAGGTATGAGCCAGGTGTCTCACGCTGTGCAGTAAAAGGTTAATGATCACAGACTATGGTCTCATAGTCAAATCAGCTCAAAAGCATAAATCTCCGAATATTTTATATAAAAACATTTTTTCTCTAAAAAAAAATATGTCTGAAAAATATTAAGTAAAAACAATTTTAGAGAAATGTTTATTTTAAAGCATAATCTGTTTTGATGATTGCTTTAATTTTTCGTATTTCAGCATACTTGGCATGTATTCGGTTATAATAGCCCATAAAACTGGATATTTACAATTTGCTTAGAAAATCAAGATTTTTTAACTATTTTATCGTTAGTAAAACAATTCGAGGTTTTCGTAAAATTTAATAACTATAAAACATTATCGATGAATTACATTCTGCTGTTATTTAATTTAATTTTGCATATTCTCCAGTAGCCTGAGGAAGAAGGAATGCATTAACGAAATATTAAAAACCTAATTTATTCCTTCAAGGAAATCTGTTTCTCGAGAAAGTTTCATAAAATAATCAATGGAAATTATTTCGTGATAATGAATAATTTATATTCATAATATTCAGTAAATGCAAGTAATGAGATCTATTCTTAGTATTTCGTGTCATTTTACTTAGTTAAGAATATAAATATTTCAGTTATCACTGAAATATATTTGCATTTGGGATAAAATTCACGCGTCAGTGATTGCATGCGAATTTAGTTGGCAATAAAATAGAAGTTTTCTTTTTAGGTGCGTTCGTATTAATGTAAAAATGTAGTACCTATAGTCGTCGTTCAGTCCGTCCGTCTGTCCGTTTGTCGGCATATAATAGGGCAAAAAACGTCCAATTGAATCATTTGAAATTTAAAATACATCGATCTTTTGTACTCTTTTGATTTTCGAGCAGACAACAAATGAAAATGCGCATGCACCAACTTTGTGGTTCTCAGTTCCTACAACGACCGGCTCCCGATGAGGTAGCACAAGAAATCTTTCAACACCTGTGAATTACACTCGGGAGCTCCACAAAGAATGTGCAGCGGAGCCAACGGGAGATGAACCCGCAGTCCATCTATGTTCTCAAGTGATTTGCGACAGAAAATTATACAGTTATGGAATGTGGGCTGCTATAATTATGAGTATGAGTATACGCAGTTGGTTGTGCTCTATTATTAATAAAGACATTCTAGATGTGATAACACATAAAAATTCTGCAGTCTGTAAGTGAAACTATGGAGGACGATTTTAAGGCTTTTTGCTGTGAATGAAGGTATTTTTTCAAGATATTAAGGCAGGAAAATATCTAAAGGAAATAAAATGCTAAATTTTTTTTTAGAAAATTATAGAATGACATAGGATGATTATATGACATTTGCGGATCATTCGATATGTATCGGTTTTTGTACCTTCTTAAAATAAAATAATTGCGGCTGATCATACACCGATGAGTTAAGACATTAAAACGACCTGTGCGTTGTGCAAATAAAGTTGTCTGCAGCGTCTGTAAGATGGAAGTGCTTATTTTTCAGTTGATATATGAAAAAGCGTAGGTCTGTTTTGTAGTGCAGTAATTTATATCGCTGGAGCATGGGTGAAGAAAAAACGATACCAAATTTTCGTAAAGGGTTGATTCTGATTACAAGATGACTGGTAAAAGCATTTTGCGAACTGTGCGGCTAATCAGTTGTTCGTGGTATGCAGTAGTCAGTATGCTTGCAAACATGTGAACCACCTCAACGAGTACTCTGCCATTCACTGGGCAAGGACGGTAAATGGGTAGAGAGGAGTGAAGCTTGTTCTCTTGTACAGGTGTGTTACCTAGGAAGAAATTAATTGTGGTGATATTCAGTGTATACGGCATTACTCTGTTAATAGTACATAGTTGCATATGAAATTATAAACTCATTTCACTGTTTCGCCCCCTCTGCTATCAATGTTCTTTGGCTGCGTAATTTCAAGCTTTTGAAGATAGCCTTTAACAGTTCGTAACCATCTATGACATGTTCTAAATATTGCATACCGTGAGCAGCTGACTAGACGTGCAGTTTCTATTTTTTTTCTTCGCAGATGTCTTCCTATCATAACATTTATTTTTTTAAAATTAGATAAATCCTGTTGCAGGAATGAAAACACTGCACAACGGAGCACAGCTCTATTCTCTTATGTACAAATTAAAAAATCATTCCTTTCAATTTGATTTAGAGCTACAGACAACATCGATTGTAGAACACGCTGACGGGTTTTAATTGATAATGTGCCTCAAAAAGTAAAATATATAGATTCTGTCGGTTGAATCTTGTTAACATATGTCCCTTATGCGATCGTACGCTTTGCACACTCAGCGCATCTAATCGTGCCTGTGCCTGTACCAGCACCAGCAGTCGGAGGTAAAAATAAGGATACTCCTCACACATTTAATAGCCAAATTGTCACATAGTTAAAAAAAAGAATATACAATTTAATTAAGCATTTTAGCACATTTTTTTCAATATACATTTAAGAATTCTAAGGCTAAATGATATAATTTTGTCAATGGATGAACCTATGCATTCCCATTTTAATTAATTACAAGATTAACTTTTTAAAAATGGCTTATCATAATGCATTGCTTATTTATTATGCAAATACTCTACATTACATAATGAACTAAAGTGATAAAATAACAATCTAACACCTGGTAACAAATTTAATTTGTCTTTCACTAGTAGTTCTTTATTATCCATAATAGCATGCATTAGTAGAACAAGAATGCATTTGCGAATTCTTGTAATGGGCAATTAAATCTACAATCTTTATGCTGAAGAATATGAAAAATAATATACTTTCTATCTTATAATCTGATATGAATGCAATAAATATATATATGAATACTTGTTTTTTTTTTTTTTTTTTTTTTTTTTTTTTTTTTTTTTTTTTTTTTTTTTTAAGTGTACACAAATTTTTATTAACAAAAATAGAAAAACAAAGAATAGTTGCGTGATCTTACAAAAATGAGATAAATGGTAATTCTGGCAATTTGTAAATAAAATATGGAAAACTGGAATAACTAAACTAAATAATATTCAAGTAGAAAAGCATTTTCATGATTATTTTTGTAAAAGGCATAAAATATGTATTTAAATCTCTTATACATATTATTCATGAGTTAGATAAAAAAAACTATGTATATCAAGAAAATTATTTATTTTTGAAAAATGATTTCAAATATTTAGTGTCAATAATTTCGTCTAACAAAAAAAAAAAAAAAAAAAAAAAAAAAAAAGAAAGAAACTTTTTATATAGGGACTTTCACATAGAAGGGAAAAACACTTATTTATCAAGTGTTTCAAGTTTCATCATCATATTATGAAGTTTTTAATAATAGTAATACAAAATCACGAAAACATATAAACTTAATATATTAAGTATAACTTTTCTGCATTATGTAACTCTGAATATTACAAGTTGCATTTCATTAAGATGTAACTGCCTCATTTTCTCGAAGCAAAGAGTTGCACTACTGACCATTATAATTGCTAAACCATGAAGGCGACATACTACGGGCGTGAAATTTAAACGACAGAAAAAAGATACTGTAATAGGCACATGATTTAACTTTTCAACGTCTTCTGACAAAGCAGGTGCTGGTAGCGACACCTACAATGTGTTTAAATGAGGAAATTCTTCAGCCGGTTTCTCACACAGAAATTACATTTGAGCATTGTTGCCTGGCGAAAAATTCTTTTGATGCCTCGTGTAAGAAGGATAAATGAGTAACAGCATGTTTCTGACTTCGATAACGGTTGATTTATAGCCTACCAAGATTGCGGTTTATCGTATCATAGTATTGTTGCTCGCGTTGGTCGAGATCCAATGACTGTTCACAGAATATGGAATCGATGGATTCAGGACAGTAATACGGAACGCGCGCCGTACGGGATTTCAACCGTCCCCTATCACTAGCAGTCGAGAAGACAGGCATGTTATCCGTATGGACGTAATGGATCGTACAGCCACGTCACGAGCCCTGAATCAAGAAATGAGGTCATTTGCAAGACAAAAAGTGTCTGCAGAACAGTTCGACGACGACGTAGACTCTCAGCTCGGAGACCATGGCAGTGACTTCCCTTGACACTGGGTCACAGACAGGAGCATCTTAAATAATGTGATCAACGACGAACCTGGGTGCACGAATGGAGGCGTCATTTTTTCAGATGAATCCAGGTTCTGTTTACAACATCATGATGGTCGCATCCGTGTTTGGTGGCATTGTGCTGAACGCACATTGGCAGCGTGCATTCGTCATCGTCATACTGGCCCATCACCTGGCGGAATGGTATGAGATGCCATTGGATACATGCCTCGGTCATCTCTTGTTAACATTGACAGCACTTTGAACAGTGTACGTTACATTTCTGATATTTTTGACCCGTGGCTCTACCATTTATTCGAGACCTGCGAAACCTTACTTTTCAGCAGGATAATGCCCGACCGCATGTTTCCGGAATCGTGCGGACCTTCCTTGATACAGAAAATATTCGGATGTTGCCAGGGCCAGCACGTTCCCGAGATCTTTCACTAATAGAAAACGTCTGGTCAATGGTTGCCGAGCGAGTGGCTCATAATCATGAACTGTGGACTGTGGCATCGAGTTGAAACTGTATGGGCATCTGGGCATCTGTACTTGTACATGCCATCCAATTTTTGTTTGACTCAATGCCCAGGCGTGTAAGTGCTGTTATTACTGCCCGAGGTTGTTGTCCTTAGTACTGATTTCTCAGGATCTATGCACTCAAATTTCTTGAAAATTCAATCACTTGTTATTTCTATCTTAATATTTGTCCAATAAATATCATTTTGTTACCTGCATTTCTTCCTGATGTAGCATTTTTAATAGCCAGAAGTGCATTATGCAAAATTCGAGAGCAATGGCTTTATTGTCATTTGTTTAATTATATCACTTGCATAATCAGAGCAGAATATATATATCTTTCTCTTAGTATAATATATATATTCTGCTCTTGGGTACCTGGATTATCTTAGATACTTGGTGTACCTGAGGGTGGGAAGAGTAGGAGAGATTTTGGAATTTAGGAGAAAAAATAGGACTTCTTTTTCAAAAATCTTAAAAAGTAGGCAATCTTAAATCATCCAGGTGGGACATTTTACTGCTAGAGAGATGGGGGGGATGTCCGGTACAGATTACCTCTTAAACTAAACACTATGTTTAAAGAATTTTAATGTATGTGTAGTAAACATACAATTAAATACGGAAAATATTTTTTAATGTAAGGTACCCTGGGGTAATAACGCCACGTTAAGGTTCTAGCAATTTTCACGGCTCAGTTTTAGTTTGTATTTTTCAAACAAATATATGATTTGATACAGCAACTCATTGACTGTCTATATAAAAAAAATAATTTAACAGATATGAATACATAAAATGTAATGGCGTGATTTCTTGACCAATGCTATTTGGCGTTATTACCCACCTATATGGGTAATAACGCCATGCAAACAAAACTATGAAATAAGACGGAATAATTGCATGTAGATTGCCCAGTTCTAAAAATACAAACTCTCAGCTCTATAAATTGACAAATTGCATCCTAAGCGAATGAAAATTTTCATTTTTTGTGAAAGTGTAAGAAAAATAAAGGTGTGGTGTGGGGAGGGGGGGATGAGGCAAAAGAATATCAGACCGTGAGCTTCTTTTTGCTTAAAAAACCGCTTAAAAATAATTATTAGAAACATTGCACAGTTTTAACTGTGTTTATTTGAATCAGTATTTAGGATGTAGCTCGGCCACTGTAGGGAATCAACCGGGGTAAAAATTGAAAGGATTGGCGTTATTACCCCGTTATAGTTATTGCGCTGTACATTTTAAATTACAAATTATCTCGAAAAGATATCCAAAATCTTCAACAACATTTTGAAAGGCCATGAAATGTACTACAAATTTATGTAATTAACAAAGTATTTCCGGATAAAAAAAATAGTCTTCACATCACAAAACGTATCTCGCAAATTTTAGATCAAGCGTTAATTTTAGCTGCTTGTAAAAACAATAAGACCTAAAAATGAAACAAATTAACTTGAAGCTGTATTTTGCGATTTATATTACTCAAAACCCTTCTGCGCAGAACACATGGGTGTCATTTACAAAATTATTTCATAATTATGCAAAATATTAACACTTGGCGTTATTACCCCGTCTGGCGTTATTACCCCAGGGTACCTTACTTAGAAAAGTCTGAAAGCTGAAAAGAACCCAAGTAATATATAAGGGATTCACTATCATAGACCAAGTCTGTTTTCAAAAACAGAGGGATAGTCCATTTACAAGGTGCATAAAATCTGTTATATCTATTCCCACAGTGAATCAAATCTGTTTTCTTATATTTTTGCATATATGGCATCTGTTAGCAGACTTAGTTCACTTGAAGGAGTGAATAAAACAGATTTTATGCACCTTCTAAATGGGCTACATCATAAAAAAAAAGAACTTGGTCTATAATAGTTGTTAGACCCTAAACTTTAGCAGCGAACTGTAATAAAATTACTAAAACAACTTCTTGAAAATTTTAACTTCATTAGAGTTTCATTCATCTGCCGAAATCCTATTCGTATTTTTCCTCTGTCTGTCCGTCGCAGAGTCTGCACATTGAAACTGTATAAGTGAGAGACTTCAAATTTTGTGTACTTACAGCTAAATACTTCGTGTCACACGACAAATCGTAATATTTTATAAAAAATCTATTATTTTAATTAAATCAATTTTATCAATGTCATCCGCTCATTTTTGAGATTTACATTTTAAAAGAGAATCTTAATTTAAACGTTTTTCGTGTTGACATAATAATTTGGGCGTAAAAATCTCGTTAGTAAACAGAACGTTCTTTTCGAACTCCGGAGTTGTAACTTAAAAATTTTCATGTTAAAATTGATTTAATAAAAAGAAATTTCGTATTTTTTGCCAATTTTACGGTTTATATAAGTATAATTTAATCGCTGATATTCATAATATTGTTTAGAATTTAAATTTCTTTCTACGTATTTTAAAAACTATTGCAATTTATTAATCATTTAGCATTTTAAATTCCGTTTAAAAAATCTTTTTCGATTTTAGAAATTTAAAATTTTATTTATATCTCCGTTTTTTTTTAATTTCCGATTTTTAAAATAAGTTGAAATTTTGGATTTTATTTAAATAATTTGATTTGAACATTTTTAATTTGATTAAAATGAATAATTTCCTTTTATAATTATTTTAAAGTTAAATTTATTGGTGCTGTCATCTATGTAAGAATTTAATATTCATAAATTAACAACTTGGATTTATTAATTAAAGGATAAGTTGTTTTAAAAGAAATATTAAACGAAACTCTTTGTGCGATCTGCGATCACACTTACCAAATTGATATGCGATGGTGTTTATCAATTTTTAATCTTCGATTACTAAACAGAGCTGATCCTCTAGCTTGAAACAGATAGAGAAACAAACACTATAGACTACCGACACCAAATCCTGCATCAAAATCTAAAATCTCTGAAAGCTTATAAAAGCTACTGTTACGAGGAAGCACATCTAGTGAATTTATTTGGAAGGATATAAAATATATTTAAAAAATAATCTTCTGTAAAAGCACAGCCAGATATAATGAAAAATAAATCTTAGAGATATTTCTTTAAACGGTAAACTATCATATAAAATTGAAATGCATTGAAATGACGAATTTGTGTATGTTTTTAAAGCAAAATACATTTTAAAAGTACATATTTCATACATTGTATAGATAAAGCAATGATATATTGAATAAAATCGTGAAATATTACTGTCAAAACATTTGAATTTCACATATCGCTTCAATGCTCATCATTTTCATATCGATGTGCCGCTTATTCTCTCATCATAAAATATATCTTAGTTATTAAATAACTCCTGTGAGATACATACTAAACTTAGATGATGAATGGACATTTCAACAGTTGCGTATAAATGAAGCTTAAACCTCGTTAATCGTTCTTTATTGCCCATTAATAAAACATATTACGAAAACAAGAGTGCAGTTATGTTATCTTGTGTTACTGTCTATAAATCTAAAATCCAAAAGGATAAGAGGAGTACTTTCTTTGCAGTCTTATAATGTGCTATGATTAGAAATATAATGACTGAAAAAATATGCAAAATGCGTTTTTAATTATCGGACAAGATGTTTGCTTACAAAAACAGAAAAAATTGGTGTTTTTGTGATATTATAGTTATGTTATCTTGTGCTACTGTCTGTAAATCTAAAATCCAAAAAGTGCATATGGAATATTTTCTTTGCAGTCTTATAATGTGCTATTATTAGAGAATATAATGCCTTTAAAAAATACAAAATGCGTTTTTAATTATTTGACAAACAGTTTGCTCACAAAAATAGATAAAAAAATGGTGGTTTTGTTATATTATAGTTATGTTATCTTGTGTTACTGTCTGTAAATCTAAAATCCAAAAGGGCATTTGGAATATTTTCTTTGCAGTCGTATAATGTGCTATTATTAGAGAATATAATGCCCTTAAAAATGCAAAATGCGTTTTTAATTATCTGACAAACAGTTTGCTCACAAAAATTGAAAAAAAAAATGGTGTTTTTGTGATTTTATATGTTATGTTATCTTGTGTTACTGTCTATAAATATAAAATCCAAAAGGGTATAAGGAGTATTTTCTTTACAATCTTATAATGTGCTATGGTTAGAAATATAATGACTGAAAAAAAATGCAAAATGCGTTTTAATTATCTGACAAAATTTTGCTCGCAAAAATATAAAAAGAAATAACTCTAATTTCATAATTATATTAACTAAGAGTTTAATGCATTGAATTAAGCGTCTAATTTCCAATTAAAATATACCTTTGAAATGTAATTTGAATGAAATACAGGATCACAAAAAATCGAAGAATGTGTAAAATAGGATTACAAATATATCGGCAATTAATCATTCGATCGAATTTATTCTTTATGCATAATTTATGTTTTTTATTTTTTATTTTACATTTACTCTTTAAAATAAAAAAAAATCGAAAATTTTTAGGTACATTTTATCAGAATGAATATTTCAAGAATCGGAAAAAAATAGTTTTGAATAACCGGGGTTACTTATATTAAATAGGCTTCTTTCTATTCTTAAATACTAAATACATACCAAATTTCAAGTCCGTAGCTCAATTTTTTCGGAAGATAGAGAGACGCACAGACAGACATTTAACTTCCCCCCCCCCCCCCAAAAAAAAATGTGTTCTTCGGAACCTCCACTGTCTAAAATGTGTGAATCCGTCGATTTTTTTTTTTTTTTTTTTTCGGTTTTCAAAATGCTTCCAGGATTTATCCTGTACTACGTATGACGGATAAGTAAAAATAAAAGAAGTTAATTTTTTCTGACTTGTTAGTTCGAAGTGTTCAAAATATACTTTTAGTATTTCCAAACTGCAAAAGAAGAAAAAAAATATCGGTCTTGTTTTGGAGATTTTTCTAGAACATTTCCAATATGATTTTTTCAATTCTATGTTCACGTGCGTTGAATTCCAAGAACTCGGAAAAGAAATGTAGAAATCCGTCAAGGATTTTCGTTATAAAGGAATTTTATTCTCTGAATATTAAACTCTTATTTCTTCTGCGCAGATATAAATTTTCAAAAAATCAATAAAAGAAAGAGTGAACAAGAAGAAAATTTTAATCTTACTAGAATTCGAACAAATAAATGTTGTGATAACTTTTAACTTATGTATGATTTTACAACATATCTTTAAGTTATAAAGTTTTAATGTATATCTTATCTAAAATCTTTAAATTTTATCCTCATTTCTTAATTTCATCATATCTATTCATTAATTAGTACTAATATAGAATACACAATATAGCACGTACTACTATATTTGGATACCCCCCCCCATTTTTTTGCTTCATTTTGGGAATAACGGATTTTGATCTTATCCTATACGCGATCACTTTTAGAATTTTCAAGCTATGTTTTTGAAACAGAATTTCTTAATACATTTAGCTAACACAATATGCAAATGAAATTTTGATATCGTTGACGCATGCGCAATGAAAAATTACTTAATTAACCTGTTCATTTTTTGTACAATTTTTATTATTTTTTAATTCTGATGACAGAGTATTGTGTACAATGTTGTTTGTCATATTTTCAGAAAAGATCATTATTTCATATTAAGAACTCTCCAAATTGTAAGCTAAAACTTGGAAAAATTTGGGACAGTTTTTATACAAACCTAATTTACCTACGAGTATACATGCTATCCACATAAAAACAAACACAGTATCTTACAGTAAGAGACTTAATCATAATCTACAGTTTGAGCGCTTTTGCTACATTAGTTTTGACAGGGTTATCCAAAAGATATTCGTTCTTCTTCAATTTGTTGATGGTCCCCTAAGTAGTTTCGGGAAAAAATCTTCACGGAAATATATGACCTATTATATTAACATACCTAGAGTTTCAGGATAATTCCTCATGTATACTTCTAGATATTTAACAAAATGTCTGAAATTGCAAGTGGCCGGTCATCTTTGGCTATATATTGTATAAAAAATAAGGGAGTTTAAGTATCAAAAATTAGAATTTTTCGGTAATTGACAGCAAAATGGATAAGAAATAAGAATTAAATATATCCCTGGTGATGAAACCAGGAACTAAATAGATGATAAATGTAATCAAGATTTTATCTTTCTACTTCATTGGGATCATTTCTATAATTTTTCTCATTATTAGACGATCTTCTGAAGGGACACGATGGAGGGACGGGCGTGGGAAGTGCATAATATGAATAAGTATTCACAGGGTTTTCCAACGATGTATCATATTCGGAGTGCCGGGTAAATTTAGAAAAGTACTCCACCCCCCCCCCCTCCACGGTGGCAAAGTGTGGGGGGGAGAGACGCGGAAAGTAAATTATATGAGATAATGTCACAGAGCTTTCCAATGACATATCACATAATGGGTGTAGGCCAAATTTGGAAATCCCCCCCTCATGAGTTCTAGCTATTCTGCCCCCAGATTAGACCCTTATCCTTTCTTTAAGATTTTCATATATTGTGAATAATATTTATCGGAGGGTCCCGTTATAAAATCCGTTCTAAATTGATGAAATGTTACGATTTCAAGAAAGTTCGAGAACTGCAAACTCAGGGGGGGGGGGGAATTGGAGGACAGGAAAAAAATTTCATACTTTGAAATAGTAGTTTGAGAGCTTTCCGATGATAACATCTAATACGCCGCACAGTGGTCCCAAATCGCGATAAAGTGACCCCAAAAAATTTTTGGCTTTTGTAGTGCGTGTATAGGATTCAATTTTATTTTTACTGTATTCTAAATGACATTGCAATGTGAATTTAAACTAAATTTAATCGAGGGTCCCCGGGGAGGGGCATAGCAATCCGAATTTATTTACAGGATTTACAGCGCGGACAGACGGCCATCCGGCCAGACAAACCGAATGCATAAACACGTTTCAGCTTTGCTGGAAAGTGTTAAAAACTGGCTGCCAATTTTAACTCTCTCCTTTTTTTATTCATAGATATTCACAAAAGAAGAAATAAAACTTTTTTTAAAGGAAGAAATAGCATTGTCAGATCCAGAAAATGTGCATGGTTGGTTACAAAATATTTCTAAATTGTTTTGCTTAAAAATTCAAAAATTCAAAATATCAAACCAAATGAAATGCAAACAAAACACGTTTTCTGGCATAAATTCGACTAACAATAACTAAGTATTTTTTTATTCATACATTATTTACTGTTAAAAAAAGGAACAATGAAATTGAAGAAGTAACTTTTTTTTTTACTTTCAGAAACTAATTTTTTTATTTGAATGTTTACTGGAGAAATATCTGGAATTTGATATGAAAGAAACGTGATTTTGATCCTATTAAATTCAAGGCATTTCTTTCGGGGGAAGTTTTATAGTCTAAGCTTTCTTTTTAAGCGCTTTATCCCTTTCCGCATTATACGTATCAGAAATATATGGAAATAGATTTTTATTATTGCCTCAGAATTTTATATCGATAAAAAAACAAGTTATTTTTTTTTTTTCATTTTAACATGAAAGTATTAGCGAAACAGAATATTACAGCTATATAAATGATCTTTTAATACTTCTGAGTTATTGTTTATCCGACGGTTAAACCTTTTAGAAATGTTTTATGGATAATGTATTCTATTGCCTTGTTATAAAATGTTTTATCAGTTAAACTAACGGTTATTCGTGACTATCAGAAGATTATGTTTTTAGGTTGATTTCCAAAGAAATACTACCTATTACATTCTGTCCAGCTGGAATTTCTGAAATATATTTTTTTCAGATCTACGCCTATCATGACCCCTGGAACGCAAAATCACCCTCAATTCAAAACGTTAACTATCTACCGTTCTACTTATCTTTCTATCTACATATATACATAACTTTTTATAGGAAAAATAACTTCCATAATTCTGAACAAATCTCTTCCAAACTGATACATTTAATCAAGGGCCATAAAATTTCGCCCAAGTTGAATAATCTCTTGGTTGCATCAAATCAAGCTTTAAAACTCAGATTGATTATTGCCACCACTTTTTTCAATAAGAAATTTTCACTTTATTTAATGACAAGTAAAATGATATCAGAATAAAGATAATAACACTCTTTTATAAAACTAGTGGCAATCAAACAATTCTGAATAAAAGTCGTGAAGATCGAGCCCGTGAATATGACGGAAGCGGCAATTAAGGGGTTAATAAACAAAATCGGATGAAGAGCGAAAAAAAAGTTTTGTCAAAAAAAAAAAAAAAAAAAAAAAAAAAATCTATAGTTTTTTAGTTATGATCCATATGTAATAAATTTAAAGTTACTATTACTTTTAGAAAAGTTTTCCAAAAATTTATGTATCATATATTTTTGATATAAATCAAAAATGGCTTCAAAGACGCAAAATATAGTGTTTTAACCCTTTATCTACAGACAGTACTTATAAGTATAATTAAAATTACTTATTATAAAATTCTTTTAATACTTCAATTAGTTTTAATACTGTTTAGAATGAGTTACAGATACATTACTTTATTTTGTTCCAAAAGCATTATTGGTTACACAAAACAAAAATATTTTGAAAATGATGATTTCTTTTGCCTTTGTATCTTTTCAGCTTTCTTGGGGATTTTTCAATTCGGAAATATTTCAATATTTACATTGTAAGATCATCATATTTGTGCATTTTATAATTCTACAAAATACTAAGAAAACAATTTAAAATAAAAGATTTGAGTGGGGTTATAAATAGTACATAAAATCCCTGTAAATTCAAATTTAATTAATCTTTCTAAATCCTTCAATCATTCTAAAATCCTTCAAAAATATATTAAATGATAATGTAAATCTTTTAATTTAGTTTAAATAATTTACGTATAATGCTTTGGACTGTAAAATTTTCATGAATTCATAACTTGGTAGATAAAGGGTTAAGAGGGAAAAATCTATAACGTCGTCAATTCACAAGGTATCAGATATTGACTATTATTATCAAATCGCTACCTAATATTTAATCGTTATATATCGAATTGTTACTCATCATATTTGCAGTCTCCTAATTCCATTTTGCCACAATTATATGCTTTGCTATTTTCATGTGTGTAGGTTTTACTCAAACCTGAAACTTTCACCTATTCACATGTAGTCCACTCCTGAGCTATAAAAAATGTTGAATAAAGTGCAATTACTCAATATATTAGAAAAATATCTACATATGCTTCCTACAGTCTGTTTAACTATTTCCTTTTGAATATTTCATGAATTTCGTTATTACACTAAACAGAGATTGTTAACGAAAATCTAGTAATAACCATTCATTAATCATTAAATTTAATTAACCATTCAAATAAGTTGAACCAACAGTAGAGTTATTAATTACTATATATAATTTAACCAAATCTTTGTGTCGTTTATAAAATTTCAAAATAAAACTAAAAATCCCTGTCGGCTTGGCCTATAGGCGGAGGTAGATTTCGAAGAGTGCTCTTTTCAACAACAAAAATAAATTTGATTTCAGATAAACCCAGTTTAACAATTTTATTTGTCCTCTTTTGAAAAATTTTTAATTTCATTTTTCTGTAAGGACTGGTTTTATCAGAATCATCTTAAGCTAAATTCGGATCAAATGCCCATTTTGACAACATATTTTGAAATAATTCTGACTTTATTAAAAAAAATCGACAAATACGGCACATTATATAATTCCTAAATAACAAAAAACTGTCAATTGAATGCGTTTGAGAGCAAAATTGAATTTAAAAATGAGTTATAAAAAAAACTATTTTGAATACAATCTCAATTCTTAATCATGATAGCTTCGGGAAATTTTGCGCGAGTGCCCCATTTGACAGCATTTTTAAAAATATATTCAGCCTTTATCAAAAAACTGAACAATGCGGGACATTACATAGCTCCTATATAAGAGAGCCTGTCAATTGGATGCGTTTGGCAGCAAAACTGAATTTAAAAATGAGTCAGAAAAAACGCAGTTTATTATTTCAATGCTTCCTCAAATTTCAATCACGATAACTTCTCGAGATTCTGTTCAAAATACCCCTTTTGGCAGCCTTTTTTTAAATATATTCTGTCTTTATCAAAAAATTGACCAATGCGTTATATTATACAGTTTCTAAATAAGAGGACTTGTAAACTGGATGCGTTTGAGAGTAAAAACGTATTTAAAAATGAGTCAGAAAAAACGCAATTTGTTATTTGAATACTTCCTCAAATTTCCGATCACGGTCACTTCGGGAAATTCTGTTCAAAATACCCTTTTTGGCAGTATTTTTGAAATATATTCTGTCTTTATCAAAACTCTGGCCAATGTTTCACATTATATAGTTCTTAAAAAAAGGATCTGCCATTTGAATGCGTTTAAAATAAAAAATGAATTTAAAAAACGATTCAGAATGTAAGCAGTTTGGATTAGAGATTTTTTCTCCAACTCCAATTTTTGTTTAATTTATTTTTGCTATACGAATTGATCCTATGAAAAACTTGTCAATACAAAAGTTGTAGATATTATTGAGAAGATGTAAAATAAATTTAATTGGATTTGAAAGTTTAAGAATTGACAAAGTTATGGATTTTTTTCTTTTTCCAAACCCCTTTTTATTTTCATTTTTAATTTTTTTTACCGGTAAGTATTAGTCCTGTGAAAAACTTGCAAATACAAAAGTTTTAGACAATTTTAAGAATATTTATAAAAAATTTAGATGGATTTGATATCTTGAGAATTGACAAAGTTATGATTTTTTTTTTCTCCCAAAACCCTATTTTTTTCGCCTCTTGAGCCCATTTTTAACTTTATTAAAAATCTGTCATGCATAAATGTTTGGCCCATTATTTAGAAGCAATATAAACTTTAAACAGATTCGATATCTATTTTCATTAACCCTTTCTTGCGCAGTGTTACCGGGCCGGCAACACCTAATTTTAATTCCAAACTTGCAAACGGTACCAGTAATATTTTAATATAATTTTGCTTTTACAGTGAAAGCTTAAATTAAGGAATTCTTAATATCTAGACAAGTCCTTTATAAATTCCGGTGTCAATCGACAATTTCTCATTTTACTAATAGAATTTGCTTGCGCCGGAAAGGGTTAAGAAGTTATGGGTTTTTTTTCTGTTTTCACAATATATATATATATATATATATACTAGCAGGAGCTCGGTCAAAATTAACTTTGTGTTCAACTCGATATAGCGTTTTCACTGTATCATTAACTCTGTATTATTACTGTAAAACATGTTTATAATATTATTATTTAGAAAAACAATCAATAAGAAAACTATGTTTTTATGTGCACGTTTATAAATTTTATTTTATTTTAAAATTTACAACGAAAGGACATCGATCTAAATCACTTTTTTAGCTCGACTCTGATTGGTTTAGCCATGCATCTCGAATCCTTTTAAGATTGTATAAAAAAATTCTTTACATTCTGAAAGACAATATTTTTTGCTAGATATAGCCAAATTTGGAGGCATTCTTTCATTTGGCTCCAAATACGTGTTTTGGTTTTCGTAATTTTTATAGTCAATTTTTTGGCCATATGTCGCCAATATTTTGTCAAATTACACCAAGTTATTGCCTTTTGCCATATTCTCGTGACCCTGACCCGTATTACCCAAAATGAGCCACTAATCAAATTTGATCAAGCATGTGACATAGCTCAATCGTCTTCAGGTAATCAAAAACAGTAGAATATAAAATTGAATCAAAATCGTTTATGCCATTTTTTAGGTAAAAATAGCTTTTCAGCATTCAGCAATGAAGTGAAATGACCCACTAATATAATTTTGTTTAACATGCGACTCAGCCCAATAGTCTTCTCGTGACAAAAAACGTTTTGTTTCAAAATTTAGGTAAAATTGATTGAGTCGTTGTTATATATAATTAGAATGACCTTAGCTCATTAAGACACAAAATGACCCACTAATCGAATTTTCGCAACCATGTATCCAAGCCAAATGGTTTTCTCTTGCTCAAAAACGATATAATACAAAGTATAGTCAAAATGGTGAGTACCATTTTCTATATAAAATTAGCATGACCCATCATGACCAACAAATGACCTTTATAATCGAAATCTCTCGAACGTGTGGCCTAGCTCATTAGTTTTAGCATGCCGAAAAACATTAGATACAAAATTTAGATAAAATCGATTGAGCCGTTTTTTAGATATAGTTAGTTTGACCCTGACCCCTTATGATCGAAAATGACCCATTGATCGAATTTTCTCAAAAATCTGTCATAACCCAATGATTTTCTTGTGCCCGAAAACGATAAAATACAAAATTTAGTCAAAATTGCGCGAAACGTTGTCTAGATAAAATTAGAATGACCCAAAAGTGGCCCACTAATCGAAATTTCTCGAACATGTGACCTACCCCAATGATTTTCTCATGCCAAAAATATGTTGTATACAAAACTTCGTTAAAATCGACCCATCCATTCTTTAGATATAGCTTGACCTTGACGCATGAAGACCCACAAATGACCCTTATAATCGAAAGCTCTCGAATATGTGACTTAGTCCATTAGTTTTCTCGTTTCTAAAAATTGTTACATACAGAATTTCGTTAAAATTTATCCTGCCGTTCTTTAATTATATATAGCATGACCCAGACTCTTAATGACCCAAAATGTCCCTTTAATCGAAATTTTTCGAACATGTAACCTAGTCCAATGATTTTATCGTGCCATAAAAATGTTGCATACAAAATTTCGTTAAAATCGATCCACCTGTTCTTTAGATATAGCTTGACCATGACCCATTATGACCCATCATGACCCACAAATGACCCTCATAGTCGAAATCTCTCAAACATGTGATTTAGCCCATTAGTTTTTTCATGTCAAAAAACTGTTACATACAAAATTTTGTTATAATCCATCACGCCGTTCTTTAAATATAAAGAAGAAGCTTGACCCAGACTCTTAATGACCCAATATGACCCATTAAAATTTTTTCTCGAACATGTAACCTAGCCCAATGTTTTTCTCGTGCCCGAAAACCATAGAATGCAATTTTTATTCAAAATCTCTAGATAAAAATAGCATGACCCACAATGACCCGAAAAATGACCCACTAACCGAATTTTCTCGAACATGTTACCTAACCCAATGGTCTTCTTGTAATCCAAAACGATACAATATAAAATTTGGTCAAAATCGTTAGAGCCGTTTTTTAGATAAAAATGGCTTGACCTATAATGACCCAAAAATGACCCACTAATCGAAATTTTTCGAACATGTGACCCAGCCCAATAGTTTTGTTGTGCCAAAACACGATTGGATAGAAAATTTCCTTAAAATCGATCCAGCCGTTCTCTAGATATAAATAGCTTGATCCTGACCCATTATGACCCAAAATGACCCAATAATAGAATTTTCTCGAACTTGTGACCTAGCCCAATGGTCTTCTCGTGCCCGAAAATGGTAAAATCCAAATTTTTGCGAAAATCGTTAGAGCCGTTTTTGAGATAAAATTTAAACACACAGACTCACACACACACAATTTTTGCTCGCATTATAGTATAAGATAAACTGGTGCGAATGCAATAGGTAGTATTTCATACGAAATCTACCTAAAAATAAATATAGTTTAAAAAAACTAAAAAACACGCTTTTTAAGTATATGAAACTAAAAAGTGAAAAATAATTTGTACTACAAGCTGAAAACGAAAATAGATGAAAAATACTGTATTACTATAAAATCATTGTTATTATAGAAATCAATAAGCAATAAACAAAATTATCGTGGAAAAAAAGCGTGGAATGCTCCATCTACCATGCTCCATCTATCAGTTCTTAAGAAGCACCTCACGCTTTTTTTCCACGATAATTTTATTTATTGCTTATTAATTGATTTCTATAATAACAATGATTTTATAGTAATATAGTATTTTTCATCTATTTTCGTTTACAGCTTATAGTACGAATTATTTTTCACTTTTTGGTTTGATATACTTAAAAAGCGTGTTTTTTAGTTTTTTAAAACTATATTTATTTTTCACGTTTTAGTTTGATTACTTTAAAAGCGTGGTTTTTAGTTTTTTTAAACTATATTTATATTTAATACAAAAACCAAATTAATCGGTTGGATAGTTTCAGAGTAATTGATGAACATACATAGAAAAAAATACATACGCGTCGAATTGATAACTTCCTCTTCCTTTTCTGAAGCCGGTTAAAAATAAAAATTGTAATACGGAAATTTTTTTTAAATTTTACATAGATGTAAATAATGTCAGGAGTGGGGTTCGAACCCACAATCTCTTTCGAAAAACAGTGCTTCACTCCGGCGCCTTAGACCGCTCGGCCAAGCTGTCTACACTCCATTTAGTGAACGTATTTAACACTTTTAATTAGCGAAAAATCACTAATTTTATTAGTTTTTGCCTAATTACTAAAAAAGTACTGAACCAATTTCGATGAAACTGAAGTGGTACCAATTCGAGAGCATCGTCTTTCATTTAACACCAAAACCAAGTTAATCGGTTGCATGGTTTCGGAGTAATCGGTGAACATACATAAAATAAGGAGAGTTACAAACTCACAAACTCACAAACATACAGGTGAAGTTAATAAAAGCGTGGTAAAAAAAGTCTCGTGGAAATACTTACATAAAATATTCTTTTGATACAGTATTTCAAACAATGAAATCGCAAAGAATTCCGGTCTTTGTCAATTCCCACATGGTAGAAATAGACAAAACGGAATTCTCTGAAGAAAAACAGCGACGGATATTGTTAAAGGGGAAAAAATTGTGACTAATGGGATTTCCCTTCAAAGACCAAGATAATCTTTTAAGAGAGAAAAATTATATTAATCTAAGTAGAAAACTGATTTTGGTCTCTTTAAATTGATCACGGGGAAATATTTGTATCTCATTGCATTAAAAAAAAGGATAGAAAGACATTTTGCTTATAGAAAAAGAAAAGTAAAAGTAAAGAATTACATGAAATATAAATAAGAAAGAAAAATCATGCGTCAAGAATTGATTATGAAACATTTTTCAATACATTCAGAATACTGAAAAAATATATAAAAAATCATTTAACAAAACTTCGTCATTTCACAAGATATGAATTCCCTATATTTCCTAGTAGTAGATCTTCTTAATATTATCTACAACTTTTACGTTAACAGCATTTTCATCGGACTAACTCTTAGGGTGAAAACATTTAAATAAAAGCAGGAAGGGAGTTGGGACTGAAGAAGGAAAAAAATCATAAATTCGTTAATTTACAATATATCAAATCCTTTAAATTTATGGTGAAACTTTTGTATTTTCTTTTGTCAGAATCAACTCTTACGGCTAAAAAAAACTTGGAGGTGGGGGGGAGCGGTGGGGGTGGTTATAAAAATATAAATATCTTTGAAATTTACATGTACTTGAAGGCTTTTCCAGAAGGGATTTTTTGGATTCAATTTATTCTATTATTGTACTGCTGAAGTATATTAGTATATTCAAAATTTGTACGAACAAAAAATTTGCTATATCCCATGAAATTGAACTATTTTAGTACTTTAAATTTATTGATTTTATAATAAATGACATAAAACATTTATAAAATAAAAATCCACTCTTTTTTATTTTTAGCACTTTCTACCAAAGTTGATAAGTGCTTATACATTCGGTTTGTCTGGCCGTCTGGTCGTCTGTCCGTATGGCCGTCTGTCCACGCTCTAACTCTCGTAAATATACTCAGATTGTCATGAAATTTTTGAACGTTAATGAGGTTTACCCAAGCACAAACCCTATTGAAAATGAAGTTTCTGCCATGATTAGTTTATTTACAGGGACAGTCAAAAGTATTATATTACATTACGGCCTATGGGGGAAAATCGTTTCAGATGAATTTTAAAGATGTTACACCATGTAAACCATCTTCAAATTTATATGCATCTACAAAGTGCACAAAATATGCAATTTCTAAAGTATGCAGCGAAAAGAATAGTTATTATTCATTTCTAGGGCCACACAAAAGAATTCCAATTGATAATAATAAAGGGAGGATTGTTTGCGACATACTTTAATTATGGTAAATTATAATTTAATTATTGATTTCAGGTATAATCAAATTGATATACTTTGATGAGAATCAATATGAGTTATTTCATACATAATAAATTGTGCATAGCATTTAGAGAAACACACAAAAGATTTTAAATAGTATATTCTATCCGAAGTCCTGTATATTACGGAAGATGGCTGTTAGATGGATGAAATGGTTTATGATATACGCTTTTAAGGCTCACTAGATGTATGCACATTATATGGTTTATGTAAGTGCTAATTGTTACACAATTTAGATATACAGGGTTACACAAAAGATCTCGGAAAGGTTACTGAATATGAGCGTAATTTACTTAAAGGTGGATTTTAAATATGTTATGCCTTTTTACGATGAACTGCATTTAGTTTACTTAGAAATGTTTGTAGAATATAGATAAAATGATATACCGGGTCACGGAAAGAACTGGATACATTGCCGCCTTTGGATGATAATTTCTGAAAATTTGATTTAAGTAGTTTAAAGAGAATTTATTTTTAAACTAAACATTAGCAAAATACTTTCGTGTATTAAAGGTACTATGTATTTTACAAGGCTAAACAAAAGTATTTAAGTATGTTTCAATCTATTATTATAAATTGCTGAAAAGAAAATTTCAACCAGTTAGGCGTTTTCTTGCTAAACTAAATTTTACCATTATATAGTCTATATATTAACTGACAGATCAAATACATGGCTTTTCAAAAGTATTGGAATACATATTTGGATATAAACAATAATACGTTATTTCTCTGGATAACAAAGTTGTGTTAAAGATTTCAAGAAGTGTTGGAAAGTGCTTCATAATCTATTCTTAGCGCATGATTTTTCTTACTTGTTCTAATAAGAATAAATCGTGATCCTTCTTTGGTGTGTAACAGAAATCTTCTTCAAAAAATCATTAAAAAAAAAGAAAAAAAAGACCAGGGAAGAATTTTTTTATTTTCACATTTTTTACTTTCGTAAATCAATTATTATTTAGTTCCAGATATGAAAGCTTTCATTGCAATAATAAGAATAAGTAATTATAACCGATGGAATCAACTTATAATAATGAATACAAAAATTAAGCAGCTGTGTAGTGTTTTATTCACTAGAATAAAAAGTTTATTAAAATAGTTCCAGGTTTTAAATAATCTTAAAATTCTTTTTATTAAGTATTCTTCACTTTCTATATTAAAAAATAATAAAAAATAATCTGATTACATCTTACGATTTTTATTCCCATTTCAGATTTAATGTAAGTTTTATCCTAAGAAAATTAATTTTAATCACTTTATTTAAAATTATAATAAATAGCAGAATGAAAAACTCCTTTTTTTTCACAATGCTCTGAAATAATAACAAACAAATCACCACATTTTTAGTTACATTCAAGAAACTGTTTTAAACTATTCCCATAATCTAGATATTTTGCAATCTCATTTCCAGTTAATTGATTTATGTCAAATTAAATCATAATTGAACTTACCAAATTAACTTACATTTGTATATGATGCTGTAGTGTGCATTATCACATTATCAAACTGGTAATGTTTTTTCTTGTTGTTGTGTCTAGAGTGCTGTTAAGATAGAGAATTTATGCTATTGTTTAAAAGATAAATGAATTTAACTGCTAATCAATTCTTTCTTTAAAAAAAAAAAAAAAAAAAAAAAAAGTTTAAACTTCTGTATTCGGAAGGATGGAAATTATATCGTGAATAAAAAAAAAGTTGCATTGAAAAGGAAAAAAAATGTTTTATTTAGCACAAATAGGAAAATTCCTGTTATTTTACATATTCTATCCATAAGCTTTATATGTACTTGAGGTGAAATTTTTCATAAAATTCGAATCCAGTATTTTTTTTTTCTAAACCCAATAAAAGTAAATAAATAAATCCATTCAAAGACATCAATTTGCGTAAAATAAAAAAATCTGCTCGATTTAAAATCCCTTCAAAGATCATGCTTGCAAGTATAATTTAAAAATGAGCTTATAAACAGAAGGTTTCCCATTGTTGAATAAGGAAAAAATATTTTTTGAGAACAGCCTTAAAAAAAAAAAGAACTTCTTTTATTCGTTGTAATTTGCAAATAATAATAATAATAATAATAATTTTCTTTGTTGTTATAAATATATCATCCATATGCTTCGTATGGTACTTGAGTAAAATTTTCTGAAAAATTTGAATCTATCGAATTTTTCGCTCTACATTTAATTGCGTAAAAAATGAAAATTTTGATTTGAACACCGAAAATCTGCAATTTTGGAAAATGAAAATAGGAAATACCTACTGTGCATCACCCTAGAGAACTCTAGGAGATCTTAAGGTTGTCTAGCAGTTTTCTTCAACCACCGTTCCAAATACTCGCCAAATACCTTTCGCACGAATAAATACATTTCCTTGGTTATTACACTGATAAACAAGATTTCTGTTCGTCATTAAGTAAGTGGTGACTTTTATATTTTAGGTGGGGTTGTAAAAGAATATGTCACTAAAAATATTCTATAACCCACAGGTTTTTTTAAAAATTCAAAATCTTGAAAATCGCGATTTTCCAGTATTTATTCAGTACATGTATATATCTTATAAATTTTGCCATTTGGTAACCCTTTCATCCACGCTCTGAGATTTTTTATAAAAATTTATGAGAGTGAAATTTGTTTCTACTCTCTTGGTGTAAGTTTTATATCTGTATTAAACAAACAAAACATTTACGTTTATCAAATGCATATAAAAAAAGTATGTAATGTAATTATAACTGCTATAAATCAGTATATGTAAGCCAAAACCCAAAAATGAAATTCGTTAAAAATGGAGGGCGATAGAATATTTTTACTAACATATTCTTTTTCAGCAACTCGAAAACTATAAGAAACACCCAATGTATATAGAGGAAAAGAAAATTCGTTAAGATTTGTTAATCAGTGTTTAAGATATTCTTCATGAAAATTAATATATCCTAATCTCATTTGATTTTGATTAATTAACATTCATTTCACTAGTTTACAAAATTAAACTTTTTGTCTGTTGCCGCAAATTCTGCTGTTGATAATGTTCACTTATGACTCGTTTCTGTCAAATCTAACCGAAAAATCTTTTGAGCAGCTCAAGTTACTTTGTTTTTTATTTTTATCATTTAAGCATATATATTAATCGATAACAGCTGTATTTTACTGTGTTAAGATTGGTTTCTCAAGATTTTGCGTCATAAGTAGTTCAAGGAGACGTTGTTTAAAAATCCAGATTATTTTTGCTATATATGTGGAGAATATGTATTTAAAAATTGTAGAGAAGTTATATCAGAGTTGATGAAAAATACCTATTTTGAGTATTTTGGGATGCTCTTGGATAAAAATGAGAACTCTTGGGCTCCCAATTGTGTTTGTAAACCGTGTGTGGAACATTTAAGATTATGGAAAAGAGGTAAAAGAAGTGCTTTTAGATTTGGAACACCGGCTATTTGACAAGAACCACGAAATCACCTCGAAGATTGTTATTTTTCAAGCGTGAACGTAAATGGTTTAAACACTAAAAATCGAGCTAAATGGCAGTATCCAAGTACTAGTTGTGTTCAATGTTCAGTGCAGCGTTTACCTGACTCTTCAGAGCCTAAAAATATATCTGAACTATTAGAACAATACCAAGCTCATCACAAAATTATGCTGATTTTGAAGGTATGTCAAATGAACCAAAATGTTTTTCCCAAAATGAGTTAGATGATCCTCCAAGAGATTTAAATCTTTCTAAATAAGCTTCAGAATTGTTAGCATCAAGACTAAAAGAAAAAAAATTTGCTTTCCTCAGATACTAGAATAAGTTTTTTGGAAATAAAAAAAATTGAAAATTATATTGAACTTGTAGAAGACTTTCTACTACAATTAAAATATATGGGGTGCAATATGAGCATAAAACTCCACTTCCTCCATAGTCACCTGGACAGGTTTCCAGAAAATTTAGGAGATATGAGCGAAGAGCAGGGAAAGAGTATGCATCAGGACTTACGCGTCATGAAAGAGCGCTATCAGGGTTTCTGGGATACGAATATGATGTCTGACTATTATTGGTCTCTGATACGTCATTTTCCAAAGCCTACACTTCGGAGAAGAGCTTTAAAACGAAGTTTTTCAGAACTCAATGATTAATTATTCTTTTTAGTAAAGTTTTTCTTAGTAAATACATGTTTTTTCTGTTTAATACCTACATAGCTGAAACCCAGAAACTAGAGCTGATTAAAATATTCTAATCATATTTTTAAAAACAGCATATCATATGTAGTCAGCAACAGCTAAAATTTTTTCGGCAACAGATGTACTATAAACTAGTGTTTTCATTTGAAATTGTTTAAAAGAAGAGATTGAATATTTCATTTCTTTCAGATTAAGTGCAGCACTATATCTTCTCATGAACTTACACTCCTCTCTAATTTAACCCTTTAAACGTCCTAGAAATTTTTTCATGTATGCTTAACGATTTATAAATTAGTAACTATGAAAAATATTTGCTTAAAAATTTCTTTATTATTACTTCATGTATTTATTTATCTTATGCAGTGTAAAAATTAACAAAAAAAAAAAAAAAAAAAACATTCATAGGATCTGACTGCAGACCTTCAGTCAAAGATTATATGACAGAAAAACATGGTTCGACCGCTTAAAGAGTATATCCATTGACAAATAAGGTTTTCTCACACTTTAAGAAATATGTATTTATTAATTCCACGTATTTTCTCAATTTCTTTTCTCAATTTCTCTTTTGAGAAAATAATAGACTTGATTCAAGAGTTAATTCATAAATTAATACGAGTACAATTGCTTTAATCAATGCTTATTGATCGGAGTTACTTAATTATCAGTGACTATCTATAACATAAGATCTTCCAAAAGCGAATTTACTCGCTAATATAATGCTAATTGCATTCAAAGTTAATTCATCTGATTACTCTAGTTAATTCCTTAGGACACAAAGTGTTTCTATAAACTCCCTTTCTTCGCACTATAGTATTAACTATAACTTCTCTTCTTTAGCCATTTATTGGCAATAATTATATAGTTTGTTGGGAAATTATTGGCATTTAAATAAAAAAGCCCCATCTGAAATCCAATTGTGTTGCCAGTTGATTTATTAATTCTGTATTTTTGTCGTGTTAAACTGATGTTTGAAGTTCAGCAGTCTCCTTTATACAATAAAATTCTGTCATGCATTAAAAATAGTTATTTTAGAATGTGGGATAGATATATTTCTTTTTACTTTCTTTTATCTTTACAAGAAAAAAGTATTTTATTCGTGAAGAAAGTCGACTTCCGGTTTTCGATGGATTTGTACGTTTTAAAAGGTCCTGAACACGATGTGATAATTTTTAGAAAGTATCTATCTGTGAATCTCTCTATATCACTCTGTAAGTCTGAATGTGACGAAATTTTTCTGGGAGCTCTGACTCACGAACTAATGCACGAAATTTCACAAAACTTTAGATTCAATTTTAGACCTTGATATGCATTGGAGTGTATTAATTATTGGTATATATTGCCTAACAGGTGCCGCTCTGTTATGCTCTATTATTTATGATTACCACAACAGCTCTATCTCATAAACTAATGCACGAATTTTAATAAAAACTTCAGTTTCAGTTAGTCCATTATATAATTTGGTGATAATTACTTTTTGGTGTATATCGCTTAAGCGGTGATCCTGTTATGCTGCATTATTCATGATTATAGCAATAACTCTATCTCAAGGACTAATGTACGAATTTTCATCAAACTTTAAATTCAGTTAGTCCCTGTTATAAAATAGTGTTTTTTAGATTTTGGTGCAAATAGCCTCACAGGTGACGTTGCCATTCTGTGTTTTTCCCAATTTAGAAATAGCTGTATCTCAAGAATTAATGCATAGATTTTCATCAAACTTCAGATTCAGTTATTCCCTGATTAGTTTTGAATGTATATTTCCCAAAAGGATTCGCTGTTATGCAGATTTATTTAAAGTATCCGCAATAGCTCTATCTGAAAAATTAAAGCACGGATTTTCATCAAATTTCAGATTTAGTTTGAAGTTGACAGATGTTGTTGCTGATTAGATTTTGTTGTAAATCACCTAACCGATGACGCTGCTATGCTGCATTTTTCATGAAGTATTAACACGTATTAAACAGAAGAAACTTCTGGGATTACCACATCCGATTAGTTTCACTTGTTATCGCTGTGCTTTCAAAGAGAATTAGAAAAGTTGTGCTTAAAAGTAAAAAAAAAAGTTTTAAATTATTAATGTACTTTAATAACAATTCTTTAATAATAATAATAGTAATAATACTAATATCGATTGATAATGCGATGAAGGATCATCGCAATCTGGGCATTGTCTGTCTATGCTGAGGACAAGGTTATTTAGGAGCTGTTGAGGCATCAAATCTGATTCCTCTTGTAACGCCAATTTCAGCTCCAAAATCACGTGATGCCAAGCGTGTCCAGAGAAGGTCCTACATGTGTTTTATGAAATTCAAGCCCGGAGATGTTGCAGGCCAAACTATGCGTTGAATATCTTAACTCAAGAGTTCTTCGATAACCGCTGTACGATGATGGAGAGCGTTGTTGTTGTCCATGAAGAAGAAGTCTAGACCCATAGCACTTCTAAAAAGACGCATGTAAGACAAAAGAATCTCGGCGAAATTGCGGCCACCAGATACTGAACGTCTTTGGAAGACATTGAGGTTCGTCCGGCTACCAAGCATGAAACAAGAATTCCGGCACCCTTAAAATGGTACTTTTCGATGATGTTAGAGTGGGGGTTAGGTGTTTCCTGCTCACTCTAGATGTGTAAATGTTCAGAATCACTCGTCGTACTAAATCGACTCCCATCCTTAAAGAGTACTTAAGTCCAGTCCAGTTTTGTCTAATTTTGTGTTTCCGGCACCACAGAAACCGACGTCTTCGATGAGCAGACATTAATGACACACACCGTACTTAACGTCGTGCATATAGACCACCTTTGTGCATCTTTTTAGCCATGGTAAAACATGATATTCGACGTCCAATAGTCTGTTCAACCTACCTTGCGATTTCTACAGCTACCTGCCGCTTGTTTATTTAGCCTGTTAGACAACATAACAGTCGTCTGCTGCTGTTATTGCTTATGGGCAAACACTGCTGAATGCTTGGACAGCTGATCCCCTCGTCTGAAATGCACTTCAGGCTCGTAAAACGTTTTTGTGAACGATAATGAACTCAGGTGACACACTTGTCACACCTCGACCATCTTACAACTTCCAAATGATTCGAGCTCGTGTAATGTCATCCTGATGGCATCTCCTGGATTGCTTCTTGTCTATATCACACAATAGTAGTAAAACAATGTCGTTAAAATCACCTTACACAGTGCAATAGATTTCACCAAATTTCTGAACAGACACCGCCTCTGTGCTTTATTCCCTTAACACCTCCTCCTTTTATTCTACATATCTTATATGGGCATATACTACTGCATTTGTTTCAAATGTGCTTCCTGATTGGCCTTTCATTTCGTTCGGTTGCTTTTTTCGGCTTTTACGCTAATTTATTTGCTCCGTCCTTAATTTTTGCAAACCAGATGTTTGAAATGTGCTATGATGCAATTAACCAATATTTAGAAATACTCTTAAAAAAATCCCACCAAAAATGTGAGTCCGAATGGCATTAAAAAAAATTTAATTTCTAAAAAAAGCCCTTTTTTTTTTTTTTTTTTTTTTTTTTTTTTTTTTTTTAAACAAATTTTCGGGTTTTTTTTTAAATTGACCAATATAATATTTCTGCTTTAAAAAAAAGTCGGTATTCCCGTAATAAACATTTTTTTTTTTTTTTTTTGGTCGTCAAATTTACAATTTAATTTAATATTGCAAAACTCAAGTAATTGATAAAGAGTTCGGATAAAGAAAGTGGCATGTGACAAAAACAAATAAAATAAAACAGAGTTAGTTGCATAATTGAAGATTATCAGTGGTCCTCTGTCGTCGATTCCCATTTGATCTGCTTTTTGAACACCACATTTCTTAAAAGGAAAATATATATATATATATAAATTTCTTAGAAATATGCTACGAAGAAATTTTTTTTAATAGTTGCACAAACCCACCACAAATTTCTTAAAGAAAAAAAAAGAAAGAAAGAAAGAAAAAAAGAGAGAGAGACCAGTGGCAGCCATGTGCTCGCATAAATTACTATTACTAGGATGAATTTAACAATGTAAACGCAAACTTTACTGCACTTTGAACTTTACTGCACATTTTCTCAAAAAAATGATCGTAAAACTTACCATCTTTAACATCCGAGCTCTATGATTATTAATGATTTGCTACTGCAAAATGATTCTTATCGAGTATTTTAACTCGTTAACTTAGATGTGATTGCACTTCATATTTACTTCATATAATATACTAAGACAAGAATCAATTTTACTGTTCACCTATTATTACGAAAACAGCATTTCTTTCTGGTGATCTATGATGATCATTGCAGAAATAATTGTATATTCTCCTGTGAAACATGCACTCTGTTAAAATTTGTTGCTTTTTCCTTTCCAACACACAATAAATTCGGCTCATCAGTGTTTAATAGATGTTAAAAACCTTAATTAAAAATTACGTACTACTTATAATATAAAGTATAATTAATTTCCTACAGTTTCGAACAATAAAACTTGTTCATCATCTGGGAAATATTAAGAGACAAAATCAACACGTTACAAAGTTCACATGATACAATAGTAAGCACAAGTATTGTATCATGTAAACTTTTTAACGTGTTGGTTTTGTCTCTTAATGTTTCCCTGATGCTGAACAAGTTTTATTGTTCGAAACTGTAGGAAATTAATTATACTTTGTATTGTAAGTAGTATGTAATGGTTAATTAAAGTTTTTAACATCTATTATACACTGATGAGCCGAATTCATTATGTATTGTATCGCCAAACAGTGTAATAGGTCCTTTTATAATATAATATTCCTCCTTTCCTTTAACCTCCTCGGCTCTGTAAAATCACATGTGATACTTTCAAACCGAGGAACTGATTAATTAAATTGCTATAATTTTTTACATTTTTAATTTACTTCTATATAGATAAATGTTTTTGGTTTTGGATGAAAACCAATAAATGACAGAATTGATTCTATTTGTTCATAAAATAAATGTTACTATAAATTGAGTTTGGGAGAAAAAAAAACAGACAGAAGTGTCAAGAAAGTAAGAATTTTTCATAATTAACTTAAATTCTATAACATAAAAATGTTTGAGGGTTTGTCAATCATTCATTTATGTAATTAAAAGCCTTCAATTTTTTTGCGTAATTTAGGTTAACAATAATGAAATAGATATTTTAATAGTACTAGCAATTTTACATTCGTATTGTGAATTCAAATTACCAGCCCCCTAAAATGTTTAATTTCAGAAAAATTAATCCTTCTATCATCTACGGTGTCTTTTTGTAAGCGAAAGATAAATGAACGTGTATTCGCAGTGTTATTTACCTTTAAGTCGATTTCTTTAAAAGTTTTTATGTATTAAAAATACTATGCTTCTTAAGAAAGATTTTAGCCATCTGCTGTAAACAAGAATAAATAAATTTTGTCATTAAAGCATTCAGCATATTCAATAAAAATGTCTGCAGCTTAAATCTTCCGCTTACGTTATCTGGTATGATACATTTCAATACCATTAAAATAAAGTACTATTTCGAATGCTTTCTCTTTAGTCATTTAATGCCAATTATCTTACTTCTTGTTTTGCAGTTGCAGAAATCTAGCGAAAGAAATCCCAGACGACAACCCACTATATTGTTATTTGATTTTCGGAAATTGTTTTCTTCCGTATGCCATTACCTGGAGAAACAAAGGGAATTGTAATTGGACATTAATAGTAAATTTTCATTTGGTATGTCAAGGCTGAATAATCCAAGCCAGGGCATTTAATTTTCATTTTAATGTGCAGTCGTAGGAAAAAATCACGCCTCCTTGTAACTCTGCAACAAATTATTTTAGAAGAAAGTAACAAATACTAAAACATTGAAAAAAATGTCTATTTTAAAATGATGTTTAAAAACATTTTTAGGGGACCATCTATACATGAAAACAAACCACAACTATGATTCAATTGCAATATCGAAGTTTGACACCATGAATAAACTTTTCATCTTTTAAGAAGCTTAAACACAAATTTGCATGAAATTAATTCGATTACTTTAAAAGAAATTAATTATTTTAAAATGAGCTACTTTTAGAGGCTGTATCCAAAATTGAAGTTCGATACTCGATATTTGAATTGCTACATAATAATCACATATTTTTTGTAGCATTCTAAATTATTGTATTTGATAAAGTTATAATCTGCCCGCCTTAGTTACAGCATATGAGTAAAATGTATCTGTAAAAATTTATAACAGACATAAACTAAGAAAAAGGTCTCAAATAAAGTTTGTTTCTTATTTTAGAAATATGAGTTTTATTTTAATTAAAAAAAAAGTTACATTAGATCTAAATTAGATCTAAATTTTTAATAACAAAAGTCTTCACATTAATAACAAATATATATTTCATGTATGCACATTATGAATGTTTATTTTTCATTGAAATACTCTAAAATAACTATTCATATTTTTGTTTCATCATACGCATATCTCATTAAATTTTAAAGAAAAATTTAAAAGAGTGAATTTGAGTAAAGGGAAGTTGGTAATTTAACAAATTAACCTAATTAGAGCACTTCCATTTTTAAAGCGCCTTAATAAATTACTTATTTCATTTTAAGCAATATTAGAATTATTTACTAAAGTCAAATGATTCATAAAGAGTTCCATCACTTTAATTAACTTAATTAATTAAGTATACAAGTGGAAGTTTCCGTTTTAGGGAAAACTGAACAGTTCTTTTGTTTGAACGATGCATCGTTTTTAGGATAAAAATAAACATAGTAAATATACTTATTCTAAAATTTTTAAATTTAAGTTGTAATTTGATAAATTATTCAATACATGCGCTTCATTTGAATTAAATAATTAATTTGCACTCGTTTCAAAATTAGACAAGATATTTGAAAAAAATACATAATGACAAAAAAAATATGGTTTTAATCATTCACAGAGCTTTATTATCCGTTTTCTAATGCTTCAGTAGTACGCTTAGATACATGTGTAAAAATCTAGGTACTAGTGGGCAGTCTCGTATCACAAATATCTATTCGTTAATTTTCGTCTAAAATTTTTGTACGAATGCTGATAAAATTTAATCGATTAAAACTAATAAATTTTTGTGGTGAGGGACTGCCTGCTGGCTCCTAGATTTTTATATCATTGCTTATATATACAGGGTGTCCCCAATACCCAAATCTGAGCTTTTATTTCTTAAATACTGATCATAAACATATGTTATAAATTACTAAGCTGCGAGAAAATAATATAAAATTTTTTTGATATCGATTAAAATTTTCAAGGAATCAAATTTGAAGATATACAAAGCTTAAATTTTTACACAACCACCTTACGAAAAATTTCTCAGTGAGTAAAATGTGCTGTTTATACGAATAATGCAAAATTTCATCATTTCTTCATAAAAAAAAAGCAGAGATAGTTTAAACAAAATAATGAGGGTCTAATAATAAATTAAAATGTAAATGTGTACAATTCAGAAAAAAAAAAAAAAAAAAAAAAAAAAAAAGTAAATACCTCCTATTAACCCCTCAACAAATTAACGTAGAAGAAAATTATTGGCACCGAACGATTGGAAATAAAGTATGCTTTTAAATGATGTGCATAAAACTTGCTTAGGGAGACATCTACATGTTAAAACGAATCATAACTTCATTTTTTACAATGGTAATACTCAATTTTAACAAGATGTTTCAAATCTTCGGTTCAAACTCTGTTTAGACACTAAATTTGAAATCATTTAAATGATAAGTTTTGAATTATAAACATTCAAAATTTAGCGCTTATCATGTTAAATTACTTTTTCATAATTTTATTAATATCTTCTGAAATTATATTCCTAATGTGCTAATTTTTTATGTATCAATAATTATAAGACACTCAAACACAAATACATTGAATTTGTAATTTATTTTTTTATAAATTTTTGGTTTTAATTATAAATTTTGAAATTAATATTTCAAAAAATTTTGAATTTCAACCTACAATTTTTTGATGAATTTAAAAAAAGTCCTGCTTTATGGAAATCCAAAATTAATTTTTTTCCAAGTAGTTTTCAAATTATGCTTAAAATAAGGGTAAAAGGATGGTTTAAGAGGCCCTCTACAATAAAAGTAACTAGATATTTTGAAACTTCTTATAATATCATGTAATCCACCAGTCTTCAATGACTGCTCTAGTCGTACCTAAGATGTCTTTGTCAAGAAAGAGGCTCTTTCGATCAACAATCGAGTACCGTACTTCAAATTAGATACATCCCTTAAAATATGCTCGTTTTGAAATAATTAATTTTTCGGACACTTACCGAAAAAATTACATAAAATTTTTTTTAGACTAATTGAAGAGTGTTCACTTCATTTATGCTGTTAGATTTGGGTATTGTTATAGAAATAAAAGTTAGTACTCTTTTTAATATGTAGATGCCCCCCTAAGCAAATTTTATGCACACCATTTGAAAGTAGATTTCATTTCCAATCATTTGGCACCAATAACTTTCTTCTACGTAATTTTTTGCAGAGTTAGTAGCAGGGATGTAGAAGAGGGTACCACGCGGGTATACGCCGTATACCTTCTGGATTTTTTTAAGAAGCTCCGTAAATCCTCTGTTTCTCAAATAAAGCATTAGCGTATTCCCTAACTATGAATATTCATGACATCAGCGTATACCCACTGCCTGTACCATATACCCTATACTTTTTTTACGACTACAACACTGGTTAGTAAGAGAAGTTTACTTTTTTCCCACATCTATATACATCGCTAGTGTAGAGATGACGCGAAGCAGAATTGCAACAGGATGGTTGTCATAACATACCAAACAAGAATTTGATCAAGAACACTTTTATTTGTATAACACTACCCAATTACAGGAATGTTATCAGACGTCTCCAGCTCTGTATTTCCACGGATGAAAAACATTTTGAACAAGCATTGCACTCAATGTGAAACGTTATTACTTCTACGTACAGTTTAAATATTTGTGTATCAATAAATAGCACAAATATTATTTATTTATGCAATCAGTATGTTCTTTTGTAATTTGCATAGGACCCTTGAAACACGATCATCCGACATGATTTTTCCCTTTTGCGAATTCATATCCATGTGTCGAAAACGGGATTAACACATTCGCTGCCGATCACGCGCCAGCGCGTGATATGGTGCCAACGTTAAAGGGCCACTCACGTGCCAGCGCGTGATGTTGGGTGATGTGTAATAGCCAGTCACGCGCTGGCGCTGGAAAATTCTTTGTTATAAAAAGGATTAGAAGGATTATTTGGATTCTTTGTTATAAAAAGGAAATCGGCTTCTGCGAAAAACCCACTTTACAGTGCGATATTAACTATCATCACATCCTCACGCAAGCGGCAGCGAACGTGATAAGCAAGCATTTTCGTATTTCCATACCTAGCTACGTTTCATAATAAAATTCTTAATTTTTTACATGACCAATGGGGCACATTTTACTCATAAGAGCTTTAAACGGGAACAGTAAAAAGAAAAAAAACCATAAATTTTGTATTGTTTTAGGTTTAATCTTCTGAAAATTTTAATCCATTCCACAAAATTTTGAAACTTTCTTAACATAATTTTATACTGTATAATGCGTGTACAATCAATATTTAAGGGATAAAATCGCAGTTTAATGTTTTTATTGAACCATGTATATACCATGTATCTGTATTGCATATTTAAACTTCATGTGGTATTTCATAAACCAAAATTTAGCGTAGTATTATATATATACATTTTTTTTTAACAATGTACCTATAACAAAACAAAAGTTTAAATTTGACATTGTGCTAAGCGTGCTTTCAAAGTAGATGCAAAATTCTATCGTTGCCTTTGTCCGTAAGCGTTTTCCAAGCTAGGAAGATTCGTGTTTAAATAAAATATATCCATACAGCAAATTAAATGTAATCTCGTTGTACAAGTGTTCAAAGATACCATGCACACATATTAATGAAAGTTATTACATAATATTAAAGAAAATGTTTACAAACCATGTCTCAATTTATACCACTAACAAGAAAGAATGAACTGGACTAACAGACAAATGTCTTGTAGGGGAAGTGGCTTATTGTTTCATTCAGAGATCAGAAAAAAACTGAACTTACATACCCTTGATGTGTGGAGCATGTATTGGCATGATCTACGGAAGGAACTGTCAGATATACGAAAGGAAAGAGTTTTATCAACAGGTAGCAAGACGGTAAGTCTGTAATGGTTTGAGAAGTACTCGGCTTCAATATTCTGATTTCTCTGGATTTTCTAAAAAGAAGGTTGAATCCCCAAAATATCAAGCGACGCTGAACCAACATTTCATGAAAATATAAAATTTGTGTGTAACGGAAAATTGCGATTTCTACAAAAACTACGTGATCAAGGATAAAAGCAATAGTTTTCCTACAAGGTTTAGATTATCTTCTACTATCCCTAATGTTTTCTAATTTTAGCTTCAGTAGATTCGAAAGCATAGTGGGGGAGAACATACATTTGTATTACATTTTCGACAATTTCTCTGAAAATATAATACCTAAAACTAAAAGTAATGTGCTTTTTAGTGCAGTGTTGTGAATCTTTTCTCACAAAACACGCAATAGACTTTTTTTTTTTTTTTTTTAAACAAGTAATGTAATTTTTTTTTTTACATTTTCCCTCAATATATTTGTGAATAGTTAATAGTCTAGTAATACTATGAAGGTCAAAATACTTTGTTACTTCTGTTAATTCGAACTTTCCATGTTCCATAGTTTATGAATAAAATAGTTGTATTTGACCTACAAATACAGGAGCGATCTTATAATAGTTCGGTTTTAATTTTTTCAGTGCTAACCATGAAAAAATTAAACAAATAAGCAAAATTTAGATATTTTTTATGTTCTATTTCCATTTGAAAGGAGGTTAGTTACTTTCGATTTTTCTATTTATTACATGTGTTGCTTCATTTTAAAAATTGTTAATTAACATGCACTAATGTTCCTTTCTTTCGTTAATTAAATATGTTAGCATGCCACTTTTGTAGCAACAGTGAATATTATTTGATTAACAATTTAGTTATACATTGAATGGTAGCAGGAAAATTATTCTTAGGAAAAGGAAAATGTTACACATTATTTTTTTTACTGTGAAGCTTTATAATACAATAAAATCTATAAAAAGGTAATAGCTAGAAGCTAGCGTGGGTGAACAAGCCCCTTAAATGAAAGAAAATGTCCAAATGGAGAAGAAATACTTCTGCAGTAATCAGAGTAATTTAATAGATTAGCCTAAATTAGTATTAGTTACAAAATAAAACGTTTAAAATAACATTATTTACAACTGAACAAGTGAAAATCATTTCAATTAGGCTTTTAACAGTTATAAAAAATATTTAAGAGAGTAGATGTAACTCACTGGTGTAACTAATGATTGTAAAAGAGGTCTTTATAATTTACATTAGGTAATTTCCTTGTACATGAATTTTGCTCAGACAGCAAATATATCAACTGCTATGAATGTATGTACACTGCTATCCACTAAAATTGTAACACTAGGAAGGAATGATATGACGAACGTCCAAATCACATGAAAAGAAGAAGTGGTTGAAATATGCAAATGATTAGTTTTAAACCAGGATGTGGCAGCACAGAAAATCACCTCATTGAGTTTGCTGCTGAAACTCAAGAATTAGTTAAAACTCGATTTGCATTTTAATATACAATCAGTCTGCCAGGTCATTTTTTAGTGGAAAAAAACCTGAAAACCCGATTTTAGCGGTGGATTCGTAATCGTTAGCTGTGTATTCGTATCATTGTATTTCCTGCACAAAAAAATATCAAAATATGAAGGACTACGAACAGGAAAATACAATGGCAAACCTCTGAGTCAACTCCTAAAATCGAGTTTTCAAGAGTTTTCCACCAAAATATGACTTAGCAGACCGATTGTGTTTTAATATGCGAATCAAGTTTTAACAAATTCGAAAATTTCAGCCGTGATTTCGATGAGATGACTATCTGTGCTATCCCTAACGACTTCCTAAGCACTCCAAAAAAGAAAAGTTGCGTAGTGAATTTCTCTTTCGGAAAGCGCTTTTTAAGGGCGGCGTTTTCTCAGAATATCGTGTTATGCCTCGCACAATCCACAAAAAAAATGGACATGAGGATGAAAATTTAAATTTCTTTAAATATGATTGAAATTTTGCTTATTAACTTACAAGTGTGTACTATTTCATGTTTTATCAAAAAAGAATTAAATTTTTGTCATTAACATACTTATTTTAATTAATAAAGTGACACTATGACTTTGTAAAATAGACTGCGGCAAAAATCTTTACATTTAATAGTCTCGTACAGCTGAACAAACATTCTAAAAATCTCCAAACTTGGATATATATGATCTGACAGTTGTTATTGAGAGTTTTTGTCTGCAGAGAAGCGTTCATTAATCTTCATTACAATAGGTAAGCATATTTAATTACTCTTAATTATTGTGTCGCACCCGCAACAAAAAGTTACATTTATATCTCTACAGAAAAATATTTTTGATTTAAAGTTATGAAACTTTATATCCAAAAATAGTTTATTAAGATATTTTGAATTACAGACACAAAAAAATTAATTAATATTTTAATTATAATTATTGAGCGTTGCGGGCGTGACATGTCCCTGTTGCGGGTGCGACATTTAATTAAAGTCACACCCGCAAAGCCTTTTAAAATTGAATACAAATGTATATTTGAACAAATTATATGTAAATTTATATAAGAATAATATGCCGAAAAACATGTACTTGGCAGCTTTAGCTATATCCTTTTGATTTAATAAAGTGAATTCCAGTTAATAAATAGAAATTTGTACCATCTGAGCATGTTACACTGTATGCAGTTGATTTATTCAGTTTGGATTGATAAAATTGTTGCTTTACTACAAGAAAATAATTTTATTAGTGATATATGATTAAGAAATTAATTTAAAAGGTAAGATTTTTTATAGAAATTAAAAAAAGGAAATTACGAAAAAATATTTCAGCAATTTTCTTTAAATTTGTTAATTTTGTTTTGTTTTTAATATGTATATTTTTTATTTTGTTATTTGGTAGTATTTATCTAATATATAAATATTATTTTTTAAAAATAAGTAAAGCAATATTAGGGGAAGATTTTTTTTCTCTTTTAATTCAAATTAAATAAAAATTAAAAGTAAGAATAATAGAAACTGTTAAAATGTTTAATCAGTTAGAATAAAATGTATATAGTCAGTTTGAAATTAACCAAACTTAACATAATTAACTTTATGTAAGATTAGAAATTTCAAGGGATAAATATTAACAATTTGTTAAGCATATATTTTTGGACTTGAAGTGCTATATTTATTCGGTTTACATATTAATTTCTTCTCTTTTGCAGAGAATGAATAGTACAGAAAGATCATATCATCGGAAAAAGATTAAAGAAAACCCTTTTAAATATGAAGTATATCTACAATAAGAGAAGGAAAGAGACAAAGCAAGGAGAGAAAAGAAGAGACTATTTAAAAAAAAAAAAAATCATGGTAAAGGATGGCAATCCTTTTCATTTCATCTCATGGTAAAGGAGTTGTCGACGTGGTTGGTGAAGTTGCCAAGAAAATGGTAACGCTAGCAACGCTCTGCAGCTATAAATTCAGCTTCAGATTTTGCCATGTGTGTAGAAAAAGTCCTAAAAATATAAAAGAACTTTGCTGAATATGAAATTTCAGAAGATATTGTGAAAATGCTTCAGGCATGCTGGCACCAAGCACAATCGGAGCTCAACATTCAATCGATACATGTTGTTTCTATTGACGTAGGAACAATTAATGTAGAAATTACTTCAGAAAGTGATCACAAGAGAATTTGTTTGTTACTATATTTTGTCAAAAATATAATATCCAATGATAAGAGTGCAGTTGGAGATTTTGTAGAAGTTGTTTTGTTTTCCACATTAAAAAAAAATAAAAACTTTGATGGACAAATAAGAGAAATGAATGGGGATGATATAGAATAAGAGTATCTGAAAAAAAAATTAAGAAAATGTATATATTTGGCTCAGTCAGTCAGATGTATCCATACTTCGACAAGGATATAATATTCAATGATGTATGTGCAGTTGGAGATTTTGTAAAAGTTGTTTTATTCTCGTCATAAAAAAATGTGAAAACTTTGAGGACAAATAAGACAAATGGATATTGACGATATAGAATAAGAATGTTTGAAAAAAATTTAAGAAAATTTGTATATTTGGCCTAGTCAGTCAGATGTATCGTAGGCAAAAAAAAGAGCATTTTTGTAAAAAAAAGCTACCACCACCAGAAATTATAAATTCAAGATTGGAAATGAAATTTGTTTGATATTTTCCTCTCCGATATTATAATTGTAATATTGATTAATTCTTTAATTAAAAAAATCTGCCTTGAAAATATTTGTGTATGTCATTATTTTATTAGCCATACAAGTCACACCCGCAACAGGGCGTCACACCCGCAACGGAAACTTTGACTATTTTCTACAAAAGCAAGAACTGAGTAAGTAAATTAATTTTTTCATAGAATATTTATTTAAGTATTACTGTCTAATATTTAAAAAAATCAATTCACTCAGTTGTCATAATTCACAGAGTTTTGTGTTTTTGCACTGAAAGATGAAAATGTATGTCCATTTTATGTCACACCCGCAACAGGTGGAAATTATTTTTTTAAATAAATAAATGATACATTGGACAATTTTCAGATTTGGATAAATTTATATGTAAGTGGTCTGCATTGAAATTCATACAAATTGAAACCAATGCTCAAAAATATTTTTGCTGGTGACTAATTTAAGTTGTGTAAATGTCACACCCGCAACTTTGGATTGGGCGGCCTCTAATAAGAAATAATAAGAATAATTACCAGAAAGTGTTGAATTCGATAGAGACAGAATCGTTACATATCGAGAATTTGGATTATCCTTCCGTGATATCGTCCGCCGCACTGGTCGAAGTCCAATCATTGTCATGCAAATAGGAAATCAATGGATTTATGAGAGTACTGTGTGGCATGCAAGATCTCAACGCCCTCTCATGAGTAAAGCACGAGAAGATAGACATATTGTGAGGTCGGCCTTGCAATACCGTAAAACCATATTAGGTCGTATTATTCAAGAAATCTGCATGTTTGTAGCACGCCCAGTAGCCGCTCGAACGGTAGATCTATACGATAGAAGCAGTAGCGTGGACTGCCAGCATGATAATCATTATTGCGGTTTCCCTTGACAATACAGCAGAGAAAGACGACTACTCTGGTGCATTGAAAAACAAACCTGGATTCAGAAGCAGTACAATATAGTGTTTTCAGACGAGTTTTGGTTCTGCGTGCAGTATTCTGATGGCCGTATACATCAGAGACTCTGGAGGCTCTAGACACTTTACTTTGATTTTTGCTTTAATAATTGCAAACCCCAGAAGGTTTACCGTTTCAGTAACATATGCTCCACTTAAATGTGCTCCGACAATCATTCCTCCTTGGAACACTGGCAGATCTGACATTTCAACTTATCACAGACAGTTTAATAGACGCATGCAGCGCAGGTGACTGCTGTTGAGAGACTGATACCTTCCTCATCAGGCTCACTAAGTGGCAGATTTCTGTTTCAAGTGACGCGGCTGTGCTGCAGGTGTGAAATACGTTATACTTTTTCACAGGTGTTCGTATTATTTTATCCTCTATCTGTATGATGAACACGTAATACAATATAACATTATAAGTTGAAAAACACATTACATTTTTCATGCTTACATGATTATTTAAGAGAATTTTACCTAAAGCTATGTATATTATTAACTAGATAATCATCAATATATTTCACAATTAGAATACAATTTTCGTAATTTAACAAGTTTTCTTTTTAAAAAATTCGGAAAGTACATTTTCTTTCTTTTAAAAGTAAGTACTTAAAGAAAAAAAGCACTTTATATTGTAAAGATTGACTAAATTGTATCTTAAGTTCTCGAAGAAAAAAACTTAAATACAACTAGGCGAATAAAAGTTTCCAAAATTTAGTAATATAAAGAAATTGCAGTTCTGATGTTCAGTGCACTTTAAGAATAGCATTTAGAATTAAATAATCATTTCTTTTCTGCACAGAATAGACAGCATGGGAATATTTTTTTCTCGATAACGGTGTTTAACAATCATTTACAGAATTAAGTGTGGTTATTAGCATAAACTATTCCTTAAATGGAGCAATACTGAAATTTCTAAAAGTTTACTCAAGAACTTTTTTTTAGTTGAATAACTGCACCGTTGACTTGAAAAAAGATTTGTGCAAGAATTTAGTTAATTTAACTATTGATTGTGTTCGTTGCATGATTTTTTTTATTGCTAACTAAGAAAAAGGATGTTAACAATTCAAAATTCCATGCAAATATAGTATTCAATATAGTATTCAATATCGAATACAAATTCATTATTGCAAGCATTATAGAAGTATATCTGAATCGTATTATAAATTAATATAAAATTTATGTTTTTAATGAGATCACAATAAGTATTTTTTGTAGCAGTGCATATAAAAATTTAGATACAATACTTTCGTCTGTCTTCAATAGAAGAAAGTATTATAATCGAAATTTTTTTCGACTTCCAGTTTACGACGGATTTATACGTTTTAGGAGTCAGAGATTCCAAAAAACATGTTTTTACAAATGTCTGTCTGTCTGTGTGTGTAAGTGGGTGCATATGCCACCATTCTACCATCTAAAAGATTATGAAGTTATGCATAGAAGTTAACCAAATTCTTTGTGAATGTTTTTGGCTATGGCAAGCAATTTAATTTTGAAATATTCCGCCAGAAAAGGGCACTACAATAGTGATTTTTGTGTTATTTTCAATTTCGTACCACCTAAAAGTGTTTGTTGTTATGCATAGAACTGAACGAGATTTTTTGTGTAAGTGTTTGGCTATTGTTCTCCCTGAATTTGAAAAAAGATCCACTGGAAGGTGGCGCTGCAATAGCGAATTTCGTGTCGTTTTCAATATTTTACTGCTGAAAAGTGTATGAAGTTATGCATAGAAATAAAACAAGATTTTTGTGTAAGTGTTGGGTTATGATGAGCAGAAGCTCTCTGAATTTGAAAAAAATTCGCCGGAAGGGGACACGATAATCGCAATGTCTGTGCCATTTTCTTTATTTTACCACCAAAAAGTGTATGAAGTTATGCGTAGAACTGAACTAAATTGTTTTCTGTATGAATATTTTTGGGCAAGGCAAGCAGGTCCTCCCTGAATTTGAAAAAAAATCCTCCTGAAGGGGGCTCTGTAAAAGCTATTTCCGTGCTATTTTTATTATTGTACCATCGAAAAGTGTATAGATTTATGTAGGGAATTGAACCAAAAATTGAACCCAAGGCCAGTAGATCTTTCTTGAATTTTGAAACATCTCGTGGGAAAGGAGCAATGTGATAGCATAGTACATTTTGCATAATTTTCTCGATTCTTCTATGTTGTCCATCGGCTCGTGTAAGTACGGGAACTCGTCTCTTGCTAAGTCGGTTATTTGCAAACATCTAATGATAACAGAATAAGGGAAAATTATCAATTTTAATAAATATCGTGATCCACATTAATTTATTTTTACTTCAGTTAACTGACTGAAGCATAAATTTAAAATGAAAATCGAAGTTGGCATAGTATTGAAATAATAATATTAAAGTATTAATGTGTGTAACTAATTATTGAAACGTTAAATGTATGTATTAGATAGAAGAAAGTTTTAGGATTGGCTCATCCAACTAGTTATTTTTTGGCATTTAATTGGTTAACGATATTTTTTAAATGCTTTGGTTTGAATGTAAGTCAACTCCACTTTGAATATTTTTTTTCTATCTTCAATAGAAAAAAGTATTGTAATGGAATTTTTTTTCGACTTCCGGTTTTCGACGGATTTACATGTTTTAGGGTTCAGAGATTCCAAAAAACATGTTTTTACAAAATGTCTCTCTGTGTGTCCGTATGTTGCCATTGTGCCAGCAAAAAGTGCATGAAGAAATTCATAGAATTGAACCAATTTTTTTCTTATTTTTTTTGTTTGTAGCAAGTAGGTCCTCCATCAATTTTGAAGTATTTCGCCGGAAGGGGGCACTGCAATAGCAATTTATGAGCCATTTTCAATATTGTACCACTTAAAAGTGTATGAAGTTATGCATAGGAGTAAATCAATTTTTTTTTTGTGTGTGTAAGTGCTTGGCTGTGGCTACTTAGTCCTCCTTGAATTTGAAAAAAATCCACCGGAAGGGGTCGCTGTAATAGCGATTTTTGTGCCCATTTTCAATATTGTACCACCTAAAAGTGTATGAAGTTTTGCATAGAATTGAACCAAATTTTTTGTGTAAATGTTTGGCTATGTTCAGCAGACCGGGTACACGACATTTCGCTCCCGCCGTTTCAGTTCCAAAACATTTCGGTCCCTGGCCATTTCGGCCCCGAGACATTTCGGTCCCTGGCTATTTCGGTCCCGAGACATTTCGGTCCCTGGCCATTTCGGTCCCGAGACATTTCGGTCCCGAGACAATTCGGCCCCGGTACAATTCTGTCGGTTTCCATTTCGGCCCCCAGCAACTTTTCTCCCTTGCCATTTCGGTCCTTTATTATTTTTTTGTTAGCTACCTTATAACTCGGATTCTAATTGTTGCAAGCCTACCAAATGTTATAAGTTCAATTTTATTCGGGCTTTTTTTTTTTTTTTTTTTTTTTTTTTTTTTTTAAATAATTCTCTCTTTTCCTCCCCGCGAGTTTTATAAAAAGTTGAATATAAGAGTCCGATAAATTTAAACTTTTATAGCTCGTGATAATTAAATCACAGCGAATTGAAAATTTTGTTTGATTAAACAATGTGATTTAAGTTTAGGGGATATTGTCTTTTGCTTTTAGTAGTATTATTATTAATCAGAATAAATATTTTAAATTTTATTAATAATTATTAATATGAGTATTTTATATAAACTTCTATAAACTACTCAAAACAAAAAGTGCCTTATATAAACTGCCATAAATATTTATTTGGCTCTTTACGTACATTTTTTTAGAACCTTTAAATTAGCATTAATTAAATAATAAAAAACTGCGCTAATTTTTTTTCTTTCAATTAGTTTAATAATAAATGTCTTTAATAATTCAATTAGACAGTTATAAGTTATAATATTTTTTTTCTCAAATCATCCATCTACACCCTCTCCTTTGATAACTCAGAAATAAGATATATTTATTGAAGAACAAATTTTTTATTTTATTATTATTTTTATAATACAAAGTTGCATCTTATAAATATGTTTTCATAAGTTACTTTCCACTATTAACATTGCGAAAGCAATGGTGATTTCGTAACTGGGCATGCATGAAAAAAAATTTGTTTTCAGAAATTTGCCTCCACCATTTTCTTTCTTTATATCTTTTTTTTTTTTAATTTATTTAATAATAGTATTTATTGATTTAATTTTTTAACAGTCTTCTCACGCCATGAAGACGATTTTTGTGAGTAAATTTTATTGAAACTGGGCCTATTTCTTTCTAATAACATGTTTATTTTGTATTTTTACTTACATAAAATTAGTATAATAATATTTTAAAATGTAATAATATAAATATTATGCATAAAATATAATATATAATTTAAAATAATTAATTTAATTTAATTTAAAATAAATAATTAATTGTAAAATATATTAAAATGTAATATAATAATATTTTAAATAATTTTATTTTCAATTTTTAAGTCACAAATCTAAGCTTTTATTTATTTATTTATTTGTATTACCTTTTCGCTCCTATTTTCCCAGAAAAAAAATTTCTTATTTTAGTTTTTTTTTCTATACTAATTGTTTTTAATTTCTGTAATTTTAAATATACAATAAATAAACAAGTAAAAGATAAATTTCAGTTTAGAACTACTAGGAAATATAATGATGCTTTGAATATAAAATGGATTAAGTATTGAGTATATTTTAAAGTAAAATTCATTATGTAAATAATTCATTAATAATGTTATTAATTAATAAATATTAATTTGATTATTATATTAAAATTACTAACTGTTTTGAGAATTATGGTTACTAATTATCATTAGGATTACCAATTATGATTAGGATTACCATACAAAATTTGTGTGAATTATAATATTTTGGATAAGAGTTATACGTGTGCGGTTTTCGGGCAGTTATAATCACCTTATACCAAAATTTTATGGCCTTCAGTTTAAAAACTCTGCAATGTTCCCTATAAAATTCTGTCTTATTTCACAAAATTCAGTTTGCAGGAAAAGGGACCGAAATGTCGTGGGACCGAAATGTCTTGGAACCGAAACGGCTCGGGACCAAAATGTCTTGGGACCGAAATGTCTCGGGTCCGAAATGTCTTGAGACCGAAACGGCGGGACCGAAATGGCAGGACCGAAATAGCGGGACCGAAACGTCCTGCTTCCCAGCAGATCCTCCCTGATTTTGAAAAAAAAATCCGCGCTGTAATCCAGTTATCTCTGCCATTTTCATTATTTTATCAAAAGTGTATGTTATGCATAGAACTGAACTAAATTTTTTGTGTATGCTAATTTTTGGGTTTCGTAAGCAGGTCCTCCCAGAAATTGAAAAAAATATATATTTTCCGGAAGGGGGCTCTGTTAAAGCTATTTCCAAGCTATTAGGTAGTTTTCATTACAAAAAGTAAAAAGCTACCTATTGCAGCCGTCCGGAGGTAAGCACTTCCAAAACATTTTGGTATATTTTCACTGATCATGACCCCCAGACCCCAAAATCACCCTCCGTTCAAATGTTGACATATATATATATATATATACATATATATATATGGGTGATTCTCAAAATAGGGGACAATTTCAAAAATGAAATCTTAAAAAAATTACTGTTAGCAAAATTTCTGAAAAAAATATGTGTTGCTAATATAGTATTAGGTATACTTTACATGTAGTCAGCAGAGCTAAATATTTCAAAATTAACTTTAAAAAAAATAATTAGTATTTTTTGAGCCATGCTAATGACAAAACAAATTGCATGGAATAAATATATTAAGAAATTTTTATTTTCTTCCTGTTTAAATATTTTTTTCTACGTTTATTAGCCTTCCTTTCCAACAAATAGTTTCCATTTTTACATATATACATATAAGGAGAATAAAAACATTACCAAAGAGCAAACTTTGTTTACATGAACAACATTCTGACACGAACAGTGTAAGAAGCTGTCTTAGTGATTTTCTGACAGATTCAATGCATATTATAGGAATAATAAATGTAATACCTAAATTTATATGTAAAGTTAAACTTTAAAAAGGATACAATATAAGTACTGGTCACATTTATGCACATAGGAGTCTTTAGCATGGACAGAAAAACCATGCTAATGACACTGATATTTGTCCATGCTAATGACAAATTTTAATTTAAATAAGATTATGAGCCATAATATAATCACAATGCAATAGTCCTTTCTGGGGCTTTTTAAAACACAAAAGTTCTATGCAAATAAGTAAAATAAAAATTTTAACTATAAAATAAACATGAAAATTATTATCCATTCTAATGACATACAATTGATGTACTCGCCTAATATTCAACTTCTATTCTTAAAATACAATACATGCTTCTATTTTCAGGCTGGAATAAAATGGCTACTTGTTGCGATGGAGAAACTTTATATTTTCAAAGTATTGTCATATGTGAAAATGAAATTTTGATTAATAAACAGCTGTTATAGTATGACCTTGTTTTGAAAACAGAATATGGAGGACAAACTTTAATTCTCTTTTTATATACTATAATTTTATTTTTAAAAAGAAATTTATTGGATAAATCCTCTCCTTGATTAATTTAAAGAAAGAATAACACTTGTTTTATTTTATATACATGATATTGAATCTTGAAAAAGCTAGTATATACAAGGCACAGCTGCTGTGGACATCCATGCTAATGACATTTTGAACATTTATTCTGTTATTTTAAGGTGTTTTTTACTAAAAAGTGAGTAATTCTTGAGTGCAAATAATGAATAATATTAAGACAAACATATCTAAGTATAAAAACATGACAGAAAACCTCTCAAGTTTTTTTGTATGCTGAAAGACATAAATTGTCCCATATTTTGAGAATCACCCATATATATAAATATATATATATATATCTGATATTTGTCATGCTGTAACTAAAGTATTTATGAGCCGATTTGAATGAAACTTGGTATGTACACAGTACATACAAATGTGTTGACCGAGTTCGTTGGCCAGCATTATCCGCCATCTTGTTTCAAAACGGCGGCCATTTAATTTTTTTAAATTTAAAATTTAAAATTAAATGCGTAAAAATTAAATGTTGAAAAATAATTTTCTTTTATGTGTTAGAACTTAAAAGAACGATTCCAGAATACTTTTTATTTTGTCTATATCTTAAAAAATGATTGAGTTATAGCACTTTGAATTTTTCTTATGGCTGACATTTTGAAACGGTCTGATTTTTGTCACTTGATAACACGAGTATTTATCAATCGATTTGGATGCAACTTGGTGTGTACATAGCACATAATGAGACCTGGACTGAGTTCTTTAGCCAGTTCCATCCGCCATCTTGTTTCAAGCTGGCGGACATTTAATTTTTTTAAGTTTAAAATTTAAAATTAGGTACAAAAAAGTGAGAAATTGAAAAATATTTTTCTTTTATACATTTGACCTTAATGCAAAGATTCCAGAACATTTTTCGTTTCGTCTGTACCTTAAAAAATGGCTGAGTTATAGCACTTTTAATTTCTAGTGTTGCTCACATTTTGAAATGATCTGATTTTTGTCACGTGATAACACGCGTATTTACAAACCGATTTAGATAAAACTTGGTGCGTACATAGTGCATACCGATGTCTGGACCGAGTTCGTTGGCCAGTTCCATCCGCCATCTTGTTTCAAAATAGTGAAATTTTAAATTTTTTAAAAAATTTAAAATTTTAAAATTAGTTGCAAAAGAGTAAGTAATTGAAAAAGATTTTTCTTTTGTTTGTTTGACCTGCATAGAAAGATTCCAGAGCATTTTTTGTTTCATCTGTATTTTGATAAATGGCTGACTTATAGCACTTTCAATTTCCAGTGTGGTCGACATATTGAAACAGTCTGAAATTTGTCACGCGATAATACACATATTTATAAACTGATTTGGATATAACTCCGTGTGTACATAGTACATTCCAATGTCTTGACCAAGTTCACATGCCAGCTTCATAATACATCTTGTTTCAAAACGGCAGCCATTGAAGTTTGTTAAAAATCTTTTAAATTTATAATGATTTACAAACAAAAAATTAGAAATTGAAAAAAAAAGTTTCTTTCTAAAATATTTATCTTAATAATATATTCCGGAGTATTTTTTGCTTTGTCTTTACCTTAAAAAACGCCTGAGATATAGCAGTTGGAATTTCTAACGTGGGTGACATTTTTTAAAAAATCAATTTGCCCGCGACAACATTTGTGTATATTAATCGATTTTGATGTGAGTGTGCATGTGCACATGAATTAAGATTTCGACCAAGCTCATTGGTTTGTTTCATCCATCATGTTGCTTTAAAATGGTATACACTTCATGATATCGTGGAATTTGGTGACCCTCTAAATCATTTAAAATAAAACCAGGTTGAATAAAAGATGACCAATTTCTAAAATTTCCTATTAATTTTCTGTATTGACAAAAACTAGTATTCAATCTTATAAAATAAGGTTCCACTAATTTGAACTTCGTATTTAAATTAGTAGTATTTGAATAATATAACTGAATTTAAAGTAAATAAATAAAAAAAATAAGTATATGAAAGCTACCTCTTCCTCCTGGCACTGCCGGAAGGACTTTTTTCATTATTGTACCATCGAAAAGTGAATAATGTTATATACAAAATTGAACCAATTTTTTGTGTATGTTTTTAGCTACTGTCGACAGACCTTAATCGAAATTGGAAATATTCCATGGGAAAGTAGCATTGTGATAGCGTAGCGTTTTTGTATCATTTTTTCGATTCTCCGTCGTTCTGTTGTCCATCGGCTCGTGAAGAGACGGGAACTTGCGTTCTGCTAAGCCGGTTATTTGCAAACATCTGATGATAACAGAATAAAGGAAAACTATTGACTTTAATAAATATCATTATCCAGATTAACTCGGTTTTACTCAGATTAATTGACTGAAGCCTAAATTTAAGATGAAAATGAATGTTGGAACAGTATTGAATTAATAATATTAAGAGGTATTAATACGTGGAACTACTTTCTGAAACATTAAATGTACATATAAGATAGAAGAAAATTTTGGGATTGGCAGATCCAACTAGTTTATCTTTCATAATATTAGAAGAACAATTAGCATTTAGTAGTTCTAGTACAACTGCAGTAAATTCAGAACAGTGGTGAAAAATTGTTTTTATCAAAATTTAAAACTATGTGCATGCAATCTATTACTGATTATTCTTTTGTATTTATTCAACTTTTTCCTAAAAAATAAAAACTTTTTTTTTCTTTTATTGTAATTTTTCTGAAATATTAAATCTTAAAATAAATATGTAAATAAAATAAAATATTTCATTTTTTGTAAAATTATTCTTTTATTTCACAAAAAATGTAAGCTTCTAACCTGTTATGTTTTAGTCGCATCAATATTTTTAAAGAGACGTTTTATAGTTTCTTCCTTTTGAAAATGCTGTTGAAGTGTTAGTAAAATATTTTTATTTTCAAAAAGTGGTGCCAGTTATATTACAAAATATCACATTAATTGCAAAAGAAGGTTTTGAGACAATCTTTGCCTAGGAAAGAACAAATTCCTTCAGCTTGATTAAGATGTTTTGACGCACCCTCCTCTGCTTTTCGTACATTGCTCTATCCAATTACTATGGGTTTTTTTCTCAAAAATTTTCTTCGCTAAAATAAAAAAATAAAAAATTGCAATTTTATAAATTACAACGACAATTTGAAAATGATATTTTTAAAGACTCAAATTTTAAATATGCATTTTTATTTGATGGAGTTAATCAGACTGACTTCTGTATGCCTCATATTACGTATGACATGGATTAAACATTAATATTCTTGGACACATCACAAAAAAAAAATTAAATGAAATTTCAGTTATACAATTTTTCGAACTGCAATTTTTTCAACTTCTTAATATCGCACATTTTAAATTTTTACACCATTACGTAGAGAATAAAAATGCACTTTTTAACGAAATTTGTTTGAAATCTCTATCACAATTTCTTTTTAAATTAGTATTTTTTTTAAGTTTTTATTATCATTGTGGCAACATAAATATTCAGTTTTTAGATATTAAACATGGACCAATCAGGAAACGAATAAAATTAAATTAGTTGCGGAATTCAACCAATAAAAAGATTCAAATATACTTTAGATTTCGCAATTCTCTACCGAGAATAAAAACTATTTTTTTCCAAACAGTTAATAAATAAATAAATAATTGTTTGAATGATATAATAAATTACCTCGGTAAGTATTTTGGAACCAAATCAAAACATTTTTAGAAAGAAGGCATTATTAGACTCCTGAAAAAGTTGATGAAGGTTTCCAGAACAGAATAGCACAGATATTCTTCAATAAAATCTCGTCGTTTTCGAAATATTTTTGGGTTATTTTTGGTTTAAAAACTAAACTTTAGGGATAACCGAATAATGATAATAATAATTTGAGATATACGATTTACTGCTAGGTGAAAACTTTTTGCATCAAGTGAAACAAATTCTAAAACACAAAGTTATCTTTCCTATTATATCTCAAATGGATTTTATAAAAATTCCTTACTGTTCCACTAGATGCAGTCACAGTTTTTCACAGCTGGAGTCATACATCTCATTTTCCATTATTACGAGATGCTCTATTGTTGCTCTGAGATGACAACATGTTCCTTCTCTTTAGTCTCGTTATTATATGCTTTGAAATTAGCATGAAAATCGCTTCTTTTTTGCTAGTTGAAAGAAAATTGAGGTATACAATTTCAAGACGCTCCGATTATGGATTCTTCATTTTCAACAAAGTGGTCTCAGTGTATCAATTTACTTATGGAAAATAAAAACAAACAAGTTGAAATTGCACGTCAGCGTAGCAAGTGAAGTGCGTTCCTATGATAACGAGATTTTAAAAATATTCAAATCTTGATGTAATAGTATACAGTACTTCGAATACAGTACAGTAGCCGAAATCATTTGTGTATCTTTATATGACTCTCCGTAAAGCAAGAGGACATGGATGGCAAACTTTAACAGCCAATCATAAGGCAATATATATACGTGTTCGTAAGGGAACTACATTGCATAAGTGAACAGAAAGGGCATAAAATACATTAATAAAGTATACGACAGGTGGCATTAGCTGAAAGATAAACCTTAAACACAGAGTAGCATATGCAGAAGAGGAAAGTGTTGCTAAAATAATGGAAAATCTGACAGAATTCAAGAAAGAAAATAAAAAGAAATAAACAAAATCAATATATGATTTTTTTAAATTCAAATTTATTGCATTATGAATGAAAAATTAAAGCCTTTTTCCCCGCCTCTTCTTTTTTTTACATTCTTCTATCTTTACAAGAAGAAAGTATTGAATTTGTAAAAATTTTTTGACTTCCGGTTTTCGACGGATTTACACGTTTTAGGGATCAGACATACTAAAAAACATGTTTTTACAAAATAACTGTCTGTATTTTACATAAATTATGTAGGCATTCTATCTCATTAACTAATGCGCGGAATTTAATAAAAACTTATACTCAGTTAGTCCCTGATGTAAATTGGTGCTGGTTAGTTTTTGCTGAATATCGCTCAACAAGTGACACTGCTATAGAGCATTTTTCACGATTTCCGCAATATCTTTATCTCAAAGACTAATACACGGATTTTCTTCAAATTTCAGATTCAGTCAGTCCATGACATGAGTTGATATTTTCTGCATTTTGGTGTCAATCGCTCAACGGATTGTGCTGCTAGGCAGCATTTTTCACGATTTCCGTTGTAGCTCTATCTCAAGAACTAATGCACGGATTTTCATCAAAATTCAGATTTATTTAATCCTTGACATGAGTTAAAGATTTTTACTTTTGGTGTAACTAGTCGACAAATGGCACTGCTATGCTGCATTTATTGCAATTTACGCAATAATTTTACCTCTAGAAATAATATATAGATTTTCACAAAACTTCCATTTCGGTTATTCATTAAAATGACTTGATGTTGTTTACATTCTGGTTTGAATGGCTTAACAGGTTACACTGATATGCTGCATTTTCCATGATTTCCGCGTAGCCCTATCTCAAAATTAATGGATGGATTTCAATCAAACTTCAGATTCAGTTAGATGTTGACATAAGTTATTGCAAATCAAGTTTTCGGGTAGATCACCCAACAAGTGGCGCTGCTGCACTGTGTTTTGCATGATTTACATTATTTTAGCGATAATCATATCTCAAGAACTAATGCACGGAAATTCATATCATTAGAATTACCATGATGGGCCTATATTGCCATTTAATTCTAGTATTGTGATAATGAATTTTGGAATATTAATATGGATGAGATAGAGGAAAATTTGTGGATTGCTACATCCAACTAGTTTCAGTATGCATTTTTGACCCTGTATCTGTTTTTATTATGCATGCGTTTTCGACTGTATCTGATTTTAATTTGCATACATTATTTTGTTGTACAATATAAGAGAAAATATAACTTAACTAACGAAAAAATAAAAATATTTAACGCATGAAACAACACGTATATTTAAATATTTGAATATATCTTATGTGTACACAATCAATATTAACATTCTAAAATGCATTTTAGATTTTTTGCCAGTGTTAAAACATTAAAAGCTACATAGTTTTCTTAAAATAATGAAAAGAAAAAATAGACGCCTGAAATTTCAATGAACCCTTAAATTGACTTTTTAGTCATCTTCTGGAAAATAGAATAAGTTCAATTACGATAATCAAACTTTCTAAAATAGAATAAAAAGAAAAAGTCGCGAAGACCATTAATGAACTGTAATGAAAATAATAATGAAAATCAGGTAATATTTTTTCCAGGCAAGTTGATTGTATTTTATTTTTGAAAATAATAGCTAAAATTGAAAATAACAGCTTGTAGGATGTGGTCATCACAAAATATTTTTATTTCATTCCAATGTAATCCATTTAAGTATTGCAATTACACACCAGCAATTGTGAATATAAATTATAATGTTTAATTGGTCATTCGTGAATAGGAAAAAGCATATTCATGTGTTGGATATTCAAAGATAGAAATGGAACAATATCTCGTAGTTTATTAATTACCTCAGCATATTTCATTAATTGTTAAAAGCTGCGAAATTAAAATCGTAAAAATAGCAAAAAGATTTTGACAAAGTGATCACACATTTCGAACTACATGTATTTAACATGTTCTTTATTATTATTTACTCTCTTAAGCTTTTTTATTTCATTTGTGGTTACCAGCCGCATTTAAATAATTTTTCTTTAACGGCTCTCTAATGCCTCACTTACCTCTACACTGGATGTAAAGTTGCCACGCAACTTATAGGTATTCCATCAACCTGATCACATTGTTCCATTGTTCATCAAAACCTTTATGAAGACAAATAAGAATATTCTACAGGACAACTGTAGAGAAGGATTTTATTTGAAGATCTATAATGCAAGGACTTGAAACGCCATCATTGAAGTAATTACAAGTTTTTTCTTAACTCACGTTATCTCACGCTATCTTACTTTATTTTTAATTTGATATTTATGTAATTATATATACAGATGTTTCTAAAATGGATGCGGATATTTTTGTGATAACAGTAATTTGAGTAATCGGTTTATCTCTTTAATTTCTGCTTTTACAGTCGAATTGACTGTGATGGAGAAATCCATGCAGCACATATCATAATAACACATTCGCCATCATTTATACAGACTCAAATAGTTCTTTTGATGCAGTAAAATCATTTAGAATCTTTATGCACTAGTCATCTTGGATTTCATAATCAGTTGACAAGACGTCCATAGAATATTTTATTTTGCTGGGTGTCTGGGCAAATTTGATATAACTGGCGATGAGAAAGTTGACAAAGTGGCAACACGTTCCTTTATTCAATTACATCATAAAACTACATCAAATTAATATCAAAATAACAATAAAACAATTTACTTAGAAAGATGGTAATAAAATGCAATAATAAACAACCCTGTGAATGATCTAGAAAACTTTTTTATACCAAGATACATGCAAAAATTTAATTAGATTGAAAAACGACTGCTACACATGAAAATATTATTCATAGACAGTATATAATAACCAAATCCTTTCTTGTGCCCCTGTAAAAGAACAATAAATTATATGTACGCATTGTTTTATAGTAAACATTTCGTAGTACACTTCAGAGATGTATATTAATCTCACTAAGTTTTAAATAGTGTAGCAGAATTAAAATACGCTGTTATTAAGTTTTTCAATAAATGCTAACCTAACAATATTCGAATGACCTCTGTAAATGAGCTGTAAACGTTAGGAAGTTTATTTTCAAAATAGACACTGCCGTGATAAACCTCCCAGTCACATGCCATCAAATATACATAATAAACACACTCTATTTATGTGCGTTAGAACGTATGCAGATTTATATAGATACAAAGAGAATCCATAAATGTTTTTGAACTATGTTTTTAGAAAATGTTAAAGAAATCGAATCGCATTCATATATATTTCATCATGTATATAATACTACATTACCGGAAGTCAAATTTTTTTAAGAAATTGATAATTTATTTGATAGACTATAAGGTAAGCTGGGGCAAATAGACACGCGAGGTAACTGGGCCGTAAGCTATTTTATATGAAACCGTTGATGACTTTTAAGTTTTAGTTTTTGTCAACAATGAACCCTTATTCTATATGCCTTCTTAAAACAATGTGTCATCTCCATCATGACTTTGTCTTTGCTGTGATAGGTTAACAAAAATCCAGGCTTCGCTTTTTTACAAACATCCTTAGTTTGGTTGAGCTTCGACTTTTTATTAAAATACGGTAAGCATGTATTAAACAATCACTTTTTTTAAAGATTAGTCATAGAAATACATTGACATTATTAAGTATCTAGACAAATTTACTTCATGTTTCAAATGCAATGCCGGTGTTTCAGTCACTACATAAACTTTTCAAGATTGGGGTAACTGAGACATGTATCAAGAATAATTGGACCATTTCGGATCCAGTTACACTAACAGTTATTATATTACTACGGAAAATTAATATCGTCATTGTTTTTTTTTTCTTCTTTTGCTTGCATTAAATTAAATTATGTGCTATATTATTAAAATTATATAAAAAAATTAATTAAATCATGTCGGTGGGTATTAAACCGAATTTATTAAATGAGATGGCTAAAACTCGACATTTTTCATTACAGATAAAGAATTGTATATATAAGGCAAAGTGACATAATTGCAAAATAATCGAAATGAATAAAAAAAAGTTCCGTTCGATATAAAAACATGATTACATTCTCCACATATTTATCGGACTTATTGACATAAATAAAAAGGAGAATGAGATAGTTAAGTACTTACGTACCATGCTTACACTCATAAATTTATCTTTTTCCCTTATAAAATACAGATGTAACTTTCATACTTATAATTTACATTAAAGTACATATTTTATTATGTTTTTGTATAAATAAATCTAATAATGTCACATTTTGTGCTTTTTTAGATACCTTGACTGCAAAGATTTCCTTTACAATGCTCTTTAGATGCATTGTTTGTACATATTTTACATGTCATGTACATATTTTACATGATCTGCCTGGTTTAAAAATTTTCAAGTTATTTAGACATTTTGAAAATAACTTAACACGGCATATGGAACATAGACTTTCCTAGTCCAGATGCCTAATTTTTATGAGACTACTGGACCCATGAATAAAAAAAAAGATTAAATATATATTTTTTTATTTTTTGTCATTAAAATGTACTTTTGAAAAATCTGCTTGCTAGAGTGAACCTAACTGAACACATTTACAAAGGTTCAGATTTTAATTTAACTGAACATTAGTTTTTGGAAGCTAAATTGCCAAAATCGCCAGAATCACATTATAAAATCCTCGACCAGTTAGTTACCCATGTAACCTTATAGTATTAAATTAAGGTCATTAAAATAGTGCCCTTATGTTCATCTATGTAATAATAATGAACAATATATAAAAATATTTAATTTAAAGGTAATAATGTAAGCAGTGAAGTTTTGAAATTCTCTTTTCTATGTATCTATTCTTTATCAATATCCTTTCTTTCTAAAAAGAAAAAAAACCTTTACATGATGTAAACTTCTCTAAGAATAGTGCAAGGGAATGTAATTTAGAGGTCTTTAAATTGTAATTAAAATAATTCCCATCTTAATGTTTTTAAGTTGTCTTAATGTCTTTAAGTTTATTAGTCTATTAAAATAGTCAATAGAAATTTGTCAATAATAGTCAATAACAATATTTATCAATAATAGTATTAAGGTATTTGTCAATGGCAATAAGTCAATTGTCAAATAAGTAAGGGTTAATTTCACACGGACGATTTTGAAAAGCAGCCAAAAAGCCGGCCTCTATTGAGAGCATAATAAACTTATACTGTTTCCACACGAGCGACGCGTTACCTTTGCGTCCAAACATGCGCAAAGCTCTCGTCGAAGCTTCGCGTTTTCCCCCAACACGCTGAGAGATACTAGCGTCCTGGCGGCTTCTGCGTATGAGAGGCTATTCAGACGAAAGGCGGTTTAAACGCTGATTTTTTATTTTCTTTCAGAGATTCACGAGTTTTTGTTGTGATTGCGTAGTCAAGGATCGGTGCTAATTTTTGGGGGAGGGGGAGCATTTTGCGAAAAGTAAAATGTACTTTTCAGAAATCTATTATATTTTGTAGGAATTTATTTCATTTTCGTGAAAAGTAACGTTTTGTAACGATATGAAATTCAATTACATAAATTCGAAACAAGCATTTTTTTTTTTTTTTTTACATCTTTAAATCCTTTTTCAATTTTTTTCTCTCTCCGGGAAAGTTTTTTGCTTTTCAAATTACAAAATTTTAAACTTAACAACATTAGAATGATTTGTATGTTTTTATGGAACACACGTTCGTGAAAGGACCTATTTTACGTATTTTGAGAAGGGGTCTGTTTCATTAAGTGCATTTCTGTGTAAGAGCCCTACAGACTGTAAATTTTGCCTGGATTGACCTCTGAAAATAAAATTATTACAAGTTAATCTGATTTTGAAAATCCGGTATGGTAAAGTGGACATATAAAACGGAACATCTGTGGCTCTATGTATTCATGAACGGTTTTAATTACAGCGAGCATGTATTTTGAATAATACTGTAATTTATTATTATTATTATTAAGTTTGTGTACCATATCTGCAAATCTTACACCTTTTTTTTCTCTTCACTATTTTGTAAACATATAAATTTGTCTTATTTAATCATCGAAAATGTAAGATTAAAGAGGTCAAATTTTTCTGATTAAAAATAGTGGAAGGAAAAAAGCGTAAAAGTTAAAATCAGATATATAATATTTTTTCAAAATGATTTTAATTGTAGGAAAATGATGGTTAAAAAATTGACCTTTTTGTAAAAATTGTGTCTTGCTATTTGCATAGGATTTATGCTTGAATCGGATCGTGAACTGCGTCAAAATAAATTTTCAGGGTTAGATTTTGGTCAAACTTTAAACATTTTTACACTTGAGCTCTAAATTGTGGTCCTTGTAAAATAAATCTTTATGTGTACTGTTTTACACTAAACGTACTGACACAATTTCTTAAAATAAATATTTTGTAAAGATAAGAATTATTGATACCTCATTAGAAGAAAAGCTAGATCCATTTTAGCTTTTTCCTTTCTTTTTTAGCTCACAGGCTATCAAAGCCTGACAGCCCGCCCTTTCTGTACGAATGTACTTACGTTCGTGCGTAACACGATAACTTATGATAAAAATACCTGATCCACTTGAAATTTTGTGCATAGGTATATTCTGATAAGGCGCTTCCCTGGTTAGTTTTTGGATTTCATTCGATATGTATATAAGAGGGGGAACGGCGGGTTCATACCTCTCCCCATTAAGTGATATAAATGGGTTTTTCATGCAGAACTATCAGTTTTCGTTCAAAATTTAGATATAGGATCATTCTAGGTATTCATTGGATAAGTATAAACAGGGGGAACGGGGGGCTAATGCCCCTCTCCTTAATTTATATAAATGGATTTTCCATGCAGAATTATCAGTTTTCGTTAAAAATCTAGATATAGGATCATTCTGATGAGGCGCCTCCATGATTAGTATTAGGTGCTCATTGGATAAGTATAAAGAGGGAGTACGGGGGGCCTAATGCCCCTCCCCTTGATTTATATAAATGTGTTTTTCATGCAGAATTTATCAGATTTCATTCGAATTTTAGACGTAGGATCATTCTGATGACGTCACCGCCATAATTTATTTTGCGAGTTCATTGGATAAGTCTAAGTGGGGGGGAGGGAAAGTAACCCCCTTTAAATAAGTTTAATAGGGTTTGCCTGCAGAATATAAATATTCCCTCAGGAACGAATTGCTTCAAATTTTGAATATAGGTTCATTCTGATAAGGAGCTTCCCTGATTGTTTTTTGGAATTTATGGGTAAGTAAAAATGGGGAGATCGGTGGGATTGCTCTCTTAATTTATTTAATTTTTTTTTTTTTTTTTTTTTTTTTTTTTTTTTTTTTTTTTTGCAGAATTAATCGATTTGCTTCAATTTTTGGATACAGGTTCATAGTGATGATAAGATGCTTCCCAAATTAGCTGTGGAATTCTTTTGTTAAGTTCTTGTTTGAGGGGTACTTGCTATTACCTCCCCCCCTTAAATTTGACAAATGGGTTTTTATGCAGAATTATCCAAATTGCTTTTAATTTTGGATGTATGTTCTTTCTAAAATGGCAAATCTATGAACACCTTCGGAAGTTTAATGGTTAAGTATAAAAGAGGGGAATAACTCCTCTTAAATTATATAAATGGGTTTTTATTAAGAATTTTTGGATTTGCTTTGAATTTTTGATATAGATATTTTTCATATGATAAAGCATCTCTCTGATTAGTTAAGGGGGTTCAATTATTAAGTATAAAAAGGGGAAATAGGGGAAATGTTACAACTCCTTAATTGTTTTTCGAACGGAACTAACCCTTGAAAATATAAGGCTATATGTACAATTAGTATGCGTAGCCTGTGAGCTCAATGCCATCAATTTAACTGGGCAATATTTTTTTAATTTTTTTTCCTTCCTTCTTTCTTTTTTTTTTTTCCTATACATTTTTTTTCTTTTGTTTCATACTTTGTGTGATAACAAAATAAATATTCTCAAGTGAAACATTAAAAGGCTGTTTACATATGGCGACAAATTTGGAAATGTTTCATCTTTCAAAATTATCAATATATGATTTTTGAACCTTTTTTATTCGTAAATACCATAGAAAGAATTTTATTATTCAATTTAATTTTTAATATTGTATGTTTTACCAGCCTTGATAAAGTTTACACAATATTAATCACAATTATGTTTTTTAAAAGTTAAATGCATTTTAAAAAAAGATAAAATAATTGAAAATATGAAACATTCTTCGCTATATTAAAACCTGCTTTATAATTGAAAAAGCAGAAGCAGGTCTGATAAGCTAGAAAAGGAATATGCCCATATAAAGTTATCATTTTACGGGGGTGTGGGCATCTGGCACATGATATTGATAGCTATGCCTAGGGGAATGGTGATTTGTATTTTGATTTCATTTTTGACCCAATAAAAAATCTTTTTATTTGTAACTTAATCTTTACATCAAAATAGTATCTTATTTTTTAACTGTTGTCTATTTTTATGCATATGCAATGCCATTAAAATCATGAAATGATCATAAAATTATTTATTTCCAAAAGATGGAATACCCCAACGTTTAGAATTACTATTCTACTGACATACTTATATTTATGTATTGATTCGCGATTCGACAAACAATATGCAAAGTTTCGTCTTAAAATTATACTTGTGTTTATTAGTAAATAAAAGAAGAAAAATGTTTTGCCCGCCTGTTTTGTTGTGCTTGCTTTCGGAAGTTCTGCCTGCTCCGTCCCGTACGAGAACAATTCTTAGAAGACATTATTACTGTTGAAGGTATTATGTGAAAAAAAATTATTTTAAAATACTTTTAAGTATTAATTATTACTTTTAACTGTTGTTCGATATAAAGTTAGTTCATATATAAAGTAATATTTTACTGGCTTCTCTTCATCTGAATCAATAAAGAATGCGAAAAATAAACGTAACTATATTTGTATACCGCTCCAATCAAAAGGAAAAAAAGTCCAAAAAAATCTAAACAGTTTTCAGACATTAATAAATATAGTATTACGATGGGAGAGGTTGTTCGAGAAATGATAGCGTATGATATCGTAAGGGAGGGGGAGGTCCAAAATTACCAAAAAAATGATAACGCTATGTATGCATGTGCAGCCACAAAAGAGGTAAAAATCTAGTTTTTGCTTATAAGGTGGTAGCACGTGCTTCATGACTAATGTAACGAAAATTTCCCAATTTGGAAATTTGTCGGTCCTATTTTTGATTTATACAATTAAGTTTTTTTTTATGGTGTAGTTTAGCAACTTTTTTTAAAAATCAATTTAATTTTTATTTATTTATTTAATTAATAATAATAATAAATATGATCTATTATATAAATGAAAGTTGAATAACAATTATCATCAATTTAATAATACCTGCAGTCATGTATATCTTAAAATATGGTGGATTTTTCAGCTATCATCAGATGTATTAAAAAGTAATTCCTGCAATTTTGGATATTTTAAATAACAATACCTGGTAAATAATCTATCACTTGTCATACGATAAATCCAGTACCCTCTCTGTATCTATAATTTTTTCTAATTTCTTGAATAATCAATACAGATAAACAATACAGACATAAAAATTACAGAATATTTTATTACCTTCCAAAAATCCATCTTATTTAAATTAAAAGCATCGAATTGAAAGCTTTCTAATATGCCTAGAAACAATATCGTCTGCAAATTTTGAAGTAAAGGCAACGTTCGTGTGAATGGACGCAGCGCAGATGTTTATTTTCTCTCGAAAACCAAAGCGTCCAAAAAATCGGTCGTATGACATTGGCCTTATAGGGTATTTGTTAAATGGTCTATTAATAAGGTATAAATTACAAATTATAATTTGTAATAAAGTATTTCTCAAATAGTCTTAAGTGTATTTGTCAATAATAGTATTTGTCAGAAATAGTATTTTTCAATAATAGTCAATAACAATTTGTCTTTATATGTTATGTCTTTAAGTTTGTCATTAAGTTTATCTTTAATGTCTTTAAGTTTTAATGTCTTTAAGTTGTTTATTTTTTTGTCAACTTAATGTCTTTAAGTTGTATTTAAAATAATGATCATCTATGCAATAATAAGGAACAATATTTAAAACTGTTTAAATTAAAGATAATAATGTAAGCAATGACGTTTAAAATTTTTTATTCTATATCTTTATTTTTTATCAATATCCCTTCTTCCGAAAAAAAAATCCCCACACGATGTAACTTTTTTTAAAAATACTAAAGGGAAATGTAATTTAAAAGTCTTCAATATCAAAAGACGCCTAAATTGGACGAATTAAAGATACAGAAACACACACACACACACACACACACACACACACACACAAAAAATAGAAAGCACGAATTCAATTAAAAGAATTAATGTTTCCAAAGAAAGGAAAAATGCAACACTATTAAGGCAAAAAATAATGAATCTTAATGATAGCATTTAAAGACAAACTTCTTTTCTAATTTGATTTTAAAGAAATTTTAAGTGGGAAGCTCTAATAAATAGCTTTTAATAGTAAATTGATGTTATTCTGTAACTAGAAGTGAAATTGAAGAAATAACAACAAATCACAAGAAATAAGAATTTACGCATTCCTGTATACAACATTTTGTTTTAGACATATAGATATTTTTGAAGTTAGCTACTATAATTGTCTTATTGTCTTTATTCCTTTTGAGCTATTACTTATTATATTATTCTCCAGTTCAAAACTTCATCATTTTTCTATACAAGTTTTAATCATGCAATAATAAAAATCAACTACTTCACTTTGCTTTAAAAAATTGGCATAGCCAATTTTCTATATTTTAAAAGTAAATTTTTTCAACCAAAACTTTACATGGCATATTGCGCTACACAATTAAATTGCATTAAAGGGTTTCGTATTTTATTCTTCTTGAGAAAGAAGAAAAAAATTATAAAATTCTCAGATTTCGTTTAAAGGAGCATAAAAGGTATGTCAAAAATCAAGAGCTTAAACGCTCTTCTGTTGCTCCGCATTGTTGGTCTTCACAACATAAGTTCAACTTTTCTTCAGCCAAAGTGTCCTTCTATTCTTCATCTTAATTTTTGGGAAACTTACCACATCATTAAAAATTCTCACTCCGTAGTCAATGACTTATCAAATACTCCTTATTTTCCAAGCAGTTGGAAATTTTTAATTTAATGCTTTTTTTCCTCGCTTTTAAGTTTTTGTTTTGTTCGTTCTCCGGTAGATGTCGCTACTTGTCTACCCAGTTGTTCAGGTTGTTTTCTTCTCATTGGTTGCTTTTCTTTAAGGGGGATCGTTCCCGTAGAGGTTATTTAAGCCTGCGTTTCTCTGTCTCTTTGTTCAGTTTTGCTTTTTCTAGCTCGCTGAGTTTTGCACTGATGAAGAATCTCCATAGTAGATTCGAAACAACTGTTTGCTACCTTTCCATACATCATTTGTGCATTTATAATCGTTGGTTTTTTATCTTTAAATACCTTTAAAAATCGTTTAAGTTCAAAAGATTTTGTACTACTGACATTCTGAGGTATAGTTATGAAAATTCAAGCCCTTATTTTGGTAAAAAACAAACTAAGAATGCATTGATCAAAACGGTAAAATTAATCAATGTGCACATTCATGTGGACACTGCACTAATGCTATTGAACAACTACTTGAAGTCGCTACATGCGCATTCTAATCTTTCCTGTCCAATCTCTTTATGCACGATCTCTCCAACAGCGCGATTTCTCCTAGTTTTACTATACATACTTCACGAAACTTAAAGGAAGGCAATAAATTTCCCACTTACGAACAGATTTCAACTATTCAGATCAACATAATTTAATGCGAAATCACAAAATCTCACTTGTCCACGAAACTATTTTATATAGTCATGCATACTGTTACACAACCCGCAGTTTTAAAATTATAATTATCCCACATTTCCTGAATGTAGTGGAGAAAATAAGTTCAAAACTTTCAAATTGACTTTTAAGTCAATTCCGTAGAAAAATGAAAATTCCATTAAGAAAATAAAAGTTTGCAAAATAGAAGAACAAGAAAAAATTGCAGTTTCGGATAAACTCAAGTAATAGCATTTAGGAGGAATAAGCGTTTTATTTTCAAAAGATTTTCTGAAAAAAAAATATTAAAGTAATTTATATTTTGTTAATAACAATCACGAAAGAAATTGTATAACATTATGCTTATTTAGTGAATTATGTAATTCGAACTAGCATATTTGTTTTTATGTGCACATTCTAAATTTATTTACGTGTGTATTTTTTTATACACTGTAAAACATTTGTGTTACGTTACTCCATAAAATTGGTGGCAGCTACGACAACCATTTTACAGAATAATTTTTCACTTATATAATGGTATAATTTAAACATATATTACTGGTGTAACTTTGCAATGTTACACCAGTTATATTGGTTAAAGTACTCCACAAAATTGGAGGCAGCAAGGCTGCCACCTATTTTATGGAGTAACGTTACGCAAATGTTTTACAGTGTAATCAAAAACCATATAGATGCAATTTTGTGTAACTGGAATTTAAAAAAATGTAATTTTGCATAGTAACTTGTTAAGATGAAGCATTTCAAACGTTTTTATTTTTGTGTACTTGCATTTAATTAAAATAATTTAATTGAAATTGTCTAATTTGAAGTATTTAGAAGTCAATCTGATAAACTCCATCTTTTTAGAAATTCAGATAATGATATGATTGGGTTGAAAATTTTCTATATATCTATATAATGCTTATGAATTAACCTTAATTATAAGGCAATTAATGAGTATAATCAAAATATGGTGAAAAAAACAGTAGTATTTTTTAATAGATACATAGTTTTAAATGCTTAAAATGAACATTTTTATTTAATAAAGTTAATCGGATTAACTTTTGAACGCATTATTTTGTAGCACAAGTTTTCGATAGTGTATAGTTTGAAATGAAAATGAGAAAGAGAGTAAATACTGCATTCATTTTATGCCTTAAATGCCCTAGAAGAAAATGAATATATTCGTCCGAGTAAATATCATGCACGTTGCCTCCATACTGAATTATTTTTAAAAAAAATAACTTTTCGATGCTAACAGAGAAAAGATTGCACGACAGTTTGGCCAAGAAGTTTAAAAGAATTTTAAAGATGTAAAACTGAATAAAGTTAAATATTTGCAAATATTTTCGGCTCTTTAATGTGTTTAAATCAGTTTTTCTGAAAACTTATTTCTAACGTTTTTACATTTTTAAAATTTCTCTTTTAATTTTTGGTAAAAAATCATATTTGCAAAGAAACTATGCGTCCATTTTAAAATTAGATTTTATTAAGATAGTAACTTTAATACAGTTCAAGTGACTAAATGCAATGTAATACAGTTTCAAGTGACTGAACTGCAAAATCTGAAAAATATATTAAAAACATTTCAAAAGTTCGTTTTATAAAGTTTTTAAAAAATCTTAGATTTGCAATAAGAGTGGAATTTTCTATGGTGTTCTAAATATTTATGTAGAAATATATATTTTCACAAAATTTCATATCTCTATAATGAATATATATATATATATATGTATGTATGTATATATGTATATTAACGATTATTACACAGTAAAAATTGAAGGCCCAAATTAGGTTGAAAGATTTCTGGGTATAGTAATTTTCCTGAAATGGTAGAGTATTGTTCCCAAAATAGATAACCCAAAATGGTTCAAAACAGAGCAGATCTTTATTAACATTAAATTAATCAAAATTTCTGAGGTATAATGTATATACTATCTAAGATATTTTAATTGTTTTAATGTCATTAAAAATCAGACTTATTTAAAACGATTTTGTGCTACAAACTGAACTTTCCAAATTGGAACAATTCTGTACCCAAAAATCTTTCAACCCAATTTGGGTATTTTGTTTTTACAGTGTATCCTCTTAATGGAATTTATACATGCAATCAAAACAAAACTTGAGCAATTTTGAGTTGTAAAGTTAGTATGCTTGTCTTTCCGACAAGACAATGTTATATTAGTAATTTCCGAAAAAGAAACAGTCGTCTCTCGTTAATTCGAAATCGGATAAATTGAATCTTCACTTAATTCGGACTAAACATGAAGTTCCGAAATTGCTCTGTGTGGGTGTGTGCGATTGCTAACAAAAACTACGGCACGTACTCATATTTTTTTGTGAATCTAGTCCAAGATCTTTCCTGATGTACCTGAAGCTCAGAATATTTAATTTTTTTATTAGTTTCCAAAATATTAATTACGAAGCTCAACTCATTCTCATGGGGAACGAAAACTCTTGCACATACGCAAAACACAATTACTCTCCAAACCGAAGTAACAAACAATTTTCATGTTTATTTCTGTTTCTAGATCATTTTTTAAAAATCCAAATCAACCAAATTACTTGGCGAAGTTAAACATGAAAGATATATTTCTAAAGGTCGTACTTTTAAATCTCAAATGTTGTAATTAATTCGAAAAAATGTTGCAGTTAACCCTTTCAAAAAAGGTCGTTTTTCTCAAAACCATTTTTTCCCTTTTGTCAACACCCTTCTAGGGCGGAATGTTTGAGATATAAACAAACCAAAAGTATGATCTTAAAGTTGAAACTTTCTTTTAATCGATGATGTAATCGGTTTTAAAATATATAGATTTTAACCGTTTCACCTATAATTGCAAAATGATGTCACTTATCGACTCACGGAGAGGATATTTTTTCTACGCTAAAACTATCTAAATTTATATATTTCAACACAATCTTTTAAAATCGTGTGAATAGACCAGATTTAGAACTCCTACAAAAATTTTGAAACGTTCGAAAGGGTAAAAATATTTTTTACGAAATAAAACGTGCGAAACATTTTATCAAATCACTAAAAACCAGATCGTTTCATTGTGATTTTGCCTCTGCATGGTGCAATACTATAAATACCGATAAAAAAACTTTTAAAGCTATAAAATTCTTATATTAATGGTGCTATTGGTTTAAAGAATATATGAGATTTAACCCTTTCAAATACACCGATAAACACGAACCATCGCTGCTCATGGAGAGTATATTTTTTTATTACACTAAAAGTAACAACTGTATTTCAACACAATATTTTTTAGAACAATTCAGTAAACGAGATTTACATAAGTTATAAAAAGTTTGAAATGATCGGATGGATAGAATTACTTTTTACAAATAAAATAAAATAAAAAGTGTGAACATTTTTACGAAATCAGTGAAAACTTGAGTTTTCTGTCACGGCGTTTTTCGCTTCGGTACGAATAGCTTCCAAAAAATCAAATTACGGAGAAAATAAAATACCAAACAGCATATGTTTTCAATTCAATATCTTTCAGCAATTTTTCCATTTAAAAATATAAATTCTGACAAAAGAGAATTAAAGATATAAAATCATACAAATTTGAATTTCATTTACGGGACATTTAGAAAACAGATAAAACATTTGAAAACTGAATAGCATCACATCGAGCAGGTAAACTAGTTAATAATATAACTCAATTTTAATAATAAAATATCAATAAATAAAATTTTTCATTTATTTGAACTCATTTTCTCATGATTTTGTTTAATTCGAACCAGCAAGATTCCAAATATTCATTTTGCCTTACTTCTTCCGGGACTTCATATCTTTGAAATAATTTTTTTATTTCATTTTTTTCAGAGTTGTTCTGAATAAGTATACATATAGTCCCATGCATTTGACATCCGCTTTTTTAGTGCCCCGTATCTGTTCATTAATGACACCTCCACCCCATCTTCTTTGTGCTTGTTCCTAATCCATTAATTAATTTATGTATTTATATCTTTTAATTTAAGTCATATTTTAATGATAACAGCCAAAAAATATATAAAAAATACTATAATATTATTTTTTTTTTTGTAATAGTATTCCTTTAAACACATTTTTCTCTTATACTTTTTCTATAATTCAAACACTGGATAATTCGAACATTTCTTGTGGTCTCGACGTGTTCGAATTAACGACAGCCAACTGTATTTTGTTTTGATACTAGGTTGAAAAAAAAAAACAAGTAAGAAAAATCATGCGTTAAGCATAGATTATGAAGCACTTTCCAACACTTAATGAAATCTTTAACAAAACTTTGTTATTTAGGGAAATATACCCAAATATTTATTCCAGTACATTAGAACAGCCCTGTATTTCATATGTCAGTTCATATAATGGGAAAATTTAGCTTAGCAAGAAAATACCCAGTTGCTTGAAATTTCTTTTTCAGCAATTCATACTATTAGATGGAAAGAAACTTGAATACTTTTGTTCAGCCCTGTAGTTTACATTGTACCTTTATTACAAGTCAGCATTAGGCTAATATTTATTTTAAACTAAAACACTTTTAACACAACAGAAATCACATTCTCATAAATCATCATTCATAGGCGTCCATGTACCGAATTCTTCGCGTGGCCCTGTATATCCCTTTACCTATATTCTGCAAACATTTCTCAGTAAATTGAATGTAGCTCAGCGTAAAAATGCATAGCTTATTTAAGAACCACGTTTAAATAATTTACGCTCATATTCAGTAACGTTGGTGAGCTCTTTTGGGTAGCCCTGTATATCAACTATAACATTTATACACACCATATAATGTGCACATATTTAGCGAAATATAAACGCGAATATCATAATTAAAATGCATTTCATCCCTCCACCAGCCATCATCGGACACATATACGGTACTTCGGAAAGAATATACTATTTGAAATCTTTTATATGGCCCTGTAAATGCTATGTACTTCATATTATGCAAGACAGTAGCGTATAATTTATATTAAGCTTCAGTGACATATATCAATTTTATTATACATGAAAAAGCTTAATATATTTAAAATATGTCACACACAATCTCCCCTTTTACCATTATCTAATGGAATTCTTTTGTGTGGCCCTGTATATGAGTAATAGATACATTTTCACCTTATTGCATATTTTAATATGTTTGACAGGGTATAACATCGTTAAAATTTCTTTGAAACAATTTTTCCCCATAGGCCGTAATGTAATAGGAAACTTTTGATTCGCCCTGTAGATAAACTAATCATGGTAGAAACTTCATTTTCGATAGGACTTGTGCTAGGGTAAACGTCAATAACGTCCTAAAATTTCATGGCAATCCGAGTATATTAAGGATTTTCCCCCTTGGGCCGTAATGTAATAGAAAATTTTTGATTCGCCCTGTACATAAACTAATCATAATAGAAACTTCTTTTTCAATAGGGTTCGTGCTAGGGTAAACGTCAATAACGTCCTAAAATTTCATGGCAATCCGAGTATATTAACGATTTTTCCCCATAGGCCGTAATGTAATGGGAAACTTTTGATTCTCTCTGTAGATAAACTAATCATGGTAGATACTTCATTTTCAATAGGGTTCGTGCTAGGGTAAACCTCAATAACGTATAAAAATTTCATAGCAATCCGAGTATATTTACGGGGGTTAGAGCGCGGACAGACGGACAGACGGACAGACGGCCATCCGGCCAGACGGACAGACGGACAGACGGCCAGACAAACCGAATGCATAAGCACTTTTCAACTTTGTTGGAAAGTGCTAAAAACGATTAGTGCAGCTTGTAAAATACGTAGACTGAACGAAAACTTATGTTTCAGAAATACTTTTTGAAAACTCGGAAATTTTTGGTTTCTGTATTTTACAAAGATAAATAAAAAAGAATACTGCCCAGTTAAACTGATGGCATTGAGCTCACAGGCTACAAATACTAATTCTACATTAAAGCCTTATATTTTCAAGGGTTAATTCTGTTCGAAAAAAAATTAAGAAGGGGAAACAGCTCTCCCCTTTCCTCTTTTATTATACTTAATCATTGAACCCCCTATACTATCAAAGACATGCTTTATCATATAAAAAATCTATATCCAAAATTCAGAGCAAATGAGATAATTCTTAATAAAAACCCATTTAACATTTATATAATTTAAAAGGAGTTATCCCCCTCTTTTATACTTAACCATTAAATTTCCAAAACTATTCAGATATTTGAACGAAATCTGAAAATTCTGCTTGAAAAACACATTTATATAAATTAAGGGGGGGGGGGCATTAGAACCCCTGTTCCCCCTATTTATACTTATTCAATGAACACCTAATAACAGTCACGGAATCGCCTCATCAGAATGATCCTAATCTAAATTTTGAACGAAAACTTAATTCTGCATGAAAATCCCATTTATATCAACTAAGGTGAGGGGCATGAGCCCCCTGTTCCCCCTCTTATACATATCGAATTAACTCCAAAAACTAATCAGGGAAGCGCCTTGTCAGGATATACCTACATACAAAATTTCAAGTGGATCGGATATTTTTATCATGAGTTATCGCATTACGCACGAACGTACGAACGAACGTACATACAGAACGGACTGGCACATAAGCTCTCAGGCTATGATAGCCTGTGAGCTAAAAATGTATTTTTAGAATGCTGGGTAATTCAGCATGCACTAACTCCATTTCTCTTGCTAGAGAAAGTTCACTTGCTCGAAAAAGTTCACTTGCTATAGTTTCATTTCATTTTCCACAATCTTCATTCTAGATCTTCAGATTTCTGGATTTGTGCGATTCTTAGGAACCTACATGATTGCCTTTGCATTATGGCAATATCAAAATCAGCAAAATAAAATCATCTTCTTAATACTAAGACGTATGCACCTAATCTAAGAGATGCACGATGTATTTCCCTTGAAATTTTTTTTAAATATTTAAACAAAAATCCTCCTATTCATTATTATTATTATTATTTCGTTTGTTAATGGATGTATTTAAAATTTCACTTACACTCCTATTTATTATCAGTATGAAATAAGAAATTCGTCAATATTGTTAATAAATAATTCAAGTTTATGAGATGCATCTCACAGATACAGAGCAATTTTCTGCGCGATCCTAAGAGTAATGTGCTTCGGAATATGAAAAATGTATAATGTAACTAAAGTCATACTACTATCGTCCACAAATTCCTTATCAGTTAATCCTGCACGCAGTGTAAAATTTACTATTGATATAGCTTCATATTCCATCGACACGATTAACGCTTTTAGATTTACTGCTTACAACTAGAAAAATAAGAATAAAGTGCAACTTTAAAAACAGTATTCTTTAACCCCTTGTGGACGAACGACACGCATACGTGCCGTAAACCGGCCTTGTTTATCCCCACCAGTAAAATTTTATTATAAAATTTGCCTTATTCATTTAGAGCATTTTTCCGATTTAATAAAACACAAATTTCTGTTTTTAAAAACCGGTGGCACACTATTAAAAATTTCGTAAAAGGCTTCCCTCCCGAAGCAGTCAACCCCTTGGGGATGAGCTATACATATACGTGCCGCAAAAAGACTTACGTTTCCTTGTTTATCTCCACCAGTAAAATTTTACTTCAAAATCTACCTTGTTTAATCGGAGCATTTTCTCGATTTAAATAAGGCACAAATTTCTGTTTTAAAAACCGGTACAAAACATTAATTTTTATTTACAATTTCGTAAAAGGTTCCTGTCGCGAAGGGGTTAAGTACATAAAATTTACTGGGATTTCAAACATTTACAGGGCAATAAGTTATGATTTCCGTATCTGTCAAATCAGCCTAAATATTTGCACAGCTTACGTTATTCGTAATAATACCCACATTAGTTATTATAGATAAAAATAAAGAATTTAGATTTATTCAGAAGCCCCCAAAATTTAAACTTATACACAGGTCCTTTATTATTATTGAATTATTAGTATATGCAGTATATGAAACTTTTGAACTACCCAGCTTCTATCTTATTAATTTTTGTTCATAACTCATTATACAATTAAATTTATCTTTCTTTAACAATAAAAATAAGGATTTATCGCGAATTCATCATTAATCCTAGAAAACTAGCTGTAATAATTACGACTAAGTTTGTTTGATGGAGGACAGCTGCTTGAAGATCAGAAGAATAATTATAATATTTTTATTTTCAGTTTTAATTTTTTTTTTTTAATATTGAGCATATTTAGCATTAAATGAGACTTTGAAATTATTTTCCTATATAAAATTGCAAAATTTACAGAATTTGTAATTTTTACGAGCATTTATTATTTTACATTATCTCAGATCATCCAGAGTTAATAATCTTTAAACCTTCGAATCCAACATAGAATTGAGCGTACATTTTTTTTTTTCAATTTCAAATTGCTTTTAGTTATTTAGCCACTAAATAAGACAAATATATAGATTATAACATAATTTTTATGACGATAGTATTTGATCGTGATTGTTTTTTTTTCTTTCTTTTATATATATATATATATATATATATATATATATATATATATATATATATATAAATTCGAAATTGAAATAAAAATAAATAGTAAAATATACGATTAATATTTTTACTTAATATATTTATTTACTGAAACAGAGAAATACTGACAAAACAAAACCGTAAGTACCAAAACAAATTTAATTACCCAAACTCTTCTTAATGTAAACAGTATCGCAAAACTATATTTTTTATCAGCACATACCTAAGAAAATATTTCTTCACATATAAATTTGATGCAAATTACTTCACGAGAAATATTGAAATATCGAGTAGAAGCGTCTCGGTTTATTTTGGGTAGAAATGTAATTTATTTCCATATCCGAATTTAAAGAGAAACTACCTTCAACTTCAGATGTTTTATAAATGTTTGCCTGACGACACCTGCAGTTAATTTATCCCCTGAGGAAATAATTATTCGCAGCACACGACAAACACTCTTTTCAAATGTTAGTTAAGTACGAAAGTCTGAAGTTTATTCAACGGTGAAATTCTCCTAATGATATCACGCGGGAAGAAGTAGACGCCAAATATATTTAAGCACTTATGACACACTTATTTTTACGTTATTTTATTTTTTATTTATTTTTCTTTTTTACACTTAGCAAAAATGGAATGTATGACAATTATATTTGCTGCTAAATAATATCCAACTTTGCCAAAGAAGTAAATTAACATATTTACCCTAGGAAATGAATAAATATTACAAAAGTAAGGAATGGCAATAATTTGCAATGAATGTATTGCGTGGATTTATTTCATGATTTATTTTTAGAATATTTATTTCTCAGTTTATGATGGGTACTGTATATAAAATATTATTCAACTTATACGAATCTTTGCAAGAGTTTAATTCTTTGGTGGGCAGTTTTAAGAATATAAGTCAATTTTTGGTCAGATCCATGTATTCACATATTTTGCAGGGAAACTATGATACCTATAAGCTGTTAAAAGATAATAAGGGAAGATAAATGATTTGTTTTAGCTAATGATTAACATGGTAGAGGAAAGAAATGTTCTCTATTTTTGTGTATATTTGTACTTAATGTACAAAACCATACATTAACATATTTTATAATATATATATATAAAAATCACAGTTACATACATTAACATTTACTAAAAGAACCTGTCCTCAGTTAAGTGATCAGGTATTTTTGAAACTGACAAGTTACATAAAAATGAGATCCTGATAATGTATTGCAGTGAGTCCACATCTGATTAACTTTTAAATAAAAATTTTGAAACACACATTAAAGGAGATATGTTAACAGTTAATGTTATTAAAAAAAGTTCTAGATGATTAAAAAAACTTTTTTCAAATCATTTGAAATTTAATGCATCAATTCTTAATTAATGGATTTACATTATATGATCTACGCGCAAGATGATAATTCCTGTCATTTTCAAATTTCAAATCTTTATTTTAAAATATTTGAAACGTTTTATTAGGTTTTAAAAATTGTTTGTTCTCATTTTTAACAGTAAAAATGAATACTTGTGAAAGTAAACTGAAGTTTACTATAAGTAAAAGTGCAGTGAAATATTCCCCATTTGATGCTTCTTCAACACTTAATGAAACTGTTTTGCCAACAACAGCAGATGCGAACGTTGTGACCAAATACAGACTTATAAAAAATCAGCCCACTAGGAAACCTTTAATCACTGATTTCGATTTCCCTAGAGATATAACGTCCACCCTGGCTAGATTACGAACAAATCACTTTAAAGGAAATGAGGCCAAAACCTACTTTTTTGCAAGAACTGCCTGGAAACTCAGCTCACACCGAGACACATCTTTGAGTGCCCATCTATTACTGCAGATATCTTAAAGTTTGGCTGGGTACCACTGATCAGAGCCGTGAGAAAGGGGCGGTCGCCTCTAAAGTTAAGGGGCACCAAATTTATACTACCAACGTCATTTTTTTATGTTTAGTGTCAAGTTAAGGGAGGGGGGACGCCAAATTGAAACTTTGCCCTGGGCGCAGTTTTCTCTAAGCACACCTCTGCCTTTCATGGATCCATTTCAGGAGATTCTTTACAGTCGTGTAGCCCCAAAACTCGCAGCTGTGGTCCTTTGTATCTTTGACGATATCTCAGACTTTCTTTCTTTTTTTTTAGCTCAACAATAGCAGATGTTATAAAATATTATTTTTAAGCAAGACAGTAATTAAAACACAACAGGAATGATAAAAATCCACCTAAACCCGGGATAATTAAAATCCTAATTTAAAAGATGGAAGAAATTTTAAGAATATGCTCATTATTGTAGTTTCCTGGAGCGTATTTATGAAATGATAGATAACAATTTTTCTGAATACCAGAAGCTTATTCTATTCTCCAGATCGAAAAGAAATGACTGAAAATTGGTGACGTATTACATCAAAGAACTGTAAGGAAAGAATGCGTATCTCTGATGGAAGAATCAAATTTACTGTGTCTGAGACATATTACGCCATCTTCTGGAGCAGGAAAGGATATTGCAGTAAGCATCCTAAAATATTCCTTTAAAAACAAACTCCCCCCCCCCTTTCTCTTCCTAGTTGCCGATTAATGAACTCGCGAGATACTTTTCGTAGGCCATTCCAGTTGTATGCCAAACTATCAAAACCATCCAAATTGATTTTTGTTTCCTACAGAAGAAAAAATTTAACTATTCATCTGTACAACTTATGTGGTTTTTATCCGAAAGAATGCGTGTCTTTCTAAGGTGCAATTTCAGAAAAAGTATCTGACACATCCTGAAATATTTAAATTTTTGCTTGCCAGTATGAGCTAGGGATTTGTAGATCACGATATATTAAACCCTAAAGCTCTTGAAATTTCAAGAAAAGACTTCTTTTGGATTGAAACGGCTCGAAATTTTCGCTATCTTGTCACTGAGATTGTTTTCTTGGTCAATCTGAACAATTTTTCGCATTACCACCTTTTGGTGAAATTTCACAAATTACAAATCTTGTATACTTCATCTGTAAGCAATATGGAAACATTTTAACGTTTTAAGCTTTTAAGGCGAAGGTGGACCTTCATATCGACAAAAATCATCCAAAATTTCGAAAAATACTTTTTATTCCAACTCATGAAGCGCTTTGTAAACTACCATATTCAAGTCGAATATTCGTAATCGTATGATTTTTATGGACTTCATTAATGTTTTAATAAAATTTAAAGGGCCGCGCTGATCAACTGAGTTTTGTTTACAATGTGTTTGTACTTTGTTTACAAATGTTTTCAGTCGAATTTTTTGCCCTAATTAATTCTTAGTCTTTATTTATAAATCATAGTTGGCAACAGTTTGACTTACCGATACCTAGAGTTGTAATGTGGATACGTGGAATACATGAAAGAAATGCGCATGGAGCACTTTTTTTTTGTGTTTAACAAAACGCAGCGTTACTGCGAAAGTATTTCATAAAGCGATGAGTATTTTTTTAGTAAAAGTGTTTTTTTACATATTTTTTATTAAATTTTTATTGTATACACACATGTTTTAAGTAAAGTTTATCTATATTGAAATACCAATACTTCTAATAAGTTATGTTTTTTTCAAAATGAAAATTTCCGAAAAATGTCAATTTTCAAAAAGTTCCATGTTCTTCCCTTATTTTACGCATTCTTTAAAATTTGTTATGCAACTACCTTATAGTAAATAAAAACAATATAAGTTATATTTACTGTACTTCAAAATTCATAGGTTGTAAATTTATCATCGAAAGATGATTTACAGTGATTTTGCACGATAAAAATCGTTTTTTCCCTTAGTATTATTATTATTATTATTAATTTTTATTTACTATTTATATTTACAGTTCTTACCATGTTTTATTCTTAGGCCTGAAAGTTATCTCATGAAAATCATCATAGCATATGCGAAAGGAATGCGCATGGAGCACTTTTGTTTTGTGATCAACCAAAACGCAGTATTACTGCGAAAGTATCCCGTAAAGTGATGAATATTTTTTTAATATAAAAATAAGGCTTTTTTTAGATATTTATTAAAATTTTACTACATGCGTGTATATATACAGGGTGTTTCACAAAGGACCCCTAACTTTAATAATCTATAATTCGGAAACAATGATAGATAGTAACATGAAACCAGTGGTGTGTTTATTAAAAAAATCGTGAGAATCTTATACATAAATCGGAAAATTTAGGTAAAAACAGCGCTCATAGATGGCGCTGAGAGCGATAGGTGCTCTGTTGAGGCTGATATTTACGTCACTTAGCACTGATGCGAATTAAGGAGTTTTATGAGGAGTAGGTCTTATTCGAAAATGCTCTTTTGCTTTTACGACCTGATTTGAATTGATTTTTATTTTGTTGGAGTCATCAAAATAATAAACAAAAATAGTATTTCCATAGGAACGACTCCTTTAAAATTGAAATGCGAGAAACAACAACATTCGAAATACCGTCTTTTATATACGTTGTTGTTTCTAGCATTTTAATTTTAAAGGAGTCGTTCCTATGGAAACACTATTTTTTTCTATTATTGTGTTGATGCTAACAAAATCAAAATTACGTATATGGTTTGAATTCAAAATCGGGTCGTAAAAGCAAAAGTGCATTTAAGAATAAGACCTACTCCTCATAAAACTCCTTAATTCGCATCAATGCTAAATGACGTCAATATCAGCCTAAACAGAGTGCCTATCGCTCTCGCTATGAGCGCTATTGTTAACTAAATTTTCTGATTATGTATAAGATTCTTACGATTTTTTAAATAAACACGCCACTGGTTTCATGCTTCTAACTATCTCCGTTTCAAAGTTATAGATTTTAAAAATTAGGGGTCCTTTGTGAAACACCCTGTATATATATATTATAAGTAATATTTATTTATTTGGTATTTATGTTCTTTTAATTGATATACTAATAGTTCTAACTTAAAAATGGATTTTCTCGAAATGAAAATTTAGCGATAATGTCAATTTTCAAAATGTTTCATGCGCATCCCTAATTTTCTGAGTTCTTCGAAATTTGTAATTACTTTATGGTACATAGAAGCAATGTTAGTTAGTACTTCGGAACTCATACGCTGTAAATTGTTTATCGAAAGAATGACTTACAGTGTTTTTTCACTATAAACATTTGTTTTTCGACTTATTATTATTATTAATAATTTTTATTTTCTATTTATGTTTAGAATTTCAACTAAATTTTGCTCTTAGGTCTGAAAGGTATCTCATAAATAAAAAATTTATTTTATATGCAAAAGAAATGCGCATGAAGCATTTTAAATTAATTATTTTTTTCAATAATTAATAAATAATAATTACTAGAGTTATTAATATTTTTCCTTAAAAGTTTAGCTTTTCTCAAATAACTACAGTTGTAATCACACATTTCCTTTTCAAGCAAATCGGTTCAAAAGAAAAAAAAATTAAATTCAAATTTAGGCTACATGAGTTGCCAGGAACTGAGCATTGAGAGGCCTGTTTCAACTAATCGAGAATTAAAGGACCAGAGATTTTATATTTCAAAATGATTTTACCGCACATATGGAACGCAAAATAACCAACATATTTTTGATACGGTGGAAATAATAGCAATTTTTTTATCATCATATATTTTTGAATTTGGATAATTTTATGTTTTTACAAACAACCTGTCGAATAAGTCTGATATTTGCTTATAGTAATTAACTTATAGTGTGGTTCCATATACTAATTATTTTTTTTTTCGTGATTATTGCCTCATTTTTTCATTACTTTGTGTGATTATTCTCAATGCTGGAACTACATCCGAAGAGTGATTATTTTTTATTTTATATGCGTGAGAGAGTATTATTCTCATTGATAAAGCCAAAAAGGATAACGGGAAATTGGTATGCCCTGAGTGATGCTAATTTCTTTATATCAAAAGAGTAAAATATCAAACAATGATTACTACATCCTGATATCACAGTTATTGGTAAGTAAGAAAAATATCTCAATTTCAAATTTCTCAATATCTAAATTTCTCAATTTCTATTCTCAATTTCTCAATCTATTATCCATATAAGGGGTTATTAATGCCAAATAGCACTGGTCGAAAAATCAAGCTATTACATATTATAAATACATACCTGCTAAACCAGTAAGTTACTCTTTCAAATCCTATATCTGTGGGCCCCACCAGTAGCCGCGAGGTTCTGACCTCGAAACTGGTAGACGGTAGGTGCTGGGTTCGAACCCAATCGCGACCGTCGGCCTAACCGTTCGGAGTTTTCCGTGGTTTTCTTCGAACCTTGCGTAAATACGGGTTAGGTTCCCTTAGAAAGACCCCCCACGGAGGGCATCCCACCTATTAGGGCCTATATCCCAAGCGTAGATAATTGGCCGACATAAACAAAACCAAAACCAAATCTATATCTGTGCGAAAAAATTATCTAAAACTAGACCATGAAAATTGGTAGAACCTTAATGCTGCGTTATTATCTCAGGACAATTTATCTTCATTTATTCTTTTTCATTAACTTTAATGTAATTAATGTAACATTTTCTGTTAAAAATCAATTTTTGTTCTCTTCTAATACTAGTTACTTCAAATTAAAAAAATATCTTTTTATTACTGTTTTTCAAAACCCACAGTTGCCTGATGTTCATTTTCTCTTTAATCTAGTTCATGTTGCATTACCTGGGGTCAATAATGTTGACGACACGAACTAAAAAAAAGTTATTCCCTTAGTGTCGTTAAAAAAAAATTTTAAGTTTTTCTCGAAGAGCAAATGCAAAATTTTATAACGTAAAAAAACAAAAATAGGATTGGCATTTTCTTTTCTTTGTGTGTGGGACACAACTCATTTTGTACACCATATCTTCTTAATAACTAGGCATTCAAGAGTAACTGAAAGTTATTACTATAAAAGTAATTAAAGAAACAATATAACTGTATAGTAAAAATAATTAAAAAAATTATATTGTAAAAAGAAAAAAAATTTAATCTACAAACTATAATATAACTACGAAAGAAATTTGGAGAATAACCTCTTTAGAAGAATAACCCATATATCTAAAATACTTTTGTTATCATTATGAAACAAATAACGTTATCATATTTAAACAAGTTGTAAATTGTACGTCAAGCATAGCAAATAAGGTAGGTCCATACTACAAGAAAGTTTTTAAAATATTTAGATCTTAGTGTAACAGTATACAGTTCTTAGAATACAGTAGAGTAGCCGAAATCTTTTGCCTATTTCTGTAAATATTATCGGCTTTATATTATACAGGAAATAACTTGTAGTAAACCTCAGCAACGTATGTTAATTTCATGAAATGTGAAATAGTTTAATATTATAAAAACGAGCCCCAAACAATGTTCCCCCTGTACCATTATGTAATGGAATACTTTTGTGTAGCCCTGTAAATAAATAATAAATATTCTTTGCACCATATTCTTTTTGTATAGAATGTCTATTTTAGTATATACTTCAGAGATGCATACCAGCGTTATTATGTTCGAAAGAGTGTAATACCATTACAATACACTGAAACTGTTTTTTCCCATTTGGCTCTAATGTAACGGAATACTTATGATTGTCTCTGTAATTAAACAATGCAATCGATTTTCATAAAAGTTGAAATGATTCGACAAATTATACAACAGTTACATATTTTAAATTCCAAATGATTGAGTTGGGTAATTTTTGATGTGTTATATGCGGACAGACGGACGGATAGAACGACCACTGTAGGTTCTGCGTATTTACGAACGCACTTAAAAAGAATTGATAAAAAACAAGATTATTCACAATTTGGACATATTTCCATGAGGTTTTTATAGTGTATAATCCATTTGCTCTAATCGGAACATCGGAATGTTTAAAATATTATCAAGTCCCATCTAAACACTCTCATTTAAGTACGCTTACGTATTTGACACCAAATATTTGCATCTTTGTTTCTAAGTATTAGTTTTACCTTTCACTGAGTAATTTCCATGAAATTCTACAAAATATACAAATTGTCTTAATGTTGTAAACAAATAAAAGTATTCTTAATTTTGAAAACAAGAGAGATTATACTGAGAAATTAAGGAAAGACAGATTCATACACTACGAAAATTGAAGTTCTTCTACTTTTATTTCTATTGTTTAATCAGTACAAGAAACTTATGATCTATCTAGCTTTTAGGTTATTGAGCATGCTTTTAAAATACCAGTACACACAACCATTTTTATATTTAAAAAAAATAATATCAAACTCTTATAGTAAAGCATATTTTTAATATCTTTAATTCTTCATATCATTCATAGACATTATCAAGCAATGCTAAAAAAATACTCAAAGACAATTTTAATGACCTAAACTATTTTTAATGTAATCAACATCTTAAAAACATAACTCTTTACAGACGCAACTATTTCTTCACATATAAATATTATGCAAATTACTACTCGAGAAATATTGAAATGCGAGTTGAAGCGTTTCAGTTTATTTTGGGTGGAAATATAATTTATTTCCACATACGAATCTTAGAAGAAACTACTTGCACCTTCAGCTGTTTTATAAATGTTTTCCTGACGACACCTGCAGTTAATTTACACCCCAAGGAAATAATTATTCACAGCGCATGACAAACACTCTTTTCAAACGCTACTTAAGTACCAAAGTTTGAAGTTTATCCAACGGTGAAATTCTTCTAATGATATCACCCGCCAAGTATATTTAAGCACTTATGACACTGTTATTTTAATTTTTCACTTTTGTTTCTCGCTTATTGCAATGGGATGTATGACAAATATAACCCAAATTCACAAATATATGTCTTTTCTAGAAAATGAATAAATATTATCAAAGTAAGAAATAACAACAATTTGCGATGAATATACTATATAGCTGAATTCCTGATTCTTAGCAAAATTCCGGAATAGTTATTTAAAAACCTGAGGTGGATATTTTATATCACAAATTATTCAAGTTCTACGAATTTTTGCATTAATTTATTTGAAAGTAACTAATTGAAATGTGTCAGTTGTATGTCCCTTTTATCTTTCCGAAAACACACCCAAAAACGGCGTGCTTCAGATAATAACACCACATTATGTTTCAACCAATTTTAAATTTTAGATTTTCTTTTTTTCAAAAAAGACTATTTGAGCAGATATGTATTCTTGTAATGTAATGGCATGATTTCTTGACCAATGCCATTTGGCATTATTACCCATCTAATAACGCCGTTCAAACAAACTATAAAATAGGATGAAATAATGGCTTTTAAATTGTCGTATTCTAAAGATACAAATTCTACAGCCCTAGTGGCTGACAAATTTCTTTTGCTTACAAATAATTGCGATATCCGAATGCAGTAATAATCCTTTAAAAAAATTAGCAGCATTTAGGACATACAAATTTCTCTTTATCTTTTTTGGTTTTCAATAATGACAATAATGCTCTCTCTTGTATAATATTATAAAAAATAATCCCTCTTCGAATGTAGCTCCAGTGCTGAAAAGAATCATCTGCAATAATAACGCGTGTAGTAGGAGTTATTATCCGGATATACTTATTGTGCAGTATATTTTAAACTAAATCTGCTTTTCGAAAACATCCAAAATATCCTGTAACATTTTGAAAGTATATGGCATACATTAAAAATTTATTCAATAAACAAAATATTTCTTAATATTTATAAGTCTCCTGATCATGGAACTTACCTCGCAAATTTTAGATCGGACGTTGACTCTTATGTACTTTTTCCAACCATAAGATTTACAAATAGAACAAATTAACTTTTAGAAGTTGTTAGTGATTCAGATGACTCTTAGCTCATCTGTGAAAAACCTGTTGGCACGATCTCCCAGATTCCTTCATAATTACACATAATATTAGCAATTAATATTATTAACTCAGTGCACTTTATATGTTCTTGTGGATGAACACGATTGCTTCCAATCGATTCTTCCGTTTAATGCCTGTTAGCTGTACATGGTATGGTTCGATAACTATGACGAGATATGTCTAGATTTTCATAGAAATTCGATAATTAATGTATGTTCAATAAAATTTTCTACCAGCGGAGCAGAGTTTTAAAATTTTTAAATTTAATTACAATAAAACTTAATCTAACGATTCCGGTGTGAACTCATCTATTTAACCTCCTGACTGCCGCGACCTGATTTTTCCGTTCACTTAGTTGCGGGTTTCACTGCAACATAAATAATATTCAGATTAATATAATTCTACAAATAAAAGCCAGTTTTAAAAAGTTAAGTTAAGATTATAGCTCTCAAAGCTTAAAAACCTATACTTAATAAAATATTTAATATCAGTTTGTAAAAAAGCATCTTTTTTAAATATTTTTAATAAATTAAGGTAAAAAGAACATTACAATTTTGCCCTTTTGCTCGGCGGTTAGGGGATTCCAAGTGCTTTCACTCAAGTATAATTTTGATGCAATTTTGTCTTGTTTTATTTTTATTTTAGTTGTGCAGTTTCAAAACAATTAAATTTTTTTTATGTAACTTTTGTAACACCTTAGAAAAAAATTTTGCTTCCCTTATGTGCGAAATTAAATGCATTTTGATGTACTTTTAGATCAATATTATTACAGAATCGAACTTAATAACAAGGAAATCATCACTTAAAAGTGCTTTATAATTTTGACAAGAGACATAAATAAGTTCAATAAGCTATTCGAAAACCGAAGTCAATAATATATATATATATATATATATATATATATATATATATATATATATATATATATATATATATATATATATATATATATATATATAATACCATTAAAAGTAGACAAGATTCACCAATGGATTTTATCAACAAAACAATAAACCAAAACGAAGAATTAAATTGAATTATAGTAAACAATATTAACCATTTGAAATTAACCATTGAATTTAATAACTTATAGCACATTGAACATGGAAGGAAAAAAGAATAATATGACTACAAATGAAATTTGTAGAACCAAAGCAGAATCTTCAGGTCCCAAATACTTTGGAACTACAAATGAAGTGTGTGGTTTCATCTTCGTATTTGCCATGAAAAAGCAAAACAATACGAATTTGGGACTACCATCACACAAAAACCAAATTATTAAACAAGGAACAAAGATATTTTACAAAAAGGAGTTGAAAGTAAGTAAAAATAATAGTTATCCATAACAAACAAAAAAGATAAAGCTGAATGGAAATATAATTGAACCGGAAAAATAATAAATAATCGATATTAACATTAAATTAATAAAATGATTAAAATTAGAATTAAGAGATAACATTCATATTAACATATAACTTAAAATACATTATTGTTACTTTAATCAGTAACATTTATTGTGACTTTACATGGTAAAAACTCATTATCTTAATATAGGATAATAAAAATTAAAAAATAAAATAAAAGATAAATAAAAAAAATAATAATAGTAATAATATTATTAATAATAATACCAAAAATTATATCAATAACATTAAAAATAATTTGATAATTAAAATATAGCTATTTAACTATAGATATAACTAGACAAATATCCCTATATTGGTGTAAATTAAAAAGTTTAAAAATTATGTTAAAATAAATAACCCACTCTCATTTTTTTTTTTTTAAATAAATAATTAACCTTTGCGTTTTTATCCAGACAACACCACCCTCCGCCGTACTCTAACATCTACCCACCCAACCAACCTATATATATATATATATTTTATTACTTTTTAACATTTTTAATTTTTTATTATTATTTTTATGTTTTATAATTTTTTTATACATTTTTTACGCAAGGAATTAATTATAAGATCATGTAATATCTAATTATAAATTAAAGAATATATGAATTTTTTAGGATAACCATTATTTATAGCATCATATACAAGCTTTTTAATATTAGTATTAATTAAATGGGAAGAACATAGACATTTTATTCTATATAAATGGTTAAGTATTATATTACGATATACAGAATTATGAAGACATGATTTAAAATTAGTAAAGGTATTAACTTTAAAATTAAATTCTTTCCTTTTGTCATAAATATCAGTTATAAATTTGTTCTCTTTTAATATAATTTTAATATCTAAGAAATTGATTGTATTATTAAAAAGTAGGTTTTTTGAAAGTTCTAGATTAGAAGGATAATCAACAGGGAATTGAGATATACAGGTGTTATCAGTATCAATTAAAATTACATCATCTATATATCGATATAAATGTATTGTATTATTTAAATAATGACGTTCATAATAATATAAGTATAAGTCAGATAATACACTAGATGTACTACCACCTTGTGGTATACCAACATTTTGAATATATATATTGTTATCATGCATGATAAAATTATTATAGATAATGAAATTAGTTAAGGTATGAAAATAATCAGAATCGATATTATGTGATATGTCCAACTCGTGTTGATATTTTTAAAAAAACTCATTTATGATATTATGTAAATCCGATAAATCGATATTATTAAATAAATCTTTAAAATCATAGGTAGTGATATTATTTATACATTTAAGATTTTTCATATTATGGACCAGTTCATAACTATTTTTTATGCAATGTGTATTATCACTTTTTTTTTGTAATATTATATATTTGATTAAGAATTACTAATAGAAGTTTGTTAGCAGCATTATTATAAGTATTGCAACCAATTGTAACAGTTCTGAATTTAACAGGATGCTTATGAAATTTGGGTATAAGGACTAGATAAGGATATTTAAAGTTAGTAGGGTTAATGTCTAATAATTTATAGAATCCTTTAATTTTACGATTATTGGCAAGTAAGTTATCATTAATTATTTGGAATGTGTTATTATTAGATATCCTAGATTTAAGCAGTTGGTGATAATAAGATTTACAAATAATGGCATAATTATTAGGAGATTTATCAACATAAGTTATTACAAAGTTTTGTTGTAATTTATTGATTTGCTTAAACAGATGCTGTGTATTTACATATTCTAGGTGTGAAATATTATATTTTAAGGACCTAGTTAATTTATCGATAACTAATATTTTCCATTGATTAAAATATTCAATGGGTTTATTATAATAAATTGCAAGTTTATAAATAAATATATCTATATCATATGCAAATTGTTTTATGATAGATTAAATGTTTAATTTGGATGGAATTCTGTACTTGGTCCCATAACCCATAATTCTTCTAAGTTGTAAATCATCTACAAGATTAAGATTACCAGTAATAATATGTCCATGATCTTTATTTATATATTTTTGTAGAGAGGGGTCATTGCATTTACAGGGTAAAGTACTAGCATCAAAAGAAGATTTAGCGAAAGAATTATAGTTAAAAATCGTTCTGCCGATAGAGATGGGATACTTAAAGGTTTTAGAAACATGAATATTATTAATAGGAAATTGACAGTTTTTATCATTTAATATGGAATTAATATTGATTTTATTAAATATTGGATTAGAAAAAGCAATTACCATTTGAGTATTAGTTTGTAGATTTTTAGGTTTTTTTAGTAAATTTATATTGTAAAGGTTGACACGAGTCATAATGAGATCATAAAAAACATCTGAAAAATGTTTAGAGTAAGTTTTACTGAGAAAAATATTTAAATATTGTACTATATGTTTCTTTTTTATACCAAAAATATATTTACGTATTAGAAACCAATTGTAATTTTTTAAATAATTACGATGCAGATTATTAATTTGTTGAATTATAATGTTTTTAGGAGTAATACTAGAAGATGAACCTTTTCCTCTTTTGTTACGTGTAGTTTTAGGATTTATAAGATGATTTAAACTATGATAAATGGGAGAATAATCTGTAGTATCATTTATAGATGAAAAAACTTTAACAGATTTTTTAAAAACCTCACTATTAAGACCATAAGGATAAATTGTATTATAATATTTCATATATGAAGACTCTAAATAGAGACGCTCAGATTTATTTTTCTGAATTTGTATTATTTCAATAGTAGTATTTTTAAATTTATGTTTATGAAAATGCTGTATTTCAGCTGTAGACTGTATATTTTTTGCTAAATTTTTATCAGAATCTGACCGATGTTGATTCATGCGTATATGAAGAGGACCAGAAGTTTCACCAATATATTTCAAATTGCAAATGTTACACTTTATACTATAAATTACATTAAAAGCCTTACAAAAAATAGAAATATGAGGATCTGATACGATTTGTGACTGAGAAGCAGATGGACAAGTTTTACATCGGATATCAGAACATTTCTGAAAATATAATTGAGGAGGAGGAGCATGTATATGGAAACTGGATGACGGTCCAGGAGTAACCCTATTATTGCTCCTGTACCGGGCACTACACTGCAAAGAAGCATTGTGTATCTTGCCAGGATCGAGATTTTTACTAAGTACTGCCATAATATAAGAGATAATTATATATATATATATATATATATATATGTGTGTGTGTGTGTGTGTGTGTATGTATAAAGGTGTTAGCAAATAAAATATAGAAAAGTACATCACTTGTAACAATATAAATTAGTCCATGTAAGTTAGTATTTTTGCATTATAAGGAATTACGAAAATAGCTTAGTTTATTTAGTTATTTTATTTTAATTCATAGATTCATCACTACGGAAGTTTGAAACGCACATGGTTTAGATACTGATTCGAAGAAGTCCAGTCTCGTGTTCAACCCCAAGGTCAGCTACAGATAAAGGACTGAAAGATATCGTTTTAAACCACCTTCCTTCAAATTACGGATATCTGTCTTACAACGGAAAGAAAAGACACAGAAATATCTTAGATTGGCGGATATTTTCTTTCTTTCCACAGAAGAAAGTAAAAAAAGGAAAAAGAAACGGTCATTCTTAAAATAATTAAATATTTCGGCAACGGTGGTTGCAAGATTATTTCTGTTAGGTAAATAAAGCGAATGATAATTAGACTTATTTTTATGTGCATGTATAACACATTTTTTTAAGTTATAATTTACTAACAGAAACCATTACATTATATTAACAGTAGGAATTAATAATTTAAAAAAAATAAAAGTCTGTCTTATTAGTAGGTCTATGAACATACCAGAGTGGTATGTTGATACAGGGTGTTCAGTAAATGACTGTCCCATTTTGAATGTAAGTAATAAAAAAACGATATTTGTTTATTAGATTCTGAGCATAAACTCCCACATCCAATTACCACTGGTGTGACAGAACGACAAATTACACAACTGATTTTCGAAGTTGATTTTTCAACATATAATATTAAATAATCAGAATTTTTGCTATTTTATTGTATTTAGAAATTATTATTTAGCTTTAAAATTTTACTCTTTGTGTGTTTCTGTAAAAAAAAAAAAAAAAAATAAATAAAAATAAATAAATAAATAAAAAATAAATAAAAATCTAGTTTGTTGACAGAAAATTAATTTGAATATATGAATATTGCTTAAATTTTGTAGTTTGTCCCAAGGTACAACAAGGTGTTGTACCTTGGGACACTTTTTCATCACTTCTTTAAATGAGTGGCAACACTTTATTTACAAACTGCTAGAGTTTAAAAAATATATATATTATAGAGAGAAATGTTGGTGTATTGAAATGCTGCCTTCAACTTTAAAATCTGATTATAATTATTGAAGTAAAAAATTAAAATGTGAAAACTGTCTCAAGGTACAACACTCTCCCTATGTATAGAAAGCAAATAAATTATAGAAAATTAAAACTACATTACTTGTAGCAATATAAATTATAGAAAATTAAAACTACATTACTTGTAAAAAAAAAATTAGTCTATGTAAGTTAATATTTTTATAATGTAATTAAATATGAATGTAACTTAGTTTATTTCGTTATTTCATTTTAATTTACCTAAATATTCCTGCAAAAGATTGAAATGCATGTGGTTTAGATACTGGATACGAAGCATTTGTAGCATTCGAAGCATATTTTCTTTCTTGTCACAGAGATCGAAAAAATACATTTTTAAAAAAAATTTAAATATTTCGGAAGAAGTGCTTGTAAGAATATTTGTATGAATTAAGAGAACATTTCTGATAGTGTAGTTAAAATTTACATTCTGTTAACATCATATATATTTATAGCTCATGTACGAAATACTGTTTATTTATTATTAACGAAAGAAATATTGTGTGTTTTCCTTATCAATATCTTTGCAAAATCTTAAAATAAAAAAATCAAACTTGATAGGCAGAAAACAATTTTTTTCCTTGATAAAATCAATAAGTAATTTTCCGATAAGAAGTACCTTTCATCCTTTATTAATACTAGTTGTTACCAGTTTAGACTCACAAAAGGTCTGAAAAACACACAAAACTCTTTTTATCACATTTTTAACGGAATCAATAGTTGCCTGACGCTTTTTCTCTCTTTAAAAAGGTTTGTGTTACATTATCTGAAGGGAATAAACATGATGTCACGCACAAAAGGAAAAAAAAAGATTATCAGGAGTATTGTCTAGATAAACCAAGAAAACTGTTGCCAAAAGAAAAGCAGGTAAATTCTGTGAGGTAGAGAAAGTGGATGATAATTAAACATATTTTTATGTGCATCAATAATAAAATTTTTAAGTTATAATTTCTTAACAGAAAACATGTTTACATTAAGAGTAGAAATTAATAATAAAAAAACATAAGTTTGTCTTATTAATAGATCTATCAATGTACCAAAGTGGCTAAAATTTATATATATATATATATATATATATATATTTTTTTTGTTTTAAAAGATATATTCACCCTGATACGTCAAAAAGTCGCGTATGAGGCAGATTTTTAGAAGTTGCAAACTGATAATCATTTTATAAACTTATTCATTTTCTTCCCGTAATCAAGGTATGTATCAAGTGTTTCACGTTTAGGGTCCATTCTTGTTTCATGATATATCATTAAAAATATGCATTTTAACCTCTTGATTTTATCCTATGCATTTTAACCTCGGTGTCGATGCCGCTATGTCATTACCTAATTTTAATCCCTAATTTCCATATTGGCATTCGAATTTTTGCATGAAATTTGACTTTTATTCTGTATGCGAAAATGTACTTTTACTTGTCTACAAATAAATTTTCTTTTAAGTACTACACTGTAAAACATTTGTGTAACGTTACTCCATTAAATTGCAGGCAGTCCTGAAGCTTCCAATTTTATGGAGTACTTTAACCAATATAACTGGTGTAACATTGCAATGTTACATCAGTAAAATGCTTAAATTACACCATTATATAAGTGAAAAAAATTACTCCATAAAATGAAGGTAGCAGCTGCCACCAATTTTATGGAGTAACGTTACACAAATGTTTTACAGTGTGGTATCATACAACTATTTCAATAGTCTTCCTTTATCTTGCTTTCAAACTGGTAGCACATTTTCTTTGTGCTGGATGAAGGAAGTCAATGATCACATGAAATGGCTTTATGCATTTCTTATTCATTATAGTTTTCGAATAATGGTTTAGCATTATTTTGTATCAAGCCAGTTTCTGAAAATTTTGTAGGATCTCTCTCTCAAACACTAATTCACAATCGATCCTTGACATGAATTAATGCCGTCTACATTTTGCTGTAAATAACTCAACAGGTGGCGCTGCTTTGCTACATTTTTCACGATTTTCGTAATAGCGCTGTCTCAAAAATTAATGCACAGAATTTTATAAAAATTTAGAATCAAATAGTCCCTGATATATTTTGATGTTGTCTCTGGTGAGTTTTTGATGTAAATCGCTTAACAAGTGGCGCTGTTATGCTGCATTTCTTACGATTTATGCAATAGCTCAATCTAAGTAACTTATGCACGGATTTCCATCCAACTTCAGTTAGTCATTGATATGAGTTGATGCTGTTTACAGTATGCTGTAAATCGCTCATCAGGTGGCACTGCCACGGTGCATTTTTTATGATTTCCACAATTGTTTTATCTCAAGAATCTATGCACAAATTTTCACCAAACTTCAGATTCCTTAAATCCTTGATACGAACTGGTTTTGTTTATGTTTGGTGTCAATCGCCCAAAGATGGCACTGGTATGCTGAATTTTCCCTTATTCCTACAATATCTCCATTTTCAGATAAAATAAAAAAACGTTAACGTCACATGGGATATCCGCCTAGAAAATGGATCTAAAAGATTATGGTGTTGGAAGATTTTAAAACAATATATTTTAAAGACTTTGAGTGTATATATATATTTTTTCTAGAAATATGTTTATTAATGTTTTGGTACGGTTTTCTAAAATTCTATTTCAAGTAAACAGTTGAAACTTTCCAAATTTGATCACTTAACTTATTTTATTTAAAAATATCTAACATCATAAGTCCGAAAGAAAATTTTTAATAATGAAAAATATGTTCTTAAAATTTTCCGAATTTTAAAAGATTTTTAGTAAAGTATTATTATTTTTAACTCTTTCAAGTCAAAATGAAAATGTTATTCTCAAACGGTTTTTTTCTAACACCGTAACAAATTTTAAGGTGATATATTTAACAGTTTTTTTAGAAAAGTATACCAGATAGATATATTGTTTAATAAACATGTTGAAAATTAATTATTTTTTAAAAACTAATTTATTGATGAAATTATTTTTTTTAATTTATATGTTGTGTATATTTGCTGTAGAAGATATCATTTCTATCTCCATTTTTAAATAAATTTCATGAATTTAAATATTTCGTAAAAACTGCTTCACTTTACCTGTCGGGGTGTTGTATGTGCCATTAAGAAATACTGCTCTGGAGTATCATGTTGCCAAAGAGCAAGAAACAAATATATATATATATATATATTGGTAAAGAATTCCTAAAAGAATTTAATTTTCGAATCATAAGTTACCTTTTGCATTATTATTTCTTATGGTGTCAGGTACCCTTTAAAAAGAATCCAAAAATCGGTTTTTGAGAAAATAGTTTTTAATTAAATATTTTAGAATTTCAGGTCAGTTTTCTCAAGACAGCAGTTTTGATCATTGCGCGCACGATTTCTCAAAAATGGCTGCCAGAACTTCATAAAATTTTCTCTGAATGTAATAAACGTATACAGACAAAAAATGACCTATTATTATGTTCCTCAACTTTGAGCCCCACCAGTGGCCGAGAGGTTCTGATTTCTCAACTGGTAGACGGCAGGTGCTGGGTTCGAACCCAATCGCGGCTGTCGGCCTAACCGTTCGGAGTTTTCGAGGTTTTCTTCGAGCCTTGTGTAAATACGGGTTATGTTCTCTTAGAAAGACCCCCACGAAGGGCACTCCCCCCCTGGGCCTATATCCCTACTGTAGATAATCGGCCGCCAAAAATAAAATAAACCATCCTCAACTTTGAAGTTTAGAATTCACGACTACTTTTTATATAAAAAAAAATCTCGATATTTCGAATTTTTTTGAAGCGATAATTTCTTTTTCTGGATCTATAAGTTTTATTTTCTTCATTGTAGGTCATTTTAAAAACACATCACAACTCTAATCATAAAAAAAATCTTGTTTTGCTTTAGCCATTCAAATGGGAAAAATCGTGCGCGCGAAGCATGTGAGAATTATTCTTTCGTAAAAAATGATTTTTTTTTTTTTTAAACAAATTAAAAAACATTGTATAGGTGTATACTTTTTTAACAACTTTAATTGATAAAATAAATCATTTTTAATTATGTGTTTTCAATTTTATTGTTAAAAGTCTATTAGATACAGAGTGACAGCTATCCTTAAAGAGGTCACTTTTTCACATATTTTGATAATTCAAAGGATACCTGACCCCTTAAGTAATCAGGTACTTATCTGTGATAATAAGTTATGCATATATGTATATATGTGTGTGTAAAATTATTTTAAACGAAGAATTACGCTCGAACAATCCCAATTTTTTTTTCTTTGGTGAATTTTAATTTAGATTGCTAGCAAGGCGTAGAACCATCAGATAAAAAAATATTTAGGCAAGATACCGGTTCTGCGCCTTATTCGCAATTTAAAAATAAAAAAATTCCAATTTAGGATGATATTATTATACAAAAAACCAAAAAAGTAATATAATATTAACAATAGCAAAGAAATATAAGAATCTGCTTTATCCACAAAATTATTGTTTTACTAAAGCAAGGGGTAAATTGAAAATATTTTAATTTTTTTAGTATTTCTTTAAAAGATATATTTTGGTGGGGTTTTTTATCAATAAATTATATGGCTGAAATAGGTTTTTATAGATTTCAATTTACAATCTCAGAATACTAATTTGCATTTTTGAAAAATCCAGGATGTGTAAAAAAGGCTGAATTGGTGTTTTTTTTACGCATTCTCCAAAATTCTATTATTTTGCTACGTTTTTCATAGTTTATTTAAAATTGATAATCCTAACTCAGTAAAAGCAGAAATGACGAATCTGAGTTGCAGATGTTTTTAGTTTTTCAATCTTTCTCTATAATGTTTTAATTGGCGAAAGTTATATCTGCAATCTCCTCTATAGTGCATCTATGTATTTTAGAGCACAAGTGTCAATTGTATTGTCATAAATTTTCGCACTGCTGAAAAATAGTTACAGGGCTAGTTACGCTGAGTTCAACTCAGCCAATCGCCCCTGCAAAAGACATTATTAATTAACCAGAGGGAGAAATATAGAAAAGAAACTTTTTCAAGATTTATCAGTAATCATTTACAAAAATTTAAAAGGCAATACTGTAACAATTACTTTGGCAATAAAGTTAGGATTTTATTTAAGAAAAAAAAACTTGTTTATTATTATTTTAAAGAGATTATATAGATACCAATAAAATTGAATTTATGCTGAATAGAGCAACCTTGTTATAAAAGGAATCTTAAATATAATTCGGTAATGCTGTGGTAAAAAATATTCATGTATCAGCACTTCGTGAACAAGTCAACAGTTAACAAAAATCACTTGTTGCAACTGTCTTATAAAATTCCTTTTCAGTAAATAAGGGATTAAACAATAAATTCTATCAACGATTCTCAATTTTTATATGTACATATAAATGTGTAATTAATAAATTGTCTTTTGTTAATAATCAACATGCATACTTACTAAAAAATTGAATATTTTTGAGTCACAAGATCACTTTAAAAATTGGGAGTTAAAAAATAAAATAGTAATTCGCTATCCGCTATTCTTTTTTCGCTATACAATCGATAAATCATTTTCTGTTAATACTCAACATTTATCTACATTTAAAGCCAGTTGCATCTAGTTGCGAGCAATAACTGCAGTAAAAAAGACAAAAGACTCTTTATAACAAAACAAATACCTGTCTTTTGTTGTTTTTTCCACCTTGAATCAAGTTATATTACCAGAGGTCGATAGTGTTGATGTCACGCATACTAAAATATCGAACTCTCCGGAGTATCGTTTAGATAAAGAAGGCAACAAAAACTGCTACCCCCCCCCCAAAAAAAAAAAAAAAAAAACAGGAAAAATCTATTAGGTAAAGAATGCAAAAGAGAATTTAACAGTTAGGGCACATTTTTTTGTGTAGACGCAAATCTAGTTATTACATATCTTTTAATAAGCGTTTGTTGAAATAATGAGATGTAAAAAAGAAAGTAACAATGCAAGAAAACTGAATTAAAAAATCTTTATTGGCAGATTTTTATTTATCAGCACCACAGTTGATAAAATTAATAAATATATTTTCTTACATTAAATAAGCAAGAATTTTCATATTGGTAACAGAGTGAAAAGTGCCCAAGCCGGGAATCGAACTTCGATCGCTTGGAGCACTATTTCAGAGAGATCCGAGGTCGATTCCCGACTCGGAGATTTTACACACTGGTTTGTTTATGCTTAATTACCAAAGTGAAAATTTTCACATATTTAATATTCATTAATTTCGAACATAATTTTATGCCGAAAGTTAAATAAAAAAGTAATTTAAATTATACTTACACATACTTTTTATTTTTTAACTCCTATAGCGCTAGTGATTGTTTTTTCTGTAATGTTCAATTAAGAACAGAATGTTCGAAAAATTTATTTGAAAATAGACAAATACAATTTTGCAGCCTTTTGTTTTTCTCAAAGTTATAAAAGTAAAACTTTCTTCCAAAATCATGGTACAGATCTTGTTAAAAATAAAGTAGCATAAGAAATATTCCGCTGCCCTTCAAAAGTTAAAAAAAAAATCTCTTGGCTATATTTGGTGCTTTAATAACGCAAAGGTATTTAAGTTATTTAATTCATAATCGGTTAATTTCTCTGATATTTGCCTAAGCCCCTTTCAATAATCATGCTGCTTGTCCTTTTTCTACGAATGGCTTTCCTTTTTTGGTCCTTCGGGAAACAAGATAAATTATTTATTTAAAGCAGAATTATATCATAGCAGAATATCATTATATCATAATTGCCAAAAATTATTAAGTAAAAACATACACTTTTTATAAAATTTTAATTAATCGCCATATAATCAGCCTATATTATAAAAATAATAAATAAATAAATAAAATTAAGTTTATTAAAAATATTATACATGCTCCATGCATTAGTAATGAGATTGAATTTTTTGCCCCAAACAAAAGACCGAAGGGACGAGGTTTGAAAGTGATACACGTGGTGGGGTCTGTCAGCTACAGATTCTTCTAGAAATAGGTTGGCTTTCAGCCATGCATGGCATGGATCCTTCATGAAACAGATACGTGTTCGAAAGTGGTGTTAGGTTTTCAGACTGAAGAAAACTATGAAACAGAGATACCCCATAATGTTTTGTGTAAAACTAAACAAATTTACAACTGAGAGGCTTCGCATGTTACAAGAGGCCTATGGGAAAAAAAATTTTGTCCAAGTTCTCAAACACTTAAGTGGCACAAAGATTTCTAAAATGGAAGGACATCGATGACGAATAACGCTCTGGACATCAATCAAGTTTTGGAACTTCAGACATGGCCTCTGATTACCGAATGAATGTCCTAATGATTGCGGAAACGTTGGAATTTACGAAATGGATTGTGAATCAAATTCTCACCAAAGTATTTCAAATTCGAAAAATTTGTGTAAAGCTGGTTCTTCATATTAATCCAGATACTGGCAAAACATAGCGCGGAAACGCTGCCGAGCTTCACTACAGCCTTAACCTGTCATTGCCTGACCCTTTCTATTTTCACAATTAAAATGCAGCTTAAAAGGTCATGGTTTGCATAATCTAGGTAACATGCAGAAAACATTAACACGCGACCTGATCAGCATTCTCGTTGAAGACTTCTATGGGAGCATATATGTGTGTCAAACTTGTAGATAACAGTGTATTAATACGGAAGGAAGCTATTTTGAAGAATAATAAATGTTTGTAAAATTATCTTCAAACAAATGAATTTTTTGCAATACGTCTTATTACTTACTGGACAGACCCTGTATCTATACAAATGAAAAAGTAAATGTTCGTTTGCGCAAAATATAAGAGCTCCAAAAGATCTTCATTGATTGCTTTGAAATTCAAGAATGTCATTGCATTCAATTGTTCGTTTATTTTTTTATGCCTGTTATGAACCTAGTTCACTCTCTCCCCAAATTTTCCTCTCCCCATCAGGGAACGCTTTTTAAAAAAAATTCCGACACTCGTCATGTGATATATCACTAGAAAATCCTTTCACCACACATTCGTATTATGAACACCGCCTCCCCATCTCTTTACGCAGTTTCCTGCATGAGTTCACATTTCTATATAGATACAGATGTAGTTGTTCGTTTGTGGAAAATCATAAATCCCTGAATAGTGGTGTAGTCGAAAAAAACGGAGGACATACGCTGTAATCAGAGGGTATACGCTCAATATAGAGAGTATATCCCAGAGTGTATATACGATAGCTTTCTTGTCCTATTATACATCTATTTTCCTCTCCCTTAACCTTTCCTCTAAGGAGGGGAGGGGATATTACTGAAATACTAAGGCTGCAAACATATACAAAGGTTTCAGTTCAACTAAGGCGGCGCATTTTATGTCTGCAGGCGGCGCGTTTGATGTTAACGAGTTTTCCAGTTCAACTTCAATCCAAGTGTAGGAAAGAAATCTTTTCCTTAAGTAGGGTTAAGATAGTGACCTCCCCTGACCATTGTTTCTCCCTCGTTTTGTTGTCAGTAAACCGCAAGTGGGGAGTAACGAAGAGGGAGTTCCAGGAATTCAGTTCAACTTCAGAGTAGTTATGTCTGTTTTAAGATTTAGTTTGTAATTTTTATATTTTTTGTATTTTCTTTGGTTTTTTATCTCGTATTTTATATTTTTTCTTTTTTTCTTTTTGGCGATTTTACATGCGCTTGTTATAACACTCTTTTCTCTTTTTTAATGCAATCGATCTGTTTTAGTTCATTCAAATAATACTTTGCAGATGATCAAAATTATTTCGTCGTACTTGTGGGGCAAAAGCAGTATGACGAGTAATTGCATACCAAAAAGAGGAAGAACGGGCATCAGCAAAATAGTGAAACAACAAAGAATGGCTCAAATACATTTCGAGGTAGCAATAGAGCGACATGCAGGGAGAATTGAGGATACACGGTTGAGAACACAGCGAGCACCTTTAAGCAGCTTCAGATCTGCTTCGCTCCCAAATTAATGAAAGCGAATGGCTGAGAGTGGCTGGAAGACGTCAACAACAGATCAGCACCAAACGCGACTTTGTAGCAAGCAATCACACGATTACTATAGCTTTGCATTTAGGTATAACCAAGTTGATGATTATAGTTTGATCCGGCATGTTCTCATCCGCACTATGCCTGAAGTGTGTTCTTAATGCAAACTTTGAAATTTATAGAAGAAACGATAGGAATGTGTTACACCGTCGGAAAGATTAAACTACTTCAACTCGGAAAACCGCCAGAGATATCAAAAACTTTATTTGCGATATATACTGCCGAATTAAAGACGTTCTTATTTAACATCAGGAAATACAACTCATGCTTACAAATGACGTCATTCGGAGCAGAAATCGTAACAGTTCACAGCATGCCAACTTTCAAAGTGAAACGGCAAATTTATCATCAACATAAATCCCTACAAATATATTTCATCGGAGATGGCAATGATAAATCGATTTCAAGCTGTAAACTGTGGATACCCTTTAGATCAGCAGAAAAAGGTGGTAAATTAGTAATCATATAAAGCAAAACAGTGGCATCGAAGTAGATAACCGATGGATGTTCCATATTCGTTTTTATTATAAACACACATAGTACACATAAACGTGGAATATTAAAACATCGTCAAATCGATCAAGTACATTTCTAGGTACGTGAATAATGGCAGCGACATGGCATTTTTTAAATTGGAAACAGAAATAAGTGATAGCAATGTGATCAGACATATCAATGAAATAACAAAGTATCTGGCTGGAAAATACATAACTTTGTTCCGTGTTTTGAAAGTGCACATGTTAGAAATACATTTTGTGTAATTGAGATACTTTTATCTGAAAAAGTTTTCATTGTGATGCAAAAAATCAACTATTCTGTTGTTAAAAATTCAGTTACACTATAATATTTATTTATGGTTAATAAGTAACACATTGTAAACCTTATTAAAATATTTGAAATAAAATTAGGAATTAAAAAACCAAAATAAACATATCCGCGTTTTTTTTTATTTGTTATTAAAAAATGGAAGAAAGAAACAACTTGTTTCGTCTTTTAATTCCGATTTAATGCAATTGGGAACAACAAAAGCTGTAAAAACAGACATAGAACTCTTTATATTACCCTTTTTAACAAAAGCTTCCTTAAAGGTTACTTCATTTTTCTTTTTATCCTAGATCATGTTACATTACCTGAGGTCTATAAATGTTGACGTATCGGAAAAAGAAAAAACTCGTTCTCTCTGGTATCGTTTATATAAAAAAGGCTGTGATGCTAAACAAAAAAACTAGATAATGTATCAGGTTAAAAAAGTAAAATGAAGCGAATAAATAACAGTTAAGATACAGTTTTTGCTCAAATATTACTGAACACTAACAGTGGCAATTTATAGTAATAATGGAAATTTATACTCACAATAGTTATCATAGAAAAATAGTAAAAAGTAACAACATTAATAAAACAATTAACTAAAAAGCGTACAAAAATTATTTGATTTTATTTAAGTATATAATTTATATTAACAGGTTTATTAATTTATTTTATTTGGAAAAAAATATTTTTATATGTATAACCGATAAAGCTAAACTGACATAAGATATAGTTTGTTAATATTGAAATGAGAGGTTTTAATCTTTTAAACTGTTCAAGCAAATTATTTACGAATTATACGTACATATTTATTAAACAGTTTTTTTTATATATATGAAATAGATTAATTCCATATTTTACCTATACCAATCCGAAATATTATTTTTTTGTAAATATGATGCATGATATTCGAGTTGCGCATTCTTTTGATGTTGTGCATTCTTTTTAAATACACTATACAGTCGGGCATTTTAATCACCAAATTGTCTTATAGAAAATGTAAATAACCATTTGACATAAAATTACACCTTCTTTCAATTTTTGTTAAAAGATAATATTAAGTGTGGTCATCACTTAGACTTTAGGCAAAATTCAGAAAATTTCAATGTGAACCCATAATTTTGACATCACACTTAAGATTTATCTGCAAGTCATCTTTATACAAAATGCCTGTCTGTTCTCCGCGCCTCTCCAAGGTAATAATTTTTTTAGGTATTCACGGGCTTCGCAACCCCGGGCACCTAAGTGATCATTTTCTTTCTCTTTTACTGTCTCTTCTCTTCTCTTTTCTTTCTTCTTTGTTCCACTCTCACTGCGGATTCCTCTTGAGGTGAGGATAATTCTGCATCAGTGTATATCAATTTATGGCGAATCGTAAACAACCCGTGTGTTTACCATACGTGACGACCTGTGTGCCTGAAAAGGGAGAATCCTGGCAGTTCAGGGAAGCCAGCACACTGCTTAGGTTTCTGCTTCAACAAGACGGGATATGCATACTGCTCCTGCATGCATCAATCGACTGGTCAGCTGATATGCGTCACTGGCTGAGGATCAAATGAGCGGACACTTACTAGGATCTACTTAAGTGTCTAAACTGGCATGCCAGCGTGTTGTGAATGTATGGAGTCTGGCTAGCAGGCATCTTTGCATTCAAGATGCTCTTTTGTATTGCAAAAGAATGTGCATTATTTTGTTGGACTCAGTAGGGGGGGGGGGTGCGGCCGGAGTCTGGATTGTTTTTTCCGTAACATGAATGGAAATATTTTAGTTTCTTCTATTCCTCTCCCCTTGTGGAAAATAACTTTTACAGTAGAATTATTTGACTATTTTTGTTATAAAAGACATTCATAGTATATCTCATAGTTTTTTTAAAGTAATCTTATTATTTCTTATTAGAGAAACATTTCACTCTTTTTTTTTGTTAATGCCCTTTCATTTAAAAATTTGCTGTCTGGAGACTTGTGCAATGGAATTTCTTCTGTAAACACTTCAAATCTTCCCCCCTTGTAATACAACAAGATCTTTTTCTATTTGTCTTAAAATGCAGCATCTTTTAAACACATCATGTGGTGTAATTTCCGAATTAGATCTTTTATTCTCAACAAACGAAGAACTTCTGCAAAATTTAAAAGATCAACATTTTATAAACATACGCCAGATTACTATTCGCCGGAATGGGCAAGTGATTCCTTCGAAGAACATTACTCTATACTTTTATAGCCTTGCTCTTCTAACTAGAACTAAAATTGCATATTTGAGTTGTGCAGTGCAACCTTATATTTTATCCTTATTCATTATTTTAAATGTCAGCATTATGATCACATGACAAGTATCTGCCGTGTTTCCGTTACATGTGCACGGTGCGCAGAAATCAGTCACGATGACAAATCTTATGAAAATGCCAAACGCTCGTAAACAGCAAGGGTGATCATACGGCATACTCTCGTTCTTCTCTAAATGAAATTAATGAAAAGAAAATACATGATGTCAAAATAACTTAAAGACTTTTTTACCCAGAAGTTCGAAAGCTTTTTGAATCCAGAAGCTCAATCGGATTTTCTTGTTCTCTAGTTTACTCAAGCAACAATCAAAATCTGTTAGACACATATGCACGGAGACCAAATCCTCTATTCCAACAGATAATTCACCTATGACAGTACCTACCAGCACGCGAGATGTCTATTCTGCAACTAAAGGATATGTTTGACCAAAATTTGAAAGTTATGCCACCAGAACCTGTTAAAATAGAATACCTAATTATTAAATCAGAAAAATCTTCTGCTCAATCCATAAAGTAAAAAAAAAAAGAGAGAGAGAGAGAGATTGAAGAAACTTTACGTTTATCCTCAAGTACATTGAAGAAGTCTGGCGTTTGTCCGATAAAGAAGACAATCAACAGTCTTGTGCATAGAAACAAAGGAAGAAATTATTAACTCAAGCCTCTTCACAGTAGAAAACTACGAAGAAAAAATACAGGAAATCATGTTATAGCCCATTTTTTACTGATTAGAAGGATTTCCATGCAGTTTCAAAATTATGTTGAAGAAGCTACAAAGTCGAAATCGTAAAATTCGAATTCAGATGATGAAAATACTTTTTTGAAGCATTTGTGATTAAATAATTTTACTATTAAAAAAAAAATATTTCTGTAGTTTTGAAACTCGTTTTTCAAACAGCATCGTATACTCAATTTATATTTTCACAATTCAACTTTTATCACTTTTGGACCCTTAATTATAATAGTTTTGTGTCTTAACTATGCCCTATTGACGTTTTAAATGGTTTTAATTATTCATATCATCAATGTTTTAATTGACGTTTTTCTCATCTTATTGGAAGTCAGTTTTACGCTTGCCTTTTTGGTGCATTTTTTTTTTTTTCATTTTAGTCTTGGCACAGCAGGATTTTAAAAGGACTTCGTACCATTAAAATTCTATCAACCAACCAACTATTCGTACTTATCATAGCAATATCAAATCGCGTTTATGAGGTCAAAAATCAGAAAATCAAAGATTCGTTTTTACAAATTAAATATATTCCACTATATTAAAAAATATCTGAAGATTTATAATATTACATATTTTGTTTTTTAAGTACTCATGAATTGCATTGCTTTTGTAAAGTTGGGAGTTTTGTTCAATTCCTGTTGTTTGCGTGAATTTTAGGCAAATTCGATACGTTCACGCGCTAATTAGGCTTTATTACATATTTTTTCACTTTTTTTTTTATAATTCCGTGAAACAGCGTAACATTACAACATTACAGCATAACATCTTTAATTTTTTTTTATTGCAAAATATCTCAAAAAAAAAAAGATGATTTAAAAAAAAATACTTAGTTTTAATTCATTTTTGTTCATACAAATGTGATCTATAGAAAAAGTCCCTCTGAGTTCCTCTGACTTTCATAGAACAAAATGGACAATGAACATTTTAAAAGCACATACCAAGATATCTATTGGAACATTTTGAGAATCAGTAGTTTGAAGCTGGACACTGGATGCAGCCAGTTCTATTGTACATTGATAGTCACGTAACAACGGGCAATTACAACAGCTAACCCAGCGATTCTCAAGCAGATGGTGTACAGCAGAATAACGAAATATTGATTTTTAATGATTTGGAAATTGCATGTTAAACGTAGCAAATGAGGTGCGTTGTAGTGCGTTCCAGCAAATGAGGGACTTGTGGTGGGTGGAAGTAATGCAAAAAATTTAACCCTGAAATCTGCTACATTAAGCCCAAACACAACCACGTATTTTTGCAAAAATAAACTTTTAAACTTTTGCAAAAAGAAACTTTTAAGTGAAACTTTTAATATTATAGTTTTAAAGGCATAATAAAATAAAATACTACTTTAGAAAGCTTAAATTTAAGCAGATCATTTTTATTTAGAGAAAAAAATGCATGGCTGATGTCAAAGGATTTAGTACCTGTTCAATGCGATTCTTTTTTTTTTTTTTTTTTTTTTTTTTTTTTTACCTGCGTGTTGAATTTTTTTCGCCGACTTAGACAAGCAAATAAAGATGATCTTGGCAATATTTCCAGGTTTAAAGTAATTTCCGGTTCTCCAAGTTTTTGTCCAATTGTTTAAGACATTCAATTGTAATTATAATAAAATAACATTATTCGCTTAGTGTAATTTTTTATAAAATTCAGTTAAACTTGCTAGAGCAGACACGATTTTTTTAGTTCTTTTTATGTCACCTGTCATTTTACCAGAAGGAAAATGCAAAACAAAATTATTCAATTTTCTTTTCTTTTCGGTATAATTATATTTTTTTATGTTATTTATTTTCTACTTTATTTTTAGCACCATTTTATTTTCCAAACATATTTTAGGAAAAGAAAAAAAATACATTTTTTACATAGAAAATTGACTTAAAAATAGAATTAGATAATAAACTGACTGAAATACAATTAGAACGATGTAAATGGCGAAATCAGATTTCATAATTTGCCAATATCCAATGTTTAAAATGTAATTGAAAATTTGGTTTGGCAGGATATATAAAAATCAAGGTTCACGAAATATACGGCATCTTCTTTGCACGTTGAAGTGACGGAGTGAAATATTTATGTATTTTAATGTTTATTTTTTTTATTTGTGTTGTGTACTTTAATTGATAAAACGAATTTTAAATTTGTCAGAGTTAACTTTGGAGCAAACTTTTTTGAAAAAAAAATGCACGTGCAATCATTTCTTTACTTTTAGCATTTTTGTATGCGCGTAAGATTTTTCATATGCGCAAAATCTATATTGTAACGAACTACAAAGACATGTGTCCGTGCAAAGCACTGACGTTATTTTGCAAATGACAACATTTCAGGATGAAATGACTTTTTGCAATTTTTGTTACTGCAATTTTTTAATCTTCTAAACGTCGCACATTTTCAATTTTTATTTCGTCATATAGGAAAAGAAATTTACTTTCGAATGCAATTTGATTAAAAACTGTATCTCATTTGACTCATCTATTGCAAGCTTATATTTTTCAGGCATTTTTTTAAAAATCTCTATTACGTATCTCCATTAAGAAATAATGATACACAGTTTATTCATAAATTTATAAATATTGTTTCTGATCATTTTCTATGATAAAATTAAAGTTGCATGAGTAATAAAATAAAAGAATGGTTAAAAACGCAGATTAGATTATTAAAATTACAAATTCAATATGTAATCAAACAACTTAAATTTTTACACTGCCAAATAAGAAAAAAAAAACTTTTAAAATACTTTGAATTTGTTTGAAAACAGTTTTTCAATTTACTGATTGACTGTGGTTTAAAAACAATCAGGTACGCGTTATTTTTAAATTTATCTCTACCGAGTGAAACTCGAATACGATAGATTAATCTATTTGTCCTTAGAAAAATATAGAATTTGGGATTTGTTTCCGCCTAATATACTATAGAAAAATAAAAATTTCCCTTATAAATAATAAAATAAAATAAAATAAATACAAATTTAACAGACATGTAATTTAATTACACGCTCGAAGCACTGAAATGACCAGAAACAAATTTGTAATAGAGAATAATTTGCTGCTGTAAGTAATGAAATCTTTGGCTAATAACTTCTGGAATGAGTCTAATACGGAAATGTGACTTTTGATAAATTTCATAGCTTTGTTTGATTCCATAATTAATATTTTTCATTTAACCCTTTAAGCGGTCTAACCATGTTTTTCCGCTATGTAATATTTTAATTCAAAAATTGATTTAATATAATATTGAGATTAATGTTATTTTTTTTAATTGTATAAGATAAAAAAAAATATGTAAAGTTATCAAATACAAATCTTCATACCAATACTTTTCACAGTTATTATTTTATGAATGAAACATGAATGAAAAAATCCGCAAGATATTTAACCCTTTGAAGGGAAAAGCACGTCTATTCTTAAAATGCTGAAAGGATTGGTTGACACCAGAATTTAAAAACAAATCTGCTTCAAAATATTTAAGAGCATTTCTTCACGTATTTGAAAAAATAAAATTTCTATTTCAATATACTGGTGTTAATGTGGTGTTTAGCAATTAAAATTAAGTGTCCTACACTCTTCAAGGGGTTAACGGGTTAAAGAATGTTTTTTTGGAGTTAGTTAACAATTTAAAATGTATATTACATGTAGACACTTCATTAGGTTTTCAATTAAAAAAGAAATGATTTTTATGTTTGTTATGTAACCTGGGAAGCCCGGGTTCGATCTACTAGTTTATATAATTACGATGCACCTAAGAAAATTATGATCGAGATTAAGTAGTTTTAACTCAGATTAATAAAATGAGGCAGAAACTTAACATGAAAATCAAAGTTGATGTAGTATTCAAGTATTGAAGGATTAACATATCTAACAACCTTTTGAAATATTAACATGCATCAGAAAGAAGAATGTTTTTCAATTATCACATCTGACTAACTTAGAAATTATGAATGCATAAACTTGGAATTCCCTTCAGGTAGATTTTGTAAAAAAATACTACCGGTTATAATTTCTTTTAAGATAGAATTTCTGAAACATTTCTGAAGATCTGCGCCGATCATGACCCCTGTTCACTCCCAGTTCAATTTTTTCCATCTATTTATCTACCCACCCGTCTATCTATATGCATTTCATTTTCTTATTTAAACGATAACTTGCATAATTTTACACAAATCTCTTCCAAACTGAAAGATAAAATGAAGGGGCAGAAAACCTCGGTCTTATTCGTTAATGAACGAAATTGGATCAAGGGTTTGGAGATAGAGAGGTTTTTGGAAAACCGAAAAAACCCATAAATAATAAATTATAATGCATACAAAATCCGTTTAAAGTTATTATTACTTTTATGAAAAGAAAAATATATATATATGACTGGTTTTTAATAAAATTAAAAATTGGCTCAAGGGATGAAAAAAATAGAGTTTTAGGGAGAAAAGAAATTGTTAATTTCGTCAATTCTCAAGATATCAAATTCACTAAAACTTATTATAAATCTCGTTAATATTATCTATAACTCTTATATTGACAAGTTTTTGATAGGGTCAACTTTTACTGCAAATAAATAAAATGAAAAAAGAGGGTTGGAAAAGAAAGCACATCATAAAATTTGCCAATTCACAAGATATGAAATACGCTTGAATTTATAATAAATCTTAATGTTATCTGCACGTTTTATATTGACAAGATTTTGATAGGATCCACTCTTACAATAAAAACATACTAAAAATTGTAGTAATTGAAGTAAAAAATATCGTATTAACATGATTCTGATCAACCAGCTCTTACAGAGAAATGAAATTAGAACTCGTCAAAAGTGGCATATAAAATTGTTATACTGAATAATCTTGATTTAATTTTTGTTGATGTAATTTGTAGTTAATTTCGTAATCTATCTCTATTTGCAGGCCGAGCCGACAGCAATTTTTTGTAATCCTATTTCGTAATCATATCAAAACATACTGCAACGCGGTCAGTTATTGCGGCACTTTCCAAGAAAGTTGAAAAGTGCTTATGCATTTCTCTTTGTCTGCCCATCTGTCCATTCTCTAACTCCTGTAAATACACTCAGAGTTTCATGCAATTGATAAAGCTTATTTAGGATCAACAAAGCACGTTTGGTATTCCATATGAAGTATGTACGATTAATGGTTCATTTACAGAGAGTCTCAGAAGAATTTGATTACACTATGGTATATAGGGGAAAAAATCGTTTGGAGAATATTTTAATGGCAATACGCTATTTCAAATGTATTGAAACTGATATAAATAACTGAATTTCATTACGATCAAGTTAAAATAGAGCATTCATAGCATTTTTTATTAATTTACAGGAACACAAAAAAATCGGATACAGTACTATTTATAATTACTGGACTAATAATTACTGGAGAGCACGTTTAAAATTCTATATACGCTTTAAAATTTAATTTTTTGCATATTACTCTTTATATATAAATGCTATGTTTCATATACAGAGCTGCACAGAAGTATTCGCATGCAATTCTCCTTATTAGAGGAAATTGCTGAAGGGAAATTTTTGAAGTATATGTATATCTTAAATAAACTAAATTTTAGAATGCACTTTGTTAATGTTATCCCTATATCATATACAGGGCTGATAAAAAAATCAGATAATTTTCCGACCGGCAATGGCAACAGCTAAAATTCAGTTTTGAATTGTTAAACATTTCCACACAGTGAAAAGAGGCGTAGTATCTTAATTTTTTAAACAGTGCAATTTTGTTACCTTATTCTGAATGTGTTGGAAAGTGCTTCATAATCTATGTATGACGCATGATTTTTCCTTTCTTGTTTAAGAATGGCTGAGGAAAAACTTGGTGAAATGACATGCAGTTCTTGAATCGAATATTCGAAAAGCTTCTAGAAATCTCATTTCCCTAAAATATTTTATAGGTTAAAATTCTTATTTTTTTGTTTTGAAAAATATTTTTGATAATTTATTTTTAAAATTTTTTTTTTATTTTATTAATTTTTTTTTTTTGTATTTATTTTATGAAAAACTAAAATACTAGAATATTCGGCAGGTCCAGATTATCATTTTTGAGTAGATCTGTTTTAACAATGCAATACAAGAAGTAACCGCAACAATTCTATTAAAAACACGAAAACAAGATTTTTAAGCGTTTTAAAAAAAATTTCCCGAGAACAAAATATTTGTTTGACCGTGTAACATACATTTATTACATGAAACAGTCACGCAAGAGTGTTGCGTGACTGCGTTAAAAGGAGTCTAGCTTGCTGCAGTACTAAGAGGCAGGGATTTTGCTTCGTGCAGTGTAATGTTTTCAAATTAGATTTATTGTTTAAATTATGTTAACGTAGATAAAGTAAACTAAAATTAAAAATAAACGTTAAAATAATTAACACATTTTAATGGAAACATTGTATTATCTGTATATTTTATTGCAACTGAAAAAACATTTGAAGTTTTGATTAAAGAGAAAACTTGCATACTTCGGAACATAACGTACTATAGTTTAGAAAAAAAATATGTACGATTTGAAACGACAGATAGGCACATTAACAGTATTGCGCGTACTGTTTACGCGCATATATTCGCGCGCACACTTATATATATATATATATATATATATATATATATATATATATATAAACAGGGTGAGTCATAAATATCGAAACAATAGGCTATCTCTTTAAATATTGCCCCATACTTCCAATTGCAAAAATTCATTAAAAAAGGTAAACTTTTTGATAAGATAAGTTGCAACTCCATGGGGGGGGGGGGGTCTATTTGAAAAAGGTACGAAAATTAACTTTTTATACGGCCCCCGTAGGATAAAAATTCCAATTAGGAAAACTTTCCTTATCCAGTCCTGAATAATACACAAAAAGTTGCATTTTCATATCTTCAAAACTCGCGAAGTTATAGCCGTTTGAATAATTCATCAGGTTTTAAGAGATAAAACACAAATTGAAATGCGCGCAATTCAAAAGACAATGTTACTTTAACAATGTAAAAAATCTATCTTTTAAGTTAGAATTTTTTTTTTTTTTTTTTTTTTTTTTTTTTTTTGTGATGGTTAGCCATATAATTTGCTAAGAAAATCAAATCCTAAAATTTATCATAAAATTTATAAAAATTTCATATGATTAGTACTGGTTTAAATGGGATAATTAAAAATCGTTATAATTCTAAACATTATTTATCGGATTTCAATTTCTTTTCATTTAATTAAAGACGAAAATCTGATTTTAGTTTTGATTCGGGGTTTTTGTTTTTCAATATTAGTTTTAGAACTATTAAAACTATTTATTGAAAAAATGATATAACTTTAAAATAAATCTTATTTTCAAAAGTAAATAATTTTTCAATTTTGCCTGAAACAAACCTAATGTAAAATAATTAAAAATGACATGTTTCAAATTTGTACTTTTTTTCTTTAACAATTCTTAACTTTTAATATGGTCTGCACTGGACGAAATTTTCAGTCCTGGTCTCGAATAATCCGTATTAAAATCACTGTCTCTTACTGACCTAATACGTGCATGAAATAAGTAAAATTTGGTTCAATCAAAATTTTCACAAAAACCGCATAGATTTTAAAATCGCTTTTATTAAAAAAAAAAAAAAAACTTTATTTATCTTTTAAGAATAGTGTATTTAAATGCTAAAAAATTAAACACAATAAAAATAGAAAAAAAATCTGCCTATGACAGAATTCTGTATTTAAAAAAAATGTGTTGATCCATGCAAAATAAATACAATAATACCTGAAAAAAAAAAAAAAAAAAAACTATTTAACTCTTCTCGGAAGGCATTTGTCTATTACGTATTTTTTCTTTCTTATGTGATTACGTCTTAAAAGGTTTTACTGTATAACATTTTTCAGTCTCCAATGCACGATCAGTCACCAATGGATTAGCGATCTTAAAGCATAAGTGAAACATTTACCGATAAACAGAGATTCATTGATAAAATAAATATATCACAGCCTTTGGCGCTTCTTTAATAATAAAAAGTATAAATATTAAAAACGAAAAGCTATAATAAGTATTTTTGGTCAGAACTCCTCCCCGCGGAACAATTTTTAACTACAGTGAAGTAAAAAACTATGTAGAAATTCACGGCTGACTCGCGCTGTGATTCAAACTTTTTTCCAGGCTGGTCCGGATTATGATTTTAACATTTTTCCATGCCGGGCAGAAATTTTTTCCCTATGGGTCAGTTTGGGACCAGACCTATATATTTCGATCCATGCAGACCTCCAGTGCTAACGTTCAACATATTTTGAAAACAAGTTTTGATTTAAATCAGTACGCTGCTTTATTATGTCCAAATAAGAGGCACGGTCTTGAATCGACATTTAATACGGATCATTTGTGGACGATCGCTCATTTCCTTTGAAAACAAGTCAAAAATTCTTCGTTTACAGGCATGGTAAAGTGGTGCAAGTCACGAATTTTGGAGAAATTTGGATTTGAATATCTCTGTCAGATTTTCAGATACGGAGATGATTTTTTTTTGTTCAATTTAGGAATAATAAGGAATAATTTCCTAAATGGGAATTTTTGCTCTACGGGGGGCGTATAAAAATTTAATTTTCATATTTTTTCAAATAGACCACCCATGGAGTTGCAACTTATTTTATCTGAAATTTCATCTTTTTTTATGAATTTTTGCAATTGGAAGTATTGGTCTAGAGGCAATATTTAAGGAGATAGCCTATTGTTTCGATATTCATGATTCACCCTGTATACACACATATTATAACAGGAAGTATAAAAATACAATAACAAACATCTAAAAAAATATATAATAGCTATTGTGAATTTAGACTGGAAAAAAAAGAACCAGAAGAATAAAGCTTCACGAGCAGATCATGAAATATTTTCCAACACTTCCAGAATCTAACGAAACTTCCACGTTTAATAAAGTGAAAGAAGATAATGAAATAAAGAATTAAAAAAACGCTAATAATATTGAACATCCGATTTCAACAACTAGCGTCCATAGTCTGTAAAAGACTGTGTATACATAATATTATCCTTTTAGCGGGAGGGTGAAGGGGTCTTGCACATGATATCGTAATATATCTTGAGGGAAAGTGGGGGAGGAGTAATTTTTGGTATCGTTGTAGATTTTGATCAAATCCTTTTTTTGAACATAACATAGTCTTTAGTTCAAAATAATATGTTATCTTTTTTTAGCCGATTATCTTTTTTATGAAAATACAAAGTTATTATTAAAATCGCTAAATTATTGTAAAATTATTCAATTTTAAAATATGGTTTCATCTTCTTCATATGTATATGCATGTGACATTTTAAAGTGATAAACTCGAAACATCTTCACCGGTTCCCCTTTTTTAAAACACAGAGTCGTGACAAGCGAGGAAAAAAATGAATAAAATAAATGTAGACGCTTCATTAAACTACATATTGGCTTCTCCAAAAAAAATTATTCAAGTGCAGGCATAATAGCAGAAAATGCTCTCTTGCAAGCCGTCTTGAATAGAATCCAATAGAAAGAAGGAAAAAATATTCCATCATAGAAACATTATTCCGCCTTTCGTTCTAACCAAATCCTCGGAAGAAAAAAAAAGAATATCTCTCCGTCATCACCTCTCAGCTTCCTTCTTAAATATAAAACTAAAACTTCTAGAATGTTCTATAGTCTCCAAACATGATTCCCATATGTAAATAGAATTCATGTCCAGCGTCGAGATTAATTTCATTCAGACGATAATTTTTAATTTAAAAAAAAATATTATTTAACTAATTTATAATCGAACGCTGAATTCGATATCCTGCAGACGATATTTTGAAACAAAAAGAAAAGAAAATAATTTTTTGATACGCACAAATATCAAACGTTAGAGGGGAAAAGGGGGCCTCCGTAGCTGAGTGGTCAAACGACCACGCCGCTAATCGCCTTCGAGCGTAGAAGGTTGTGAGTTCGAATCCCACTGGCTCCATTGCACGCACTCTTTGTGTGGAGCTCCTGGTTGTATATCTCTTGTGCTGTAAAATTTCCTTGTGCTATCTCGTCCCTGTATATTGACGATGACTTATAAGCAGGCTTCATGTCAAGCACACAAGTCAGATGTATGTTGTTCAAATAAATAAACAAAAGGGGGAAAATAAATAAAAAGAATGATATTTTTTGAAAGATATGGTTTTGGAATAAATTTAATAAGACTTTCTTAAAAAGGCTTAATAAAAACAGGGAAAAATGGGTTTTATTTGGAATATTAAGAAATAAAGTTTAATTAAGAATATTTTTAATTTAGAGCCCATTTTTTTATTTTTTTTTTATTTACGCATATTGGAATAAATGTTTTTAAGTCAAATTAAGAATTTATATATTTTTTTATAGATTAATAGATTAGATTTAGTAACAGGATTTTAATTTAATTAGTTGAACTAAGTACGGAATATTGTTAAAAGGAAATTAACATAGAATGAGATTAATTTTGGAAAAAAAAATTTAAATTTGTAATATGATATATAATCACAGTTCGCGAAACCATATATGAAGTTCATTTTGAAATGAGGCTTGAGTTTATAATTAAGTAAAAGAAAAAGAGAAAGAATGATTCCCGTTCGGGACAAGTGCAACAAAACTTTATTTATTACTGTTGAATGCATTTTGTAACAAAAAGTTATTAAAAAAGGATTTTAGCAACAAATTTTTTTAAATGTTATTAGATATAAAGCGATATTTTATTAACATTCTTTTCATTTGAATCAATAAAGTATGAAAAAAATAAATATAAGCAGTTTTGTATATCACACCAAAGAAAAGAAATAAATTTTAAAAAATTACACATTGATAATGATATCATAACCAGAGAAGGGGAGGCATCGAGGGATGATAACGCATGATATCAAAAGGAGGGCAGGGGATCTAAAATTATCAAAAAGTTGATAACGTTATATTTGCCCAGCCCTAAGGACTTCCAATTGCTTTAGGCTGCCCTGTATATAATCTATAGATTTGTACACACACCACATAGTTTGATAAAATTTAATTTTACTAAAAAAAAAGTAACATATTTGAAAATTTACTGTCAACATTCACCGTCCTTAAAAAAATTTAAGTTAGTGTAATAAGTACGAATACGAGGCGTAATTTGTGATAGGAATTAAATATTATTTTAAAGAATTTGACAGACTAAATAATAATAGGTAAATAATGCAATAATTAATATTTTTAAGGTAATTAACCCTACAATATGTGATTTGAAGTCACAAATACTTTTCTGAAATATCTTTTAAATGAACATAGAAAGTACGTTTTTGATAAGAGAATTTAGCCAAGTTGAAACAGGATTTATTATTTTTCTTGCAGTGAAATATTTAAATGAGACTCATAAGGCCTATCGCATATCAGGGAAAAGTTTGAAACATTAGATTCCCTAACATCTATTTGTAGTAATAATTCTAATTTTAGAAACGATCGATAGATGATATACTCAGTCTGCAGAATGTTGATTATTGATATTTCTAGAAATATAACTTCAGATAACGCAGTAATGCAGTGGAATACCTTTGCGATAGATCTTAAACCCGAAAAACATTTACAGTAAGGGGCTGTGCAAATGTAACATTATCGTTTTAGGAAGGGGGAAGGGGGTCTGGGACATGATATCATAAGATATCTCTAAGGGGGAGGGGGTTGTCTTTTGAAATCGATATTATTTTTGATCCAACCAAAATTTTGTCTTTTTATTTGCAACATGGTCTTTACTTCAAAATAGTATGATATCTTTTTGTAGTCTGTTATCTTTAATTATTAAAATACAAAGTTATTATCAATATTACTACATTATTATAAAATTATCTAATTTTGAAATATGGAATACCTCAATGTTTGACATCACCATTCTTCTGTCATTAATTATGCATATCTAATCACCGTTCGTGAAACTATATATGAGGTATATTTGTATTGAAGCTTGTGTTTACTAATAAATAAAAGAAAAATAATGTTTTCCATTTATTTTATTGATTAGAATTTCTATCCCCCCCCCTTCTTCCGCGCAGGACAAGTGCAACAAGACACTAATACTGTTGAATGCATTATGTAATAAGAAGCTGTTATAGAATACTTTTAAATAGTAACTATTTCTTTTAAGTGTTATTTGATAGAAAGTGATATTTTATAGACTTCTTTTCACTTGAATCAATAAAGTATGCTAAAAATAAGTGTACCCAGTTGTGTATATCACTCCAACATGGTCTTTACTTCAAAATAGTATGATATCTTTTTGTAGTCTGTTATCTTTAATTATTAAAATACAAAGTTATTATCAATATTACTACATTATTATAAAATTATCTAATTTTGAAATATGGAATACCTCAATGTTTGACATCACCATTCTTCTGTCATTAATTATGCATATTTAATCACCGTTCGTGAAACTATATATGAGGTATATTTGTATTGAAGCTTGTGTTTACTAATAAATAAAAGAAAAATAATGTTTTCCATTTATTTTATTGATTAGAATTTCTATCCCCCCCCCTTCTTCCGCGCAGGACAAGTGTAACAAGACACTAATACTGTTGAATGCATTATGTAATAAGAAGCTGTTATAGAATACTTTTAAATAGTAACTATTTCTTTTAAGTGTTATTTGATAGAAAGTGATATTTTATAGACTTCTTTTCACTTGAATCAATAAAGTATGCTAAAAATAAGTGTACCCAGTTGTGTATATCACTCCAAACAAAAGATATAAAGTCTAAAATAAAAAAATACGTATGGCACTCGGGGACTGCCGCAGTAAAGCTACTGCATAGCATTTTTATCAACTTATGCAACTATAATTATTCATTTATTTTTTATTAATGCAGTTTTTTTTTGTCTTCGATATTAATTCAAGTTACACATTTTGAGCGTGATGACCGATAACAAATTCTTTTTTTCTTTTATTGAATAAATGAGAAGTTAATACCGTTTAAAATATTTTTATTATCTTACAATACATGTAGGTTAATCAGGAATTTTTATCATTGAAACTATACGTTTATGGTAGCTGAAATAAAAAACATAAGTTTGAGACTTGATATTCTCAAAATATCTCAAAAATACCGCGTCAATGTCTGCCGAAGTCTACCGAAGGATACCCTGCCGAAGTCTGCCAAACTGAAGAGACGTTAGCCGGAGTGTTAGGTTTTTTTTCTCGTTACGGAATTTCTAGATTCTTTTGCCGCGCTCAAAGCCCGCGATAAAAGCTATGCAATAACTTAATAAATTACCAAACAAAATTTGGCCGCGCTACGAAAATTAGATCGCGAGTTATAAGCATTTTAAATTCTCCGAACCTCACCGTAGGGGTCTCCTGTCACCAAAAATTAACACTGTCTTATAATAAATTACCAAAAAAATTTGGCCGCGCTACGAAAATTGATCGCGAGTTATAAACATTTTAACTTTTTCAACCCTCACCGTGGGAAGGGGGGGTCTACTGTCACCAAAAATTAACACTGTTTCATAATAAATCACCAAAGAAAATTTGGCTGCGCTACGAAAATTAGATCGCGAGTTATAAGCATTTTAAATTTTTCGACCCTCAACGTGGGGGGTCACCAGTCACCAAAAGTAACACTGTCTCATAATAAATTACCAAACAAAATTTGGCCGCGCTACGAAAATTAGATCGCGAGTTATAAGCATTTTAAATTTTTCGACCCTCACCATGGGGAGGTCTCCTGTCACCAAAAATTAACACTGTCTCATAATAAATTACCAAACAAAATTTGGCCGTGCTACGAAAATTAGATCGCGAGTTATAAGCATTTTAACTTTTTCAACCCTCACCGTGGGGGTCTCCTGTCACCAAAAATTAACACTGTCTCATAATAAATTACCAAACAAAATTTGGCCGCGCTACGAAAATTAGATCGCGAGTTATAAGCATTTTAAATTTTTGGATCCTCACCATTGGGCGGGTCTTCAATCACCAAAAGCTACATTATCCTACCTTGTTTTATATTAAGACGATTCTTTTCTATACACATTCTATCAGGAATTTTTATTATTGAAACTATATAGTAACTGAAATAAGAAATATAAGTTTGAGACTTGATATCCTCTAAATATCTGAAAAATACCGCGTCAATGTTTGCCGAAGTCTACCGAAGGATACCATGCCGAAGTCTGCCGAACTGAAACGACGTTACCGAGTGTTAGGTTTTTTTTCGTTACGGAATTTCTACATTTTTCTCGTTACGGAATTTCTGCATTCGGTCGCCGCGCTCAAAGCCCGCGATAAAAGCTATGCAATAGCTTTAAAAAAAATTCTTCGAGATTGATAACGTTATCATTACCGAGAGGGGAGAGGGTTCGAGAGATGATAACGAATGATATTGAAAGGGGGGGGGGGGGAGTCCAAAATTCCCCAAAAGTTGATAAAGTTATATATGCACAGTCCATAATGTTTCATAAATTTCCATGTACTTTTAAATTTACTCATTATTAACTAGATCCGAGGTGAAAAAATATCTGGACCTTTTAATTGTTACTATTGTTATTTGTTGGCATTTTTTAATAAAACAGTTAAGTTCCAGTTTTAAGTTTAATTACATTCCAATAAGTTTCCTCCCCTGTCTTTCGCTCGCCCCCTCAATGTTTAATAAATAATTTAGAAGATTATTTGTTATTCTTAGAGTATGTTCATGTTTGAGAAAAAGGTTTAAAAATTATGATTTGGCAGGCTGGTAATTAAAAAAAAATGTAAACAACTATTAAGCACATATTTTGCAAAGTTAAATATTAATTATTCATGTGTATTACCTTTCTTAAACATAAGGACTTTTTACTTTTTAATTATTATAAGAAATATTTACTACATGGTTTATTTGTGAGTGAAGTATCATCACATCTCTAACTTGCGAACTTGGTACCATGTCAATAGTTTTCAATTATTATAGGTTGCTTGGTAACCAAATACTAGAGTTAATGTTTACTTGTTAAACTTGTTTATTAAACAGTTGTTTTATTTATTTGTGACCATAACCTTATCTCAAACTATGCTAATGTATTAAATAAACTGAGTACATTGTTTGGAGTGCATTTTAATTATATTAAATTATTTCACACTATATGAAAGTTGGTATACGTTGCTGAGGATTACTACAAGTTTATTACTGTCTAATTGAAAGCATATAGTATTTACAGGGACACACAAAAGATTTCGAATACTGTGCTGTTTCCGATGTACTGTATAATTTAAAAACTTTGTTATAGTACGGACGCACTTCATTTGCTACCTTGAGCGTGCAGATTTCAGATTTGTTTGAAAAAAAAGAAGGATCAATCAGAACTTCAAATGCAAGAGTCAAATCCTAACCCTTCTAAAACTAACTAGAACCGAACCAAATAAAGTCAACTCAAACCGAATATGCATTTAAAAAACTACCGTCAATCGAACCCAGATGAAACCGCGGTCGGGTCGGGTCGGGTCAATTCAATAAAAATCACCTTATCCGTCCTGATACTGCGATCTACTGTGAACTAATACAATCCATGTCAGCTTGAATGTATTGAACAACCACAATGAAATATATTTCTCTTTACTGAACACCTTTTAAAAAAACTAAGAAACTATTTTTTTGGGGCTGTCCATAAATGATAGCACACATTTTTTCAATATTATTTTCAACCCCCTCCCCCCTTTGCCACAAAGTGTTACACTTCATCACATCCCTCCCCCCCCCCCTCTTGTCACATGTCACGCTAGATTACGTAAACATATAAATACAGTTCAGTGAGAAAGCACTACGTTATGCATCATATTTCAAATTTTATTTTGAAACTAACTATGTATTTTAATGACTTGAGCATAGCAATAAAAATGATTCGTGTACTTATTATGTATGATATAATACGAAGGTTCGCAACAAAAAACATAATTAACATACAAAAATAATAAAATATTAATGTGAAAAAAAAACTGAAATCTTTAGTATTTTGGAAATTAAATTGGAATTTAATGTATTTGGTTTTAAATCATATGTTTACTTTATGAATAAAATTTTTATAATTTAATCTACTGAATTTTAATGCTTTTATTTTAATAAAAATGTGTGATGTCGCACTTCTTCTTACCCCTTACCATACCCTTGTCACCAACTGTCACAATTTAACGAACCCCTTCCCCCTCATCCAAGCATGACAACATTTATAGACGGCTCCTTTGATCAAATAATTTTCATGTGTTGAGTTACACTTTATTTATTTACGGTATATTATTTAAACGACACAAATAAGGTTTACCAACTATCAGGGAAAAGATTCAAAGATTAGATTCTGTAAAATTTATCCCACATTACTAATTCTAAATTTAGAATGATCGATAGAAAATATAGGGCTCAGGGTCCGCATAACACTGATTAGCTACATTTTGAGACATCATTTGAGACGCAGCATAATCGCTGTGGAACAACTTGAAGTTGAATGACATTCAAACATTTAAAGAAATGAGTTCTAATATTTATACAGTGTCTCACATAAGTGATGGGACACTTGTGCTTTACAAAAGGAAACTAATCAAATAAATTAAAAAAACATGTACACATTTTTTTGTGGGTGTGTTTCATACTTAAATTTAGTAAAGATTATTACATAACATACATTTTGTCAAAATATTAAAATATTAATTTAATAAAAATACAAATGTTTAGAACGGAGCAAAAAATAGCTCACATAAGTGATGGGACACCATTATATATGCAACAAAAATCGTCTGAAATAAGCAATAAAAATATTTTTTGGGGTTTATTTTTACTAAAAAGCAATTGGCAATAATTTATAAAATCGTCTGCAGTATTTCTTTCCAGTTTGTTTTGGAATTTGTGTTTTTTAGCTCTGTGTAGCTATGAATGCTAAACGAAAAGAAACTTCGCCTGAAATTCGAAAATTAGTTATTAATTTGCATATTGAACGTGGAAAATCTATTAGAAAAACTGCTGAAACAGATAACTTGAGTCGTTCAACAGTTTTCAATGTCATTAAACGATATAAAAAGAATCATATGATTCAGGATAAAAGAAGACCTGGTCGACCATCAAAGCTATCCAATGGAATAAAGCGAATTATTGTTCGAAATATATAAAAAAAAAAAAAAAAAAAAAAAAAAAAAAAAAAAAAAAAAAAATCCAAGAAATAGTGCTTCAAAAGTTGCTGCTGATTTACAAGCATTATATGGAATAATTTTTAATCCTGAGACTATTAGAAGGGTAATTCGATCTGCTGGATATCACGGTAGAGTAGCCAGGAAAAAATTCTTCGTAAGTGAAAAGAATAGAAAAACTCAGACTAGCTTTCGCAAAATCCAACATAAATAAGAATTCTGATTACTGGAATAAAGTTATATTTGCTGATGAGAGTAAATTTAATATATTTGGTTCTGACGGTAGAATCTTGGTTTTGGAGAAAACCCAGGGAAGAATTTCGCAAACAGAACATGGTACCAACAGTAAAACATGGTGGAGGAGGAGTTATGGTATGGGGATGTATGTCGTCCGCTGGAGTTGGTAATCTTGTTTTTATTGACAGTATAATGGATCAGCACAAGTATATTGATATTTTAAAGCAAAATTTGAAATCATCAGCACGAAAATTGAACCTTCATAACGATTTTAAATTCTACCAGGACAATGACCCTAAGCACACTGCTGTGAACGTTTGACTCTGGCTGCTATATAACTGTCCTGAAATAATAAAAACACCACCAAAATCTCCAGACTTAAATCCCATAGAGAACATTTGTCAAGAATTGGAATCAAGAATTCGCAAACACACCATTTCTTCAAAACAACAACTAAAATCGGTGCTTCAAGAGGAATAAGGGTAAAATCACTCCAGAAATCACAAAAAAATTAATCTAATCCATCCCAAAAAGATTAAATCATGTTTTAAAAGTAAAAGGAAATCCAACAAAATATTAAAACCTTTTAAAAAGTAAAATTTTTGGATAAATATTTGATGGAAAAGTAAGTGTCCCATCACTTATGTGAGCCATTTTTTGCTCCGTTCTGAACAATTGTATTTTTACTAAATTAATATTTTAATATTTTGACAAAATGTATGTTATGCAATAATTGTTATTAACTTTAAATATGAAACACACTCAAAAAATTTTTGCACATGTTTGTTTATTTATTTTATTGCAGTTTCTTTTTATAAAGCACAAGTGTCCCATCACTTTTGTGAGACACTGTATGTACACTCTAATTTAAACATCAATGAATGAACAGCAGGACTTTAATAGAGCTATTATTATCTCCCGTCAACATAACCCCTACATTTTTTTAATTAGAGAGTCTATTGAGTTTTTTATGCGTCAACATGAAGTATGTAATGATAATATGTCTTTTACTGTCCCTAGTATTTGGTTTAATTTACTGAAGCTTATGTAACCCACCCCTTCTTTTTTCACTCTTAATATTTTTTTCATATTTTATTGTCCTCTTACTGTTTTTCTTTCCCTCTCCTTGTTTTTACTGCGTGTGGCGATTCTTTTTGGGTTTTTCCCCCGTGTTTTTTTTTTTTCCTTTTTGTCCCTCGGGCTTTACCTTCATCTCTCATTGAGCTAAATAACGTGCCTTTGTCAGTTTAAATCTTTATTTTCCTTTGAAAAAGGCCAAGTAGTTCGGTTGAAACTGTCGGGATAACTTTATCATTGTTTCTAATGTTTAAACGTCATACAAAATGGTATGTAGATTTTAAACTGTTATATTTTATCCTATTGTACATTGTTTAGCAAATTCATAAATAAAAATTCTGAACTTGTCTCAAAACTCATATAGTAAACCATAGTGTAAAGTGTACTATTGTCCTTAACTATTGAGATTATTAATAATTAATTTTATTTATAACATCTAATACTAATACTAAATACTAATTTTGACCTTCGTTGAAAAATAAAATTTTTATAAGCATTAACAAGCTAATAGGAAAGCATTTATTGAAAAGTTTAAGTGACTGAATTTCATTTATGTAGACTAATTTGTTTTGTAACATTTATTATAATCACTAATTCTAAATTTAAAAACGATCAATAGAAGAAATACTCAATCTACATATTGCTGATTATCAACATTTTTAGAGATATCATTTCAGATAACTCAGATCATTTCAGATAATCTTAAGAGACAGGCTGGAAGTTAAACGACATTAGAATATTCAAAGGAATTTTTCCGATATCTAACCAATGCATTTAAATTCATTTATTTTTGACTGGATTTTAGAAAAGCAAATTATTTAGAATATTTTATTCGAGTCATATTGATTAAAAAGTTGCAGAAATAAGGTGGAAGAACATTTAAAAGACTCGTCTGAAGTAATGCTAAGTATCTATAAATATAATAGTTAATTTTACTTTAACTTTATATTTTAAAATAAAGTTCATCTTAAATATGTTCAATTGTAAACTAAATAGTAAAAACTCCTTTACAGTGGATATAAAAGAATACAGTTTTTGATTTGGCCAAATACAGCAAAGCTTCCATAAAATACACTGCTGGAATAGCTTGACACCACTATTTAACATACACACTTTTTAAACATCTAAAACTGTGTATTTATATTACTTTACTTCTGAAAAACGGATGCTTCTCAATAATGGATATATTTCATCATCTCTCGTCTGCCTTTTAGAAATGTAGATCATAATGGCTTGTAATTTTCGTAGCATTAAAAAAATCACATTCTTGAACCATATCACAAAAAAAAAAAAAAATCCATTTCTTGTATATATGTAAATAAAAGACTATTTAAATTTATATTACTAATTGCTCCTGCGTGTATTATATGTAATATGATTTGACACGTCAAAAATACATAATTTAAGAGTTTACTTGACTGATTTAACAGATACCTCTCTATTTGTAGCAAAGTGTATTTCTGACAAGTGATGAAAACATGAAATATAAAAATATATGAAATAAATATTGGGTGAAAATAAATACTGGGGTACTTTAATACTTTTCTACTCGAATAGTGTTTTTTTTCCGCCAGAGAATTTCCCTACAAGTGCTAAATGACATTGAAAACCACACGTAATGAGTGAATTTCTTTTCTATGATAAGTAATAGAATGACACTTTTTAAAATTTTTTAATTCACAGTGAATAAGACATTCTGTTTCAGAGTCAAAATTTGCCCAACCGCTTTAAATTGACTATTCATTCTGAACAAAAAAAGAATTCATGACTCTCTCAAAGAGTGAATACTCACTCCTGGGAAGTGAGTATTCCCTCTAAACAGCTGTGAATAATTATTCCTTCGGAAGAGTGAATATTCACTCTAAACAGCGAGGAATAATTATTCTTTCGGAAGAGTGAATATTCACTCTAAACAGCAGTGGTTAATCATTCTTTCAGAGGAGTGACTATCCACTCTTACTACAGTATTGGGTTTTTTAACTCTTGGTATTATTGAACAGTCACTTTTGCATAAGACTAAAATTTCCTTTTCTATGGATTTTTTTTTTTTTTGGGGGGGGGGGGGGCTATTATGGGCATTTTAAAAGAATCGTGCTTTTTAAGGCATGCAATGGAAAAAAAACACAAGCGTGATAAAGATTGTATAGAATATTTTATTGACAATATTTATTTAATTCATATTTTGTAACACTAATTGAACTTTTATGGAAAAATTCAGTTAAAATTACATATGAATAAAATTATGTTACTGACAGAAAAAAAAAATAATATTTTATTTTAATCTTATCCATTGAGTTTGCTTTAATTGCATGTCCTATATATATATGATAGTTTTAAAATGCCTGTAAGGACAAATAATTATACGAAATCTTAGTCAGTCGATGCTATTTTTTCTTTTCAGATATCCATTAAGTTTTATTTAGTATTTTTAATAATTTCTGTTATGTGCGCTAATTATGTTCTTTTTTCAATGTGTAATTCTATTTTAAAATATTTAGATCTCAGTATTCATTGCTATCAAAATTAAATCTAATCTTGCAGAGTTCTATTATTTTCATTTTTTAATGTTTTATTTTTCAACTTAAAAAACGATTGCATTAACTGCTTTTTTTAACCGACTTCAAGGAGTAGGTTATGATTTCGACCTGTATGTATTTCTTGATCACTCATAAATTCTTTAAATATGAACCGATTTTGATAATTTTTTTTTTTTTCGTTTGAAAGTATAAGATACTCATGTGGTCCCATTTTAATTTCATTAAATTCTGATGATTAGATTTTTTTAAAATAAAAAAGTGTGGATTTTATTTAAAAAAAAATTATTTGTCGCAAATCAACTTTCATTGTTGCAACCATTTTCAAATCATAAGCATATTAAAACTATGCATTCATATGCGTTAACTCCAAGTTGTCGCCTAGCTTGATTCTTCTTTTGAAATCGGTTAGTATTTTTTTTTATTAAGAGTATTTTATTATTAATAAGTTCTAAACTTGAATTTAATTAACTTTTTTTTTTCTTCTTTTACAATGTTGTACATTGTTGTACTTGGACAGGGGGTTAAATGTTTTTCTTTCTTTAAAAAAATTTAAAATGAAAAAAAGAAAAAAAAACACGGATCACCTACTACTTTCAAAGATTTCACGCAAAACTTCTGATGATATATCAATTTCATTTTTGTACCTTTTTTTGTTGTTGTTGCTGCTTATAAACCTTAAATATATCGATTTCAGAAATATTGATTTTAACAAATAAAGTGAAATTAATAGTAATGGATAACTCCTTTAAATCTTCTAAATCTATCATTTAAGCACACCTATTTATAACTGTCTTTATAAAGTTTGTACCCAGTTTCATAATAATTGCCCAGAGATAATTAATCAACCTATGCGTCTCTAAACTCTAGAATGACAGCAGGACATTTAGAAGTATAAAGCAAAACTCTTCATCTCCAAAGCTCTTTATTTATGACAAGCTGCAATGAATCCATTAAATCTTTTAATAATATACGTAAATCTTTAGGAAGCTTCGAAATGTCAACATGATATGACATAAAGGTAGTCAAAACGTCAAAAGTTTTCTAACAGAGGAAAGGATATCAAAATGCACGGAGAATATTTTAAAAATATTTCGAAATATATGTCAATCTTTTTTTAAAATCAATGTACTAATGTTTAACGACAAGAATACAATATGTAAAATTAGAAAATGATTTAAATAAAGCACTTTCTATATTAACATTACTCAAAATTACCGTGATTCGGATTAATCACATAATCAATTAAAATAGTTTAAAAATAAATTTAAAAACATTTATACAGGCTCTAGGAAAACTGTGCTACTAATGACTACTGATACACGTAGAGTTTATCTGAATTAGACAACTACATGCTGCAATTTTAGTTCATTGAGGGTTCGTTTCAGATTGACTTCTGTTCTTATAGGATTAAGTTGAGAGATTTCTTGGCTTTCACGGTGTTTAAGACTTTAAGGTCCTGCAGACCAGGTGAGCGCGTACATACATTTTATTTAATTTTGGATGATGCAATTCTTCGGAGCAAAAGATGTTTTAATTTTAAATACCAAAACCTATTCAATATTGAAACAGGTAGTGTAGTACGATAAACGTAACACATGGAAAACACGAAACCAGATCTCTTCTACTTCCGTGTCCTGGAAGGTGTAAGACAATGTGTAGTTCAAGTTTAAATACATATATATGTATATTTGCTTTGAATTTTGTATACCTGTGTATGACAATTTATTATCGAACTCCTGAAAATTTTATAATGCAATCCAAGTAAAACAAGTAATGTTTAGTTTAAGTTTATGAAGATTAACTATTGGTACTAGTGTAAGAACAAAATTCACAGAAGTTTTATTAAGCAAAATGTTGAGGTATATAATAATTGGGATATATTTTCCTAGAAAGTTGTTTATTTATAATTGTTTAACTTAAAATTGTTTTTAATTTGCATCGTGCCAGTTATTTAAAGCTATTTTATTTTCATACCAAATAATGTAATTAAAATTTTAAATGTGGAATTTTGTAATTAAATTCATTAATTATCCAAAATCTTTATACCTTAGAATTTCATCAAAGATAATCTTAACGTAATGACATTATTTATTCACGTTTTAAAATTAATTTTAAAGAAATGATGTACCATCCCAAACAAACCGTAACTTGTACTAAAGTACAGGTTAAATGAGATCGGTAATTTAGTACCCAGTTCTCTTGCATACATACACACAATGTGTAAGTAGTTTTTCCCGATATATTCGCGTTTTATTTATTAATTTTTTACACGTATACCTATTACATTTAAAATTTACGAAATTAATAATCCTATTTCGGTAAAAAAAGAGACATGTTGCACAATTTCAATTCCTCATCGCAGATTTTCAAGCTGTCATGTGAATTGCTTTTCCCTTTAAAGAAATGAAGTTGTACCTCGTTATATCGCGTATATTGAGAATAAATCTCGATGTAAACGGATGTGCTGTATGATGAACAGTAATACAAAATAACAAGAAGTTAAATCATGCCAGTAAATGATTATGCGTCTGTATTTTGTAAACTTAAACTTGCTATGGGACTCTGCTGCCTACCAGCTACGATCATTAACCCCTGTTCATACACTTAATAAACTTCCCACTTCGTAAGTTCATAAATTATTTTATTTCTAAATACACTAATCTTTAGAATATTAACCACATATAAGGTCTTGAATGAACAACACACTCTACAATTTCCACATTTACTTTATGAAGACACAAATCATAAAATAAATCGCGTACTTTCACTATATAAAAAAACATCACTATTGCATATCTACATTCTACACACTACAGCTTACGGTCTACACTTAAAGTCGCCGAAAGTTCAAGAATCCCACTCTTCTGTTCTGCCCTTTCCACACTTACGAACTCCAAAGAAACTTAAATTTAGCAAGAATTTCTTCCCGCGACCGTTCACGAAAAATAATCGGCTCTGTCCTAGGCAATAGGGTTTGTCCACAGCCGGGCATATTCATGACAGAGTCAGTTTAGGGCAGTAAAGTTGTCAACAAAGTTCCTCGACTCTTACAACTCCCTTCTAAAAGAGCTCATTAGTGGCTTTTGACACAATGAAGCTTTAAATTACATACACACAAAAATTTTGTTACAAGGATGAGAGCAATGTGAATCTTCCCATTTCTTTTAAATTAGTAAAATTAATAGCCATAAATATATACACAAATATTACAATATATACATATATTACGTTTCCGAACACCTATACTATATGATCTTTTCAATAAATAACGTTATACACAAAATAAAATTATTCTAAAATATATGTATATACACCCCATCAATGAACACTTATCATAATTTATAAATTCTTCAATTAACATACCGGGTGTCCCAAAAATGACTGATGGATTTTAAAATTCAATAACTTGCAAACGGTGACAGCTATTTAAAAAAATTTTGCAGAAGGTTTATGTATAATGTCAGGAGTTTTTTTTACCGTATTTTTTTATTTTAATTCGCATCTCAAACAATAGGTGGCGCTGGCGGCGATTCAAGGCCAGGTCGACGCTTCACTCAACATTGATCATCTGGCCTTCAATTGCCGTCAGCGCCATCTATTATTTCAGATGCGAACTAAAATAAAAAAATCCCGGTAAAAAAAACTCCTGACATTATACATGACCCACCTGCAAAATTTTTTTTAAATAGCTGTCACCAATTGCAAGTTATTGAATTTAAAAATCCATCAGTCATTTTTGGGACACCCGGTATATACACAAATAATACTCAAATATTTTCTAAAATATACACAGCTTTCCTTTCATAGCAAAATATTTCATATATAAAACCAATAATAAGAAAAATTATAAATAATTAAAATCCATTTAAAATATCTTCCACCAACTGGCACTATAAAACATTACCCTCATACTATCATAATATTACTACACCTTAGCACTGTCGTACCAATAGTATTCATAAGCACTGACGTACTATATAGTTATACTCAAAAATAAATTTTCTTTAATGTCAAAATATGAAATAAAATCGTAAAAATCTCGATACATTCATCACAGATATAGTTTAAATACTTATATGTATATACTTATATTGGGAAGTCACATTAATAAAAAGCTCTCACCTTGCACCTCCTTCCCGAAAGCATCTTACCGACGACGCCAATAAACTTCCGACTTCGTAAGTTCATAAATTAGTTCACTTCTAAATACACTAATCTTTAGAATATTAACCACATATAAGGTCTTGAATGAACAACACACTCTACAATTTCCACATTTATTTTATCACGACTCAAATCATAAAATAAACCGCGTACTTTCACTATATAAAAAAAAACATCACTATTGCATATCTACATTCTACACACTACAGCTTACGGTCCACACTTAAAGTCGTCGAAAGTCCACAGCCGGACATGTTCATGACAGAGTCAGTTTAGGGCAGTAAAGTTGTCCACAAAGTTCCTCGACTCTTACATACTTAAATCCGTTAATTTTTTTTCTATTAAAAGAAAAAAAAAACGGAAAATTTAATTATAATTATAAAGACAGTGACGATCTGTCTCTAAACGGGTTTAAACGATGTTTCTTTTTTACTGAGGTATTTAAGGTGGAATCAGCTTCTGTTAATTGTTGTCTCTTTGTTTCATTAAATAAGATTTGAACATTTGAAAATTATTCTAAAATGAACTAAGCCAACAAAATCTTTGTTTCCCGGTATTTTTTTAACAACGATATAAGAAAATGATTATAAATAAGAGATTTTAAATATCACGTTTAAATCTAATGTAATTTTCATTAAATTTTTTTTCTCTTAGTAATATTTATATGAAGAAATATTTTTATTATTAGAAAAGAAATATTATTATTTGCTCTGTCTTAGTATTGGCAACAAAAGTTTTAAAAAATCATCCCGAAATATAAATCTCTCATGTACGTGTAAATATGGTTTTTAATTTAAACTATTTAATAATTTGTTATTATTTTCATATTTGAAATTGGACGTCACTTCTCACATTTACTGCTTTTAACGCATATCAAAAAATTGATTATTTTATAATCTTATTGCTTTTTTAATGTACTTCGTAAAGATATATACTTATTTATATATATATATATATATATGTGACGATTTAAAAGTTAGGAGCCAGAGACATCAACGCCGGATTTCCCATTCACAGCAGAGAAGTCATGGCCACCGAGGAAAATAAATAAATAGATGTAGAGAATCCAAATAATAACACATTGGCTGCTGTAAGTTAATTTATTTAATCCGTAATCATGAGAAAGGGAAAAGCTCCTTTTGCAAACATTCCATCATTATTTCAGCGAGCCGTATTCATCGAAGAAGAAAAACCCCCAAGAATCCACCTTCTCAACTCGAGGCTTCCCCTTTTAAATCTAAAAAGAAAATTCTGGAACATTCTGTAATCTCAAACCATCATTCTTTTTTGCAAACAGAATTCTTGTCCAGCCACGAGACTATTTTCCACAGACGATAAATAAATTAAAAAATATATATATATTATTTAACCAATTTATAATCGACTCAGGATTTCTTAGGCAGACGATTTTTGTAAATGATTAATCTTAAGAGAAAAAGAAAAGAAATGAATTTATTAATATGCACACTATCAAAGGTTGACGGCGGAAAAATAAATAAATAGATAAAATAAAATAATGATATTTTTTTAAAGGTATGGTTTTGGAATAAATTCAATAAGACTTTCTTAAAAAGGGTTGATAAAAACATAGAAAAATGAATTTTATTTGGAATATTAAGAAATAAAAATTTAATTAAGACTATTTTTAATTTAGAGCCATCTTTTTGAATTTACGCATACTGGAATAATGTTTTTAAGGCAAATTAAGAACTTATATCGTCTGCATAAAGATTAACAGATTAGATTTAGAAAGATGATTTTAATTGAATAATTTGAAGTAAGTACGGAACATTATTAAAAGAAAATTAAGATAGTATAAAGGTTAGTTTGGGCGAAAATTTTTTTAATTTGTAATATTATCCCCCCTCCCCAAAACTTTGTATGAAATTTATAGTTAAAAGAACTACAAGTTCAGACAACAGAAATTTAATAATTTAGAAAAGTTAAATTTTGGAATAAACTGTCAAACTCAGGAAGCCAAGAGCTGGAAGAAAAGAAAATTAACGCAATATAAAATATATTAGCGATTAAAAAAAGATAGTTAAGAGAAAATTAATCCGAATTAAATTTAGGTAGGAGCATTTCCCTGAAAGAAATACAATAATGTTACAACATCACTTACCATTTGTAAGTGCATAGGAGATAATACATACAATAACGGTAAATAAGTTATGAATATTAATAAGCAAGAGACATTAAAGATATAATAAAAACAATAAGAAATCTCTTTCATTGGAGTTTATAGAATTTCAGTGACTTAATTAGTAGTAATTTCAGTTCAGAAATTAAATTTGTTAGTATAGTCCTTGTAGTAAACATAGTCTTTAAAGGCTACAATAAACGTTCTTCTCAAACTTAGTTGACTACATACAGTCATTCAAATCAAAAGTCTCTAATAGTGTTTTTAAAAATACAATTCTTCAATGTAGTTCACTAGTAAATTGTATATTTTTTGTAAATCTAGTTTTAATCTTTGGTTTTTATCTTACATTGGAATCAACATCTTTCAATAATATATCAATTTTTCAATAATAAATAGCATCACTCTCAATATCAATAATAAATAATATAGAAAAATTTAAATAATAACAATAACAACAATAATAAGTAATAGTATCATAAGACTCCATATCCTAATATTTCTCAATAAGAGTATAATTAATACTAAACTTCATTATAGAAATCATAATAATAATAGTAAAACAAGAGTATAATCAAAAGAAAATATCAATATTTGTTTATTATTGATAGGGAAAATATTGGTTGAGGATAAAAATAATTACATAGCAACTAAATAATTTTCTTATCTTCTAATAGTATAAGAAAGTATTTTTTACTAGCCGAAAATATAAATAAAAAAAATCATAATAATTCCAAAATCCAAATAATATTAAATCTAACTATTTAGAAAATGGACTCTCAACCAGTATTTCCTTACAATAATTCCTCTCTGATACTCTTTTACAAAATTGTCAAATTTGGTTATAAGTTTTCAAATGCCAAATGTAGAATAATGTTTTATCTACACATGGTTTATAAACTTTAATAATAAAATACAAATAGGAATAAAAGGTGTCATTCTTAATTGAGAAATGGAAATAAAAATAGTGTGCTTTTTTGAAAAACTTTTAATATCTGTAGTTTTCACAATCACTGAAAATCACATATTATGTTATAGGTTTGAGTACAGTCATCAAATTTTATAAATGTTATCACATAATGTCTGCTGAATAAATAGAGTAATACTAATGTCAAATAAAAGAGTAAATATAGTTAGACTTATATACACTTAAAATTAATTTATCAAAATCAATTTGAAAGCTTTTACAATCAAAGTGTACACCTTATGCCTGCATAAGGAGCCCAATTTAACCCCAAAAACAAGTAATATTCTTGTTGCGCACCAAGAACATACCTGCTAATGTTGAAAATTATGGTGATAAAATATTTAAAGAATAAGAATTAAAATTTAATCTACTGTCTTGACTTTAGTTTGATCTAGTGATTGTGATTGTATCTGAGGATTTGTTTGTTTTTTGGGCTGCTCATGAAACAGTTTAAAATCTTCGGAAGAAAAATAGGGTCTTAATTTAGAAACATGCACAATAACGGAATTCTGTCCCGTCTCATAATTAAATTTATCTATTTCATAAGTTACATCAGAAAGTTTATTTATAATTTTGTATGGTTCAGAGAAAGTAGGTTCTAATTTTCGAGTGTTAGGGTATTTAAATTCTTCATAAATTACAGATTCTTGTATTTTTAATGGGCATTCGACAAAATTTCGATCATAGAGTCTTTTACTTTTAAGGTGAAATTCATGAGTTCGCGCTTTCGCAATTTTGAGGGCTTTGTCTACTGGTGTTGTATACATTTTAACTGCCTCACACAGAACCATTACCCACCTTTAAAAAAAAATCTGAATCAGAATTATCGTGAAATTGTGACTATCTTCAGCTGTTAACTTTAACCAGAAATTTTATCTAATAAAATAGGAATTGTAAATATCATAGTTATACCTTAAATTGGGATCAACTTTTAATTCTGTTATTTTATAGATCATAAACAGATTCAAAAATTTTAATTATAGGTAATTTCTTACTTAAAATCACAAAATTTACTGAAAAAAATAATCATATTTATCAGTCAAAATTCTAGCAACAGCCTTGCACAGTTCCATCTTTCTTACTGAATTTAAATAAATTATAAGAATCCGGGAACCAAAGCTCACTGTAACCAGAAATTCTAATAAATAAAAGGAAAAACATAAATGTTAACTTAATTTTCAGCTCAAATGTCTAGTTGTAGGAACATTATCATGAAAATACTGCATTCTGAGAATAGTTCTTGATAACAAACAAATATCAATAAATTAGAAAATGTACTTTTTAAAAAATAACTTGAGCTTCTAAGTTCTTTTATACTTCATTATTATTACGAACTTATCTTTAAACGTGCATAAAAATATCATAATAATCTTTAATATGCAACAGTAATTGTCTAACAATACCATACTCTTCAATTTAATCCTTAAGAACAAAAATGTTTCAATCTCCAACACATAATGATGATAATAATAATACTCATAAATAGGTAAGTAAATAAAATTCACACACAAATAATCAAATAAATAAACCTGACAAACAGAGAATAATTAATTTAAATAAATACATAAAAAGTATACAAATAATAATAATCAAAACACTACGAAAAAATTCTCACCGAAATCCTATTGTGCTCAACTATCTCGAAAAATATTTGTCTATTCACCAATTTACAAGAAATGGTCTTGTAATTATTATTATTTTTTCTTTTTTTTCATCGTCACGAGGACTACTTTTTCTCGACTATGAAAGAAACGATCTCAATCATCATGGAACACACAAGCAAACTCAAAGCAAGCACTAATTCTTTCAGATTAGTATCTTTCCAAGCATAGTTGTGAAGTTCTTTAGAAAGAACATTTTTTTTTTACTTTAATTAAGTAAGAAATTACGGCGATTTTGGCACAAGAACATTCACGAGAAGTCGATTATCGGCGATTCACAAACCTATCATCAATTCGTTCCACAGCCGATTTCATTAGCAAGCCGAAAATTTTCTTTAAATATCCGAAAAAGGCAGCACAGATAAATAATCCTGTCGGACTTTAGAGTTTATTGTGACGATTAAAAAGTTAGGAGCCAGAGACATCAACGCCGGGTTTCCCATTCACCGCAGAGAAGTCATGGCCACCGAGGAAAATAAATAAATAGATGTAGAGAATCCAAATAATTACTCATTGGCTGCTGTAAGTTAATTTATTTAATCCGTAATCATGAGAAAGGGAAAAGCCCCTTTTGCAAACATTCCATCATTATTTCAGCGAGCCGTATTCATCGAAGAAGAAAAAACCCAAGAATCTACCTTCTCAACTCGAGGCTTCCCCTTTTAAATCTAAAAAGAAAATTCTGGAACATTCTGTAACCTCAAACCATCATTCTTTTTTGTAAACAGAATTCTTGTCCAGCTACGAGACTATTTTCCACAGACGATAAATAAATTAAAAAAATATATATTATTTAACCAATTTATAATCGACTCAGGATTTCTTAGGCAGACGATTTTTGTAAATGATTAATCTTAAGAGAAAAAGAAAAGAAATGAATTTATTAATATGCACACTATCAAAGGTTGACGGCGGAAAAAAAATAAATAGATAAAATAAAATAATGATATTTTTTGAAAGGTATGGTTTTGGAAAAAATTTAATAAGACTTTCTTAAAAAGGGTTGATAAAAACATAGAAAAATTAATTTTATTTGGAATATTAAGAAATAAAAATTTAATTAAGAATATTTTTAATTTAGAGCCATCTTTTTTAAATTTACGCATACTGGAATAATGTTTTTTAAGGCAAATTAAGAATTTATATCGTCTGCATAAAGATTAACAGATTAGATTTAGAAACATGATTTTAATTTAATAATTTGAAGTAAGTACGGAACATTATTATAAGAAAATTAAGATAGTATAAAGGTTAGTTTTAGCGAAAATTTTTTTAATTTGTAATATATATGACGCGATTTTCAATAATTTTTTTAACGTCGCCTCAATAAAATTCTGAAAGAAACAGATACGTATTTAATTTCAATTTGTAAGGTTGTTTTCTGTTTATAATATTCATGCGAGAATAAATTTTTAACTAAACGAAATATTATTCTTTGCACTTTTTTAACTATCTGTTACACTTTTAAATAATAACCTTTTCAAAAGTATAAAAAAATATCTGTTGAAATGCTGAAGATTTGAATTTAAAATCTGAAAAAAAAAAAAATCTAATAAAATAGTCAAAGAAAAAAAACAAATATAGTCTGCACGTCGCAAGTTTCAAATAAGTAAAAAAAGAGAGAGAAAGAAAGGAAAAATTATGCTATTCCTCTTTCTAGTTTTTGCTTCCATAAACTTTTTCAGAGGAAGGATTTTGGTTAATTTTGACACTAAATATCTATTAAAATAATTCTTCGAATTTAAAACTGTCTGCCTCAACTTTTTATCAAAAATTTCTATATAATATCATAGATTCATATTTTTGTGTGTAGTTTTTTTTTTATATTAGTAAATAGACCAGGAAGAGACAGCACCTAAAGGTATGAAAACATAAAGGATTAAAACAGGAAAACACAGTAATAAACCTACGAGTCAACCGTTAAAATAGGGTTTTCAGGTGTTTTCCACTAAGATATGATTTGGCAGACCGATAACGTTTTAATTTACGAATCGAGTTTTTGCTAAATCTGAAATTTTAGTAGTGCATTCATGAGGTGATTGTTTGTACTGCCACCTGTCCGTCTAAAAGAAACACTTACGCTCACAAAAAAAGTTATTGACAGCGATGACGACAGTGTTAGTTACTCCTTTTTAAGAATAGAAAGATACACGTGTTACATTTTTCTTGAAATATTAATGATATAGAATTACCCTATTGCAATAGACAGATATATTTTCTTAGTAAGTGCACTTAAAAGTGCTTTTTTGGGGGGGGGGGGAGATACATAAAGAAATGAAAGAAATAACGATGAGGAACATAAAAAGTAGACACTATAAAAGGACATTATTGGATTACATTAAATTTTTCCATAAGAAATGGTTAGCTATACGTAATACAAGGCTTTTGTTATTTACTAGTTTTATTGATTCTTTTTTTAGTTAATTGTAGAATTAATTGTAGAGAGGCAAATAAATAAATAAAAGCAGCAATAATTAATTTAAATTAAATAATCATAAATATGCTTTATTTTAATTCTAGTAATTTTTTATCAATTAATTTGTGCATCATCAAAATTTTGCAGACATATTCCCTAAATATTTTCATTCATTCTCATTTTCCAAATGGCAACGTTGAAATTTAATATCAAAATTGTTCAAAGTGCTAAGTATCTATTTAAATGCAGATACAATTTGACACGCTTGCATTATGAATTTCCCTCGTATAATAATATACCGCCATTTAAGCTAAGTACATGAAAGCTAAACTATAACTAATGTAACATCCTAAAAGTATCTGAATAAATTCAAAGGTTTATCTGTATTGTATAACTGATTCGAAACAAACGTGTAAAATCAATCAACCATAAAAGTGTAATTTATGATGTTTTACTAAAAGCTGAATATAGTGTCTTAAAGCTAAAGTATAAAAGGAATATTTGACAGTAATTTGAAATAATATGTATAAGTTGTTCTAGAAAGACTGGTTATCAAATGCTGTAAATAACAATAAATGAATAAGTACTTTAAAGAGACAGGTGCTTTTGTTTTTTATTATTTGAATAACAAAATTAAATTTCTCAGACGTTCTATACAGTATGCCCATTCTCACCGGTGGCCAATGGCTAATTTCTAAACCGTTAATCATAAACATATAGTTCCAATTGCAAAAATGCTTTTAAAAATGTAGAAAAATTTTTTTTAAGCTATTTAAGTAAAAAAATTGTTAAAAAAATTACAAAAAATTAAATTTTTATACGGTTTCCATGTCTTATAAGCGATAATTAGTAAAAATTTTCCATCTCTTTAACAAGCAATACAAAAAAGTTCCCATTCATCTATTATTAAAGTTGACAGCGTTATGAAACTTTAAATTTCATGACTTAAACCATTTTTCTGTAACTGAAAACGGATAAGTTTTACTAAGCTTTAAGAGCTTTAAGGAGGAGAGGCTGTTGCACGCCTCTGCCATACATTTCCATGCAATTCCAATTCATCGGTGAGATAATTGTATACATATAACTCAAAAATGAGATACTTGATTCTCCTTTAATTAAAGATGTATTTTAAACAATTATTTACAAAGAAATATTAAATACAATTAAGTTGCCTTTACAAATAAGTGAAGTTAAAATCTTCATGCTTCACGACACCGCGATCAATCGTTCACTCATCACGAGAGCCGGAAGCTAACTGACTTCATCGCCAGTTTTCCAAGCTACAGCTAACCAGTCCAGTTATGTTGCTGTGTGTTGCCATCTATTGGATGAGTTTGAAGTTACAATTCGTTAAATATTATCAAATCACACAATGCCCACAATATCTGGCAGCTACTGCAAGTAGCCCTCTCATAGCAATTGCTGAGAGAAACAAACAGAACAACGGATGGAACGTACAGATCTGGAAGCTGCAATCTGAAGTGGAGGTTTCACTACTGGGATCTCGATCTCCCGAAGCGCATCTGTCACTGTGCTTGGAATGTTCTCTTCCAGAGTAAAACCTGTCCACTGGCATCATAACATCTTTTCCGTCTTTTTGAATTCTGAAGTATTCATATGACCTGCTAATGACCAAAAATGGTCCGTCATACGGTGATCCCAAAGGTGCACGCACAGCATCGTAGCTTATAAAATACATGGGTACATTGTGTCAAGTCCATTGGAAAGAAGAAGCGAATTTGCTTTTGCACCCTAGTTGGTATAGGACGTAGCTGAAACATAAAGTGTTTAAGTGATTAAATATAGTCAGAAGCATCGATATCGTTGTCAGTAGATAAAAAACACACCTGGTAAACGTATCGTTTGTCCATATATTAGAATCCGTATTATTATCCGCATATTAGAAGGTATGCATCTTAAGTCTTGCCGGAATGGGACTCGTAATCCCAATAAAACGGTTGGAAGTATCTCCGTTCGCCGATCTGTCAGGTATGCTTTAAGAGCAGCTTTTAAAGTATGATGCCACTTTTCAATCATACCGTTTGACTGAGGGTGATAAGAACAAGTGTGAATATGTTTAGAACGTAACAAGTTGGCCAAAGAACGAAAAAGATGCGATTCAAATTGACGGCCTTGATCATTTGTTATGATTTTGGGTATGCTTAAACGTGCAATTCAAATTTTATAAAATGCACTAGCAACAGTCTCCACTTCGATATTTTTAAGATGCTCAGCCTCCACCCAACTAGTATATCTATCAATAATTGTAAGACAATATGTGAAATTTTGAAAAATTGGGAGAAAGCCGATTAAATCCAAATGAATATGAGAAAAACGCTGATTTTCGACCGGACAATTACTTATTGTAGCTTTGGTGTGAGTCAAAATTTTAACTAGCTGGTATGGATGCACGTCTTGGATCATTTATCACAATCAGCTTAAATATTAAGCCAAACAAAACGGTCAGTGATAAGTTTAATGGTAGATTTACGACTGGGATGAGAAATGTTAAGCAAGGCGTCGAAAATATTTTATTTGCTGAGCTAATGGGATAAAAGATCTGTTTTTTTTTTTTTTTTTTTTCAGTAGAGTGTCACATTAAAGTTTCACAGAACTATCGGGCATTACGAATTTACTGAGCTTAAGCGATGATGAATTATCTGCTAAGTATGTGCGTAAATCACTATCTATGGTCAGATCTTCAGCCATCCGCTCAAAGTTAATTAGAGTGGGGAAAGTTTTAGTTTCGGTTGCAGAGCGCGTCGGTTGGTATGTTGTCAGTGCAATGAAGTCAACATATTTTTTTCCTGTTCCATGTGTACTGATAATAACTTTGAGGCACTATGCAAATTGCTTAAGTGAAAATGACGCCACATTTAAAGTAAAACGATCATTTACTTAGTTAGTACTAAACTTTTTAACACAAATGCGTCTAAAAAACGTAAATTACAGGAATTTTTACTCTTTGGCAAGGAAATTAGTATCTGAAGTAAGAGTGAAATGTTTACATGCGAAGATGTTGACAATGGTGACTTTAAGTTATGAGTGAACTTAAAATGCCATTTGAAAAAAAAAAAGATATTGAGATTTTTATTTTGTTCGTTTGACTTGGGAATGCCACGAATAAGAGCCTCAATTGACAACTTCATAACTAATCTTGCAATTAAAGTTTAACAATTTGGACAAGTGAGTTTTATAGAAATAGTATTTTGTTAATTTTAGATTAAAATAACATTTATTTGTGAGTTAGACTAACCAATGTAAGATGCATTTTTTGTAGTAAACTATACTGTAAGTTTATTATAAACCAATGAAACAATGCCTTTGTAACCCAGACAGCAAGAGATGTCAAATCAGTTAGGCCGTCTATCTGATTTATCGGCGGGATATCGGCAATCGCATTTACTGGCATTATTATGATGTCAATAGCTCATACTCTTTTAAAGTAGGAAAAAGAAATCGCAATAACGTATCGATTTGGCCTGATGATTTTTACTCCTAAAATTTACATCGGCCAACTTTATAAGCCGACTAATTCCTTACAATTTTTATCCCCCACTAACATTCCCTAAAAGTTTCTGTCAATTTATGAATCACGTGACTTCCCGCGCTCTTTCAAGGTCTTTTGTCTCCCACTTTAGCCAATCCCTCAAAGTTCATTCTTTATCTGTTGCAAGCAAGGTCATTTTTAACCAGTCGGAGAAGGGACAGTGTACTGCGAAGAAGTCACGTGAAGTGAGTGAGTATAAGTTTTTTTTCGAATTTTCTTCAGAAATTAGTAAGTTTTCATCTTTCAAAAATACACGATCGCTCAATGTGAATCAAAAATATATCTAAGAATCAGAAGGAAATGATGCACTATTTTTATGGAATTGCAAAGAATTATTCTTTCTAAAATGTAAAAAATAGTTTTAATAAACAGAAAGAAAAATATATATATTTCAAAACAATAGATTTTCTTGCATTTTAAATGAATAAATTAAAAATAAAGAATATTAGATAATTAAATTAAAACATTAAAGAACAATTGGCCTTTTTTCCACATTTCTTCACTTCAGAATATGGTAAAACATATTTGAAATTTTTTTTAAATATTTCTCCTTGAATGCGCAGACAGGATACAAATACAGAATAGGTTTTGTCTCGCAAAATTATAATTCCTATAAAATAAGAAAAACCTTAAAAATGGGAATATATTTTTTTCCCTTTTTTTTTTATTTATATAGAAAACCTAATAATTATAAACAAATTTCGATGCATTTTAGGATATAAAATAAAGTTTTCTTTCTTTTATGAATTTATTGCATTGGAGAAAGTGTGAAATATCTTAGTTTATTATTTGTTTAGATCTGACTAAAATCTTTTATGCTATAAATTCTTTTGATAATTAGAAAAAAAAAAAACCTTTTGACAGATTTTTTAAAAGTGCGATGGTAGTTCTATCATTTCAATGCATCAAGTGTTTAATCATTCTTTGAAAACAAACCCTATTAATATTCAAAATTTTAGCTATTATGTAATATATTTCATGTTCAATTTGTTCAATAAATCCCCTAAGGTTATTTAGACTTTATATTGAATTATTGAAGTTGAGAAAGAACATTATGCTCTTATTTATCAAAATATTTTAAAAAATATGAATGACTATTCATCATTCCTGAAATTCAGCACATAAAATTTCTTTTAATATCAAAACATCTTTTGTTAAATTTGTCGGGTACTGAATTATTATTTTTTTTAAATGAAAACTTACTAGTTTTGTAGAAAATTCGCTAAAAATTTTATATTCGCCTATCACTTTTACGCGTACACTTAAAAAAAAAAAAAATCCAAGTCATAGAATAGATTAATATTTGCCATGGAGAGATATCTTGTAATTTTTTAATATGCATAAATTTCTTTTAATATAAGTTTTAAAGGTTTTTCACAGCTAGTAAACAGCAAGAACAAGAGGGTAGCAAACCTTGAAAGGGGTGGAGGGTACGGAGTAGATTTTCGGGTGACGTTCTAGTGACAGCTCGTATGAATACCTATTAGGAGAAAGCATTTAAGTTATGCTGTAAATTCCACGAAGTGTTTGCAATAAGACAGGTCCACAGAAGTAATGAAAAACACCAGTAGTGTCTCTTCGAAGTTCTTTATTAGGATACGCAGGAATGAGCGGAGACTTATACTCCTCAGGGAGTGACCCCTTGGAAACACAATTATGAAGGCTACATGAGGCAAGAGGTCCTTACTGGACAGTAGTTAAAAATCCAAGAGAAGTTACAATCAGTACAGATGTTGCTTAGCGATTTGGCTTGCGGTTTTCGCCAAAACTCTTTGTATAATTGCCGACCTTGGCGATAATTATGAAGAGAGAGACAGAACACATTGTTAAGTATACAGCCAATTGATAACCTGTAAATTATGGGAGCAGGCACAAAAGGGTTAATAGATTAAATTCGTGAGAACTGCATCAGCTCTCAACGGACGATGCGAAACCATCTGCTTACATTTACATATTATGCTCTAAATCAAAGGGACGCACCCACGAAATAATTTGCAGGACAAAATGTTTATGAAGAGAAGGAAATCGTTAGCAACTGTACAAAGATTAGATTTTATTTTAGTTATTGAAATCGCAAAGATAATTTTCAACGGAATTATGAGAAGCGCAGATTGAAAGGAATTGCTTTTCTTTTATTTTATTTCAGTTAGCCGTTACATCAGAAAATTCATGTAAGAGAAAAGAATTAATGAAAGCTTTTCCATGCTTAATAGAATATTAAACTGTGGGAAAAGAGCGCAATGAATACCTACTTCCTAAATTATAAAGATTAACTAAAAAGCAATTTTATAAAAGGAATTATTTTTAACCCCAAAAACTATATATAATGGAATCTCCATTATATATAATCACCCCCACGACACGAAAACAAGCTGTAATGAGTACATTACAGCGTAAAATAATGGCTGAATCTCTCTGCATCTGCACATAGTATTCATTAACCTGCATACCAAGAAGAATATATAAAAATAAACATTCAGAAAATAAGTATATAAGTATATAGATATATAAGTATACATATATCATGTCTCCATTATGCATGTATATAAGCATGCCAGTAAAAAAAATTGGTACCAAAATTTTTTTTAAAGTAATTAGCTGAGCTCAGTCTGACTTCTGGTTAGTTAAAATTCCGTGTGCACACTTTCTTTCCTTTTTTTTTAAATTTCAATTCCAGAAGATTATTTTATATAATATTTGAAATACTTATTCAAATAATGCAATTCTTGTGATTGCACATATGTTGGTTATACTCCAACTTCTATAATTAATTTGAGACATGATGATTAAAATATTGCAAAACAACACAAATATGTAGATAAAATATGCAGGGAATACAAACATACACTGGATTTTAAATTTCAAAATTTTAAATGAGAAACTAATGATAATGGAAGAAAAAATATTGAGGCACAAGAATTTTGTACATTGCAGTATATCATTGCCATACACTTAAAAACAAATCATGTAACAATATCTCCCTGAATATTATAAGCCAACAGTACTTTACCAAAAAAAATAATGTTTTAAAAGTTAAACTCTTATAAAATATAACTAAACTTAATTTGAAACCATTTAGAAATAAAAATCTAACATGGATTTTATAACCTGGAAAACAGAACGATTAAAGATTGCATGAGTGTGTGTAAGGTTTTTGCATGTGTGTATAAGGTTTTAAAGACCTATCTGTTCAAATACAGATGTACAGATGAAACTGCATGCAAGTACGAGAATCTGAAAAAAATTTGATGCAGCAATGAATACCGACTGAATAAGAATGCAATGCAACTAGGAAACAATCTCATTGAAAGAAATCAGTTAACTACCCAGAGAGAAAGATACCGAAAAAAAATTTAGAAAAAAATGTCACAGAAAATTTTTCCTGATGTCAAAAGTGAACAGAAATATTAAATTGAAATATCTTATGTGCAACATGAGTGAAGCACATAAAACAGAATGACAATTTAAACAAAGAGAAAAACTGGACGACCTGGAATCCAAACAATGAATTAAAATGTTTACTTGACTACACATGTGTATGTATGTAAGAATTTTTTTTAATGTACCAGAAAACTACAATGAGGAAAAGTGTTTTGTGTATGTTGTTTATTTTTTTTTTAAACCTTCTTGGCAACTAAAGAATGTGAATGTAAATTCACTGAACAAATGTGTTGTGTGAATCTATGAACTAAGGTGTATCTGTTCTATGAACTAATGTGTAAGAAAAAAAAACAAAACAACTGTGTAGATAAAGAAAAACAGAGATCGAAATTTTTTTATAAATGCATGAAATTAGCTCCCTGTGCACGCATAGAATTGAAAAGTACGATGAACTAGTGTTAAAAGTCAATGAACAAAGAATCGCAATGAACTAATGTGTGTATTTACTATGAACAAAAACTCTACACCTGCACCTGGAACGAAGATAATGCACATATCTCCAGAAAATGTAGACGAAGTGTAACAAAATGGCTTAAATTGTAATTAACCAGTGACCTGTGAACTAATTTAGACATCTGCAAAAAAAATATTATCAATATCTAACCTCAATTAATAAAAAAATTTTGTGAACGTCATGCAAGAAAGAAATGAAAAGCAATAATTTTAAAAGAGGACGCTAACGCAATATCCGGACAGTGTGTGTATAAAACAAAAAACAAAACAAAATGCAAGGAACTTCTGGCTTAACTCCTAACCAGCTACCCTGACCTATGTGTTATACCTCTATGAACTATGTGAAAAAGAACTGCCGAATATCACATTAGCTACAGAGTAAAAAATTACCTGTGTACCTGTAAAAAATACAGGAACATGAACAGCGAAAATGCCTGTGACCGTGTACTGTAGAATTATAATGCAATCTCGTTGAATGTGATAGATTTCCTATCCTTGACTTTATTAACCTTAAAATAACGTATCTTTGTTTTATTATTATTTTAAATAACAAGGAATCTACAGGTAGATAACCAAACCAATGAATTACGGGTGTGTAACTTTACAAGTATGCGTGTAAAAGTGAAGTAACAATAACATGCAAGTAAGTGATAGCTGCAGATAAAGTACTATTAATGCTTATAGTAGAAGAGTATTTAAAAGAAATGATGTATCACTGACCAGAGAAAATACCCAAACTGCAAAAACTAGAGCCAACCTGTCACATCTCTGACCAACGAAAAAAAAAAAAAAAAAAAACGTAAACCAAATTTAATATGGAGACACCATCCATGTTTAAACAATACTGTGAAATATTATAATGCACCTTTAAAGAAAATAACCGAGAAAAAATCTGGCCTAAACCTCAAAATGAATATGAGATAAATGAATAACAAGGAGTATGAATTCCTATAATTTGAAAAGGGAAGGTGTTGCAAGGCAAAAAGAAAATCTCCCAGACTATATGACTATCAACCATAAACTTACAGATAGCCTATAATAAATAAGGAAAAAATAACAGGGGAAAAATGTTAATACAAATACCCGTTGCAAATCAGCTTGACATGTGTAACATTGAATTGAAATTATTAAAATGTATTTAAAAATAAAGTGAAGTAATGTGTGAATGTATCGTCAGGTTAAGTGAAATAATAGTACAACGTTATACCTAATTACAAAGTAATTGTTATTTTAACGAGGGAAGGATTCATATCACATGACAAAAGTGTAAAGATGTAAACACATGACATGGGAGTGTTGTGTGTTATTGTGTTTTTTCATGAACCAGATTTGAGAAAACAAGTAAAAGTCGTGTACAATCCTCAACCAGAGAAACAAGAGAAAAAGGAAGGAACCACATGACCTAATATGTTGCACGTGACCGAGTGTATATAGAAAAAAAGCAAAAACAATGTGATAGTGTAAGAAATCGCATGACCTTGTGTAAAAAAAAAAAAAAAAAAAAAAAAAAAACATGAAAGACAAAATGTGTGTAAAAGAAATCACATGACCTGGTATCTAATATACCTTGACCTAGAGAAAAGCACATGACCTTGTGTAAAAACACATGAATGAAAAAAAATGTGTGTAATAGAAATCACATGACCTGGTATCTGATATACCTTGACCGAGAGAGAAACACATGACCTTATGTAAAAACACATAACTCTAAGTTGAGGAAAGTAAAAAAAAAATGTAATTATACTGTCAAAAGTCCTTTTAAAGTTAAAATTTGATTGAGAACCCAAAAACATTAACACCATGAAAAAAATGTATTAAATGTGGACAATGTAGCCTCTTTAACAATAGAGTTGAAATGTTGTTAACGTTAACTGCATTCCTGTTACTGCAAAACAAAACACTAAAGGGGAAAAGAAAGGGTGTGTTTGATTGTGTAAATATGTTTAAAATGATTGTGTACACCAACGCGAAACATCCAAAACCAAGTGAAAACAAAATTGACGACCCGCATCAAAATTTTCACTCTTACATGCCTTCTTTCTATTACTCAACCATCTGTGCACTTGATAGCCGAATAAGAAAAAGAAATAAGAATGCATCTGTACACAAGATTAATGTTTAGAAAACTTGTTAAAATTTAAAGTGTAACAGAAAATCAGAGGGAACAAAATAAAAAAAATACGTAGAAAAGAAACTGTGACAGGTTGAGATACACTATTCAAAAAGTATTTAGACCCTGTATTTAAATTAAAAAAAAAAACAGTAACAGGTAAGATTTAATTATGCAACCATGTACTTTTTTTAATAAAAAACAAGAAAACAATGCTGTTGTGTTATGTTAAATAAGCAGAAAATCTAAAGCAATGTTACTCTAAATAAAAGTTTTTGATTGTTTGCCTCATACATTATTCTAAAAAAAAACTTACCAGTGTAATACAAAACAATATTACTATAATATCTTCAAGAATCTCTTTACCAAATATTAGATGCTAAGACCTTTACGCATTACGAACAAAAACATCTACCCAAAAATATGAAAACATATAAAACTAACTGACATTATTTATATAAAAACATAGACACCACACAAATAAACTTTTACTTTTCACTTTTTTTTTTCTTTTTTTAACACACATTGCTATGAAGAGGCTGGTAAGTGAAATAAACTATCATGGATCTGATACTTGTTTATGATTAACTGTTTATCCGTACACACTCTAAGAAAGGAGTAAATTAAATCAAAGTGTCATTTGTGTTTAGGAGAGTTATAAAACAAGACAGTAAACTGTGATAAAAAAAATGTCTAAAAATGTTAATAAAGTATAGACTAGCTTATGGAATATTATCTCTTTCATGTAAATTAAAAAAACTTTCAATCTAAGGAATATTGACTCAAGAAAAGCTTTTAAGCAAAATACAACGTGACAAACACATCCATTAAAACAATCATATAGCAGCCAAAGAAACAACAAATGAACCAGCATTATTGCACTTTAACACACTAAACAATTGTTAGAATAAGAATGCAATTCCTGGCCACCCCAAACAATAAAATTGTTTGTGAATTGAATCTATGTGTGTGTCACATTGTATGTGTTATGCGAACTTACATTTAACTACTAAGATATGCAAAAATCATCTTCTTCGATTATTTATTTATTTATTTTTTTACTTTTTAATCCATGACGAAATTATTAACTCTGTAAAAAAAAAAAAAAAAAAAAAAACAGCAAAAAAATCTTTTGATACCCTTTAGCATGTACGGATATGATATTAACTTACCTGTACCAAATATCTCACTTGAGTTATATAAATTTTAATCACTACATGATATAAACTTTAAGTAAGATGTAAGGTTACAATGTAACATGTGAACATAAAAAAATATGTCTGAAACACAAAATACCTGATCTACAACTGAAAAAAAACTTCCAAGAAAAATGATTTACAGTAATGTTATCTTAAGTAATCTCTTTTGAAAATTAAATTTTAAATTAATATATTTTATATTAAAAACAGTTTCTTTCAATCCAGCCTACTTTTGTGTGTGTCTGACATAGTAGAGTAAATAAACTGTGTGTATACAAATGAGTATGAATTTTCAAGGAAAAAACAATAAGATATTTCAAAAAAGTAAACAACTATACTACTTTTCACACAACAACGATAATAAAAATGTACACTTATTCGAAAAGAGATTTCAAAAAGTAGTTTGAATCTTTCGAAAATGTAAAAATAAACTAACATACTTAAACAAATATTTCGTAAAGACCACCAAGATTACTTATGCATAAAATAATACAGACTTACCTGACATACTACACAAAATTACAAATAATTAATAATAAACTAAAAAAAAAACGAATGAGTTTGATAAGTTTGAACACAAAGTATGTAAATTGAAAAGAAAACAGTGTGTTTATTAATCACAAGGGGGGGAGGGGGGGGGGAGGATTAATCTGCAGATTAATATGTACTTCTCTTTTATTTCTTATTTGTAAATTGCATGAGATACGTGTACACAACAATTTTTTCCTCAAAAATAACCTACTTTTCTTATTGTAAGGTATTCTTTTTTTTTTTTTTTTTTTTTTTTAAGAAACTGAAACACGTATTCCATAGCACTAACGATGAGAAAGCGGTCAATTGATTAGCACACACAAAAGCAGAATCAACAACACACGATGATGCCACTTGATGCACAGACGGCACGCGGAAAACGGGGGGCGCCCACACACTTTGGACACCCTTTTTTTTCACCAACAGCAGCTGATTTTCAAACGTTTTTTATTATGAAACGAACTCCGATAAACGAATCGCAGATAATTAGCACAGGCACCGAAGTTTTGCTTGACTGTGAGATCCTTGACCCTGTTTTTTTTACAGATACGAGTAATTGATGAAAGCATCGTATAAAGCGTTTTCCGTCGGAACTGCTGAACTTCAGATGAACTGATAATGTTTTTGGAGGATTAAAATGCGTCGTAAAATATTTAGAGTTTTTTTTTATATATATATTAGGAAGACTTGGGTCACTCCCTGGTCAATATACTGGTGTATCATAAAACTTCGCCTGGTCTTGAGCACCAAGACTTATACTCCTCAGGGAGTGACCCCTTGGAAACACAATTATGAAGGCTACATGAGGCAATAGGTCCTTACTGGACAGTAGTTAAAAATCCAAGAGAAGTTACAATCAGTACATATGTTGCTTAGCGATTTGGCTTGCGGTTTTCGCCAAAACTCTTTGTATAATTGGCGACCTTGGCGATAATTATGCAGAGACAGTAGAGGTCTGCACGGGCCCGGGCCTGGCCCGTGGCCCGAACCCGGCCCGGCGGAATCGTTTCCGATTTTCTAACGGGCCGGGCCGGCAGATTTAGAATAGTTTTTTCAACGGGCCGGGCCGGGCCGGCAAAAAAATTGAACGGGCCAGACAGGCCGGGCCGATAAAAAAAAAATTTCGGGCCTGCCGGCCCGTTCTGAAGATTTAAGCAGAAACGATAAAATATGAGCTATTTTCAACGAAAATGGTTTTAACGAGAATAAGTATAAATGTGGCCATACTAGTTTGACAGCGTCAGTATAAAAATGCACAGTGTATCGGCATTGGAGAATTACATTATGTGTAACCCATTTTAATATTTTTTTAGCTGACTCATGCCGGTCCGAGATCACGCTTACATTATTTTTCTACAAATAGACTGGCCGAACCGGTGCTAGACTTAATTATTGGCAGAAAATATGATTTGTAAAATTATTAACAGCCATAAAGAACTTATGTTAGCTTAGTCTTCGGATATATACTTCTTGATGATTTTTAAATTAATTTCTCAATAATGCGAAAGTTTGACACATTTTCTGATTAATTTTAAATTGTAAAAGTATAAAAGTGACAAGCCTAACTATTGAAGGGATTTGGAATCGAATAGCGTTTTTCATTTTTGGTAAATAAAATACTTGTATAACCTTGTTGAGATATAATAGTTTCTCAAATGATAGCAGGTTTTTCTCCCTTCCCTTGCTATTGCTTCCGGAAATTCTATTCAAAACGCTAATTAAGACAGTATTTTATTTGTTTACAGTATTCTTAAATTGTTTGTATCAAAAATTGGATAACGCCATTCGATTATATAGTTTCTGAATAAAGATATCTGCTAATCTTATGCGTTTCTGAGGAAAAAAAAATGAATTTAGAAATGTATCTGAAAGGAGCTTCTTTGAATTTAAGAGTGAATTTGGATTTGAAATCTATAATAAAATAATATAGAAATATATTTATAAATCTTCTTTAATTAAACAGCTTCAAAATTAACGATGTTTTTAGCTTTCTTTCTTTTTTCTTTTATTCTAAGCCATATTAATTTTTTAATGAATCTTTCTTTATTCGAATGTTGAAAGCCTAAGAATCTAAGTAATCATTAATGTTGTTAATGTGTATTTGCTGTAAAATATACTGTAAAATCATTCCATAGATATGTATGCAGTATTCTTTAAAGAAATCTTTGTTATATGATAAAAATCTGAATTTTTTAGAAATCGTAGAAATTGTAACGGGCCAAAACGGGCCGGGCCGGGCCTGTTTTCGCTGATTTTTGAACGGGCCGGGCCTAAAATACAAAAATTTAAACGGGCCGGGCCGGGCCGGGCCGAAATAACTTTCCTACGGGCCGGGCCGGGCCTGAAAATTCCGGCCCGTGCAGACCTCTAAAAGAGAGACAAAACACATTGTTAAGTATACAGCCAATTGATAACCTGTAAATTATGGGAGCAGGCACAAAAGGGTTAATAGATTAAATTCCTGAGAACTGCATCAGCTCTTAACGGACGATGCGAAACCATCTGCTTACATTTACATATTATGCTCTAAATCAAAGGGACGCACCCACGAAATAATTTGCAGGACAAAATGTTTATGAAGAGAAGGAAATCGTTAGCAACTGTACAAAGATTAGATTTTATTTTAGTTATTGAAATCGCAAAGATAATTTTCAACGGAATTATGAGAAGCGCAGATTGAAAGGAATTGCTTGTCTTTCATTTTATTTCAGTTAGCCGTTACATCAGAAAATTCATGTAAGAGAAAAGAATTAGTGAAAGCTTTTCCATGCTTAATAGAATATTAAACTGTGGGAAAAGAGCGCAATGAATACCTACTTCCTAAATTATAAAGATTAACTAAAACGCAATTTTATAAAAGGAATAAATTTTAACCCCAAAAACTATATATAATGGAATCTCCATTATAGAGGGATAACAAAAAACAGCCTCGATTCAGTAGTCGAAAAGAGATCGGCAGTGTGTTCAAAACCTATGCACAACATATCAGCATTCTGCGATCCTCATTTCGTTTGCCGAGCGACCAAAAAGCCTTTCCTGGCGATATCAGACACCGAGATCGCCCGGGCGAATAATAATCAGATTAGGTTGGTTGGTTGGTTGATTTTTGTCGTTCGATTATCTACGCTAATGGGATATAGGACCAGGGGGAGTGCCCTCCGTGGGGGGTCTTTCTAAGGGAACCTAACCCGTATTTACGCGAGGTTCGAAGAAAACCACGGAAAACTTCGAACGGTTAGGCCGACAGCCGCGATTGGGTTCGAACCCAGCACCTGCCGTCTACCAGTTGAGAGGTCCGAACCTCTCGGCCACTGGTGGGGCTAATCAGATTAGGACATTCGGCGTAAGTTCGGCCAGGGATTATTTGCTGGTTGGGAAACGTTTTCTTTCGTCGAAATTGGACAGTCCACCTGATAATAATAACATTCCTAATGCTTTCATTTCTAAATAAATGTAGGTGTTAATTTAGTCGTTCTTAAACATTGGTGCATAATAAATATGTACTAAATATAAAATCATTTTCTGTGCTTGAACAAATAAATCGAAAATGTACTTTGAAAATCAGCAGTAATTTGTTTAAACTGAACTACACTAAATACTCTTCAGTTTAAATATCGTAAATTTCCTCAATCCGTTAGAGGGCCATATAAATTCCACTGACAAATTCATAACACAGGATGATACCATATATCTATATTATAAAGGCCAAACGTATCTGTGCGTAACGCATACGTCATTTTGCGAATGGCAACACTGTAAAATTTGAAATGAAATTTAAGTTTTGAATTTCTTTTCTTTTGCAAATTTTTAAACTTCTAAATACCGCACACTTTCAATTTTTATACCATCGTATAGAAAAAAAAATTACTTTTTAATGCGCTTTGTTTGAAAGCTGTATCTTTATTTGTTTTTGAGTTATTAATTTTTTCGTAGTTTTTTATACCGTTTTTGAATTGTGGCAACAGACATACTCCATTTTTATTAAAATGAAAATGAAAAAAGCAAATTAATGTATCGTTTTGTTGCCATTTTTTTAAAGTGAAAAAAAATTGTTTTAGTTAGTTTTTTAGTTTATTAAAAACTTTCTTTAAACTCGATACTACACTTTCTTTTTACACTCTGACGTCACAAGAATATTTTATATCGTATTTATTGCATGCAGATTATTTCAGAAATTTTCATTTACCAGAGCTGCCAACTTCTACGCCTATTTAAATCTTATAAACGTGTTTGGACCACAAAAATATTTTAGTAAAATGTACTCCAAATATATTCAGTGTTATGCATTACCGTAGATATTCTTAATTATTTACTAAAATTTCTGTTTCTAATATGTTTATTTGACTGTAAATAGGCGTAGTAGTTGGCAGCCATGATTTACACTTAAAAGAATATAAATAAATTAGTATCTGTTTATAGCTAATAGCAATCGAGATTTCAAGTTTTGAGTTAAAATGATTTTGAAATTATCAAATTAAAATAACTCTTTTTTTAAACGTGAACACGGATAAGAGATGTGCATATGTAAATTTTGAAGTGGTAAAAATAATGTCGTATTTAGATATCATGGGGCGAAAAAATCTATGATTGAGTCAAAGAGGAGTACATTTAGCTATTTTACATTTCGGAATAGCGCGCATAACAGTCGTAATTGATAACTTAATAATAATACAAGAGCTTTATTATATTTTATTCTCTACATATCGATTAAGTTTATTTTTAATAATTTCTACAACTGAGTTTTATAGAAATAGTACTTTATTAACTTTAGGTTAAATATCATTTGTTTAAGAGTTAGACTTACGAACATAATTTGTATTTTTTACTGTGACTAATTAAGCAGATTTATTATAAATCAATGAAACAGTTCCTTCTTAAAAATTTTCTTTCGTCGAAATTCGACGGGTTCTACCTTGTTTATTGTAAAAGGAATACGCGTACTAATTAGTTATACAAATGCATTCAGAATTGCGCTCCTTTGAGATTTAGATTTATGGAATGTAATAAATTGTCGCCATTTACATAAAGGCAAACTAACTATAATAATAATAATGTAAATTCTGTCATTTCTAAATAAATGTAGGTGTCAATTCAGTTATTCTTCATTATTGGAGCATAACATAAATCTGCACTAAATATAAAATCAATCTCTTTGCTCGAACAAGTAGTAGAAAATGTACTTTAAAAATAAACAGTAATATGTTTAAACTGAATTATATTAAATAAAATTTAAACTGGGCTGTTATAAATACATTCCAGTTTAAACGCCGTAATTTCCTCAGTTTGTAAAAACACTATACAATTTCCATTCACAAATTCAAAAAATAGGATGATTTGATATATATATATATATATATATATATATGTATATATATATATATATATATATATATATATATATATATATATATATATATATATATATATATATATATATTTAGATTTACACAATACAATAAATTATCGTCATTTGCCTAAAAGCAAATTAACAATAATAATATTAACATTCTAATTCTTTTATTTCTAACTAAAGTAGATATAAATTCAGTTGTTCTTAAACATTGGTGCATTACACAAATCTGTACTAAATATAAAACTGTATTCTATGCTCAAAGACGTAAATAGAAAATGTACTTTAAAAATCACCAGTAATATGTTTAAACTGAGCTATATATACAAAATACACTTCAGTTTAAACACCGTAAACTTACTCAATTTACAAGAACACTATATAAATTCCAGTCACAAATTCATAAACAGGACGATTCTATATATTTATTGTAAATGGAATACGCATACTAATTTGTTATGTAAATGCATTCAGATTTGAGCTCCTTTGAGATTTAAATTTACGGAATGTAATAAATTGTCGCCATTTACATAAAGACAACTTAAATGTATAACAATATCCATATTCTAAATTCTTTCATTTCTAAATAAATGTATGTGTCAATTCAGTCATTTTTAAACAATGGTGCATTACATAAATCTATACTACATATAAAATCTTTTCCTACGCTCAAACAAGTAAGTAGAAAATACTCTTTAAAAATCAGAAGCAATATGTTTAATCTGAACTACACTAAATGCACTTCGGTTTAAAAACCGTAAATTTTCTCAATTTGCAGTAGGACATACACTATATTGCCATTGATTATTTGACACTTGCGATTTTAGACATTTTACTAAATATCTAGAAAAATACATGAGGAATCATCTCGAAACTCTTAGTGTATAAATATAATAGAATAAGTCATACATCTCCGTGAAGATTTTTTCCCGAAACTCCAAAGGGGGCCGTCAACAAATTAAAAAAGAATGAATATCTTTTGAATAACCCTGTCAAACTAATGTAGCAAAAGAGCTCAAACTCTAGATTGTAATTGAATGCCTTATTGTAATAAGCCTTGTTCATTTTTATGCAAATAGCATGCATACTCGCAGAGTAATTAAGGTTTTTATAAAAATGATCCCAAATTTTTCCAAGATTTTTCCTTATAATTTTCAGAGTTCTTAATATAAAATATTTTTTTCGGAAAATATGACAAACAACATTGCACACAGTACCCTTTAATCAGAATTAAAAAATAATGAAAATTGTATAAAAAATGAGTTGGTTTACTAAATAATTTTTTACTGCGCATGCGTCAACGATATCAAAATTTCATTTGCATATTATGTTAGCTAAATGTATAGAGCAACTTTTGTGAAAGTCACAAAATCATAACTTGAAAATTCTGACAATAATCGTTAATTGAATAAGTCGAAAATCCGTTATTCTCAAAATGAAGCAAAAACAAGAGGGGTTGTATCCATATATTCATTGATTAGTGTCAATATAGAATACACAATATGGGATGTACTACTGCATTTGGATAAAATCCCTCATTTTTTTGCTTCATTTTGGAAACAACGGATTTTGTCCTTTTTCTATAGACGATTACTTTCAGAATTTTCAAGCTATGATTTTGAGACTTTTACAAAAGTTGCTCTATACATTTAGCTAACATAATATGCAAATGAAATTTTGATATCTTTGACGCATGCGCAGTAAAAATTATATAGTAAACCTACTCATTTTTCATACAATTTTTATTATTTTTTAATTCTGATTACAGGGTACTATGTGCAATGTTGTTTGTCATATTTTCTGAAAAAAATATTATTTTATATTAAGAACTCTGAAAATTATAATGGAAAAACTTGGAAAAATTTGGGACCATTTTTATAAAAACCTTAATTACTCTGCGAGTGTGCATGCTATTTGCATAAAAATGAACACAGTGTATTACAATAAGGCATTCAATCATAATCTAGAGTTTGAGCGCTTTTGCTACATTAGTTTTGACAGGGTTATTCAAAAGATATTCATTCTTTTTTAATTTGTTGACGGTCCCCTATAGCGTTTCGGTAAAAAATCTTCACGGAGATGTATGACTTATACTATTATATTTATACACTAAGAGTTTCGAGATGATTCCTCATGTATTTTTCTAGATATTTAGTAAAATGTCTAAATTTGCAAGTGTCCCATAATCAATGGCAATATAGTGTATAAATCCCACTGACAAATCCATGAAACAGGATAATTCGAGATTTTTATCTAAATGGAAATTTCCCTGCTTGAACATGCAAGTAGAAAATGTTCTTTAAATAACAGTAATAATAGGTTTAAACTGAACTATACTAAATAAGATTTAAACTGGGATATTTTAAATACACTTTAATTTACGCACTATAAGTTTCCTTAATTTTTCAGTGCACCATATAAATTTCATGTCTGTTCAGTCCTTCTTAAAAATTGGTGTATTACATAAATCTGCACTAAATAGAAAATATCTTTCTGTGCTCGAACAAGTAATAGAAAATAAATTTTAAAAATCAACAATAGAATATGTAAACTGAATTATAATAAATAAAATTTAAACTGGGCTGTTCTCCATACACTTCAGTTTAAAAACTGTAAATTTCCTCAGTTTGTAAGAGCACTAAATAAATTCCACTGACAGATTCATAAAACGGGTTGATTTCATACATATATTGTAATTGAAATATGCGTACCTATTAGTTGTGTAAAAGCACTCAGAATCGTGGTAATTTGAAACTTAGATTTGTGGAATGTAATAAATTATCGCCATTTACATAAAGGCAAATTTACTATAATAATATTAACAATCTAAATACAGTCACCACAAAAAAAATCTTGAAATTTGCGATTTCAGATGTTTTGTTAAATATCTAGAAATATACTTGAAGAATGACTCTGAAGCTTTAGATGTATAAACAAAATAGTAAAGGTCATATATTTTCGAGGATATTTTTTTCCATAATCCAATAGGGGACCATCAACAAATTGAAAAAGAACGAATATCTTTTGAATAACCCCGTCAAAACTAATGTAGCAAAAGCTTTCAAACTGCAGATTATAATTAAGTGGCTTATGGCAATAAACTGTGTTCACTTTTATGCGGATAGCATGTATACTCGTAGAAAAATTAAGGTTTTTATAAAAATGGTCCCAAATTTTGCTAAGTTTTTTGCTTATAATTTACAGAGTTTATAATATAAAGTAACATTCTTTTCTGAAAGTATGACAAATAATATTATACACAATATCCTGTAATCAGAATTAAAATATAATAAAAAGTGTATGAAAAATGAGTAGGTTTATTAAATAATTTTTCCCTATGCATGCATCAACGATATCAAAATTTCATTTGCAAATTATGTTAGCTAAATATATAGAGCAACTTTTGTTAAAGTTTCAAAATCATAGCGTGAGAATTCTGAAAGTTATTGTCAATAGAAGAAGTTCAAAATCCGTTACTCCCAAAATGAAGCAAAAAGATGAGGAGCTGTATCCAAATATAGAAGCACATGCAATACTGTGTAGACACTAATCAATGGAATATGGATACAGCCCCTCATTTTTTTGTTTCATTTTGGGAGTAACGGATTTTGATCTTCTCCTATCGACAATAACTTTCAGAATTCTCAAACTATGATTTTGAAACTTTAACAAAAGTTGCTCTATATATTTAGCTAACATAATATGCAAATGAAATTTTGATATCGTTGACGCATGCGCAGTGAAAAATTATTTAGTAAACCTACTCATTTTTCATACAATTTTTATTATATTTTAATTCTGATTACAGGATATTGTGTGTAATATTATTTGTCATACTTTCAGACAGGGGTATTCAAAAGATATTCGCTCTTTTTCAATTTGTTGACTGTCCCCTATTGGATTTTGGAAAAAACATCTTCTCGGAAATATATGACCTGTACTATTTTGTTTATACATCTGGAGTTTCAGAGTCATTCCTCAAGTATATTTCTAGATACTTAACAAAACATCTGAAATCGCAAATGTCAAGATTTTTTTTGCGGTGACTGTATATTCATTTCTAAACAAATGAAGGTGACAAATCAGTTAAAACTTTTTAAACATTGCTGTATTACATAAACCTGTACTAAATAGAAAATATTTTTCTGTACTCGAATAAGTAATAGAAAATGTACTTTAAAAATCAGCAGTAATATGTGTAAACTGAATTACACTAAATAAAATTTAAACTGGGCTGTCCTTAATACATTTCACTTTAAATGCTGAAATTTCTTTAATTTGTAAGAGCACTATATAAATTCCACTGACTGTGTAGGCACGATATATATTCCACTGACAAATTCATAAAGCAGGATTATTCTATATATTTATTGATTGCTAAAGGAATAGTCGTAGTAATTAGTTATATAAATGCACTCAGAATGTGCTCCATTGAGATTTAGTTTAATTGAAGGTAATTTACTGTCGCCGTTTACATAAAGGCAATCTAAATATATATATAACAATATTAACATTCTAAATTCTATCATTTCTAAATGAATGTACGTGTCAATTCAGTCATTTTTAAACAATGGTGTATTACATAAATCTGTACTAAATATAAAATCATTTTCTGTTCTGGAACAAGTACTAGAAAATGCACTTTAAAAATAAATAGTAATACGTTTAAACTGAATTATATTAAATAAAATTTAAACTGGGCTGTTATAAATACATTTCAGTTTAAACACCGTAAATTTCACCAGTTTGTAAAAGCACTATCCCACTCACAAATTCAAAAAACAGGATGATTTGTTACATATGTTGTAAATGGAATAGGCGTACTAATTGGTTATGTAAATGTAATCAGAAATGCGCTCATATGAGATTTGAATTTACACAGTGCAATAAATTGTTACCATTTACCTAAAGGCAAACTAATTATAGTAATATTAACATTTTAAATGCTTTTATTTCTAGCTAAAGTAGGTGTAAATTCACTCACTTTAGTTAGAATTAAAGCACTTTATTAATGAATGCACATTAAAAGAGGTTATTAAATATTGGTGCGTTACATAAATCTGTACTAAATATAAATTTTATTCTATGCTCGAAGAAGTAAACAGAAAATGTAAATTATCTGCAAGTAATATGGCAACCTTGAGAATAGAATTTTTTAGCGACAGTTGTAAGTGATTTAAAAAAATAAATAAAAATTGTCTAAAAGAGAAGAGACTTTTGAGTATTGCAAAAAAATAAATTAATCAAGATTTAAACTTGCAGTAATTTTTTGAAAAAAAATCTAGTTGATGAAAGTAATATGCCCATATGCAGATAACATGGCCATAAGTAATATATAATGAAAATATTGATGTTCAACTCATAAGAAAATAAAACCGCAGAAAACCAAATTTATTTTTTGAGTGTTTACAAAAAATAATAATAAAAAAAGAGAAGAAAGTTTAGTATTTTATTTTAACATTATTAGATTTTTTTTTTTTTTTTTGTGTTTACTTGGTAATAATATGTATTGTTTAAAAGTTTATTTATTTGGTATCTAATGCTAATAGTGCATTAATTTTTTAAGCCAGTTCTTTGCATAAATAAATAAATTTAAAAAGTAGGAAAATTTATTTATATGAATGTACTATAACATAAGTGCAGATAATTTGCCCAATTGGCATATTATCAACAGTCATAAGTTTTGAAAAAGTGTTTGTAATTCTGCCTGAACATTCAGATATTAAAATTCATTATTACAGTTAAAAAGGACTTTAAACCAGCTAAAATATTATGCATAACAACAAATACAAGTATATTGTTTAAATAAGAAAAATAACAAACTTACCAGAGAAAATTTTATAAAATGAACAAATCAGCAATGACTGCCCCCCCCCCCCATGCACGTGATCAAGGATTGCGTATAACACGGTGCTACAATATGTTATTCGGATATCAAGGTAATAGATCCAAGCAACATCTTTTGGATTTCACTGAAATTAATAACAATATTGCAGGTTGGCCATATTAACTCATTGGCCATATTTGCATGAGGTACTTTATTTTAAAAATCAGCAATAATAACTTTAAACTGAACTATGTATACTAAATACACTTCAGTTTAAACATCGTAAATTTCCTCAAGCAAGAGCATTTTATAAATTCTACTGACAAATTCCTAAAACAGGACGATACGACATATTTATTATAAACGGAATAGACGTACAAATTAGTTATGCAAATGCAATTAGAAATGAGCTCATTTGAGATTTAGATTTACGGAATGTAACAAATTGTTGCCATTTACATAAAGACAATCTAAACATGTAATAATGCTGATGTTCTAAATGTTTTCATTTCTAAATAAATGTAGGTGTCGATTCAGTCATTTTTAAACAATGGCGAATTACATAAATGTGTATTATATATAAAATTTTATTCTATGCTCGAAAAAGTAATTAGAAAATGTACTGTAAAAGAAGCAATGTGTTTAATCTGAACTATACTAAATACACTTCTGCTTAAACACGTAAATTTTCTCAATTTGTAAGAGGACATATAAACTGGCAATTTCATGAAACAGGATGATTCGATATTTTTAAAGTAAATGTAAATTTCTCTGCTTGAACATGTAAGCAGAAAATGTTTTTTTAAATAACAGCAATAATATGTTTAAACTGAACTATACTAAATAAGATTTAAACTGGGCTATTTTCAATACACTTCAGTATAAGCATCGTAAGTTTCCTTAATTTTTCATTGCACCATATAAATTTCATGTCTGTTCAGTCCTTCTTAAAAATTGGTGTATTACATAAAAATGTACTAAATAGAAAATCTTTTTCTGTACTCGAACAAGTAATAGAAAATGTACTTTAAAAATCAACAATAATATGTGTTATCAATACACTTCAGTTTAAACACCGTAAATTTCCTAAGTTTGTAAGAGCACCAAAGAGATTCCACTGACAGATTCCTCAAACAGGTTGATTCGATCGACTTATTGTAATAGAAATAGGCGTGCTAATTAGTTAAGTAAATCCACTCAGAACTGTGCTAATTTGAGATTTAGATTTGTGGAATGCAAGAAATTATCGCCATTTAATTTGTAAATGGCGATAATAGATCTGCTAAAAAGCAAGTTCTATATATAGAGTTGCTAAATCTATAATAGAGCTACTAAAAAGCAAGATAGTAGACCTGCTAAAAAGCAAATCTACTATAATAATATTAACAACCTAAATGCATTCATTTTTAAATAAATAAAGGTGCCAATTCGGTCCTTCTTAAACATTGTTGTGTTTTATAAATCTGTACTAAATAGAAAATCTTTTTCTGTACTCGAACAAGTAATAGAAAATTTACGTTAAAAATCAGCAGTTAACATACGTAAACTGAATTATACTAAATAAAATATAAACTAGGTTGTTCTAAATACATTTCAGTTTAAACACCGTAAATTTCCTTAATTTGTAAGAGCACCATATAAATTCCGCTGACAAATTCGCAAAGCAGGATGATTCTATATATTTATTGTTAAATGAACAGGTGTATTAGTTATGTAAATGAACTTAGAATGGCTCCTTTGTGATTTAGATTATGGAATGTAATTTACTGTCGTCATTTACATAAACGCAATCTAATTATGTATAATAATATTAAAATTCTAAATTCTTTCATTTCTAAATAAATGAAGGTGTCAATTTAGTTCTTCTGAAACATTAGGGTATTACATAAATCTAATCTAAATAAAAAAATATTTTTCTATGTTCGAACAAGTAAGAAGAAAATGCACTTTAAAATTAAGCAGCAATATGTTTATGACTTAACTATATTAAACACACTTCATGTAAGAGGACAATAAAAATTCTATTGTCAATTTCATGGGAACAGGTTAATTTGGTATATTTATTGTAAAAGGAATAGGCGACCTAATACGCTATGTAAGTGCACTCAAAATTATGCTACTTTCATATTTATATTTATGATATGTAATAAATTATCTCCATTTACATAAAGAAAAAATAACTATATTAATATTAACATCCTAAATGCTTTCCTTTCTTAATAAATGTAGGTGTCAATTCAGTCACTTTAAATGTTGGTGTATTACTTAAATCTGTATTGAATGTAAAATATTTTTCTATGCTTGAATAAGTAAGTAGAAAAATACCATTAAAAATCAGCAATTATATTTTTAAACTGAACTTTCCAATATTAATCTTTATTTAAACAATTTAATTTAAAATAAGTTTTTAAAGAATTTTCTGAAATAATATTGATTTTTTTTATTAATTCAGTATTTTGTTTAGATTTGTAAGCAAACTACTCTGCAAAAATTTGTAACAATTTAATTTATATAATGATATAATTTAAACTGATATAACTGATTTTACACATTAACCCCTTAACGCGCAGTGTTACGGGGTCGCCAACACCTAAAGTTTCCCCTGTTTAGAGACACAAAAACTCCGTGAATATTTCAAAAACTACTCTAATGGCTACTTTAAATCTTTCTTATGAGTTCTACATGGCAGCATCACAGAGATAAAGCTCTCCTGTTTTTAAATAATAGGTAAAATGTTTTACTGAAATACGCGCTTCACAGCAATGCGCTTATCACTGCGCTTATCAATGCTTTACTTATTGGAGGTTGCCACTTCGGCAACAGCTGTATAATTAAAATGGTTAGTGCAATCTTTACAAAACAATACCTGTATACTCCTCTAGGCCTAAATAGATTGCCTATTTTTTTTCTTTAAATTCCAACTTTAAAGAGTAGTGCGCCGGAAAGGGTTAATGCATCAAGGTTGCTACCTATTTTATAGAGCAATATTACCTTTTTTTAAGTGCACAAATGTCATATATATTTTTATAATGTTTTCACACCATAATGCTTTTAGTTTATGATACACACGTTTGATTATGTTTTTAAATTTGCCGCTAGGTAAATATAATAAATAAATAAATAAAATAAAATATAAATAAAAATAAACGCCTATTTGAGAGCCATTGAATTAATGCAGGCATTCTTTTAAAATTCACATGGTTTGAAAAAAAATGTAGCATGAATTCTTTGAAACATAATTAAGAAAAATATTTATTTAAAGGAGATGTTTTACTTAAAAGTAAGAACGGATATTTCTACGTGAATTGCATACTAGAGCTCTGCCCAAGTTTTGCTTTATTCGGCTTGAACCCGAAGGACTTTACCTCCAGGATCCAAAATGAAAGAAAAATAATTCATACTTCTATGCAATCTGATAAAAGTCTGTAATTCAACCTCTAATGAGAATACTAATTTTTACGTAGAAAAAGAAACATATATGAAGGTCTCGGAAACAAGCAAAGGTAACAAGACACCGCAAGTATGGATAATTTAAAGATTCACATATTTATAGGAAGTCCGGGACATATTTAAAAATAATTTTTATTTATTGAATTAAAATTTTGAATATTTTTGTAATGCTTAACTATATTACTTATAAACAAATTCACATAGTAAAACTTACCATATTTTATTTAATTAAAAATTTATTAGAAATGTGGGGAAATTTAAAATTGTTATAACTCAAAATATTATTTGTAGAATCTGAATTTTTTTACATTTAAATAAACAGAAATATCTATATTTTAATTTAATTCATCATTTTTAAAAATAGTAACTAAAAAATTAAAAATATTGAAAAGAAAAATTTGAAAAGAAAAATGATGTAAACTTTATTAAAAATATCATATTTTTAAAAGTATTTTTCTTAATTTGCTGAATCAAAATTAAAGTAAAGCAATAAAAAAACATGTTAACACACACATACACACACAGAAAAAAAAATATTAATGCAAAAAATTTTCTTAGGAAACTTGAAGATTTTTGTGTCCTAGATCCCCTTATAGAAAACTATTTTTAGCTGCATGCTGATGTGTTAGGTTCAGGCATTTCATTAATTCATGCACATTATTTCCTGTATTTTAGATCTGATTATATTGTACTTCGTTATTAAAACTTAGCTTTGATTTTTTTAGTATATTTTGTAAAAATGAAATCTTTTAAATTGTTGCCAGGATTCATTTAAAACAATTTTGCATGAAATTTTGAAAAAAATATAAAAATGTCAGTTATTATGTTTCATACATGACGTCTTCATTTACTCATTTATATTCAAAATAAAAATAATTTCATCTGCTTTTAAATTTGCTTTTTCCATCAATTTTGTGAGCTTTTTTCTGAAAGTCAAATTAATATGTAAGAAAAAAAAAAAAAAAAAAAAAAAAAAAAAAAAAAAAAAAACGTTTTGGAGCAATTTAGACCCGAAATGGAAAACGTATAGAGACGATCTGACTCAATGCAGCATTCTAATAGTGATAAGATATTTTCCGTTAATGCATGTGATAATTTGGGTGTTTATAAAAGAGTCATTATGAGAGAAAAGCTCATATCTGACATATTTCAGTCATAAATCATAACACTTGGAGCCTGAAGGCTATGATTTATTTTGCTAATGTTTAGGTTAATTGAAAAAGACTAATGATCTCCAATAACAGTTCACGATTATATAAGTCATGTAATAATACAGAAATCAATACACTTACTCTAATAATTGTTCTATGTGCCACTTGTTAGAAATTTTATATCATGCTTTTTTTTTCTAACTGTCTACTGTTACGAATTTTACTTCAAAAGAAAACTATAAAATAAGATTTTTAATGATTTTCAATAAAAGAACTGCTGATAGTATTAAACTAATCTAATCCTGGAGCTATACGATCCATGAAAGATCAATCCCTGTTTTCTTAACTCTTTGACCCGATCAGGCGGTTCGCCTTAGGCGAAATTCTTAAATTTAGTTCCAAAACAAACTTGATGCATATATATCGGCCACAAATGAATCGGATGAAAGATTCATTGTCCCTTGCCCACGCTGGTAATCGAACTCGCGCCATGCGGCGTGGCAAGCAAGAAAGCTGATCATTACGCATCTGGGTTTCGCTGATAGTATTAATTAAAGAATTATTTAATAAAGTATACTTTCATAATTTTTTATGGTCGTTTGTTTAAATAAAACAGCATTAAATATATTTTAATCTAACTTCATTAATTTGTAAGTAAAGCATACAGGGCGAACATAAAGTTCCAGCCCATTTTGCAGAAATAATTAATGCATGGATTTTATATTACAAGTGAATGATACTCCGAGGATATGCTAACACCAGAAGAACGAATTGCGATTGTAGCGACACGTTTCAGTGGTTCAAAATTCGAAGAGATCAGGGAGATGTTTCGTCGAAAATTTCGAATAGAGGCTCCAACACGAGGAAATATCCGAAAAATGGTGAACAAATGATGTTTTTTTGCGTGGGTGTTCATCAAGGATCAGGTCCTACAAGACTAAGGTCACAAATGTAACAGTCCTAAAACAACGCATAAGCCAAGCATGCGAAATGATCGACGTGGGGATGTTGGAAAAAATGTTTCGAGCTACACTGAACCGGTGGGAAATTTGTTTCGAACTTGATGGACATCACGTTGAGAAGTACTAATATGCTGTATAATACCACTGAAATATAAAATTCATGAATAAATTATTTCTACAAAATGGGCTGGGACTTTATGTTCACCCTGTATTTAAATGCAGCTTATCTAGGAGTATTCAATAAATATGACTATTCTGTCTAATTATTCAAAATACCATCACCAGAAAGCTGAAGTAATAAAGGATCAAACTATTAAGCAATTACAGTAACTACTACTGAGTAATTATGTAAATGGAATCAGAAGTGTCATGTAATTTTAATTTTAGATTTTGTCTGGCTTATACTATGTCTCCATTTACATATACGTAACTAAACTGTGAACAATAATTCATATAATATTCTAAATACATACGAAAAAAAATATACGTTTATTTTATGATTAGATCGTTTGGTAGTAAAGGTTGAACATTAGTATTCATTAAATATTAAGATTATGCCGTTTTACTAAAAGCTGCAGACAATAATTTACATACAAAATGTAACTGGAAATTTCCTAACCAATGCTTGGAATAATTTGAAGAATAAAATATGAAATATTTTAATAAATGCACCTCATAAAATAGTAAGAGATAAAATATTCTCTCAATGTTGATGCTGGCACCTAAAAATGGCAGGCTGTATTTTGTTGTTGTTGTTTATGTTATCAGAATTCTTATTTGCAACAAATTTACTGAAGACAATCATTTGTAATTTCTCCAAATTATTTTTGTATTTCAAATAATAGCAAAAGTGTTAAAGAAAAATTGAAATCGCTCACCTGTTCTAAGATATCTAATATATTAAAGGTAAAAGGTATATATACCTTCGGGTCTCTTGTTCATTCTATCTATTTGTCAATGAACTGTACCTTTTTTTAGTTATATTTCATTAATTAGAACGTATATTATTGTGTTCATTACTTTACATTGAGCATTCTAACTTTTGGAATAAAAAGAATATTTTATTGAATGTAAGTAAAACAGCAGTAGTGATAAAGCTGCATGAAGCGTCTCATACTCAATTAAAATATATCTTTGAATTGAAATTTGAATTAAATACAGGGTCATGAAAAATCAAGGAGTGTGGAAAATAGGATTGCAAATATCTCGGCAACTAATATCTGATTGACTTCATTTTTCATGTAAAATTTATGTTTCTTTTATTGCCTTTTATATTCACTCCTTAAAATAAACATTATCAATAATTTTTATCTACCTTTCATCGAATGTTTCGAGAATCCGAAAAAAAAGTTACGGATAATCGAGGTTTCTGATATTCAATAGGCTTCTTTCAATTATTATGCATTAAGTACACACAAATTGCAAGTCTCTACCTCAATATGTTTCGGAGATAGAATGTTTACAAAGACAAACAGACTAACGGCATTTTTTTAAATATGTTTTTCGGAATCTCCAGTGTCTAAAAAGTATATCCGTCTATTTTTTTTCCAACAATTACCAGATTTACCCTTTACTACACATAAGGGTAAGTAAAAAAGTAAGGGTAAGTAAAAAGTGATGCGCAAGTAAAAAGTTATAAGCTATTCTTTTTAGAATATAGCTCATTCATGTTGCAAAAAGTTGCTGTATGATTTTATTTACATACTACAATAGCTAATATAAGTATAATCTACTGTAAAAGGTGCTTATTCTATTACATCAATAAAATTTGCATATGAAACAGATTTTGAATATTGTCATGTAAAAAAAAAAAAAAAAAAAAAAAAAAAAATCTCAATTCAAAACCTCTTAAAAAGCGGTAGTAAAACCATAATAATAGCACAATCTTAGTTGATTTGTATTTCTTATTGTTAAATTCTGTACGTTGCCTGAGAAAAATAATAAACACCCTGGTTCCTTTGTCAGTAATGAAATTAAAAATTTCTGTTATGGATTTACATTTTATAAAATCTTCTGTATTAATAGAAATTTTACATCCAGGTATCTAATCTCGCTCCGTTTAGTTATCCAAAATGGTAATAAATTAAACACTAGCAAGCAGGCTTTAACTATTTTCTCAATATAATATACTGTTGTTTGCCATGAACATTTATCATACGTAATACTCTAAATTATTTCCAAATTTCCTGGGAATTCTCCGGTTGTATTTTGGATTTTAAGTATTTTCTCCGGCTGTCAGCTAAATAGCATAGTCTACATTTAATGCATATTAATGTGACACCTTTGCTTCAAAACAAATTGCCAAATAAACCTCTGCGCTTATTGAGATGTATATAAAGTATCATGTTGATTATTGTTTACTGTTCGGTTTATTTATATGTAAGTAGATTCTTAGACGTTACCATAATACAGTTTTAATTTATCAAAGTAATTTACAATTTGTTACCTTTGAATTAGTCGTATGTTGTATCTCTGAGATACAAATTTTCATTTTAATCTTGTAAGTTTTGAACCAAGTACATTTGGAAACTTATGGCTTTTCCGTCTTCCTCTATAGTTATAAATTTTTCACCTGTGGCAGTTGCTCTCGATCCCGCTAAGAAATTAAAGAGTCCGAAAATGGCTGTTTGTGTCACAAATGTACATATGTGACTAACTCAGGGATTAAAATCAGTTTTACAGGGAACTGAATTGTTGTTGATGGAATATAAAAAGAAAAATTCCTATCCGATTTTGATGCCTTTGTAAGGTTAATGTTAGAAATATAAATAATCCATCGGATGTGCGCTGTCTAACTTCGCATTCTGTTCGATTTTTCTTTTCCTAAATTACTAGAATACAAAATTTATGTTTTTTGGAAATACTTGTAAAATGATACTTTTTATGTATAAGAATTGTCACTTTTATAGATTTTTTACACTAATTAGGTATTATTAACAAATTTGTTATTTTAAGCACATTTTCAATGACATGAAAATCAAGAGACGTTTTCATGAGGGCGCATTTAGGATGAATATTTTTTTCTGCGTAAGAAGAGATATTTGAATAAGAAAATTAATCTTGAAACAATTTTAAAATGGTATTAACAATTTTCTAGAAGTATCGGGATTAGAGATAAGATGGGCTCAGACCGAGTCCAAAATCCCGATTTCGACTTGAGTACGAAACGGGTTCGGGTTCTTTTTTTTCGAGCGGAATATTTTATTTTTTTCAACCAGTATTGGCTTAAAGTTTGCAAATTTTTAGTCCTCTATTGTGTGCGAGTCATAATCACTATTTATATAAAAATAATGTTGGTTAATGAATACATCTTTTATTATGAAGTCTGCTCATGCTGCGGCTCTGCTGTTCACATTCTAATAGTGGTATCACATTCAACCACTAAATTGATATGATTTTAACCGCACTGGACAGAGGGAAAAATAGTCGAATGGTTCAATAATTATTGTCCCTAGGGTATATAAAATATTTACACTGCGATAGTTGATGTAGAATACCGAAGCCTAATATCTTAAATGCTTGTATGCTCAATTTCAGAACCGTGGCTACTCTATTAACATAGTTCTGTGGGAGGAAATGAAGTTCAAAAGCCATATTTTTGAGGCGGGGTTAAAACAGGGGCTGAGAATGAAACGCTGGCTTAGAGGCTATGAGGCTATATTTGTGACAGTGGATGAGACGTGGCTAAATCACTATGATCCCAAGTCCAAACGACAGTGCTTATGTCTCATCCACTGTCACAAATCTAGCCTCAAAAGGTAAAAATTAATCTTTCACTCCCACTCACCCCCTTCACCCCTCCCTCTAAAATTACGTGAATATAGCCGATACGGTTCTGAAATTGAGCATATAGGTATCTAAAACATTAGGATTCGATATTCCACAACAGCCACCGCAGTACAAATATTTTATATGCACTATGGAAAATAATTATTGAAGCTCTCTCGTAAAAGCTTCAGAGGCACGCTGTGGAGCAAGGGAATGCGGACTAAAGAGGTTTTCTGAGAAGCTCTGCAGTCGAAGGTTAGGTTAAGTCTTTGTCTGTTCTTTTGAAGACAACGGGAGATTGTACACATCTGTGGCCTCTTACACATCCTACGCTATCGAAATCATGATATACTAAACGTCAATAATTATTATAATATATTTTATTATATTCGAAATAGGCAAAATACACAAAAAACACCTTTAAACGATGATTTTACCTCATACACAATAATATAACTGAAATATTCTATGCGTCCCTTTTAATGGATTATAATTAATGATACTGCATAATACCTACAATGTGAATATGTACTAATTTATCTTTCTCTGTCAGAGAAAGAGAGAGCAAAATTATAAGCCCCCCCCCCTACATTCTCTTGAGCCCCACCTATTGTTTCTAGCTACGGCCCTGGATTGCACACTATTGGCTACAGTGATATTTCGGGATTCCAATACTGAACAAAATGGATCTGGTTGGTGATAAAAATCAAAATAAAACACAATAAATGCATGCTGCATACAAAATTTAGGCATATGAGAAAAAAAAAACAAGATAATAGCTTAATTTTAGGCATAAACTATTGTAATATATCAAGAAAATTTTATCCCCAAATGAGATGAAAATAAATAAACAAGAACTATCATCAAATTAAAGTACGTCTCACGTATCATGAAAAATTACCTAAATAATCAAATCTGACATATTAATGAAGAACTTATATGATTCCTTTATTTATCAGTCTTTTAAGAAATATCCAATGACTACTTCAAGGACACTGAAATGGAAACATTAATATACAGACTTACATACAAACTCAAGATTAGTTTCTTTTATTTCTGACTTTTTTAATTATAAAGTATAAATTAACTTTAATTTTTACTTACTCATCATACGTAGTATAGGGTAAGTCAAACAATCGTTTTGAAAATCGAAATTTTTTTCTGACGGATTTACACGTTTAAGGCACAGGAGATTACAAGAAACATATTTTTAGAAACAAAAATTTGCCGTTCGTCTGTCTGTGTCTCTGTCTGTCTTTCTGTCTATAAACGTTTACGTCCCGAACAAATTGAGATGGAGACTTCAAATTTTCTATATACTCAGCATGTAAAAATGGGACGAAGCTTATTTAACATCATTAGCCTCGATAATCCGGAACTCCTTTTTACGTACTCTCGAAAAGTTTGTTCTGATGAAAAGTACATAAAAATTTTCGATTTTTTTTTTATTTTAAGGAATAAACGTAAAAAGCATTAAAATAACACACATTTTGCATAAAGAACGAATTCGATCAGATTATTAGTTGCCGAAATATTTGTAATCCTGTTTTCGACATTCATCGATTTTCATGACCCTGTATTTCAATCAAATTTCATTTCAAAGTTATATTTTAATTGGAAATGAGACGCTTAATCTTACGCAGTAAACTGTTAGTTAATATGATTATCATTTTTGGAGTTATAATAATGTTTCTTTTACGCATTTCGGTACTATTTGAGAAGTTTGGCGTTTTACAGGGTGTCCCCTCTCAACGGTGGCCAATGGCTAATTTCTAAACCATTGGTCATAGACATATAGTTCCAATTGTAAAAATGCTTTAAAAAAGGCAAAGAATTATTTTTTAAGCGATTTAGGTCAAAAAAATGTTTTACTAAAAAATTACAAAAATTAAATTTTTATACGGTCCCCCGGTCCTATAAGTGGTATTTAGAAAATTTTTACCACTATTCTAACAAGTAAGACAAAAAAAAGTCCCATTACTCTGCGATCAAAATTGACCGAGTTATAGCTGTTCAAAGTTGAAGCATATTTTTTGCTCCAAAATAGGGGTCAGTCACAAATTTACTGGAAATAAAAATAAACATCAGATAGAAAATTTAACTTTAAACATTGAGAGTAAAAAAATTTTTACAATGTTGTTTCTGAATTTATGTTGGCGTTTACACGTTAAAGTAAAATATGCAATTTGTGCTAAAAATATAAGTAAAAAAAAAAAAAAAAAAGAAATTTTGTTAAATTAAACTATGAAAAGCAACAGTCACAAATCGTTACAAGATGATACATATTTAAAGCTCTGTTAGATTACTCAACCTAATAGAATTTGATGTAGTCCTATAAAATAAATAAATGGAACGCACCTAAAATCGTATTAATATTACATTGTCATCGGGTTTAAATAAGTATGGGAATTGAACCTCAATCAGATATTTGGAAGTGAGTTAAAATTTGAATATAAGTTTTGAACTAGGAAAATTTACATACGAAAACTATAAATAAAATAAAAGCTTATCAAAATAACATATCTTTTTAAAATAAAATCACGAAAAGAATCAGCTTCATTTGCTTACAAAATAAAACATACGTAAAAATACAATTGAGGATATGAATTTCAAAATACTCCTTATCGCTTTTTGATTTCTCTATCAGTTTATACAAACCTGCATTATTGTAATAATACAATCTCAAAATTTATAATGAAAACCAATAGATGCATTTAAAGTTTTTTCGCTATTTCCCAAAATTTGATTTTTTTCGATAAGGAGAATTTTGAAATTCATGTCTTCAGTTATTTTAATAACCAATCTAGAAGTTAATTAATTATAATTAACACTACCGTAAAACTTATACGGTGACAGCGCTTTCAGTTAAATCGCTCATTTAAAGCATTTTGTAATTGGAACTATATGTCTGTGACAAATAGTTTAAAAAGTAGCTTTTGAACAGTGTTGGAAATCGACTCCCTTTATAATACTTTAAGCACTTAGTGTACGTTCCCTTAAAGCTCAATCGAACTCATCCATTTTCAGCTATAGAAAAGTGGTTTAAGTCATGAAATTTAAAGTTTCATAACTCGGTCAATTTTAATGTTACATGAATGGGACCTTTTCTGTATTACTTGCTAGAGTGTTGAGAAAATATTACTAAATATCACTTATAGGACCGGGGGACCGTATAAAAATTTAATTTTCGTAATTTTTTAATAAAACATTTTTTTGACCAAAATCGCTTAAAAAACAATTATTTGCCTTTTTTAAAGCATTTTTGCAATTGGAACTATATGTCTATGTCTAACGGTTTAGAAATTAGCCATTGGCCACCGTTGAGAGGGGACACCCTGTATATAATTTGTCGAAATTGATTCATTAGCAGTTCATTAACAGAGCATTACTATGTATATTAAAAATATTTAAATTTACGTTTAAATTTCATTTCGGAATTGTAATGCATTTTATAAATAGTTTACACGTTTTATTTTCATATATTATATTATTCATATCCATGATGGGTAAGTACGGTGGCCTCCAACGACTAGCTTTGCATTTGTTTTCTTTCAAATGCATGATTTTTTTAAGTAATTTTCATCGGTTGCTGTTTAAAGTCTCATTAAGAAAAGCATTAAACTATCGGTTAATATAATTATAATTTTTTGGAGTTATAAGAGTGTTTCTTTTACGTAATTCAATAGTACTTGATTTCTCGTCGGCCAAAAAACTATCATCAAGGGCCAAACGTATCTCTGTGTAACGCATACGTCATTTTGAGAATGGTAACACTGAAATTTCGATTTTGTAATTTTGCAAATTTTTAAACTTCTAAAGATACGACATTTTCAATACACAGTAAAAAATTTTATACTTTTGCTGCATCCTCACTCCACAGTTTTTATAGAATATCTCTATTTTGACCAATTTCAATGTTCCATAATAATGTGAAGTAATCGCCTTCTATGAAAGCGTTGGAGTAACGATGTAGTAGAAGTTTCAAATTTTTAACAATGTATTTAGACCATCGTATAGGTCGAAAATGTACATTCGAATGCAATTTCTTTGAAAACTATATTTTAATGTATTTTTAAGATATTAATTTTTTTGTAGTTTTTAATACCGCTTATCTAACCGTGACAACAAAAGCACTTCTTTTCTATTAAAAGAAAATGGAAATATCAGATTATATTGTATTTTTTCGTAGCCTTTTTCTTATAAAACGAAAATAAAAAATATATAAAAAATATCGTCTGTTATAAAATCCAGTAAACTTTGGTTTTATTCTGTTTTTATTTACTAATTAAATGATTTTTAGTTTATTACAAACTTACTTTACATTCGGTACAGCACTTTTTCTTTAGAAAAATGTATTTTAAAGAATAGTTGCATGAGTTATTTTCTCCGCTTTTACTTAATTTGTATCAAACAGCTGAAAGGATGCAATTTTTTTAATTTATGTGCAATTTTTTCCTCGATATTTTAAGAAATATCAATGAATGATTTTTGATAAAACATAGAGCTGTTAAAAACAAACAAATGATGAAATATGAAATGACGACATAGCTTTTCTTTTGTTGGATTTGTATATTATTCAGCCATAATGAAACAATATGTATCATAAAACAGGAATACATTACTGGATGCAAATGACGACATTTTATTAAAAAAAAGCGTGTATTCTATTTCTTAAGTACGAAAAATGTTTTTTAGAAGTATATCATTTTGACCCCAGTTGCTTTGCAATACTTCTCAGGTGAAAATACTTCACTTTCGAAAAAAATGTAATCGAAATCACTTACTGATAAAACACAATGCTTTACAGAATTTTAGAGTGTCTTTTTAGAAGAGCTGTGACATACAGTGTTCTTGGTGTGATCGGAAGTCTTTGTCGAACAAAATAGCAATTTATGATACAGAACTTGATGATTCTCGACTAGATAAATTCACTTCGCCCAGTTGTATAAGTAAATAAAAAAGTTCTTTGCAATAATTCGAGTTCTAGACAATAAAAATCACCATTTCACCTTATGTGACGTCATAGGAATACTGTCTATCGTATATATAGCAAGCAGATTATTTCAGAAATTTTCATTTACACTTAAAATAATAAAAACAGTGTAATATCTTTTCCAGCTAAAGGGAAGAAAAGGAAAGCAAAGGAAAAGAGGGAAAAAATTGAGTGCTGTATCTTTATGTTGCCATTTTCTCATTAAAAAGGTAAAATTAGAAATTTAAAATCCAACGTTATAAAACCCAACGAATTTTGACTTCATTTACAAAATTTGATCTACACGTAAAAGAATATCAACAGTTTAATATCTATTTCAGCTAACAGCATTGAGACTTTGAAGTTTTGAATCAAAATGATCAAATTAAAATGCCAATTTTTTTTAAACGTGAATACAGATGTAAAATGTACATTTGTAAATTTTGATATGGTGAAAATGATGCTGGGTTCAGATTTCACGGGAAAAAAATCTATGATTGAGTCAAAGTTGAATAAATTTTACTTTTTATCATTTTGTAATACTAGCATAAGAACCTTAATTGATAATATATCATATTGATTTATTTATCATAATAACAGAATTTATTATTTTTTACTGCTTACATACACAATTAAAGTTTAATTTTAACAATTTCTACAGCTGCATTTTATAGAAATAGTATTAATAGTATTTTGTTAATTTGACTATAAATATCGTGTGTTTAAGAGTTAGCCGTACCAATATAAAATGCATTTTCTACTATACCTAATTTTGTAGGTTTATTATAAGTTAATGAAATAGTTCCTTTTTAAAAAATTTCTTTCCTTGTATGAATAAATGATAAAACATACACGAAATTTTTTACTTATTATAATGTAACTTGGTTTCTTAATATTAATAAAAATCATCAGTTTATACTTTTGCTTGCTTGACACTCAAAGGAATAAGATAAATCTTTAAAAATATGCCTAAAATATATGTGACATAGTTACATTTGTATGTAAAATACATCTTTATTACAATAATCAATGGAACTTAGCTACTGAATTTTTTTGTAAAATTATATATCAATTAATGTAAGAAAGCAAAAATGGAAACATTATTCTATTCATTAGCATCTCAAAGTCATTCTATCTTCATTAGAATCTCAAAATATTCTCTAAATTTTACTTATTTTATTAGTATCTAAAGAAACATTATAAATTTGAACTTTGCTTGCTTAATATTCAAAACAGTGAGGTAATATACATATTAGAATCATTATTATTGTAATAATTACAGCAACTTACTTCTTTAAATTTTGGTGGAAATATTTATAAATTTATCTTAAATTCTATTTGAAAGTATTTAATTATAATAATTTTACTTGTACAGCTAACTGCACAAGTACTGCCTGGAAAAAAATTATTTGATCTTTGTCTGCGTAAAATTTATATGCAACAAATATTTTATAAATTTATACATATATTTATATAAATATATAACATAGTTAACAAATATAACTAACTTATAACATTTCATATCAATGTTTCTCCTAACATTTATATGAAAATGTTTCGAGAAAAGGACTAGAAATTAATGTAAAATTTTGCATGTAAGTATGAATCTACTGTTTTTATTTAATTTACTATACTAACATAAATAATGAATATTTTGAAAATTTTTTTAATTTATTTTCTTGAGACAGAATTTTGTATTAAACAAAAACATAATAACACCATCTGAAGCAATTAAAGCCGTATTAAAAAACTATCCATTATAAACCACAGTAAAAACTGTTTAATTTAATTTATTAATTAAAGTGTAAATAAAGAGCATACAGGAAAATATTCAAATACATATATCATTATTATTATGTGCTTATTATAAGTTAATTTAAAAAAAAATATTTTTTAATTAGTTTTTAAGAGAAGTATTCTTATCTGTTTGCAGTGCATAATAGAGGTCTGCACGGACCCGGGCTTGGCCCGTGGCCCGTACCCGGCCCGACAGATTTAGAATAGTTTTCTCAACGGGCCGGGCCGGGCCGGTTAAAAAATTTTTTGGGCCTGACGGCCCGTTTTGAACATTTCGGCACGATCGATAAAATATGAGCTTTTTTCAACGAAAATGGTTTTAAGGAGAATAAGTATAAATGTGCGTCACGAGCCATACTAGTTTGACAGCATCAATATAAAAATTTACAGTGTAGAGATCGGCATCGGAGAATTACACTCTGTGTAACCTGTTTTAATATTTTTTTAGCTTACTCATGTAAAATTATTAACAGCGATAAAGAACTTATGTTAGCTTAATCTTTGGATATATACTTCTTGATGGTTTTTAAATTAATTTCTCAATAATGGAAAGTTTGACACATTTTCTGATTAATTTTAAATTGTAAAATTATAAAAGTGATAAGCATAACTATTGAATGAATTTGGAATCGAATAGCGTTTTTCATTTTTGGTAAATAAAATACTTGTATTACCTTGTTGAGATAGAATAGTTTTTCAGATGATTGCATGTTTTTTTTTTTTTTTATCCCTTCCCATGCAATCACTTCCGGAAATTCTATTCAAAACGCTAATTATGAAAGTATTTTATTTACCTGCAGTGTTCTTAAATTACTTGTATCAAAAAATTGGATAACGCCATTCGATTATATAGTTTCTGAATAAAGATACCTGCTAATCTTATGCGTTTCTGAGAAAAAAAATGAATTTAGAAATGTATCAGAAAGGAGCTTCTTTGAATTTAAGAATGAATTTGGATTTAAAATCTTTAAAAAAATGATAAGGAAATATTTTTATAAATCTTCTTTTATTAAACAGCTTTAAAAGTAACGATGTTTTTAGCTTTCTTTCTTTTTTCTTTTATTCTAAGCGATATTAATTTTTTAATGAATCTTTATTCGAATGTTGAAAGCCTTAGACTCTAAATAATAATTAATGTTGTTAATGTATATTTCCTGTAAAATATACTGTAAAAACATTCCACAGATATGTATGCAGTATTCTTTAAAGGAATCTTGATTATATGATAAAAATCTGAAATTTTTAGAAATCGTAGAAATTGTAACGGGCCAAAACGGGCCGGGCCGAAAATATAAAAATTTAAACAGGCCGGGCCGAAAATATAAAAATTTAAACAGGCCGGGCCGGGCCTGGGCCGAACTTTTCAGTTTTACAACGGGCCGGGCCGAAAAAAAAATTTCCTACGGGCCGGGCCCGGGCCTGGAAATTCCGGCCCGTGCAGACCTCTAGTGCATCATAGGAAAAAACGCTTGCCATCTTTATTCAGTGTCATAGTCTTGTATTTCGAAGGTTACGTCTACTTCCCTTCAACCAGGTCCTTAGTATCGCACGGGCATCCGGAGCCCATGCTCTAAGCAAAGAATTCCTGAGGGGCATGAAATTTATTATACTTTCATCTAAATTTCCATTAAAAATTATAATTGTAAAAAAAATGTGATGTTTGATATTTTAATACTATAAAAGGATAAATATTTTTCAATTTATGGTTAAAAGCACAATTAAATAAATAATAGGCGAGCAATTTTATTTTTATTCTGGAACCTTTTTACAATTTTACGGAAAACCTTTTTTTTCGGTTAAACTTTTCGAAAAAGTGTTTAATATGTGGGGAAAAAACCTAGTATCAATAAAGCAACATATCTGCGGGGCACGAAAAATTGAAAGTGCCCTGAGCTCAAAAACTTGATAATCAGACTTTGTCTTCAACAAATTATTAAACACTGTATGTATACTTTTTGAAACTATAAGAAAATATTTATTTTATTTAGAAATATAGATACTACTTAGAAATACAGGATTATAATTAAGTTTCTTTGCGGAAATTCTTGTAAAACTTTGTTGATTAAATTTCAGATTGCGCAGTGCTAATTCTATCTAATATCTAGAATGGACTGTATGCTAACATAATCATCAAGCCAATGACGTTGTTAATAACTGGATTTCGACCAAAAATCTAATTTTAACCTCACGAACATGGAAGCTTCTGGCTTGTAAATTTGGTCAGTATATTATTAGAGGTGCGCAAATTTTATAATAGATTTATATGCGTCTAATAAGGAAGTACAGGAGACTTCCCTGTGTTCTCACAGTGGACATTAGGGTGAACGATTATTAGATGAGGTACATTACATTGCCAGACCGAAATTGCCCAAAATTCAATTGCTCAAAGTAAGTCATTAGATAACTTTGGGCAATTTATATATTTAAGCTCAAATAGATTATCTCAGATTCAAATATCAATATATGTACAATAGATTATTTAATGTGTGCATTGAAAAGTAATCTTTGTTGAAAAATACACATTCTTAGGAAGTAATCGGATAGGTGTTTAATTAGAAGTTCTCATTCGTACGTGTTAAAATAAATGCGATTTTGAGGATTGATTGAAATATGTGGTAACTTACTTTAATATTGTGGAGATAATATTATCGTTAATGTAAGGTTAAGGTATAGTTAAGTACACTTGTATCTAATTTTAATATGAGTTTTAAAACCTTAATACTTTTGAACAAAATATTTAATCATCATGCCGTTAAATGCGACTTGAATTTCTTTTTTTCTTTCTAATCTATCAGGCCCCTACCTGGCAACTTGCCTCAGATGAACGGGATACCTGGTATCGGAGCGTGTTGACTGCCTTATCATCACGTAGTGGCAATAAACCTAACGAGCACTTAGTTCGTCTTCCCATCAGCAGTGTCTCCTGCTTAGTTGCGAAATTTGTTATGCTGGTAACTTAACATTTATATCTTGGCTTTTACACCTGTTCATTACTACTTAGGTTTATCTCATAATTTAGAACCTTGATAAGACGAGATCTTCACCTGACAAGCCCCCCCCCCCTCCCAGAGTTATAACTCATAGGTAGCTTGGAAGAACTTGAACATATAACCGATTTTACATACACCAGGCGCAGTTAGCGCACATAGCTGATTTTAGCCGGTAATAAGCCTCACTTATGGTACCGTTTAAGCTAAGAGATCAGTGTGTTCTGTCAGCTGAACAACCTTTGCCCGATCTAATTGCAATTGTCTTTAGACTTTGAAGTCTAATCTTGTCTAATTAAATAATGCTTTTTATGTGTATGGAGGCAAAGGGGGGGATGAATGGACGCTGCCGATAGACAAGTTGCATCATGAGTTAATTTTGGACTAAAAAGCTTGGCAAACTTAATGTAGATAGAAGGACGAGAGAGTACCTTTCTACGTATACCACGAGTATAAAATTGTGTTTTGGTTGGCTTTCTTTCTATCTAACTGCTGACCCGATCTCTATTTACTGGGCTATAACCCAGTCTTGTTGATTTAAATGCCCGGGAACGGGGTGAAATCGCCTGTTTGTCGCTTAGTGGTGGTATGATGAAAAGCCCTTATGCCGTCTTAATCCTTTAACGTTCATTAGTTACCTTACGAAACCACAAAATTTTAATTCTGATATGCAACATCGATACCGGAATTTCAATTTTAAAAAATCCATTTTGTAATGTATGTGAAAAACCATCTTTTCTTAATTACAAATATATTTATTCGCAATTACCAGTGTCATTCATTTATTTCAACATCTTAGCAGTGCTTTGTCTGTTAAAGGGTTAATGGCATTTCTGTTTACCTTTGCTTTTATTATATGTTGGCCTGTTATTTAAAGTTGATTTACGTATTTGATTTCGCTCTGTATTGCACACTTATACATCATGCAGAGCGCCCGAAAGATGGCTCTCCCAACTTATCTCTCCCTCTTCAGAGGTATTATTCACAGGGAACCTGAAGGGCTTTGTAGCTACAAAGAATTTTACATGAAATTAGCGTAGATGTCAGATTTTAGCTGACGACGAGCTTCGAACTTGTGACGCGACGTTTCAGCAACGTCTGCCAACTGGTCCACTGCTCTATTGGATGTAGAGCAGTGTTTCATAACTTTTTTATTCTTTGCACACTTGAATGAATGGATAAGCTTCTACTGAACATTAAACTCATGATGTTTTAACATCCAGTAGTGATTCCTTTGCATAGCTGCTGTTTCTCCTTTCTTGGGTGTTGTTTCTATCGATGCTGATGTCATATTAGCTATGTAGATAATGCTATGGGAATTGTTCGTTTGGTTTCTTGTTTAGAAAATACTTAATTCCTTGCTGTTTCGAGTTTTGCTTTTTTGACATTTGTTATTTAAGATACTTTTTATGATAACTTTATTTTATTATGATCATGACACAAGTTTGGGGTTTTTGTGATAAGAAATACAAAGGGCACGAAGTAATGTTCGGATACATTCAAATAAATACTGTACAACAAGTGTGTGTTTCAAGTAAAAGAGAGATGACCAGATGCCTTTGTCACAATTGCCAACCTCCGGCTTTTTTAAATAAAGATAAATTTATTTGAACCAGAAAATTTTTGTAATTAAAAATTTCTTGTATTAAACAAACTAGTTGTTTTAAATTTGCTTAATTTTGTTAATTAAATAAATTTCTGGTTGATGTATAATTGTTTGATTGTAAAAAAGACGGATGTTGGCATGTATGCCTTTGTGGAGAAAATTCAAAGCTACTGGAGCTATATGCCTATACAATGTTAAAACTTTTGTTCTAGTTTGAAACAAACTTTGGTGCTCAGTAGCTGCCCCATACGATGATGAAATCTGGTACAAACATTTGGAGCTTCCTAATTTAACCCCGTTCCAACTATTGGAACTTCAACAGGAGCTCCAAATATTGGTTCAAGATTTCACCATTTTACCAGTGGCAGCTATTGAGCATCAAAATTTGGATCAAACTTGGACAAGATTTCTAAGAGTGTAGAAGAAAATACATAAAACTTAAATATATAGACTGCCTTCATTTAGTATGAAATGATGTAGTGCATCTACAAATAATTTTATAACAAAACCTTAATTGTTAGTTTTTCAATACTGCAGTCACGAGCTTACTACATCGCTAATCGCTTAAATAAATGTGATATTATAAACTTGATGTACAGTTACTAATACAAATAATGCATATAAGTAAGTTTTAATTTATTCTAATAAAAAAAATTACGTAAAAGATACTCAGTGTTCATCATCGGTTGCAATAAGTACTACGCCTGTTTTGCTGAGATAGTGGATCAAGTCCTCCTCGCAGGGATTTAATTTGAAATATGTGAAATGTAAAAATATGTAAACAGATTTTTTGTACACCAATGTTAAATGTTTTTATTGCTGATAAAAAAAATATTTACGTATTAAAGGATTTAAATAATTAAGTTTTTCTTTGGAATTCATTACCAAATTCCAAATATTAAATTTCAAATTTATCTGGATTCATACTATCTAATTCAAGAATGGATTAAATGGTTATTTTTAGTTTTAAACTTTTAGAGAAATCTACTGACATTTTATGAAGTATATTTCGTCAAAAGTTTTATTAAATACTACCTAACATTCTTATTTAACTGAATAATCTGAATAAACGGGCTAAGAACAAACTGCACTCTAAGTGAATAGCACTAGCGAAGAGACATTACAGAGAATATTGGCATGTAGATGCGATACTATAATATATTATCATATTGAAATTATTCATGGTCACACAAGCTATTTGCATTATACAAACATATTTCAGTAGAATTATATGCTTAGATAGATAGTTTTGAGACAGACATCAATATAATAGATGATTTGATGCAGGATTCAAAGAAGAATTTTGGTTTGTAGAAATATTTCTTTAGCATTCCTTAGATATAATATTAAGAATCTAAACGTATCGAGCTTCTTATGCAAACTTTAAAGCGCTAAAATTATATTTAAAGGTAAGTACAAAGGCAATTTGTAATTGAGAAGTGTCTTATAAATGGTAAATCTTATGTAAATATTAGGATACAACAGTATTTCAGACAATAATATTTCCAAATGTTTGATAACATAATATCGATGATTTCATTATTTACAATTTTTTATGCGAAACTGAAAAGGATTAAAGTTAAAGGTAAGTTTAAAGATGGTTTTTAGCTACAAAGATATCCTAAATGATAATAATAAAACTCATGTAAATATTGAGATGCAACCATAGTTCGAGGAATCATGTTTCCAAATGATTCATAATAAATAATTGATTATTTACTTTCAAATAATTAAAAATAATAAAACATATTTGATTTAAAGGTAGGATTAAAATTAAGTTTCGGGTATAATACTTAAAAAATTGTTGACATTTGTTTTATAGCCAATGTCTGTGGTCACTTTTTTTATCATTTGTGATTTAATATTTGATTCACAAAGCTGTATATTATTAAACAAAAAATATTTTTTATTCTTTTAGTAATTTATTGTATTATTTTTAAGAATCACAGAACATACCCAATTATTTTTTAAATTCTAAAAAACTAATAGCCGTTAAAGAATTTATTATTTTAAATTTCAAATATATCAAATTTAATCCTATGTAATTCCAAGAATAGAGCCACATTTGTAAATGCGACCACTGCATTATCAGGAACTAGAAATTTCATAATGGATTCTATGAAGCAAACTAACAGAGAATTAAGAGATTGAACTGCAAACCTCCATTGTATTGAGGCAGACGGCATACACAATTCCAGAATGCTATTGTCGGGTATATGTGGTATTATTATACATTATCATATCTAGTTGTTCACAATCATGTGCCTTGTTTGCTTTGTGCATATTTAAATTCCATTATAAGCTTGTAAGACATGTGTGACTAATTTAGGGAAAGTAACGTCGACATTGGTGTTTGAAGAAGAGTAACATTTTTATAGCTACTCTTACATATACTTAAACATACACGCTTTACGAACTTTCTTGGCAAGATTCCATAGATTGGATATCGATATTGTTTATAAACGACAGAGAGTTTTTTCTTTACGAATTAGCGGTGAAGATTTAATAGATTCGTGAAGTAAGGTACCCTGGGGTAATAACGCCACGTTAAGGTTTTACCAATTTTCACGGCTTAGTTTTAAATTGTATTTTTCAAACAAATATAGGATCTGATACAGCAACTCATTGACTATCTATATAAAATAAAATAATTTAACAGATATGTATTCATAAAATGTAATGGCGTTTTTTCTTGACCAATGCTATTTGGCGTTAATACCCACCTATATGGGTAATAACGCCATGCAAGCAAAACTATAAAATAAGATGGAATAATTGCATGTAGATTGCCCAATTCTAAAAATACAAACTCTACAAACTTAGAAATTGACAAGTTGCATTCTAAGCTATTGAAAATGTTCATTTTTTGTGAAAGTTTAAGAAAAATAAAGGTGTGGTGTTGGAGGGGGGGGGGGATGAGGCAAAAGAATATCAGACCGTGAGCTTCTTTTTGCTCAAAAAGGACCGCTTAAATATAATATTGCACAATTTTAACTGTGTTTATTTGAATCAGTATTTAGGATGTAGCTCGGCCACTGTAGGGAATCAACCGGGGTATTAATGCCAAGGATTGGCGTTATTACCCCAGTATAGTTATTGCGCAGTACATTTTTAATTACAAATTATCTCGAGAAGATATCCAAAATCTCCAACAACATTTTAAAAGTTCATGAAATGCACTACAAATTTATGTAATTAACAAAGTATTTCCGGATAAAAAGATAGTCTTCACGTCACAAAACGTATCTCGCAAATTTTAGATCAAGCGTTAATTTTAGTTGTTTGTAAAAACAATAAGACCTAAAAATGAAACAAATTAACTTGAAGCTGTTTTTTGCGATTTATATGACTCAAAACCCTTCTGCGCAGAGCACATGGGTGTCATTTACCTGATTATTTCATAATTATGCAAAATATAAGCACTTGGCGTTATTACCCCGCCTGGCGTTATTACCCCAGGGTACCTTTATTAAAATCAGAATACATCGGTGGAAGTATTCATTTTTGAGCAACGTGGATGCATTATATTTTAGTTTATAATTTTTATTCTCTAAATTTCTTATTTACAAAATATCACTGTGACGTTGGTGACTTTTGACTGTCTGTACATATGCAAATTGTTAGTCGTTTACCCAGGCGAATTTTAGTTAAAATCTATGTTTAGAAGTAATATTAGAATTAGAAGTTTAAATGTATGTATGTTTGAAGCGCCCTCTATCTAAAAATGAGAACACCAAAGCTGTACGTCATTTTTTGAATAAAATAATTACCGAGGGAATGACCTACAAGCAAACCGCAACAAAATCGATTAGTTTTCCAATGTTTTTCAGCATTTAAAATCTCCGCCTCGGTTCATTGTTTAATTTTCGCTAGTTATCCGATACCCCTGTTTTCGATTTTGGGCTTAAAATTTAAGTTAAAATCTAAATTGTAGAATAAGTTAAATCCCATGCACAAAAGAACGGTAAAAAGTATTTGTTCGTTACTCTAAAGTCTAAAGCGCCTTCTATCGGCAATTTTTGAACGTAACCTTTACAATTTTTTTAGCAAAATTTCGTGATAGAAAGATTGATTTTAGCGAAAACCGCAAACGAATTGAACCTTTTTTTCGTTTTTTATCATTGTTTGAAGTTTTGGACCTTAAAATTTAATGGCTCCTACAGAAGACGTTTGCGCTCCATGGTTTCCTATTTAATAATGTTTGTTTGCATGTCTACTATCACTCCTCAAAGTTTGTCGGTCTGGTAGCGAAACACCTATATATTGCAGTATAATGCAATACATAGAGTGCCACGGGACAAATTACAGAGCATCTTCTGTACATGCTCCGTGTCAGCAATTTTTTTCAAAGAAAAGTTGGCGTTAATTAATTCTTACTGTAACATCCTTATTATTGTTGCAGTTAACAAAATTCTGACTCAGCGTGTAGCCAAATATCAATATTTTGGATAGAATAAGTGGGCTGATAACCTGCTTTCTTATAGGGGAAGTTATGTACAATAAACTGATCAATCAAGTTCTTCACCCTCATGGTTTGTCACATGAACCTACAAGAACCGTTATTTTATATTATTCTTGATCTGTTCTGGTTCTATTTTATATTGTTCTCTATCAGAACCTCATTCTTAGCTACTTCATACAAAATATTTTTGCAGTGATGAGTGTACAATGCAGCAGCCCTAAAAACTACCAGAGGGTACAAGGTATAAAGGAAGTATATACGCTAAACAGTATGGGTTATTGTAATTATTGTCTTTAGTTGAGAAAAACGTGGTATATAAAATTTTTTCAAAAAACTGAGAAGTATAGTGCGCATACAACTGAACATTTTTCAATACATCATCTTTATCACCTTTAGAAATTTGTTTAGTTAGTGGAGAAACTCTTTTTAGTTGTAACCAAGGTTCGCACACTCCTTGGAATTTCCAAGGAATCTGCACCACTATTAATGATAAGAAAATTTATATTTAATTTTTAAGAAAAAGAATTCGCAATCATCACCTTTATTCTCAAATTTTGCAATATTTTTCTGCAATGAAATACTTTGAAAATACTGTTGAAATTTTCTGGTATAGTTGTGCGAAGCCTGGTTGTAACATGCTCAGTTAGTGTTAGAAATTTTTATGCTTTTATTAATAAAAATCTCTCTGCAGTGTATGGTTATTTTCAGTTTTAACTTTTTATGCTAAAATCTACGATTTCCTTCTAAAAGATTCTGAACCGATAAAAATTTTGAGTTCTATGAAGAGATCTAATTTCTTTCTTCTTTATCTATAGGCGTCACTTTCAACAGAAGCACTTCAAAAATATCACATAAAAAGTATATAGCGTCTGTTTGTATGCGTTGAAAAGAGAATAAAAATAAATAAAATCAGAAATAAACCAAATTCACAAATAACAGATAAAAGAATTTATAAAACTATTTCCTGTCATTAAATATTAATTTACCTTCAAAATATGAATTAATTGTCTAAGTTAATGTGCGTGAAAATTCATTTTCATTATATGTTTTGTTTGAATCGATAAAAACTATATAAAAATGAGTAATAAAAGCATTAAACTAATGGAGAAATTAGTTAGTATTTGTCATAAGCTGTTTTCATTTATCTCCTTTTCATGAACAGAAATTTTTAGGATGTCACAAAAATAAAAGTTAATAGCCTGAATATTACTTTTCAAAAAGTAAATCTTCGGAACGAAAGAGGAACAGGAAATATAAAAGAAAGAGAATTCTCAAGCTACATTTTTACTCCAATTTTAAATCATTAGACAGTGATTTTCTTTTAACTATTTAGACAAGGAATTATTTTTTTAAATTACCACTTTCATAAATTGATAATTATGTCAATATTTAAATTCTTGTTTGCAAAATAATCACATGAAAAATAAAAGAAAAAGAGAAAAAGTCTTACAGCATTTTAAACAAATAATTAGATAGGAAACAAAAACTAGTCGTTGGGGGTCAACCGTAATACTTAGCCATAATAGATATGCATATATAAAATATGTTTTTAAAAAATGTCTGTCTGTGAGTCTGTCTATCTGTCTGTATGTGACAAAAATTTTGTGGTGCATTCTATCTCAAGAATTAATGCACGGAATCCCACAAAACTTTAGACTCTGTTAGACTTTGATATAAACTAATCTGATTACTTTTTGGTGTATATCACTGAACAGGCGGCGCTGCTATGCTGCATTATTTACAATTTCTACAATAGCCATGTCTTAAAAACTCGTACATAGATTTTGATAAAACTTTAGATTTAGTTAGTACTTCATGTAACATGGTACTGATTACGTTTTGGTGCAAATCGCTCAACAGGTAGCGCTGCCATTCTGCATTATTTGTGATTAGCGCAATAGCTCTATCTCAAGGAGTAATGTACGGAATTACACAAAACTTCAGATCTAGTTAGTCCCTAATATAGATCACTGTTGTTTAGTTTTTGGTATAAATCCCCCTACAGATGGTGCAGCTGCACGATTTCGCAATAAATGTGTCTGAAAACTAATGCATGGATTTTCATCAAACTTCAGATTCAGTTAGCACCTGATAAAAAAATGATCCGCATTAGTTTTTAGTATACATCACCCAGCATGTGGCGCTGTTATGCAATTTTTTATTTTAAGATTTTGCAATAGCTCTGTCTCAAAGACTAATGCACGATTTTTCATCAAACTTCAGATTCAGTTACAAGTTGACATAAGTTATTGCTGACTAGATTTTGGTTTAAACCACCTAACCAATGGTGCTACTATGCTGCATTTTTCAAGAAGTATTAAAATGCTTAAGATAGAAGAAAGTTTTGAGATTGCCACATCTAATTATTTTTTCTTTTTACGCTTGAATAAAATTAAATATTATACACTAATTAATGTCATAATTTAATTTATAAATTCAGGTTAATTTAAAAGAGGAATTAATAAATATTAACTAAGATAAGAGATATTCTCTCCATAACAAGATTCTTAGGCGTTTCTTACGATCACTAACTATTTAATTATACGTAGAAAATTTTCTTGCTACTGCAATGTATAAAAGTTCAGGAAGTGGGATATGGTAAAAAAAAAGAGCATACATTTGGATGTTAATCTTGTGTTCAAGAATCATCCCATCATACACGAAGAAATTAGTATACGTTATTGATATTCAATACGGCATGTTCTGCATTGAAAATTAAGATTGTAATGGTTACAGTTCCTTTACAACAACGTTCAAAAGAATTCCATTACATTACGGCTTATGAGGAAAAAATGTTTATGGTGATTTTTACTAATGTTTCACAATTTCTAACTCTTTGAAATTTATACATATCTCTGAAGTACATTTCAAGATAGCTACTATACGATATGGTACGGATAGAGTTCATTGTACACTTAGAGGCACATTCAGAAGAATTTAATTCAACTACGGTTTTTTGTGAAGTAATTTTTTCTTGTTACACTATTTCAAACACATTGAAATTGATATATATATCTGAGTTGCACTGTAAGATACTTACTATAAAAGCAAATGCAAAAGCAAATGATGTGCAAGCATTCATAACAGATATACAGGGACAAAAGAATTTGGGCACAGTACTCGTTATGATCAATAATTGTTAGAAGTGCGTCTGCTTATGTCGTACGCGTTTTAAATAAACCTTTTCTTTATATTTCTTATATTTATATAAATTTCACACATTACTTAAAGGGCTGCACAAAACATCTAAAGTAAATTTATGAGTGAAAATTACTGAAGTTGAATATCATCAGTTCTATGCTTTTCTAATTGAACTAAATTTCATCACAGTGTCTATCATTTGATAAATGTGTAGTTTATAATTTATAATCGGTCTAATAATAATAATAATAATAATAATAATAATAATAATAATAATAATAATAATAATAATAATAATAATAATAATAATAATAATAATAATAATAATAATAATAATAATAATAATAATAATAATAAACATTTATTTTTAGCTCATGGGCTATCAAAGCTTTAGGGATAATGTGTCCACTGGTTCTGTATGTACTTAACAGTAGTCTTATAAAGAAATATTCGATTTGCGTGAAATTTATTTTAACCTTCCCACTGCCGCGACCGGATATATCCGTTCACTAGGCTGCAGGTTTCACTACAGTTGAAGCTTTATTTAAATTAATATAATTCTACAAATATAATCCAGTTTGAAGAAATTAAGTTATTACTGATACTTTCAAGGCTTATAAGCACATACTTAACAAAAAAATTATACCATGATAGAAAATCCCTCTTTTATTAACATTTAAAATAAATTGCAGAGAAAAAACAATTTAGAGAAAAAACAATTGCAGAGAAAAAACAGTTTTGCCCTTTCACTCGGCGGTCAGGAGGCTAGATTCATTCTGATCAGGCACGTCCCTGATTAGTTTTGGGAATTAATTGTTTAAGTATTAAGGAGGGTAATGGAATCCCTGTCCCCCTTAATTTAGATAATGGTTTCATGCAGAATTATTCAATCAAACGGGGGCAGAATGAGAGCTTGTCTTCTTTTAATATAGATAAATGGGTTTCACGGAGAAATATTCGATTAGCTTCAAATTTAATACACCGGCTTTTTACGATATGGAGCTTGTTTGATTAGATTTGGAAATTCATTGATAGTATAAAATTCTCCAATTTACTTCAATTCTTTTTCTAGGTTCATTTGTATAAGAAGTTTTGTTAATTAGATTTGGAGTTTCTTTGGTTAAGTATAAAAGAGGAAATGAGAGAGCTAATACCCCTATTAACTTAGTGGAATGGATTGTTCATGCAGAAATATTTGATTTCCTTCTTAGTTGGTGTACAAATTTATTTTAATAACGCGCGTCCCTGATTAGATTTGGAGGTTCATTGTTTAATTATAAAGGGGAAAACGGAGACTAATTTCCCTTAATTTATTTTTTTTGCAGGGCCATATTCTTTGAAAAAGAAAATAATATACAATTAGTGTGAATAGCTTGTGAGCGCAATCCCATCGGTTTAACTGGGCACTTTTCTTTCTTATTTATAATGGGGACGAAATTGTGTTTTTAAATCAATGATTCATTTCTTAGGCATTTTTTTCACCTTATCAATCCGTGAAATTTTACTATAGAAGTTTGAATGTGTTGGAAATTCTTTCGTAATGTATCCTAAGTCCTTTTTTACATTCTTATATGTTTATTATGTTCGGTAAAGTATATTTCAAGTAGGCATAGAGTGAAATATTCGCATAGGCTTTGAATTAGTTACGCAACTGATCACACATTTCATTATGGAATATAAAGTGAAGCTTTATATTCCAGAGAAATTGGTTACAAAGCAACATCATAGCACAATACTGTTTCAGTGATCTGCACAGAAATTGTTCTCGTTGTGTGTTGAGTTCAGTTATCAAAGTGGGATAACATTTGTACTAATAATATTCATGGGTCGATATAAAATGAGGTCTTAAGGAGGTACTGTGCAAGATTATCTGCGTTTTCTCGATAGGGAACAAAAATTTAAGATTAATTTCCCTTCGAAAATTTTTTTTTGAAGGCAATATCACATATAGTATTAAAATTCAAATTGTTTAGGGTCCGGAAAAATTCTCACCACTCTGCTACTATCTCTTAGTTTTTCTTGATTCTTTATATCCTTATGAAAAAGGGTGGATTTCCAAAATTCCAATTTTATTTGCTGATTCTCTCTGTATTTAAAACAGAATAATTAAAATTTATGAAAAATATTATATATTTATTTGCTGATTCTCTCTGTATTTAAAACAGAATAATTAAAATTTATGAAAAATCCTGTTCTCTATATGTATTAGATGTAAAATTTATTTGGTGTTCAAAGGAAATATTTTATCTTAAGTAGTAATTCTACAAATTATTTATCTTATAGATCAACTTATTTATTGCTAATCTTTAATCATCTCTCGTACTCGGCGCTTTTGATTTATATGCGAGGAAAAAACACACTCCACATTTATTTAACAAAATAACCGCACGAGCTTACTGAAACGGTTGGATTATTCTTCTGCCGATCACGGTAGAATTCGTTAGCAGCATTTTAAATATTTTATGCCGCATTAGAAAACTCAATTTTCACTCGTTTCGGAAAATGGGAGCAGAAATTAATTTTCCTTTCGGCTATTTCTACCGCCACGAACTAAAGCTAAAGTAAAGAAATGATTTCAAACAAATTTCTAAGCAAAGTAGAATTTTGTTTAACAGCAATTCACACAAGTTGACAATTTTCCAACTAATTGAATATATATTTGCATACTATGTAAATCTTATAAAATCACTTTATCCCCTTTTTACTTTCTTTCTTTTTTTTAAAGTATCTTTCATAGTTCTAAAAGTTAAAATGATTTAAAGGACTAACATTGGTCTGAGTCCACAGATAGGACTCAATTACAGGTATACTGCAGTGAGGAAATAAGACTTATTTAATGTGCACAACATAGGAATACACTTGAAAGTCTTACCGATTGTAGCATGAACCATTTTTCGCATTGGTTTCAAATTGGAATGATTATCGTCTAAGTAATTAACATAAAAATTACTAGGAAGATAACTTTCAATGATGTGAGTCAGAAGTGAACCATTATGTAAAATTGGTATACCTAGAGGTTAAGGCTGGTTACAAGACTACTCTCCTTTTACCCAATTAGTGTTATTTTACTTAATAAGGGGCACAGTTTAATTAGTTTTCACAACTTCACTTAAGATCAACCTTGTTCATTACGGTCCACTCCTCGGAAGAAAACTCTGTGAATTTTGTTGTCATACTTCTGACTAACATCGTCATTTATTTTATCGTATTTATTTAAAAAAGAAATAATGTTTCTGATTAAAGATTTCTTTCGCTAAATATTCAATAGATAGAATATAACCATTCTGTCTTTGTAGTGAAGGATCTTCTGATATTCCTCGTACAAAAACAAATAATTTAATAAAATTATTATAGTCCAAGAGCCGAATGCACAAAACCCTATGTCATCGAGCACAAGAAAAAAATCCTTTATTTTATGAAACAGTAGTAACAGAAGAAACTAATGATCCATGTCTGCCGGAAGTGAAGTGGTAAATAAGCCGAAAATTGATACCACTAGTGGTTGACTCATAGGTTTAGCATTGTGTTTGTCCTACAATCAGAAGTATGAAAGCATGGAAAACTGGGTGCAGGCGGGTGACATCCAAGGGGTGTCTTCAGATACATTTTCGTTTATCATCGGGGCTCAGTTCGAAGCGATTTTCTTCATGAATTACAACTAAATGTATTCTACTTACTAGGGAAGTGCAAGAAGTATAAGTCACCGATTTTGACGCAAGTGGTATCGTTGGAAACATCTCATTATGAGCAGCAAAAAACTCAATGGAACTACCCGTCGCAAATGAGTCGTTTTTGAGATATTCGACAATTTATGTCACGTAGCTAGTGCGCACTTAATGGGGGACCGCAGAAAATTTTAGTCGCTATCTTAACGAAACTGGTATTATTGAAAAGATATCATCGTAAAGATTAAAAAACTCAATGGAACCACTCGTCAGAAATGAGCCGTTTTCGAGATATCCCATAATTCATGTCATGTAGCTAGTGGATACTGGGCTAGCGCACATATAACGAGATACCGTAAAAAATTGTTTTCTTAATTTTGACGGAAATGGTATCGTTGGAAAGATATCATTGTGAGAAGTAAAAATCTCAATGAAATTACCTATCGGAAATGATCCGTTTTCGAGATATCCGGCAAATTATGTCACTTAATGCAGTTTCTCAGTAAGTGTGCATTAGCGATGTGAAACAAATTGCCGGATATCTCGAAAACTTCTCATTTCTGGCGGGTGGTTCCATTGAATTTTTTAATCCTCACGATGATATCTTCTCAATAATACCAGTTTCGTTAAGATCGCGAGTAAAATTTTTTGCGGTCCCCCATTAAGTGTGCACTAGCTAGGTGACATTAATTGTCGAATATCTCGATAACGACTCATTTGCGACGGGTAGTTCCATTGAGATTTTTGCTGCTCATGATGAGATCTTTCCAACGATACCACTTTTGTCAAAATCGGTGACTTACACTTCTTTCACTTTCCTAGTTAGTGACAGTTTAGGTCGTGTGTGCCTAACAGCACTTCAAACGGGCTTGTCGGTGTGCAGTTGCCAATCGTACTCGGTGCAAGGGCCGATGTGAGTTCAGCTCCCTTTCCTTGAGCTGCGTATTAATGGTCTTTGCGATTAATGAAGCACCAGTTGCCCTTATTAACGATGAGGATGATAAATCTGGCGCTCTAAGTACCACTCTGACGAATGATCTGTTCTCATGTTCAAGAGATCGTCTGTCTAGGTTGACCTCTTCCTTTTTGTTGATATGTTCGGCTATGGTCATTCATTGTTCTTAACAACGTCTAAAAAAAGGGATTGCTTCTACCAAATGTCGAACAATTCGAATATTATACAGGGTGAGTCATAAATATCGAAACAATAGGCTATCTCCTTAAATATTGCCTCTAGACCCATACTTCCAATTGCAAAAACTCATAAAAAAAGATGAAATTTCTGATAAAATAAGTTGCAATTCCATGGGGGGTCTATTTGAAAAAATACGAAAATTAAATTTTTATACAGCCCCCATAGAGCAAAATTCCCTATTAGAAAGTTATTCCTTATCCATTCCTAAACTGAACAAAAAAAAAAAAAAAAAAAAAAAAAAAAAATCATCTCCGTATCTGAAAATCTGACAGAGATATCAAAATCTAAAATTCTCAAAAATTCGTGACTTACACCACTTTACTATGCCTGTGAACAAAGTTTTTTCCATCCATTTTCAAAGCAAATAAGGGATCGTCCACAAATTGTTCGTTATTATATTTCGGTTTAAGTCCGTGCGCCTCTTATTTGGACATAATAAAGCAGCATATTGATTTAAATCGAAACTTGTTTTCAAAACATATTGATCGTTAGTACTGGAGGTTTGAATAGATCGAAATATGTAGGTAAGGTCCTAAGCAGACCCATAGGGAAAAAAGTTCAGCCCGGCATGAAATAATGTTAAAATCATAATCCGGACCAGCCTGGAAAAAAGCTTAATCATAGCCGGCCCAGCCGTGAATTTCTACATAGTCATTTACTTCAGTGTAATTAAAATTTTTTTTTCGCGTGGAGGAGTTCTGACCAAAAATACTTAATATAGAATTTCGTTTTTTATATTTATACTTTTTTTATTAAAGAGGAGCCAAACGCTGTGACATATTTATTTTATCAATGAATCTCTGTTTATATGTAAATATTTCACTTATATTTTATTATCGCTAGTCTATATCCCGTGCGTTGGAGACTTTGAAAAATACAGTAAAACTTTTTAAGACGGAATCGCATAGGAAAGAAAAAATACGTAATAGACAAATGCCCTTCCCAGGAGGGTTAAATGGAGTTTATTTTTTTCTCAGGTATTATTGTATTTATTTTGCATGGATCAACGCATTTTCTGTTTAAGGCAGAATTCCGTCATAGGCAGATTTTTTTTCTCTGGTTTTATTTTGTTTAATTTTTTAGCATTTAAATATACTATTCTTAAAAAAATAATAAATTTTAAAGTTTTTTTTTTTTTTTTTTTTTTTTTTTTTTTTTTTTTTTTTGTAAAATAAAAGCGATTTTAAAAGTTATGTGGTTTTCGTAAAAATATTGATTAAACCAAATTTTACTTATTTTATGCACGTATTAGGTCTGTTCTTTTAATGTGGATTGTTCGATACCGGGAATGAAAATTTCGTCCAGTGCAGGCCTGGGAAAAAGGAAGCATTTCTCTCCGGTATGAAAAATACATTTGACCCGGATAGGCGATTCTGCAGAAAAAAGTAACGTCTTGGTCCTGATCTGACCTGAACCCAGAATACAAATTTTTTAACAGCCTTCCCAGGACGATAAAAAGCTTGAAGTTGTGAGAGCTAAATTTTTAAAAAGGACTTAATCTGCATCTTAAATAATGTTTGTAGTTATAACGAATTTTAATTATCCCATTTAAACCAGTAGAAACCATATGAAATTTTTATAAATTTTATGATAGATTTTAGGATGCGATTTTCTTACCAAATTATATAGCTAACCATCACAAAAAAAGAAAAAAAATCAAAATTCTAACTCAAAAGAATGATTTTTTACGCGTTTCCTACAACTGTTAAAGTAACATTGTCTTTTGAAATGCACGCATTTCAATTTGTGTCTAATCCCTTAAAACCTGATAAATTATTCAAACGGTTATAACTCCGCGAATTTTGAAGATATGAAGATGCAACTTTTTGTGTATTATTCAGGACTGGATAAGGAAAGTTTTTCTAATTGGAATTTTTATCCTACGGGGGCTGTATAAAAAGTTAATTTTCGTATTTTTTCAAATAGACCCCCCATGGAGTTGCAACTTATCTTATCAGAAATTTCACCTTTTTATGAATTTTTGCAATTGGAAGTATGGGTCTAGGGGCAATATTTAAGGAGATAGCCTATTCTTTCGATATTTATGACCCACCTTGTATAAATCGCCTTTTTTGAGCCCCAAAACAGGGGCTTCTTTGAATTCTCAAATCTGCGCATATTGTTCGCACAGCTGTATGAGAGGCATAGTTATTGTCTATCTGAATATACGGAATGATATTCGCAAAGTATTTATTTCCTTGAATTGAAATCTATTCTCTTTAATATTATGCCGATTGTTTAGTTAAGATACGTTGCACCATTACGTTCATTTATTGGCTGCTAAAACTTTAGAATCTTCGTCGAAGGGTGTGTGTATTCGTCCAATTTGCATTGCTGCTTTTTTGGTGAATATATATATATATATATATATATATATATATATATATTGTCTTAGAATACATGGCATATTTTTCATCAAATGCTAAAAGACAAATAATGGGATATCTGTGATGTCTTGCAACAAGGAAAAGGAGTAGTAGAAACAAATAAGGAAAAAGTGTTTACCTTAGAGCACAGGTTTTAATCCACTTATTCAGTCACAAAACGCATAGTGAGCCTTCATGCATAGCTAATTGTTTTTCATAGTTTTAATAATAAAGAAAAAAATATAGGAAAATTTCAACAAATAATCACTGATTTGTGTAAAATTTAGTAACAGATTTCATTTAAAAATTTTCTTAGTTTGCTAAGAAAATATTTTACTTTAAATATAATTCGAGAAAATAATCAACTAAAGTATTACCGGACTTTTAACATTTACTCTGCAAGTTTGATTTATCTGAGAGGATAAACTGCTTTCCACATTTATTCAGTAGAATAATCTCAACACCGGAAAGATAACCACAGCAGACTAGTTAAAACGGTTGAATTAATCCTCTGTCGATCAACGGGAAATTGCTTACGCTTTTTAAAATATTTTACGTGATATAAGGAAACCCTTCTGGGAAATAACAAAAGAAATTAATTTTCATTTCAGATATTTCTGCCGTTACGAATTAGTGCTATATTACTTGCGTAATTTCAACTAAATTTCTAAAAGGAACTGGAATTTTATGTAAATTGCTTCATCCTCTCGATTTGAAATCGTCGCAGTACTCGTAGTATTTTTAAAATATAAAAGATTATTAAAATTTATTAAATGACAAATATTTAAAAAGAAATTCTATTAATCAGTTACAGGTATACAAATCGGAAAAATGAAATTGTCTTTAATACTTTTAATAAAAGGTTGCCAAGGCATTTTGAAAAGCCGAACGTTAAATTTTATCTGATACAGATTAAAAAATAAAAAAAAGTAAATATATACGAATATTTTACATAAAATTTGGTTGTTCATAGAATGTTTCAAGATGAAAAATGTTTGACGTGCAACTTGCTGTTACAAATCATTTACTCATTAACCCATTAACGCCCAGCGTCCTTTTTTTGAGGACGGTTACAAAAACAGCAAGAGTGCGGTTTTCCCACCAGTAAAGAGGAAGATAAATATATACCTTATTTCACGAGACAGAATCCTCGATAAATTTAGATAAAAGTTAATTTGCTTTTAAAAGTGGTGGAAAACACAAAATTTAAATTTTAGCGAAGAAAATAATTCGGGCGTTAATGGGTTAAAAGATACACTGTAAGCTGATCCCAAATTTTTACTCATACGGTGAATAATTTTGAAAAAATTGCATAAAGATTTTTAACAGATATACCTTGTTTACTGTATGAAATTTAATAAAATCATAACAATTATTGCAATAGGTACCAGATAAGTCATTCCACATTGGGAAATGTAGTTGACAGTACATTCAGTTTTAATTACTAAACTACCCACAGCTTTCATGAATATAAAAAAATAGCAATATTTTTAGTAGTGTGCATCTTTTTTGTATAAAATGGGACAAGTTCACAAAATTAGCAGCAAGAAGCACCATTTGTATTTAAATGAACTAAACACTCGATATTGCAAAACTGTAGATTGACAGTGTTTTCAGTGTCAGTTATTGAATTACAGATGCTTTTAAACCAAATCAGGATAACTTTGCATCGCTTTTACGAAAGTTTCATCCATTCTGCATGGTGGAATCTTGACAAAGTATTTCCAATGAGCTGCCAAACTCACACTAGTGCCACTATCTATATTTTGAGACCAAAACTTTGCGACCAACTCAAGTGATGTAACAGATTTAATTTTTTTTTCTCTTGGACCAAAGTTATCCTGATTGACTGCATTGTACTTTCCAGCACGTCTCGTCTTGTCCTCACATTTCGCGTAGAGCAAGAATTATCTGAAAAAAATTTCGTTAGAATTCCTAAAATATAATTTAATGTATGAACGAAAATCACATTGCTGTTAACATCGATGTAACATATAAATTTGACGGAGGAGTTACGACATACAGGGTGATACAAAAGTCAGAACGAAATTTAAAAATGAATAATTTGAAAACGAATCACGATACATAGATACAGTTTGCACCAAACGGATGGAAAAGAAACTGATTTTTGTGTGGCAACGAAAAAAATAGTTCTGCTGGAATTTGTTGAGGTACCCTTGCGATAGGCAAAAGTGACACTCTGGTATGGCTTCATTGCGGATTTCATAATTGATCCATTTTTTTTTTCAAGGAAGTCACACCGACAGGTTTCATACTCTGTGACTTTTGGCTGTGAAGAGAGAAGTCAAAAATGTACCCGGATTAACCGACATCATTTGCAGCACTGAAAGATGCCATCCGCCAAAATGTATGTGCCATAACACACGAAAGGCTACTAAATGCTGTGAACGGTGCGGTAACTCGTCTCACAGGTGTACTTCTGACTTATGGACATCACATTGAACATTATTTATTGCAGTACTAATTAACAGTAATTAATCTGACTTGTCAACATTTTTTCATTTGTAAATCATCTTTTGGTGCAATAAAACATTATAGAGTCATCTGTTGGCCACGCATAGAACTACTGTTTTTCGTTGCCACACAAAACCCAGTTTTTTTGCATCCGTTTGGTGCAAACTGTATCTTTTTATCTTGATTCATTATCGAATTATTCATTTTTAAAGTTCGTTCTTACTTTTGGATTACCCGGAATTTTCTATGACTGATGAGTTACGACATACATGCACTCACACTTTTTTCATCAGAGTCTCGAATATCAAGTATATATTATCGCACTTTTGAGATCTAATTTGTGTTTATAAAATCATAAATAGTGAAAAACGCATGGGTTTTTTTATAAAATTTTGTAAGATATATATTTGATTTTCCTGTGTTCATCAAGTATACCTAATGAAACGCCTATTTCCTCAAAGATGCCTTGGCTGATGAACACTCAGTTCATGAATGAACACTGAGGATTTTTGAATCGGAAATCATGACTACATGTACGTTTCTTCAAAATTACCGCGATTTCTCGCAAAGCGTTTAAAAAATGACAAGTATACCGCGCATAGAGTCCTTTACCATTAATCGATTTTAAAACAAGTCAGAAATTGCACGTCAAACATAGAAAATAAGGTATTGGTCATACTATAAAGAAGTTAAGACATACTTAAACTTTGTGTAGAACTATACAGTACTTCGGATACAGCATAGCATCTGAAATCTTTTATATGTCCTTGTAAATACTGCATGCTTTCTATTATACATTCTCTAATAAATTTAGAAATCTAACATTTCTATTAAATTTAGTTTTTAATGTAAACACTGTAGAAACTTATGAACGTCAATAACAACAAAATATATCATTTTAAAGAATACGCCGAAACGAAATAAATTAAATAAAAAATATATATTCCGAAATAATTGTGGAATATAATCAATATTACGAATTTTTCTGTTTGTCAGCATACACCAATATAATTTTAATTTTTATGACTATAAAAGCTTAATTAACAATTATTCAGTTTGATATTAAAGCTCATATAAAATATTTGTTTTAAAACGCAGTAAATTAAAAAAATATTTTTTTAAAAACATAATTTCAATCATATAATTTTTTTTCCTTAGACATATTTGATAAAGATCTTTTTTATTGTGCTGAATTATATTTTTGCCATTAAATTTAATTTTCTGTATTTGCATTTTTAACTCATTGCTATCAAATAAATAATTAATTAATTAAACGATGTTTTATATCTATGTTTGCATATAATTAAAAAACTATAGAATTTTTGTTTAATTTAAAAATTATTAGAAAAACAGTTGCAACTAATTTTTGAAATTTAATAATTAAATAGATCAGATCTAACTTTATTAAATCAGATAAAAAAAAAGTTCGCAAAATGTGTATGTCTTAGAATTTATAATTTCCATAAACTAAAATTTGTTTACCTATTCCGTTAATTAATTTTGAAAATATTATAAAGAAATTAATTCGTGTAAGAAAAAAATCATACTAATTTTAGATTATAATTAATCTAAAATTTTAGATTATACGTAGAAATCGTAAGGATAGTCCTGGTGGAATACTTTTAAATAGCATTGATGATGAATTAGAAAGATATTCATTTCACATACGTGAGCGAATTTATTAAATTATTGATCTTTTAAATTATTAATCAGGTTTACATCAAATTATGATAGCTTAGTATTATTTCTTATAAGGTCATTGTGGTTAAATGCGTTTTGATTCAACATAGTTTGTCGTATTTAAAGAAGATTTGTCATATTGTTTTGAGGATTTTTCGATGATATATCATACGCAAGTTTCTGAAGAAATTAGAAAAATGTCGACATGTGGCTAAATTCTCTAAAATTTTCGATACTCGTGGGGAAAAGAGTTTCTAAAATCGTTGAAATATGTGCTTAATTATTTTTTAAGGAGATTGATTTTCTGGAATTTCACGTTCCTACCTAAAACGGCTGCTGAGATATAGCCACATTCTTCAAAATTGTTTAACTCCCCTCCCTCCCCCCACCTTTTAACTCCTTAAAGCCGCTATTAGATACACCAACATTCCGTAAGACTTTTGAGCCAACACTGGATTTCCTCCAACTTATTGCGAAATATCCTCCCAACATCCAGTGTAACAGCAAACTGCAATGTCTCCCCAACTTTTTCCCGCAAGTTCAAAAAAATCTGGCCTAGCTTAGATTTTTGATCCAACATCGAACGTTTCAACGAATCAGAGATAAGCGATTGATACGAATAGGCGATAAATATTAACGCCTGCCACTAGTAGAAACTGGTTTTTCGGCTTTTCCTCCAATTTTTTCAAGGACGAAAGTAACCTTTTTCTCTATTTGAACGGGAAAATATTGGAGTTAAAATCGTCTGAAAAGTTTGTCTCGCCTAAAAGTCCGCGAATCTAATAGCAGCTTTAGGTAAGGAATTTTCAAAAACTTTTCCCTAGTGCTCACTTATATCATAAGAAGTATGCTTCCGGAAATTTTCGTGTTTCTAGGTTCAGCAGTTTGGGCTGGGCAAGGATGAGTCAGTGAGCTGGAAATTGCCTGTAGTGTATATAGATGAAAATGTAATGTTTTCCTTTTAAAGTCAAAGATTTAAAAAATATTTTTAGTTTTTAATAGGTTTCAAAACTCTATTTGAACGCATTATTTCTATTTTGATTATAAATAGGATTTTGAGAGTTGTTAATGGTCATTCTAAAAAACATTTTAATGGGTAACTCTATTAGAGTTATCAATTTTAAAAATAAAGTAGTAGACCTGGGCGAGGCTTTCTCACAATAATATTAGAGATTATTTGCGCTATAAAAAAAAAAGAAAAAAAATCCGTTAAATTTACGGCAAAAACTGCTGGCAGCAATGTTGCCAGCAATTTTTGCCGTAAAAATTGCATTAAAATTTGGATGAATTAAAATCTAATTTTACTGCAATTTTTACGGCAAAAGCTGCTGGCAACATTGCTGCCAGCAATTTTTGCCGTATTTTTTTTTTTTTTTTTTTTTTTTTTTTTTTTTTTTTTTTACAGTGCGCAGAAAGACTTTAGTTTTTGGACATATGTGTACATCATTAACATTTTTTCTCCAAGTGTCAACTAAATATGAAAAATTCTGAAATTTGCTATATTTTTGTTGAAATTTTAAAGTAATTAGATTATATAATTAGATAATATTAAATAATTATATATTAGTATAATTAGATAATATTAGAAAGACATAATGTATACATATGATGATTATGATGATTATAATATATGATGATTGATTATTACTAGTTTTATCAGTGTTATGGATTTATTTTTGATATGGGGCTTATTTTTACGTACAACTTATTTTTGTATAAGGGCTTATACACGTATTACAATAATTCCGAAAAATCAAGCAAAGGAAAAATTTGCGGAATATATTTTATCAGAAAAATAGCTCTTCACGGAAAAATTTTCGGAGAAATACGATAATTGCTCGCCACGTTAAGCTCTATTCTTATTCTAGCTGTTACCACGTGTTACTTAGAATTTATAAATTTTATTACATCGCTGTAGTTACTATTTATTAAATCGTAATTCTATAATGCATGCTGAAAGATTACTTTATCTTTAAAAATTTACAATATACATTTTAATGTCTATTAAGTTCAATTGTTCCGAGTCTTTACTTATTTCTTATATTCATGATTTCACCTCAGAAGAAAATGATTTTCAGGGTTTCGTTCATCTGACGAAACCCTATTTGCCTTTGTCTGTCTGTTACAGAGTCCGTACACAAAAACTATATAAGGCAGAAAGTTCAAATTTTATGTACTTACAGCTGAAGACCTCTTGTCACAAAACAAATCATAAAATCTCAAAAAAGACTAATATTTTAATTAAAATATTTTTTTATATCATTAGTTATTTTCTTGTTTTTGTTTTTGTTTTTCCCTTTACTTTTAAAGGGAAGGGATTATTTTGTTGCCACAATTACAAAACTGGTATTAAAAACTACAAAAAAATTAATGTCTCAAAAATGAATTGAAATACAGCTTTTAAACAAATTGCATTTAAAAGAACATTTTTTTTTCTATACAATGGTGGTAAAGATTGAAAATGCGGGACATTTAGAAGGTTAAATATTGCAGAAGCGTAAAAATTTCAAAATGTTGTTAAAATGACATATGCGTTACGCACATATACGTTTAGCCTTTATAATGTAATTTTACTTGAATTTTTTTAATTTGATTAAAATATATAACTTAATTTTATAATTACAGTAGAACCTCGATCCATCATTTTTCAAGGGATGCGAGAAAAAAATTATGAATGCGGGAAAAAGATCAATGCGGATTAACTTCAAAACACGAAAAAACGCAGTGGTTTGCAATTACTAATAAATGCTAATTTGTTGCTTACGAAACTGTAAAAGTAATGAATCGAAGTTATAGAAAATTGATATTTATTTTAAGAAATCAATAATTTTCTTTGGTTTTTCATTTATTATTTTTAAATCAAAAACGGAATTTTTAGGATATACAATATTTTTCTGGTCATTTTTAGTAATTTCATATGCATATATGAAAATTCATGCTGTTTCAAATACCGTGATTGCATCAAACAGACTTGACACTGGTGGTCAGCTTCATGGGCATGAACGTTATCCTCTGCTTCTTCGGCATTATTTTCATTTTTTGCATTATCACACATTTCTCCTATGTTCTGAGCATCGCATGTCGAATAATCTTGATCAATGGAAGCATAATCGCACCCTTTACTATATAAACCGTCTTCATCTGCATTATTGTCGCCATCATACAATACAAGCAGCACAAATGAGTTATTTTAGGATTGAAAAAAAAAAAAAAAAAAGAAAAGTAATTCCAGTTTGTACTTCACATGGATTCGCATAACTTTCAGTTTCATTTCAGATAAGAGAAAAAATTTACAACGATGAATGCGGGAAAACGACTTCAGAAGAACGGTGTTTGCGAGTTTCGTCAACATTATTTAAGTGTGATTTGTGCAGGGACCTTAGAAATAAAACGATCAATGCGGGAAAACGATGGATGCGGGAACTATAGATCGGGGTTTCACTGTATTTTGTTGTTGTTTTTTCTTCTAATTGTTGTCTTCTAAATCTGTACTCGTATTGAATTATGCTTTTTCTTTCTTCTAATTTAGGGATTTTAATTAATTTCTCAACTAATTATTAGAATTTTAAAATCCTGAGGGTCAGGTACATTAGAAAAGACCTTGGACAATCTTCACAAAACATTTGAACCTCGTACGTGCCTTAGTTTTAACTAACAATCGCAGACACACACACAGAGAGACAGAGCGATTTGTTATTTTATTAGCATAGATTTTGACACGCGAATGAAATATTTTTTTATTTATTAAATTCTTATTCATTTAAATTACTAGCCGCCTCTTTTGACCAGTTTGGTCTCCTTTAAATTTAAGCCAAGCTTTGCAATATATTACTTTTATACATAATTTTATTTATTTGCAAGGAATAATTAAGTTCCTATTGTCAATTTTCGTTTGTTAATTTAATGATAAAGTGTTTTAAAGGAGATTTTAAACGAAATCCTCTGCACGATCTGCGACCGCACTTACCCACTTATTTAATTTATTAACCTCCTAACACGGTCTTGCAAAAAGGTAAAATTGTAATGCTGTTTTCTCCTCATTTTGTTTTAGATTCTATGAAAATATGATTCTTTCAACATTATACAAAAATACTTAATTACAAATATCAATGTATTCCTTGAGAGTATTAATCATTCTTCACTGTACTGAAAATACATTAGAATTATATTAGTTTAAATATTGCTTATATTGCAATGAAACCTGAAGCTTAGTGAATGGAATTTTGTGTTACAAACATTTAGAGCAGGTCAACACTCTATCAACCTTTCAGTAACCAAGGGCACATCTTGGCTCTCAGCACTCATTGATAGGCGACATTATTTACGTGAAGGAAAACACGTGGCAATACTATCCCATAGTATTAGCATGCATGCACGTCTTAAAATAATGCAAATGAATCGTACAGTGGTAAACAAAAGACCCCTACAGTTCTGAATGTACACGTTAAATTTCAAATTATGCATATTTTTTTTAATGAGAAGTCTATATCAAAAATGTTTGTAGAGAAACTTTAAAAGCGTCTGCAATGACAAAAATAGCAAATAAATAAATAGGAAAATCAGAGATATTGCTAGGTTTTTTTTTTTAGGATGTGAAAATACAGTTTGATTTATTTTGAAAGCATGGATTAGTTTTATGAAAAGTACGAAAATAGACAAACGTTAAAATGACCAAACAATGTGGGTTCTTTCAGAGGGATAGTCTGGAAGTGCTTTCGTAGGTGGAAATCATTCTTCACTGTTAATCATTTTTCTAAATAAAATTATCGAAAAAAATAAAGAAAAAAACACTCTAAAATTTCAAAAGTCAAGAAAGAAAAACTAAGCCCTTTTATCCTTCATATAAAACAGCCAATGGGTCAGTGTGAAACAGTAAAAAGAATAAAGCTTAGCTTTCATGCACATGTATCTTCAAACGAGAGGGGGGAGGAGGCAGGTGAAAACATTTATCTTTTTCTTATTTCTTAAATATTAAAAAGAGCTGTTTGAAACTATTAAGAAATTTGACTATTATAATTGCCTTATATAAACAATAACTAAACATTACAAAAATATGCATTATAAAATTTCCTAAATAAGTTTCTGTTTTTTAATGTACAACGGCCAACGAACACAGCATGCCGAACACAGGTTTTAAAAATATCTCTGATAAAATATTAATGATTTTAAAGAAAGCATTCTTTATAATGGAATTTTACTTCTAAAGTGCTTAATAACAGGAAATCTTCAAAAGAGCGCCAACAAAACCTTCAAAAGGCGCCAACAAAACCTTCAAAGAGCGCCACGATAGACAACCCTGACTTAGAGGGTTAAGCAAAATATCCTTAAAAGCGCAAAAATAATCATACCAATATACTAAACAGAAAAATTCATCTTTCGTCTAATCGTCATGAAAACTATTTATCTCGCTAATATTTTCTCTGACACCAGGAAATTTTTTCACCGCATTTTTAAGGGGGGGGGGGGGGTGCTTAAATTAATTTTCATTCCATATTATCACCACTGCATAATAATGTCAATGACTTCAAATTTCTTTTAGAATAAAAGTGAATTCGTATTAATTAATTTATACCCGTAAACTTTCAAAGTGTTTTTCTTTTATACTACCTATTATTATTGGTAAACATCATAATTAATTTATGTGTTAAATTCCAAACATCTGCAGTTTTTTAAAACTCATCTTTTTGGTTATAATATGTCTTATTTTTTTTCTTTGACATCATTTGATGAAAGTTTAGAAACTTTTTGATAAAATATAGGAGGAAATTTGTTTTTCATTTTTACCGCATCGTATTTTTCACAATAATATTCGAATTGAAAATCTTTAATCGGAACTATTAATCGATGAAAAGAAATGATTGTGCGTATACGGACTAATTAGTCGATTAAGTCGATTAACCGCACAAGCCAAATTAAATTACCCTAAAGCTTTTTTTATTACTCTTACGTCTTACACATCTTTTATCTAGTTAAAAATGCTATTAAATACAGTTACTATTTTCTTTATTGTTGTATACATATTTCTTATAATAGACAATCAAATTGAAGGTCACTTATGTATTACCGACTCGAAATTTAAATATTTGTTAGTAATAAAATGAATTGAGTACCAACTTCTTTCTTTTAACTCCGTTTTCCGGAGTCACATAGAGGTCTTGATAATGTTATATTTCTACGTCGTAATATGTTTGAAAAGACTTCTTATTCTATTCGGCGGATGCTATTTAGAAAAGTAATAACGGCGATACGAAAAACGACTTTGAAAGAAATAACAATACATGTCGCTAGCAATGTCAGGTATAATTTCAAGGTGATAGATAACGAACTTTTTCATCACAAGATTTTTCTTACCATTCCAGATTTAAAGTTGAAAGCTTGAGAAAACTTTCTTGCACATTGAACAAGAAACAAAATCTCTAAAACTGATGTTGGCTGAAGAATTCTATCACTCTTTCTTTCTTTCTTTCTTTTCTTTTTTTTTTTTTTTTTTTTTTTTTTTTTTTTTTTTTTTTTGTAATTACATATAGAATATTCAAATTTGTTCGTAATACTTCTTGTCATAACAACTGAATTCTAAAATGTTTTGTTAATTGTTTAATGTTTTATTTTAAAACAACTACAAAGAAAGGAAATTGCATAAATCGGCAATGTATTTTTGCATATACACTAGGCCATTAATGGAATGCTTTCAATTTTAAACATTTTGTTGAATATTTAAAAATATATCTGCCGGACTCTTCTGTAAATTCAGATTTATAAAGATTAAGTTTGATCTCATATGTTTCAACATCCATTTGATAAGGAGTAAAATTAGTGGGCCGACAAAGAATCAAATAAAAATCAAAATATTTAGAATCATTCGGAACATTGAAATGTACGAAATGATATCTTTTTGCATAATTAAATAGTCATCTCTGTGGAGCAAATAAAAAAAAAAAATCCAGTCAAATATCTTGAAAATTCAGAAATATAGCGGGTGATAGGAGTGAGCTGATTTTTAGTTCTCTCTAAAAGTCGCTGAATGATAAGGGATTTTTCACAAATTCAGTCAGTTTTCATTGCCTGAGTTTTATGAAAAAGCTAGAATTTATATCTCATTTAATCAATGAGAAGATTTGAAACAAAATGCTTCTGTTTCGATGCTACATTTTATCATGGAATAGATTTGTTCTGGTAGTTGTCTAAGAAGAACTAAAGCATGCTTTTGGATAATTTAATTGATAACTTTATCATAATGACAGATCTTCACTATTTTTTACTGCTTATATGTACGATTAAAATTTAATCTTAACAATTTCTATAACTGAGTTTTAGAGGAGTTGTACTTTTTAAATTTTAGGTTAAATATAATTTATTTAAGACTTAGACTTACCAATACATGATGCAGTTTTAATTATATCTAATTTTGCAGGGGTATTTATACATCAATGAAACAGTCATGTTTTAAATATTTTCTTTTGTTAAATTTCAACGAGTTTTACCTTGAATTTATATATATATATATATATAGATATAATATATAAATTATATAATAATTACAAAATCAATTAAGAATCTCCAGGATAAATTTATAATTACATACGTTGACAAAGCCAACACAAATTACGCATTGATATGTAAGAAACTTTATAGTACGCTTTTGAATGATTGCTATAACAATAAATATCATTATCAACTTATGAATACAAAAATCACAGTTGTGGAGAATAAAATCAAAGCACTTTATAAAAAAGTAAAGTTAAAACAAAAAAGTCAAAATTTCCCATATCTTATATTAGTTCCTAAATTTCATAAAAAGCCAATTAAATTCAGAAGCATAACTTGTGGTTTCGGATCTTACATTGAGGTAGTTAGCAAAAAATTAAAGGAGATTTTAACAGGTGTGTTTCACAAAGTGACAGGTAGGGAATCAACATTTATTATAAAAAATAGCTACATCTTATTGGACAAGCTGAAAAAAATAAAAAACATTACTGGTCTGTATGCATATGACTTCGCAGACCTATACAATAATATAGATTTAACGGATTTAAAAGAGAAAATTGTGGAATTTTATGTTACTGAGTGTAAATCAGAAACTGTTATCGATTTATTTTTGAATTTATTTAAATTTGTTGTAGAAGAAAATTACCTTTACGACGGTAAAAAAAGTTTAGACAAATTTGTGGCATTCCAATGGGGGTGAGTTGTAGTTCTATTATAGCTAACATATACCTATATTTATATGAACGTAACAATAACTTAAATAAAAATATTTTGTGTTATAGATACATTGATGATGTTTTAATAGTTAAATTAACTAACGATAATATAATTTTAGATTTCTTATATTACCCTACAACATTAAAATTAGAGCCCTCCTCATTGGATTGCAGTAGTATTGATTTTTTGGATGTAAACTTAATTTTAGAGCGTAAAAAATTGGTTACAAAGATATTTGATAAACGGAATACTTTTAGTTTCCGAACTTTAAAGTTAATGAATTTCAATTCATGTGTACATGTCTCGGTAAAAAGAAATATTTTCAGAAATGGTTTAATTCGTATTGATAGGTTGAGTTCAGAAATTGGTGATGTGATTAATGACATTGTGGAGTGGTACAGACTGGGTTCTGAACAAGGTTACCCTCGGAACTTTATGAAAAATATTATGAATGATTTTGTTAAGGGTAGTTGTCGTCGAAATTAACTGAAATCATTATTGAATGGATTTGATGGTTCGACAAGTTTAAAGTTTTAGTTTGAGGGTCATTTGAAGGTTATTGCTGGTCGATACTTTAATTTTAGTCTGGATTGCTTTTAGTTAAAATTTATTTATGGTTGTGACGGGCATGGGGGATGTTGCATGCATAAAATCAGATTTAACCCAGCAGTGCATGACATTAGCCATGCCGCCCGTCTCCTTGTTTGTTACTTTTCGAGTTTCTTGTTTAAGTTATTTATGAGTTGTTATTTTGTTGGATCAGTTTATAATTTATGGATTAGTTATTGTTCACGTAGTGGTTTTTCAATTTTGTTTAGCGGTATAGATGTTCGTGAGTTTTTGCTTTTAAGAATATTTTTATAATTTATATATTTTTTTAGTTAATTATATATGGTGTGCGATTTGAATTTAATATATCAGTTTTATTTAAATATATATATATATATATACATATATATATATTTTTTTTTGAAAAAAATGGCACGCGGAGGCGAAAAGGATCGCAGACCCTTCTTGATTGCTTTCTAAAAAATCAAGTAAAATGAACACTAGTCTCCCCCACCTCCCTCAAAAAAATTTAAGAAATCATAATTCAAAAATGACATTTCCACAGAAAAAAAAATAGCCTTATGAATAAATTCTATATTTAAAAAAATATTAATAATAAACATAGTTTTTTATGATCAAAACAAAGCTTATTTAATACAGAGTCCTATAGTACGTACGCCATGCATTAAACATTAATATTCCTGAATCAGTCCTAAGCAATATCTAAAAGAAATTTCAGTTATACAATTTTCTATACTGCCAATTTTTAAACTTGTAAACGTCGCGCATTTTCCATTTTTACACCGTAATAAAGAAGAAAAAATTTATTTTTAAATAAAAAAGCTGTATCTCAACTTGTTTCTCAGTTATTATTATTATTTTTTGTAGTTTTTAATATTTTTTGTCATCGTGGTTACAGAAGTATTTCATTTTTGGACATTAAACATGGATCAACCAGAAAATGAATAAAATCTAAACATCATAAGAATTCAGATATGTCTCATGTAACTCTTGACCAAAGAAAACAACCATATATCTAAATAATTTTTTAAGACAAACCATCTAATTCGATTCGAATTGTGAGTCATTTCAGATTTACATTGAATAACCAAATTGCATTGAATCCAATTCAATGCAGCCCTCTACCCAACCCATGCTTATTTAACCCAATGCAAAACTCTAATCAGAACTAACGCCAAGGAATATAGTTAAATAGCCTAACTTATACATTAAAAGAGGATTTTCTGACAATTCGTAAGAAAACTGATTTTAAAAAAATAACATATTTCATAAAAATGTAAAAATCAGTCAAAAATAAAATAAAAAATCCTTGTTATATTTTGATAAGTAATTGAAAAAAATACCCATCTCAAATAACTGTAGAATGCAAAACAGGTTTAATCTGTGTCATTTTTGGAAGCGTAAAAAGAAGGTGTTAGAAGCTTCGGTGAGATATTAATTTCATAGATAATTAGTTCTTTAATCTGGCAGTTCATTCAAATATGTTCACATTTCTGCTTAATTAAGTTCGTTTTCCTTTTCCATTTTTAAAGAAACGAATGTTTGGGAAACTTTGACAAAGCCATTTAATCTGTTGATAAAGGAATTATACGCTTCAGATAAATTTAGGAAAAGTTATTATGGTAACTTGAATACCTACCATGATTGCTTTAATTAATCAAGAACAGTTGGAAAGAACTGTTTTGTTCTTTCAATTTCTTAAAATATCATTACGAAAAGTGCGTAATCTGTTCAATGAAGTGGAGTATTTTTTTTTTTTTTTTTTTTTTTTTTTGATATAAAATATTTTATTAAGTAGAAAGTTTTTAATTATACGAAGCTGCATTATTAGATGTTTAAAAAAACTTTTGATATAGATGCATTCTTTCCTTATTATAATGATATAATAGAAAGAAAATATGCAGAACTGCCAATGTGTTGAAAAGGAAAATCTCTAATTAATATTTTGTTAAAAGAAAATCTACTATAAAGAATTAAAAACTTTTTATATAAAAATCTACCAACCCATTTAAACATATTAACACATTTAACTCATTTATATTTAGAAAATAACAAAATATTAAACAAAAATGAAAAGTTAAAATAAAAATAAAATACTCGCAAATATTAATTTATTTAATAAATTCCTGTGTTTTATAAAAATTTCTCAGCCTATGAAAGAATGCAAAATCCATTAAAAACATTTACTAAATGAAAGTTATATTTCTAGTGCTAAATATACATCAGAAATATCTTCAAAATATATTAAAAACTTTTAAAAATCCAAAACATTTTCAGACATCACATCGCCGTCATCAGCGGTAATTTAAATGTTTTTTTATTTTTATTTGCGCCAATTCGATGATCATTTACCAGAGATGAATGTAGTTTAAAAGTTGTACGACAGACAATATGTTAACCTCTTCAGAGCTGAGATACACAAATGTGTATCTTCATTCTTTTCCTCATAAAAATTAAACTGTTCGGAGTTTTTGCAGTTTTTTTTTTTTTTTTTTTTTTTTTTTTTTGCACTTTTATTTTATTTTTATACAGCTGGATGTTTTTTGCTTTAAAACAAAACCAATAAATATCAGCACTGATGAATATTACCTCAAATATTATTTTCATCCGAGTTTCGAAAATACCTTCAAGATATTGTGGCCAAGAAAGTAAGAAAAATTCATGATTATTTACCTTAAATGCTTTACAAAAAAATTTTTGAGGATTTGCTGATCATTTCCTTGTTTAAAGACCTTAATTTTGTTATTGCATAAATTTATATTACCGAAAGTTAAACTTATGTTTTAAGGGGATTAGTACTTTTATATCGATATTTGTAAACCTAAATTACCAGTCGATTAAAGTATTGATTGTATAAAGATGACTCTTTCTGTGACTCTCTGTGTCTTTTGTCATCTACGGTGTCATTTCGATTATGCAAAAGCAATAAATATATATTTGTAGAGTTATTTTATGCTCAGGTCTGAAGAGGTTAAATAAATATATTCAAATTTCAAAAAATACAGACAAAATTAGTAATATATGTATAAAACAAGTTCCGCCCGTTGGAGCACTGGCTGCACCCTCGCGAAAAATGATGAGTAGAGTGGATGGCAAGATGAGCAAAGTGGGTGGTAATAATGGTGCGAAGTTGGACAGTAGGAGTAGCCACGAGGTTGGTGAGTAGTGAAGTGAGGTTTCAACACCATGCAGATCTATAAGATGAGGTCAGTTAGTTCCATTTAGAAATTAAAACTCCTATTTAATTTAACAAGCTTTCATCTATTATGCAACAACTCTTTACAAACTCAATGATATTGTATAAATAATGCATTGTAACTAGCTGCATCTTTATTTGCAATTACTTTAATGGCTACATATTGTACATTTCGGATTTTTATGGACAGATAAAACATAAGATGATTCAAATTTTTGAGTTTTCAATTATCGGCCTAAAAAATAGAGCTAAATGATTTTGGACCTGAAAAATTATGGTGCTAGAAGCTCTTTAAATAATATATTTTAAGCACTGCGGGAGGGGGGGGGGCTCTCTCTTTATCTCTCTCTGTATATCATCATCATCATCATAATCAACCGTTTTCGATCCACTGCTAGATGTAGGTCTAACCCAGATTTTTTCAATGTTTCCTGTCTAGTGCTTACACCCGCAACACTTTTCGAATTTCGTCAACTCCATCTTACCTTTGGTCGTCTTCTTGGTCGTTTTACATCTCTGGGATATCACCGTAGTACATTTGTGCTCCATCTATTGTCTTGTCTTCTTGCAATGTGCCCAGCCCATTTCTATTTTAGCTGTTTGATTCTTTCAAGGATGTTAAAAACTTTTGTCTGATTTCTTATCCAGGTTATATTCTTTCTGTCTCTTCTATATATGCCTAGCATACATATTTCCATACTTCTCTGTGTAGTTTCTAGTCTTTGTATCATCCGTTTTGTTAGGGTACATGTTTCTGCTCCGTAAGTTAGTTCAGGTAAAATACAATGATTAAACACTTTTCTTTTCAAACAAAGAGGCATATTAATCTTCAGAATAATATTGTTCTCCCCAAAAGTACTCCACTTAATTCTTATTCTTCTATTGATTTCATTCATGATACTATTATCCGATGATATTTCTTGCCCTATGTACATATAACTTTGCACTTCTTTAATCTCAGTGTTCTTGTTTAGACAATTTTCTTTTTTGATGACAAGACTTGAATCAGCTTTGGACTGTATATATGGGTGGTTCTCAAAATAGGGACAATTTATGTCTTTCTGCATACAAAAAAATTTGAGAGGTTTTCTGTCATGTTTTTATATTTAGATATGTTTGTCTTAATATTTTTCATTATTTGCACTCAAGAATTATTCACTTTTTAGTTAAAAACACTTTAAAATAACAGAATAAATGTTTAAAATGTCATTAGCATGGATGTCCACATCAGCTGTGCCTTGTATATACTAGCTTTTTAAAGAGTTACTATCATGTTTATAAAGTAAAACAAATGTTATTCTTTCTTTAAATTAATCAAGGAGAGGATTTATCCAATAAATTTCTTTTTAAAAATAAAATTATAGTATATAAAAAAAGAATTAAAGTTTGTCCTCCATATTCTATTTTCAGAACAAGATCATAGTATAATAGCTGGTTAATAATCAAAATTTCATTTTCACATATGACAATAGTTTGAAAATATAAAGTTTCTTAATGGCAACAAGTAGCCATTTTATCACAGCCTGAAAATAGAAGCATGTATTGTATTTTAAGAATAGAAGTTGAATATTAGGGGCGTACATCAATTGTATGTCATTAGAATGGATAGTAATTTTCATGTTTATTTTATAATTAAAATTTTTATTTTACTTATTTGCATAGAACTTTTGTGTTTTAAAAAGCCCCAGAAAGGACTATTGCATTGTGATTATATTATGGCTCATAATCTTATTTAAATTAAAATTTGTCATTAGCATGGACAAATATCAGTGTCATTAGCATGGTTTTTCTGTCCATGCTAAAGACTCCTATGTGCATAAATGTAACCATTGCTTATGTTGTATCTTTTACAAAGTTTAATTTTACATATAAATTTAGGTATTACATTTATTATCCCTAAAATATGCATTACATCTGTCAGAAAATCACTAAGACAGCTTCTTACATTGTTAGTGTCAGAATGTTGCTCATGTAAACAAAGTTTGATCTTTGGTAATGTTTTTATTCTCCTTATATGTATATATGTAAAAATGGAAACCATTTGCTGAAAAGAAAGGCTAATAAATATAGAAAAAAATATTTAAACAGGAAGAAAATAAAAATTTCTTAATATATTTATTCCATACAATTTGTTTTGTCATTAGCATGGCTCAAAAATACTAATTATTTTTTTTAAGTTAGTTTTTAAATATTTAGCTCTGCTGACTACATGTAAAGTACACCTAATACTATATTAACAACACCTATTTTTTTTTTCAGAAATTTTGCTAACAGTAATTTTTTTAAGATTTCACTTTTGAAATCGTCCCCTATTTTGAGAATCACCCATATACATACATACAGGGTGTCCAGCAAATAACACTCTGATTTCAAAATTAAATTTCTCAAAAACGTAGATCAATAGAATTATGCAGTAAACGGTTTGTTTATCAGGTAAGCTGTAAAAATCTTATACAAAAGTTTCGAACGGTAAGTATTTTGAAAAGATTATGTTCTGATTGCAAAGAATGCTTTGATTTGACATTTTTCTTGCTTTAGATTGCTGCCAGAGAAGGTGTTTTTCGGCTTAAAGTGCCACATTTCATAGTTTTTTTTTAAATTAAATTTTTGAAATTTCGAAATTCTAAAAATTTACTTCGAAAAATCTTTAAAATATTGCACTGTAAGCTGAAAAATTATTTTTCTGCAGGCAATCTAAAACAAGAAAAATGTCAAATCAAAGCATTCTATGCAATCAAAACTCAATTTTTTCAAAATATTCACTGTCTGAAATTTCTGTATAAGATTTTTACATCTTACCTGATGAAAAAACCGTATCGATCTTTTTTTTTTTTTTTTTTTGAGAAATTTAATTTTGAAATCAGGGTGTTATTTGCTGGACACCCTGTATATATATATAAGCATTATATAATACTACAATTCAACTTCTACAACCGAATATGAAATAACCCAATTTAAAAAACTTAAACTCGACAAAACAATCAAATAGAATTAGCAATAATGGAACAATTACAAATAAAATTGGAAATTGCTGTACGTTGCTCGTTTTGAAGGGCAATACCACGCAGTCACAAAAAATTACGATTAATTTCTGTGGTAGAAATGAGGAAAATGTCTCAATGCATATTATTCTACCATTGCCTGATTAATTGTAAACCAAGAAATATATAGGTCAATAAACCAGGATATGTAAAATCATAAACAAACTGAATCATATAATGAACTCGATGGGCATATTTGCCTATAGAAAATATCAAAGTTCACGTTTGTGAATGCCATTTTTATGAAAAATGAAATTCCAGTATGTTTGGAGTGGTAAATCTCTGGCAAGCAACAGCATCCCAAAATTCTTTTGGCATAAACTTATAGTATAACACTACCTACTTATTAAAATTTATTTGTTTCGATGGGTCATTGTTATTTTAGATTGTTATGTTGCCGCAAAGTACAGTCAAAATGACGTTTTTGTCCATTTTCCGCTCTTAATATTTTATTTAAGCTATAATATCCCAAAGTATTTCTTATAGAATATGAAAGTGCACTACTAGGACGAGCTAAATAATATAGTACTGCACGGAGATATTGTTGCTGTTAGTAGCTATAACCTGTTAAATATTCATAATTTCCAAAATCTGCAGTATTTAAAGTAGTTTATTTCAAAAAAGAGCCACAGTTGAATGAAAAAAAAATATGCCACGCAATAGCTGAACACATGTACAAAAACATGGAAAAGAAAAAGAAGTGGGGCCTCGTGACATTTTTTAGTAAAAAAATGACAAAATTTATAAGAAAAGCAATATCTATCATCACATTTTTTCCCCTAAGAGAAAATGAAACATCCCGTTTCTCTTTCGGAAGAGGCGACAAAAAAGGGATATTTCATTTACTCATAGGGAAAAATCATAGAAAGACGAAAGAGAATTTGGATGTTTCATTTTTTCTTAGGGGAAAAATGTGATCGTAGATATTGCTTTTCTTGTATTTGTTGTCATTTTTTCACTAAAAAATATCATGAGGCCCCACTTCTTTTTCCTTTCCATGTTTTTGTACCATATGTTCAACTATTGCGTGACATATTTTTTTTTTTTATTCAACTGTGGCCCTTTTTTTAAATAAACTACTATAAATATTTGCAGATTTGGAAAATTTGTAATATTTAACAGGTAACAACAACTCCGTGCAGTACTGTTTTAGTTAGCTTGTCCTAGTAGTGCGCTTTCATATTCTATAAGAAAAACTTTGGGATATTATAGCTTAAATGAGATATTAAGAGCGGAAAATGGACAAAAACGTCATTTTGACTGTACTTTGTGGCAACACATAACAATGTAAAATAACAATGCCCCATGGAAACAAAAAAGTTTTTATCAGCAGGTTGTGTTATACTATAAGTTTATGCCAAAAGCATTTTGGAATGTTATTGCTTGCCAAAGATATACCACTCCAAACATATTGAGATTTCATTTTCCATAAAAATGGCATTCACAGCCTCGAACTTTGGTATTTTCTATAGGAAAGAGGAAATTTTTTCAGGGCTTCAAAATTGCACACTATTCATTAAATAAGATCTACGTCAAGATATAAAAAAAAATTAAGCAAATCAAAAAATACAACTGTCACACTTTGTCTGATTTTCAAAATAAGGGCTCTTAAAAAATAATCTAAAATTATAAATCTGAGTAAAAAGTTTTTTAAAATAATGAAAAATATGCTTTTAAATTTTTTTGGATTTTCAAAGTTTACTAAAATTTATTTCTTTTAAGACAAAATGAAAATCACTTCTTATTATTCTCAAATGGTATGTTTTCTGACACCATAACAAATTTAAAGGTGATATATTCAATAGTTTTTTAGAAAAGTGCACTGAACAGACATATTGTTCAAAAAATATCGACAAAGTCAATTAGTTCTTGAAAACTAATTTATGCTTGAAATCAATTTCTTTTTATTTACACATCGGCTACAAAATGTATATTTACTGAAAATAATAATAATAATAATAATAATAATAATAATAATAATAATAATAATAATAATAATAATTTTGATACCTATTTTTAACACGTTCGCTGCCGCTTACATGAAGAGGTGATGATAGTTAATGCCGCACTGTAGAAGTGGGGCCGGAAGCCGATTTATTTTTATAACAAAGAATCAGTGAAAGATTTTCCCGCGCTAGCGTGTGTCTGGCCATTGGAAATCACCCCACATCACGCGCTGGCGCGTGAGTGGCCCCTTAACGTTGGCGCCATATCACGCGCTTTCGCGTGAGCGGCGTATCAAGTAAATACATTTAATATCAAGTAAATACATGATATTAAATATTTCAGAAAAATTGCTTCATTTTATTTGTTGAGATGTTCTGTGTGTGCCCTTACCGCCTTCGTATCTTATACTAAATTTTTAATTATTGGCCACCGGTTTTTTATAGGAGAAATTCTTGACTAATTGAATCTTGAAATTGCTCGAATTAAATAAGTCGAATTTTAGAGTGAAAATTTACTGGTAAGAATAAACAAGGATTCAGATCACTTGATGCGGCATGTATACCGGTCTCTCGTCCACAAGAGGTTAATGGTTTCTAATGTTTTTTAAGACATTTCTAATGTATTTTAAATAATTTTAGAATATATTTATGCACCTTTAAATAATCTTAGTACATTTATTTATTCGTGTTTGTCTGAATTTTGAACACTATGAATCTTTTTGTGAATTTAATGGATACCATAATCTTGAATCAAGAAGCATAACAAAACAGCAAGAAAGAAAAAAAAAAACTGTATTACGAGCTTTAACGACATATTTTCTTTTATAGAAATCTACACCTTAATTTCACAATTTGTTCAAATATGTTTAGATTTCTGCTTAATTACATTTCTTCTTTTTACTTTCAAAAGCAGCGAATATTTATGAAACTCTGACAAATCATTTAATCTGTTGATAAAGAAATTACACGCTTGAGATATATTTAAGAAAAAGTAATTATCATAACTTGAATACATATCGTAAGTTCTTTAATAGGATAAGAACGACTGGAAAGAACATTTTTATTCTTTCAATTAGTAAAGATGTCATTACAAAAGTGCATAAACTATGAAATAGAAAATGAAAATAATTTATTTCGACATTAAGAAGAAAGTGTTCAATTATATAAAGCATTGTTATTAGATTTTATTTCTGTTATTAGATGATAAAAGCATTATTTTGGTACCGTAAGTAACGCGTTAGAAAGAAATACTTGCAGAATCTTTGAATGTGCTAAAAAAAAATAAATTGTATGATGGTAATCAATCTTAATTTCATAAGCAAAATAACGTAAAGTTACGTAATTATTAAAATGCAATAAAAAATTGAATCAATAAAATTCATTGCCTTTCTAAAAAATATGTTTTATAATTTTTTAACATTCTAAACTTATTGCATTGTGCGATGTAGAATGAATGTTCTATTTAATTTTGAAACAATGTAATAAAAACAAGAAGTATCTAAGTAAATGTAGAATTTGTTTTTAGATAGATTTCGTATGAAATACTACCTATTGCATTCGCACCAGTCTATCTATCTATCTATATATATATCTCACTACTTTATGGAACGATAACTTCTATAATTCTTCACCAATCTCCACCAAACTGGTACATAAAATCAAAGGTGATAAAATCTCGGCTAAGTTCATTAATGGACAAAATCGGACCAATGGGGTCGGAATAGGGGGCGTTTTTGTGAAAACCGAAAAAACGCCATAACTTCTTAATAAAAGTAGATATCGAATCGGTTTAAAGTTTATATTACTTCTTAAAAATGGGTCAAAAGTTTATGCATGAAAGATTTTTGATAAATTTAGAAGTGGGCTCAAGAGGCGAAAAAATCAGGGGTTTTGAGAGAAAAAATTCATAACTTCGTCAATTTTCAAGATATCAAGTCCATCTAAATTTCTTGTAAATGTTCTTAAAATTATCTGAAACTTTTGTATTTACAAGTTTTTGACAGGACCAACTTTTACCGATGAAAAAAATTAAAAACGAAAAGAAAAAAGCGGTGAAAAAAGAGAAAAATCCATAACTCCGTCAATTTTTAAGCTATCAAATCTGATTAAATCTATTTTACATCGTCTCAAAAATATCTACAACTTTTATACTGTCAAGTTTTTCATAGGACCAATTCGTATAGCAAAAAGAAATTAAACAAAAACAGGAGTTTGAGAAAAAACCTCAAATCCAAACTGCTTATATTCTGACTCATTTTTAAATTCATTTTTGATTTTAAACGCATCCAAATGGTAGATCCTCTTGTTTAGAAACTGTATAAAGTGACGCATTGGTCAATTTTCTGATAAAGACAGAATATATTTCAAAAAAGGCTACCAAAAAGGGTATTTTGAACAGAATTTCCCAAATTCATCGGGACTGAAAATTTAAGGAAGTATTCAAATAAGAAATTGCGTTTTTTTCTGAGTCGTTTTTAAATCCATTTTTGCTCTCAAACGCATCCAATTTAAAGATCCTCTCATTTAGGAACTATATAATGTGATGCATTGGTTAGGTTTTTGATAAAAACGGAATATATTTCAAAAAAGGCTACCAAAAAGGGTATTTTGAACAGAATTTCCCGAAGTCATCGTGATTTGAAAATTTAAGGAAGTTTTCACACAGCAAATTGCTTTTTCTCTGACTCTTTTTAAAATCCATTTTCGCTCTCAAACGCATCCAATTTACAGATCCTCTTATTTAGGAACTATATACTGTGACGCATTGACCAGTTTTATGATAAAGATGGAATATATTTTTAAAAATGCTGTCAAAGTGAGTATTTCGCACAACATTTTCCGAAGCAATCATGATTAAAGAATTAAGGATGTATTCAAACAACAAATCGGTTATTTTATGACTCATTTTTAAATTCAATTTTTTTCTCAAATGCATTCAACTGACAGTTTTTTGTTATTTAGGAACTATATAATGTACTGTTTTGGTCGATTTTTTAATAAATTCAGAATTTATTTCAAAATATGTTGTCAAAATGGGCATTTGAGCTGAATTTTTCTTAAGATGATTCTGATAAAACCAGTTTTTGCAGAAAAATGAAATTAAAAATTTTTCATAAACGGCCAAATGAAGTTATTTTACTGGGTTTATCTCTAATCAATTTTTGTTGTTGAAATGAGCACTCTTCGAAATCTACCTCCGCCTATAGGCCCAGCCGACAGGGATTTTTTTATTTTTTATTTTTTCGAAACATCAACAGAAGTATAAAAGTATTTTTGTATTGCAATAAAAATAGTCTTTTATAAAAATTAACACTTCTCCTAATTTCAGAAGTACAATTCATGTTGTTCAAAAGTTTGCATTATAATAGGCAAATTTAGTGCAAATCCAAATTACGAAAAACTATCCTTGCTGTGATTTTCGTTTTTGAAAGCGCAAATAAATGAATTTTTATTTTTAAAAAATTGTAATATCGGCTTTGTTTCTTTTTAACAATTTCTAACACACTGTTTAGGAATTCAGTTTGTCTCTCTATCTAGATGTCTGGACAATAACTTGAATAGACATAGTCTGTTTGACATGAAGTTGGATTATTGTTGTTTACTTTTGAATATTGGTATTGAAAATGAAGTCTGTAGCATTAAATGTTCATTTAAAGTGACATTCAAAAGAATTCCGTTACATTACGGCCTATGGAGAAAAAAGATTGCGGTGTATTTTAATGTTATTAGACTATTTCAAATAGATTCAAATTTGTTTATATCCCTGAGTTGTATGACAAAATTCTTATTGAAGCCTATAGCTGCACATATCGTTACAGACCTACATCGTTATCGAGTATAGAAACAGATCCAAAATCGCCAATTGCCATACGGAGGCTAAATCTTTTGGCTTGGCGATTAATTTTCGATGTCGAATCTACTAAAATTATAGTTATCTTACTAAAACTTTAACCTGTAAACTGAGTTGCCGTAACATAAAAAATTCTAAAAATCCCAATTTTCAAAAAAATTCTCAATAGTTTTGCAAATTTTTTGATTTTTAATTCAAATCTGTATTTGTTACATGATTTTTTGCTGTTGCCGTTACATAAGATTTCTGGGAATCCCAGTTTCCTTAAAAAAATTGTATCTTTACATTTTTTTAAAACCATGCTGTTTCCCGTTCTTTTTTAGTTTTTCTTAGAAATTAAACTCCGGCGGCGACTGGAATATTTGGCTTTAGGAGCCACTAGCTCCTTAAACATTTAACGAATCTACACCTATGTCTTGTTATATGCTAAATTATTTGGCTACAGTACTGCCTATGAAGAATAACTGCTTGTTAAAATTGCGTTTTTAGTTCTGATGCACGTTTTAAAATGTACGCAAAGCATTTTTAAATGTAAGAATTTTTTTGCATAGTTTTTGGTGCCTTGATCACATGCAGGACTGCACAGAAAATATCGAGTGCATTTTGTTTTATTGGCGGAAATTGTCGATTAGGAAATTTTAAGAATGTTATACGTTTAATTGACCTAACTTTCAGCATAATATGTAATTTACATATGATTCTATGGATAATAAAGTGGGTTTTACAGGAATATTTCGATATATTTTGTACTACTCGTAAAAGATTCATAAATTGAGTTTTCAAATACGTTATGCATTTTTTAAATTGTTTATTTCGACATCTTTTATCTGAATAAATTGCAAAGTCTTGATAATGTATTCTAAATGAATTTGAAGTGTTTCAAAGACTATGCTGGACGCATATTTTTTAATTCCTGTTAATCATATGACAAAAGCAAACACACACACACACACACACACATATATATATATATACATGCAATCCATTAACGATTTCTAAATTTTTTTCTGAATGTATGCAATTTAATATTAAACTATTAAAAACAATTACTTTTAATCTTTTCAAGTTTTCTACTTTTCAGTGCGTAAAATTTTCTAGTGTTGTAAATTCACATAAAGTTTATTCTATTGGCACATAGTGAACTTCATTGTTTTTGTAACTTATATATAGTTGTAACATTGAAAAATACTTGGCGACTCATCTGAAAACGGCTTTAAAATTAATGTATTCATTCATAATTAAATTCTAAAAATATGAAGATGTTGTATTGTATAGTTGTACAGACAAATACGTCTGTGTACATAATTTTTATATCAGCAAATAAATAAATAGAATGCTAAATTCACCTTAATTGCAAAATTCACCCTAAATTCACCTAAAAATTAAACTTAAAATACACGCTAGTTGCAAAATGCTTAAAAGTTGTCAAAAGCTAAAAAAGATGTTAAATTGCTTTAATTCTTAGTACATTCATTAATGAATAGTTTTTGTCATAGAATGCAAAAATACAGTTATGAACGTCTTATTTTTTAAATTTAACGTGGTTGGTGTCGAAAGGAGTGAAAGTGAAAGTCAATTTTTAGATAAAGAAAAGATTGGAAAAATATAATATGGATGTAGAGGAAAACGGGATATTACTTGTTTTATGATTTTTTAAGCAAACTGAATTAAATTATTTGTATGTTGTAGGATAAAACTTCATTACAAACGGTACTATCTTTAGTAATAATTATGGATATTTCTCTATTTGAAATATTAATGAATGACATTGGTTTACACTCATGATTTTCTGTTTTTTACTAAAAGTGATACTGATATTTTTACAATGAAAATTAATGAATAAGAATTTCCTGTCGTTGCGTAAGAGACGGTAATAAAATGAATTAGTCCCAAGAAATAAACTATGCATGAAGTAGGATATGATAAAAAGTATGCGTAAAACTTTTTAAATGCTGTAATGTCTTACAAAAAATTTAAATACTTAAATGTCTTACATTAGAAAAAATGAATTTATTTTATGCATTTGGAGGAAATACGTAAAAAACAATTATAAAAGTTCATCGTTCAAATGTTTATCGACTGTTACAGTTTCTTCTCAATAATATACCAAACAATCATGCATTACATTTAAACAAAAAAAAAAAAAAAAAAAAAAAAAAAAAAAAAAAGGAGGTTGAAATAAATAGAGATAACGTTATACATTTCAAAAGGAAAATGAAAAGAATAAGAAATTGCATAGAACAGATATTAAAGATAATAAAAAAAACTTAATCTGTTTTTTAAAATATTTATTAACAGTATTTACAATGCTTTTTTTAATAAAACGAAACTTTTCAACACAAACACTGAAATTTAAAATACGAATGAAAAATAATCATAAAAACTTTTTAAAATCTTACATTGTACATTATTTTTTTAAAGGACATCATCTATATGCCTTCTGATATTAAAATTTATAAATAAAATAAATAAGAAGTAAAACTTTACTTACTAAGAATCACTATTTAAGAATAAATTCAAATAAATGCAGAGGATGTATATGCATGTACCTAAAAAAGAAACTGAATAATTTATATATTTAAAAGACAAGGCTATCTTTTTTATAATCACTCCTGTCATCCTTTTTTATTGCCGTCAGTTTTAGCTTTTCTACTGACCAATTTTGATAACTGTTTTTTAAATGAAATTTTTGTAGCATTTTTATATCGATCCATATTAACTGTTTTTGAATTTATTTCTATTTTTATACTTTACTATTCATTTTAAAAGTATTTTCGTGAAATTTCTTTAAAATGGCGGAAATCGGATTACTTCCATTGTTGCAGAGAGATGAGAAATTGGAGTTTGTTTATTTTTTATTAATTATAGACTTATTAATTCCATTCTCTCATTCCAATAATAATAATTATAATAATACCTAAAAAAATTGAACCAGAAATGACATCACGCTTTAAAAATAGAAGCAAAACCTACTAAAACTATAGTGATCTTACATCTTGTATCCTTTGTACATCTTATCTTGTCTCTTGATCTTACATCTTGTATCTTCAAATCAACATACGTTTGTGTGCTTACTATTAAGGATGAAAATAAGTATTCGCCCGCCCTCAACCTTCAACAAAGCTTTAAATTATGGCTATAAAAAAATTGCTATATACATTTAAATTGAAAAAAAAAATTAATTGCTTTTTCAATTTTCAAATTTAACTTAAGTATGTTTGCCTTTTTAATTGATGTATTCACATTGGCCAGTAGTGTGCTACTAACTAAAATTTAACTACTTACCAGAAACTAGTAATTAAAAGAATCAAATGCTAAACAGAAGTTGCTGACAAAATCTCTTATTTTTAGCTTTAATACTGCAAGTGTCCTTTTATCAGAAATAATAGAAATACTCAATTTGTCAGAATGAATCCCAATTTCAAGTATAATCACTTGCACTTGAAACACGTGACACGCACGGCATAATCTCTTTTTCAATTGCTTGAACAACTACCAAGTCTCTCACCACTTTTTAAATATTTTTTTCTGATTTAATGACAAAAAATCTGCGATTAAATTAGAAATTTACAATTAAATATAAAGATATAGGTAAACGCTGTATTACTTCTTAAAAGGAGAAAAGTGTTGTATAGAATTCAAAAGTCCTTATCTGTTAATTCTCTGTACAGATTCACAAAGGTATTATTACTTTTAACTTTAAAATTAAATATTAAAATTGTAATAAATGCATAAAATACATATGTTTATGAACATTTTCACCAAGCTGTACATGAATCGTCATTTCACAAACTGAAATACAAAATTCGTATTTTTTCAGTTTTTTGATATCAAATGCTTTCATCTATATTTTTAGTGGGTATCAATGAAAACTCACTGATACCATCTCCTATCTCATTATCTAATTTCGCCTCTTTAATACTCTTCCTTGGCAATGCATACCTTAATTTTTCCCAAAACCAACGTTCTCCCCATTCGAGGTATGTTCTTTTTGATACAATGTATCTGAGTTCAGGGTCTATGCTATCAAAAGATACAGATTTATCGGTCAAAATGACGATAATTCTGTTGACTGCATCTTGAGCCATTTTACACATTGCTGCTCTGAGTTCTACATTGAACCATGGGCTAGCTAAAAATGTGTTAGATAAAACGATAATAGTCCTTCTGCTATTTTCCACAGAATCAGCAATATTATCAGTGATGAAACGTCCCGGCAACCAATTGCGTTCATGTATGAGAAGCTGAAAGAACGGAGGATTGTTCTCAAGTTCCTCAAGTAGTTTCAAAACAATTGCACGGTCATTACTACTGTAAGCCACAAATGCATCGAAAATGGCATCATCATCAACTGTGTCAGCGTAGAATATATCATAAACAGGACGACAGTGAACATAAAAATAAGATAACAACAGCTGTCGTTCTCGATAATATATAAAGAGTGCTACAATCAAAACACTGAAAAACACACATAAAATTATGATTAATCTTCTTTGTTTTAAACTGTTGGCTTCTTGAGGGCAAAGAACACTGTCAAAAACTGTAGTTAATGGTAGAAGCTCATATGTATTATTATTATTTGTTAAATTGCAAAGGATTTTATCATTGTCTTTGATGAAGTTGATGTTCTGACGTAGAAATGCCTTTAAAAGTTTACTATCACAGTCGCAATTAAAGTCATTGTTTCCAAAATACAGCTGGAAATCAGTTTGATCTGAAATGAAATTCATGAGCTGTAACGGCAAAGTTTTCAGCTTGTTACCTCTAACCGAGAAGTAACGGAGAGATACTGGAAATTTCCAGTTATCCAAGTCAGAGAGCAGATTGTAATCCACATGCAGTTCGATCAACTCATACCAAATATTTTTGTCTAAAGACGACATAGATTTAAGGAGATTTTTGTTGAAGTACAAAACAGTTGTGTTACGTGGATGAATGTTAGGAACTTGATGGAGGTAATTCGAAGAACAGTTAACGAAAGTGACATTATCTTTCCCCCTAATTCCACAATAACAGGACTGTGGACAATTGTCGTCGTTTAATGGACAGCTTAAGATGTCATCTGCTAAGGAAACCAACGTGTTGTTTCTTAAGAAATCAGGTTCATCGCACGTTATATTTCCTTTATCAACAAACACTTCGATCTCATACTTTCTGGGAGACTTTTTTCGAATATATTCATAGAAAGGATACATTTTGCAGTCGCAACGTAAGGGATTGTTTGTTAGATCTACGTAATTCCTTGCTAGGCCATTAAAGAAGCATGTCATCGTCCTGTCAGTTTCCACCTTTTTTTCATCAAATAGTAGAGCATCCATATTTATCGTTGAAATTCTATTATACTGAAATGTGAACGTTAATGTTTGTTTCATATTAGGAATACATGGTGGTAGGTCTATAGTAGTCAAAAAGTTATTATTTAAGTTAAATTTCTCAATCAGTATAAGCTGCTTCCATTGCACTTGTAATTTCGTAATTAAGTTATGAGAAATGTCGATTACACGCACTCTAACCTCTCTGTATCGCGCAAGATCGACAGCGGTGATCATATTATGATGTAATCCTAGGTATTCTACGTCACTGTAATTTTGGAGGTAATCATATGTTAAATCAGACGTAATTCTATTAAAACTAAGATCTAGATATCGTATATTACGAGCTCCTCTGAACACATCAAGATTTAAATCAGATATCTTGTTATCTGATATGTTAACATACATAAGATAAGGGTGGTTTGAAAATAAAGTTACATTCAAATGTGATATATTATTGCTTGTCAGATCCAAAACCTCTAAAAAATTCAAGTCTTTAAACATATCTGGATGAATATTTTGTATATGGTTTTGAGGAAACACAAACCAGGCGAGGTAAGAAGAATTTTGAAATATATTATTATCTAAGTATGATAAACTACAATTTGAACAAGAAACGTTCTTGAGATGATGCATATTTTGAAACAAAGTAGGGGGTATGGTTTTAAAATCATTATGACTAATATCTATTATTAATAGAATCCTATTAAATTTAAATACGTTTTCATGTATATTTTGAAGCATATTATTATTCAATAAAATGGATTCTAACGCTACTAAATCATTGAAAGTATCTTCTGATATATATTCTATATTATTATGGGATAAATCTAGTTGAGATATTCGAGTAACCCCATTGAATAAATTTTTGCTTATGGATTTCAGTAGGTTATGAGATAAGTCAAGAATTTCCAGATTAGAGAGTTTTGAAAATAATCCTTCCGCTATTACCTGGATAGAATTTCTATTTAAACTTAGAAGTTTAATGATATTATTAGAATAAATTGGTAAAAAAGACATGTTTGATATTGAATTGTCAGATATTAACATTTCGTTCAGTCGAAAATACTTATGGAGAGTATACAAAATGAATTCAGGTTTCTTACTATGAGATATTTCTATTTTTACAACTGATGTTTCATTCAGCACATATGTAAGTTTTCTCACATTTTTAATTTGGATGCAGTTGCTGGATAACATGGATCGATCTTTTATAATAAAATATCTCCATTGACTATCACATAAATAAAGGTCAGAATAATTAAAAGAAGTTTTACTCAGCATATCACTGAAGATAAAAGGCTTTTGAACATCTAACGTACCATGAAGTTTTGATGTGAAAAATTTAGTTGAAAATCTGATGCTTTTAAAATTTTCACTGTTACATTGCATATTCCAACAAGTGTCGTTAATTTTTAGGGTACAATCAAAAGAGGTACTGTTTAGCCTTTTCTCCATACCAATGTCTTCTATTCCATTAACTATGTAAAATACGAGAAAAGCTAAGATTAACCATTGGAAAGTTGACATTTCCAATGCCATTGCCAGAAATTCAACCCATTTGACTTCTTAAATCAGACCTATAAATAGAAAAGAGCCAGAATCAATAGAAAACTAAAAGGTTTGATAATTAATCAACAATAAATAACATATATTAATAATGCAACATTTATAAATATTATGCACTATATGGCCAATGATGACTGGTCACTTACTATTTCAGAAGTTTCGTTATATATCAAGAAAAAATACATGAAGAATTATCTTCAAACTCCAGGCGTGTAAACAGAATAGTACATGTCGTATAATTCCGTGAAGATGTTTTCCCGAAACCTCATAGGAGATTGTCAACAAATTTAAAAAAAAAAAAAACGAATACCTTTTGAATAACCCTGTCAAAATAACGAGTTTTTTTTTTTTTTTTTTTTTTTTTTGACAAAAATGCACACAAAAATATGAAAATTTGTGGTATTAGAGAGCAATGCTTGATAAACACACTGATGCTGATAGTTTTTAAACCTAATTCTTGTTTTTTAAAGAGATATTTAATGTTAAATTTTGTCAAAATCACTCCATTAAAAAAGTTTTATTGGAGCAAACATTATACACAGGAATGTCAGTATTTTTAGATCATTTTATGCATTAGAAACACCCGGTGGGCAGACTGCATTATTATTATTTTTTTAGTTTAAGCCATTTTTGAGGGTTTATTAGCATTTTATATTAAAATTTTCTGCAATCAAGAGAGTAATTTTTTAAATATTTTAGAAAAGATGATTATTTTAAATTGATGCCAAATGCTCACAGAATATTATGTTTCAAATAAAAAAAAGATAAAAAAATCTTATACGCAACAATCACAAACAGGAAGAAATCTTTCAAATGAGAATTAAATAACTGCGAATTAAAAGCGGGCAACAATTGAAAATTACGTTATAACACTATATTAGATGTGAAAATTAAAAGAGAAAGAAAAGATTAAAACAATGAATTCATTAAAATGCGTTAACTGCCGTAAGTGGCAAAAATCACGTCATATTTAAAATAGCCAAAAAATAATATTGAAAACGATATAAATTTAATATATTTACGTGATACATTTCACTTTTCTAAATGATCTTTTCAATTATTGTTGCCAATTCTAATTCAGCGAATAAAAATATATCCTTTCTAGCAATAAAATTATCTTCGTGCGAATATCCAAAGAGAAAGGAATTTTTTTAAATTATGGTTTAGTATTTCACAATCTTTTAAAATACGATAAAATTAGCACGTTTTTAGAGTTAGTGGTGTCTGAACGCTAGTTGATAAACGTAGCTTGTTGGAGGCCCTCATAATTGAAAGAAAATGTTAGCTTTTAAATATCTAAGTACAAAAAAGCCAAGAAAAATTAAAATATTAACATATTTAATAAAAACGTAAATCTTAAAGGAGGAATATCTTGAATAGAAAGATATATCGGCACAAAGGGCAATGATTTATTAGTCAAATAACCACTGTTGAATAATTATAATATAAAAAAGGCTACAATACGAAATTTTTTCCAGTGTCGTAAAGAAAAAGAAAAAAAATGAAACTTACTTACAAATTGACAATACTGTTTGACAAATTATCAATACTATTGCTGTGACACACGTAGGCTCTATTTACTATTGTATATATAAGGGGATAAACACGGGACTCCGTGATTACAGAATAAAGATTAAAACCGTGATATAGATTATTTCTGACATTAATGTTTTTTCTGTTACATACTAAAGCCACAGTAATGAATGAAACATTTTTTTTTTTTTTTTTTAAGATTCTGCAAGTGCTTTTGATAGTATGCTTATACATGATTACAACATGTTGTTTGACAAAAATAATTCCAATTAATCAAAAATTAATGTACAAATTTATCCGCACACTGTAAAAAAATCCGTTAAGTTTATAGCAAAAACTTCTGACAGCAATGTTTCCAGCAGTTTTTGCCGTAAAAAATTGCTGTAAAAATAGATATAATAAAAAAATTACATATAATTTTACTGCAATTTTTAAGGAAAAAACTGCTGGCAACAATTGCTGCTAACAGTTTTTGCCGTAAATTTAACGGATTTTTTTTTTTTTTTTTTTTTTTTTTTTTTTTACAATGCAAGTTATCTCCAAGAGTATTGTGTGAAAGTCTCGCTCAGGTCTACTATTTTCTTTTTTAAATTGAGAACTATAATAGGTTTACTTTGAAAATATTTTTTTAGCACGTCTAATAACAATACTAAAAATCATATTTATAAGCAAAATGGTAATAGAATGTACAAATAAAGTTTTGAAACCTATCAAGAACTAAAAATATATATTTTTTAATATCTGAATTGAAAAGAGAAACATCATCTTTTCATCTACATATATTAAAGGTACAAAGGTACATCCAACTCACTAACTCATCATTGGCCAGCCCAAACTACTGAATCGAGAAGCATGAAAATTGCGAGAAACATACTTCTGATGACGTAAGTGAGCACCAAGGAAAGATTTCTGGAAATTTCCCACCCTAAGGGGTTAAAAGGGAGGGGGAATCAAGCATTTTAGAGCACGTGGCCATATGTCAGTAACTGTTTCAGGTAAGAACGGAAAATTCCAGAAAATCAATCCACTAAAAATTCACGTTTCTACGATTTTAGAAATCCTCCCCCCTACGAGTGTCAAAACATTTAGAGTATTTTGCCATATTTCGACATTTTTTAATTTTTTTCAGAACTCTTATATAATATATCATCGAAAAATCCTCAGAACGGTATAACAAATATACTTTGAATACGACAAACTACGTTGAATTCCATCGCAATTAACCATAATCACCTTGTAAAAAAGAATATTAAACAATTATAATTTGATATAATATAACTGATTATTAATTTAAAAGATCAATAATTCAATAAATTAGAGCATCTATGTGAATTAAACATCTTTCTAATTATTCATCAATGCTATTCAAAAGTATTTTACCAGAACTATTCTTAACAATTCTACATATAATCTAAAATTTTTCAAAGTATGAATTTTTTCTTACAAGAATTAATTAATTTATAATATTTTTAAAATTAACTAACGGAATAGGTAAACAAATTATAATTTATGGAAATTATAAATTCTAAGACATACACATTTTGTCAATGTTTGTTTTTTATCTGTTTTAATAAAGTTAGATCTAATATCTTTAATTATTAAATTTCAAAAATTAGTTGTAACTGTTTTTCGAAGAATTTTTAAATTAAGCAAGAATTCCATAACTTATTAATTATATGCAAACATAAATTTCAAAAACTATTTAATCAATTATTTATTTATTTTTATAGCAATGAGTTAAAAATGCAAATACAAAAAATTAAATTTAAGGATAAAAATATGTTTCAGCACAATAAAAAAGATCTTCATCAAATATGTCTAAGGAAAAAAATTCATATGATTGAGACTATGTTTAAAACAAAATATTTTTTTTTTTAATTTGATGTGTTTTAACACAAATATTTTGTATGAATTTTAATATCAAACTGAACAATTGTTAATTAAGCTTTTATATCGATAAAAATTAAAATTCTATTGGTATATGCAGACAAACAAAAAAATTCGTAATATTGATTATACCGGGTGCGTCATAAATTCGTGCAAACATTAAAAATCCATGTTAAAAAAAAGTAAAGATCGAAAAATTTTTGGGTTTGCGCGAGTAGGATCAGACGGATTTTGGATTTTTTTCCATGTATAATAAAAAACGATTCCAAAAATAACTGATAGAGGGCGCTAACACGTCATATTGAGGTGTTTTATGCAAATCAGGCTAGCAATAAAACACTTAGCTGACAATGGATTCGTCATTCCATATCGGCAGCATGCTATCGTTACCAGATCGAGTGCTTGTGGTTAAACTTTTCTACAAGAATGGTAAATCCACAAATATTTCATCGCGAAAGTTTTGCATGTTAAGCGTCCTTTACTACCTTATAATATATGCACAATGTCATGTTATTGTGATTTATTTCATTATATATTTGTGTTTGCCTGATTTGCATAAAACATCCCAATATGGCGGGTGAGCGCCGTCTATCGGTTATTTTTAGAATCATTTTTATTACACATGGGAAAAAATTCAAAATCCGTATGATCATACTCGCGCAAACCGAAATTTTTTCCGAGCATTACTTCTTTTATTACGGATTTTTAAAGTTTGCATGAATTGATGACGTACCCTGTATTCCATAATATATTTTGGAATATATTTCTTATTTAATTTATTTGATTTCGGCGTATTCTTTAAAAAGATATATTTGTTATTTTTTACTTCTATAAACTTTAAACTAAGCTTTAAACTTTAGACATTAAAAATTAAATATAATGTGTTATGTTTTCATACGAGTGATGATCACTTAAAATTTGCTTTTGAACATTGAAAGCCATCACTTTTGCTTACCTAATTACATTTTAATTGAAAGCTGGGAATGTTCCTTTTTTAACACTAAATGTACAATCTAAAATAAATGAATAAATAATTTACATTTTCTTAGTGATAATACTCTTTATGGCTGACTTTCTGTAAATATCATGAAAAGTTAATTAAAAACAAAATAAATTAATATTACCGAATTTATTTTTAAGTTCATTTTAAATTTATCAATTTCAACTAATTCAGTTACAAAATTCAGTTTAATTATAAATAAGTTAATTTATTTAATAAATTTTGTGAATGGGAAACCGTTTTCAATCAAGATTATAAAATTTGAAATATAAATTTTATATTTTGGCTTCCCTAATGAAATTTCTAGTAGATTCGTTAAAATGTAAGGTATATTTCTGAATTTAAAAGAATTAAAAAAAAATAAGATATATTTTCACTGATACAAAGACAAATAAATATTTTTCTATTATTATACTTTCGGCTATAGAACTTTGTCAAGTTTAAGTATAATTATAATTTGGTGCTTAAAAACGCTCATTAATTATGCTTGTACTGTACGCCACGGCTGGTACAAAAGACTATATTTTCATTCTATTTCGACCCATATTTTCAAAACAAATATCTTTTACAAATTCTTTGACAACATATTCAAAAGAAATATACTAAAAAAAAAACATATTTCTTAAAAATCGTAATTCAAACAAAATTTAAAATAGTCGCCTGTGGTAGCCCTGTATACACTAGAGATTAGACGGTCTCAGCCCTAGCCCAAAAGCCTAAGCTCGGCCCGACACGGGCTTGGGCTCTTTCTTTCTCATATTGGAAATTTTTCTTTATTCTCGCAGTCGTATAGAAACAAAAAATAACTTTTCCCCCCTTAAAAATGAATTATTCAATTGTATTTCTTTTTAATGATAAATTGGTCAAAACGAAAGAGAAATAGATTTTTCTTCTTTTTTTGGTAATAGTAAAACATTATTTTGAAAGCAAACTTGTGATATTTAATTATTATTACTTATGTCTGAGGTTAAACGCGAGTAAAGACCTGCTGATGTTGGCGCCAACCCGAATATGGCACCATTAGAAAATTGTTCAATTGGAATATTTATTTACTGTTACTTTTTTAGGTATCTAACGCGAAATAAATTTTTCTGTTGCGTGAATCAGCATTAGCTTAAGCTAAAGATTTGCAAATTTTTAATCTTTTATAACTCTGTATATGGACATAAGGATAGTGATTTTACTCACTCTCCTTCTTGAAGTCTCCCCATTAAAACCCAATAGAGTTATTGGGAAAAAATACCCATACAAAAAAGCATTTTTTGTTTTGACGAGTTTAGTTCGTTTAGTTTAAAATTTTACATTCCAGTATTTAATTTAAAATTCGTTTTGTTTTAAATTACACTGTAGTGAAAATAATATTTTGTTTCATAATATATACACACAAATGTATTTACAGTTTTATGATTGCGTAGTTAAAAAATGCAGCTTTTCAGTATATAATATCGATCTAATTGAAGGAAATAGATAAATGATGAGAATCTGATGTATTAAATTGTCTGTTTTTTAAAAGTAAATTACATCAGCGGAAAAATCTTTCATGTTTTAAAACATACATCGTTATAAAGAGTTTATTTTTTTATCTGTTTCAAAAATTACTCGTTTCAATTCATTATATAAAAACTGAAGTTTATAAAAACAGTTAAATGATATTTTAATATATCAAACTTTGATTGTTTATAAATTAGAATTTAGAAATTATATACTTTTTTTTTATGGAACGAAACACATACAGGTGGTTATCAAAATAATGGAAACACTTGTGAATGAAAGGGACATTTAAGAATTCCCTTCGTAAGCATTAAAATATATTCTTAGCTACCAGATTTTTTTAAAATATAAAAAGTACATGTATTAGGCAGTATGAGAGAGCTCTAGAAGAGTTGTCTACGTTTTGATTTTTTTTTTTTTTTTTTTTTTTTTTTTTTTGTCAGAAGCGTAAAATGTCAGACCTCACAGATTTTCAAAGAGGCCAAATTGTAGGAGCCCGACTAGCTGGAGCAACGGTGACCGAAACATCCCAGCTTATAGGCGTTTCTAGAGGTACGGTGTCTAAAGTCATGACAGCATACACACAGCGTGGAAAGACAAGCTCAACAAAGCAAAATAATGGACGGAAGGAGAAGATGAGTGAAAGAGACCGACGGGTATTGAAGCGGATTGTAATGTCTAAAAAGAAAACAGCTGCAGCCAAAGTGACCGCAGAGCTCAATCAGCATCTGGATTCTCCAGTGTCAACAATTACAGTTCGGAGATACCTTCATAAAGAGAAGATTTACGGTAGAACAGCAATTCCCAAGCCACTTGTCTTAGATGCTAATGCCAAACGTCGTGTAGAGTGGTGCCACAACCTCAAAACCTGGTCGATTGATAAGTGGAAGACTGTTATATGGTCAGACGTTAAAAATTTTTCCCCACAACAGGACGGGTACATGTCTGGAGAACATTTGCACAAGCGTATGATCCTGATTGCCTCCGTCCAACTGTCAAGCATGGAGGTGGATCGGTCATGGTATGGGCAGCCGTGTCATGGTTTTCTGCTGGTCCAATCGTAACCCTGAAAGGAAGGATCACTGGAGAGAAGTATAGAGAAGTTTTAGCTGACCAGGTCCATCCCATGATGCAAATTTTGTTTCCTGCCGGAGATGGAATTTTCCAGGATGATAATGCCACTATTCATGCAGCCAGAGTTGTCCAATCATGGTTTGATAAACATGAGGATGAGGTGGAACATCTACCTGTGCCCGCACAGTCCCCAGACCTCAACATAATCGGACCGTTGTGGTCTATTTTAGAGCTTTCAATCCGGAATCGATATCCTCCACCGGCATCTCTCACGGAACTTTCACAATATCTCCATGAAGAATGGCACAATATTCCTCTAAACACTATTCAGAATTTGTAAAATTCGATTCCCAGGCGAATCCAAGCTGTATTACATGCCAAAGGCGGTCCTACGCCATATTAATAAAGAATTCCTTCAAAATCTAGGGTGTTTCCATTATTTTGATAACCACCTATATATCAGAGATATTGGTACACACTCTTAATAATTAAAAAAATAATTTTTTTTGTATAAAAAATGGAAATTATTGTTATCAAAACGCTTTCTTTATGTGATACAGAAAATGTTCATAAATTTTTATTAACAATTGATTCTGTATGATTTAATTTAAGTGAATAAAAAGAATAAGATTGTATCTATTCTGAATCAGGTTTAATTATCTTCTGCATCAAATAAAAATTATTCTTCATTAATAGATCCCACAGGAAAATAAACAATAAATCAAGGCCTATGTATTTGCACTTTACGAAGAGAAATCCTGTTATTCAATTATTGAAATGTGTAAAAGTCATAGTTTCAAAATTTCTACATGTAAAATAAATAGCAAAATTAATAACAAAAAGGAAAGATATGTCGAAATTTACGTTTGATTTGAAAAAAAAAATTAAAAAATCCATACCCGACAATCACTTCTTGTACTATCTGAAGATGCTTCTCATGTTTTAAAGGAAAATCCACTCGTTTTAAAACTAATAAAATATTAAAACATGATGTTCACCACTTAATTCTAAAAAGCGCTCTTCAGAGTAAGACTGTGCAGATAGAAAATTATCATGCAAATTAAAAAAAAAAAAAAAAAAAAAAAAAAAAAATGAAAATATGCAATGACAATTGATGAGGCTTAGGTATATTTATCAGAGTGCAATAGAAAAATGTAGCTTTACTACTAAAAATGATAAGAGAAAACATAAAATGTTAGTTCTAAGAAAGCAAAGAAAGTTTTATTAAATGTTTTATGGCTGGATTTTCTTATAACGTAACATTTAAAATAAGAAAATTAGATAAAACTGTCAAATTTATTTTGGATGTCAGAAATGTGTTGAAAATATGTTTTTAATAAAAGCATATTCCCATTTTAGCCAAACAATCTTCTGTGTGTCCTATGAGGGTAAATCTACCACCCCTAACTTTTCTGCTAATATTATTGGAAACAATGAGAAACGAAACATGCATTGAACTATTCTATTTAAATGCATCCTACTCGTGTCTTCTATAGATTACTGTGAATTTTGACTTTTAAAACAATATTCTTATAAGTCGCTTTCCAAAACCTTGAATGGATCCTGGAATATTGGGGGTAAGGAATGAAACAAAATCAACCTTGATATTTTAAAAGAAGCTTTTTTATTTTGGAATTAGATGTAGTATAATAGTTCAACAAATATGCTGTCAGACTGCATATGTTTGAAAATAAATATAATACTTTTGCTTGTATATTTTTTTTTCAAAATTATTACAAAATTGTGTGATCACCCACAATTTTTAAAATAACTCTTTATTGCTTAGTGCTCACCATAGAAAAATTCTTAATATCAAATTACGATTGTTGTTAAATTATAAATACAACGAATGAACGATGTTTTCTACTTTAAAATGGATTTTTCAACAAATTTACCCGTGTGTACAAAATAGCTACATATTAAGTTTAACCTCTTCCCTACTGAGTATTAATGTAATATTACTGATTATTACTAAATTATTTCTTCTCCAATTCAGTTTCAGAGTAATAATTTTTATCCTCTTTCATAATTTCGAATCCTAGACATCTAAGCATATCATTTGAAGATCAATTTTGGTATTACATTAAAATATCATTAACAAAACTGTAAAAAATTGAGGTCCACATATGTGGACTCAGTTAGCTAAGAGATTACTTACCATAGAGAATACCATAGAGAAATACAAAAGATACCATAGAGAAAATACAAAATCATTATGTTATTGTAAATTTTATTTCCAGAGATCTCATTTATTCATCCTCTATTTAATTGATAAACAACTAATTAAATTGAAGCCATTTCTATCTCAATTTATGTTAAATATTATAAAAGACCAGTCATTCTCACAGCTCTCATTTATAAGCATGACCATATAAAGAGGGGTAAGGTGGTGGAGAGTAGAGCCGGTACAAATTATAAGACTCCGACTTCGGTCGTGGTTTAAAAATATACATGTACCAGAAAACGCAGTTACCTAGTATTTTTTGAGAAATTTTTAAATGAAATAACTAATTTAAATAAATAATAAAACTCGAAAATCGGAATTTACTAGAATTGCCTTATGGGAAGTGCTCAGGGGCCGTTTCCTATGTACTGAAAATTTATTTGATATCAAAAAAAAAAAAAAAAAAAAAAAATTCAAATGATTCTCCTGTTTTAAAGATGTGGCTAATTTCAAACGCGCGAAGTGACGAATTTTATTTCTTTCAAACTTTAAGCTTTTTTACTTAAAAGTATTTGATAAATTCCATTAAATTTCATTTATATTTTCAAAATTTTTAAATTGTTATTTAAAATCTATACATAAAAAAGCATTACAGAGGCATCATAAATTGCTATGATATAAAAGAAATATAATAAAATTGTAATCAAATGCTAAATACATTTTTTTAAGTACTATCCAGCAAATTTATTTTTCAATAAAATAAAGACTGTTTGTAATGAAATCCTTCAATAATAAGAAAAAAAAATCATGGCCTATGACTTCCCCCTAAAAAAATAAAGAAAATAAAGGCGTAAAATAAGTTATGCCGTTATACCTTCTGAAATGAAAATAACCCATATAAAATGAAAAAATTCGCTGCTCGTTTGCGTTTTCTTTTAAGTGTTTTTTATTGAATCAAACTAAAGGTCGGGGCACACATCAAAATTATTACCAGTGTCCGCGGCTTCTTTGCGAAGTTCTGTTAGTAAACAAAGCTCACTATACCATGATAAGGGTGTATTCGAAAAAATACTTTTCCACCTTCAAAAGCTCAAAATTTTCTCATACAATTTCAGACTCATTTTTAAAAGTAGAAACATGAAACTTGTTGAGGGAATTTTTGAAGAGATGTATAAGGTGTCGTGTGATGTCATTTTGCCCTCAATTCAACAGAATTTGATTTATGAACAATTACTTTCTCAATATGGCCCTTTTTTTCGTTCCCAGATCTCCCTCTTCGGAGAAATTGGTTAAAAAAGCCAACTTTGGTTGCAATTTTTGCAATATTTTCTGCATTTATCAAAAAATTGATAATCACAGCGCCTTATGTACTTTCTAAATAAGACAATTTGCCAGTTTGATGCACTTGAGAGCAAAAATAAATTAAAAAATAAATCAGAAAATAAGCAATTTGAATCGAAATACACCCATAAGTGGAAGTCTAAGAAAACTGTTCATCGAACGAATTTTATAGAATAAATATATAGAGTGACTTTTACACAATTTATAGAATACATATTTTATTATAATAAATATGAACTTTTTATTCACACTGGTTAATTCAAGCTGATTAGTTTTTATTTTTATACATATATCAATAATATAGCTTACCTTTCGCCTCGTCAGTTCTCTTTATTTACTTTCGAATGTCTACCATATTGTCTACCTTGCACTGGCATTGTTCACGTCGCATTTACCGGATGCAGGAGACATATTTTTGATGTAGGTGTTAACATGCAAAAAAGCAAAACACGAATGTATGCATCAATAAATATTTAGAAACGTGCCGTTACGAACTATGAAGAAATCTTTTTCCTGGAAGCGGTCTCTCACGTGACCTCGTACACAGCTTGCTGTTGAATCATTGCATGCTTTTCTGCGAGATAAAAGTTTTATCTACCTTTTACTTCTCATTTCTTTTGTTCTTTTAACAAGGCTATGCCATATGCAAAGTTATTGTTATGAAATAAAAACTAAATATAGAGCAAAAGAATTTTTAAAGATTATAACAAATTGTAAGTGAATGTTTTTCTTATCGCCCCAGTAGGTAAATTAGCGACACGCTCCTTGTTCTTACAAGTGGTACTTGAGATATATTTCAAATATTCCGTTCCATTGTATGTCGGTCTTTTATGATAAGAGGAAATGATAATGGCCTTTTATGATAAGAACAACAACAACAACAAAAATAATTGAAAAAAAAAAAAAAAAAAAAAAGAAGTATTCAATATAACGTAAAACAGGTGAAAATGGAACTTTTATAAATATAAGGAAATATTGTTTTAAAGACAAAAGTATATGTCTCGACAAATCTGACTTTTAAAAATTGAATTTTTAAAAAATCTTCTTTGAACGAGATTTTTATAGGATCTTGTCTTGTTATTCCGTCTTAATGGACTTTACTGTTCTATTATTAATTTCTTATTTATCATAAACATAAAGTATAAAAAATCAGTCGTCCATAACAGGGATGAAGAAGTCGCCGTTTCTTTTTTTCATTTTTTATATAAAGTAAATATTAGTACTAACTAAGACTAAGATCGTCTACGTTCTCTAAATTAAACAATTGAATAAAACAGTTTAATATTTTTTATAGGTTGTTTTATTCAGGATTTATAAATAGGATTAAAACTATACTAGTGTTACAAATAGAAAGAAGATTATTCTTGCTGTTTATTTAAATAAATAAATTTTAATTTCATACTTACATCTTTTACTTTTCTTCAAATTAAATTCAAGGAACTCAAAAGATAAAACATACTAGTTTTACTTTTTTTTTTTTTTTTTTTTTTTTTTTTTGTCGGAGAATGTAAGATATTTTTTTTTTTAATTTTTTAGTTTGTTGCAAAATATTTGTCATTACATCAGAATTTTAATCCTTGAAAATGCCTTTACTGCTACCTACAGGAAACTCGGATATTATAGGATGCCATTTGAATTTTTACTTGTAAGTCAACCTAAAAAAATTGCGATACATTCAAAATTTGTAAAGAAGAAATAAATTATTTCTTTTCCTTAACACATTTTCATTCAGTTTGTAGTGAAAAAATGAGGTATTTAGCTTTAAAAAAAAAAAAAAAAAAAAAAAAAAAAAAACATTTTTTGAGTAATGACTGCCAATTGAGTAATATTAGATAGAATTATAAAAAATATTAAAATTTCACACACAAAAAAACATAAAACAACCAAAATTATTTCATTAGTAAGCATAAGTACATCATCTGGAACTCACCATATTCTTTGAAGAATAGTTTTAATTTTTTTTTCGAAAAAACAAATGTAATCAGTTATTTCGTCTACAATTGTAATCTATATCGAAGTCCACATATGCCGACATCAGGTATTATATTCATTCTATCCTCTTCTATATTTTGAATATTTCCCATTCTAAAACAAATGCATTGTGTCTTCCTTATCTGCTGTAAAAACTAATAAAAAGCCCATCTGAAGGGATATTTCGGAGCAGAATGATTGTTCCTCTTCAAAAGATTGGTCTTGAAAGATTTGCCCTGCTGATATTCCTTATTATCCAACATACCATCTTAAAATAATGACTAGTCGTTGGAGGCCACCGTAATACTTACCCATCATGGATATCTATATGAAAATAAAACATGTGAAAACTAGTTATACAATGCATTGCAATTCATAAACAAAATTTAAATATTGTTAATATACATAGTAATGCTCTATTAAAAAACTGCTGATTACCAATTTTGATAAATTATATAAAATGCTAAACTACTAGTACCGAACTGCGTAAAAGAAACATCCTTATAACTCCAAAAATAATAATTCTATTAACTAACAATTAAATGTGTCGGATTAAGCGTCTCATTTCCAATTAAAATATACCTCTGAATTGAAATTTGAATGAAATACAGGGTCATGAAAAATCGAAGAATGTGGAAAACAGGATTACAAATATCTCGGCAACTAATGAACCGATCAACATCGTTTTATATGCAAAATGTGTGTTATTTTATTGCCTTTTACTTCCATTCCTTAGAACAAAAAATTTTGAAAAATTTTATATACCTTTTATCAGAACGAATATTTCGAGAGTCCGAAAAAAATAGTTCCGGATAATCGAGGTTGCTGATATTAAATAGGCTTCGTCCCATTCTTACATACTAACTACACACAAAATTTCAAGTCTCTATCTCAATTTGTTCGGGAGATAGAGCGTTTACAGACAGACAGACAGACGGACGGCAAAATTTTTTTTCTAAAAATATGTTTTTCGGAATCTCCACTATCTAAAACGTATAAATCCGTCAAAAATTTTTTTCGATTTTCAAAACGATTGCAAGAGTTACCCTATACTACGTATGATGGGTAAGTAATAATCTTTATTAAATGAACATAGAGAAAAACTGGATAACACAGCAATAAATTTATCTATTCATTTTTATATTGAACGTGATTAGAATTACTGACAGTAAAATTTTATGATTAATACGAATTACATAAAATTTGCCTGAAAAAAAAGGCAAAATTTAAGAACAAGATTTTATTTCATCGCTCTGTTCCAACAGCAACTATACAAATTGAACTGACAACAGTGCTTCGTGTGAGCACTACGAAGTCGCTTAGCTGTTTTGCTCTTGACTGCAACACCTCTGCGTCAGATATTGAAGTTTACAATATTGTTCGAAAATTCCATAATACACAAACTTCCTCCATCTATTTTTTACTAAACCAATTTCCATTTTTTATTACCATTAAAACTTTCTGCACCCATTTGAGTTGCACCGATGGTACTTTGTAAGACAATAGATGAACATAATAAAGGACTACTGAAATTCCGAAATCGTCGAAAACGCGGTGTAGCCCATCAAAAGTGGTTAATATTTACAACTGCACTGCATGGCGAAAGGTGACCGATCACTTGGATGTTAGACGTTCTGTTAAATATCTAGAAAAATACATGCGGAATTATCCTGAAACTTCAGATGTGTAAACAGTAGAAGAATATATAGTAGAATAATAAGCTTAAAACCCGTTATTCCCAAAATATAGCAAAAAGATCAGGGGATGTATCCATATATCCATTGATAAGTGTCAATATAGCATGCACAATACTGCACGTACTTTATTTTTTGTACATTTGAATGCAGACCCTCATCTTTTTGCTTCCTTTTGAAAACAACAGGTTTTGAGCTTAATCTGACGACGATGATTTTCAGAATTTTCAAGCAATATTTTTGAGACTTTCGCAGAAGTTGATCCATATATTTAGTTAAACTTTATGTACATTACGTTTTGATTGCGTTCACGCATCGCAGTGAAACATTATTTAGTAAACCTTTACAATTTGCACACAATTTTTATTATTTTATAATTTTGATTATAGGATAATATGTAAAATATTGTTTGTCATATTTTCTGAAAAGAAATTAATTTTTATATTTAGGAACTCCGCTGCACGTTATAAGCATAATACTTGGCAAAATTTGGAAGTGTTTTTACGAAAATCTTATTTCTTTATGAGTATACATGCTATCCTCATAAAAATGAACACAGTTTATTGCACTAAGCCACTTTATCATAATATACAGTTTGAATGCTTACGCTATATTAGTTTTTACAGGGTTATCCAAATGATATTCGTTTTTTTTCAATTTGTTGAGGTCCCGTATGGGGTTTCAGAAAAAAAAAATCTTCTCGAAAATATATGACTCGTACTATTCTCTTTACACTCATGGAGTTTTATAAAAATTCCTCGTGTATTTTTTTAGATATTGTGAAAAATGTCTAAGGCTCCGAGCACACATATATTTTGAAAAACTTCAACTGAATTCGAGGAAATCATTTCTTCTCTTCCCTTCTGCGATTTATTGACAATAGAAAACGGGGATATTATAATGGTTCAGTAGATAACTATCTCAACCCTACTTAAGATAAAGGTCCCCGTCCAACAATTGGAGTGAAGTTTTCCTTCCTTGACAAGGAAAAGTCATTATACATAAAACACGCCGCTTGCGAACATAAAACACGCCGACTTCTAACAGCAAAGATAGCTGTGCGTGTCCACGACTTAAAATCTCAATTGACCGATCATCTTTGACCATATGGCGTATAATATGAATCTCATAATAACAATTGTATCTCAATCTTTGAAACTATACCCTGTCAAACATATGCATTCTTGCTAGGAATTTTCTTATATCACAACAGAACGTACCTATATGATAAAGCTGCATATGACCATACATTTAGATTACAATGTTATTTATAGATGGCAACATATGACATTAACAAACAGAATAGTTTTCGAACATAAAACTAAAAGAAATTTAAGCATATTGTTTCTATATCTGCGTATTTACTGGTATTTTAGCTGTAGATATTTAAGCCACACATTGTTCATAAAGCTTTACTCTTATTTTCTCTGCATGAATTTGGGCTTTAATTAAAGTCAAATTCAGTTTGCAAGGATACCATATCCATAGAATGATGTCGCTAATGAAATGTTGCCCCTTACAACATTTAAAATTTTTTGCTTTTTATGACCTGGAAACATAAATACCACCCTCTCCCCCTCCTTTCAGTATTTCATAATGTTTCTGGAACTGCAGCATGCAATTCCTCGAGAATCGAGAAAAAAAATATGTGAATTAACGCAAGTTTAATCAAGTACTGGAAATACTTATTAGTCTCCTGTTTTGTGTAGCAATTGTTACCCAAATCAAAATGTGTGCCACTCGTAAGCTATAATTCAATTCTGGAGAAGAACACAATAACACTTTGCATAAAATAAAATGAAGCCATAGACATACACTTACTATGTAGTGTGTTCACTCTCAAGAGTGGCCAAGGGCTAATTTCTAAACTGTTAATTATAGACATATAGTTCCAAGTGCAAAAATGCTTAAAAAAAGATAAACAAATATTTTCTAAGCGATTTGGGTTAAAAAAAAAATTTAATACAAAATTATGGAAATTAAATTTTTATACGACCTTCCGGTCTTATAAGTGATATTTAGTAAAAATTTCCCATTACTCTAACAAGCAAACAAAAAGATTCCAGTCATCTATCATTAAAATTGACCTAGTTACGAAACTTTAAATTTAATGACTTATACCATTTTTCTGTAAAAGAAAACGGATGAGTTGGACTAAGCTTTAAGGGAAGTACTCTAAGTGCTTAAAGTATTATAAAAGGCATCCATTTCCATCGCTCTCCAATGGCTATATTCGGGATGAAGGCAGGGAAAATCGCTAGTTTCAGAGCCCCGCCCACCCGCTAACCGTCTTTCAATATTTTTAATTTGTCTAATTTTTCTGTTAAATTTGTCCGGTTTCAATTGTACTTTTTTTTCTCCTTTTCTTTTTAGAGTCCAAGGTATTCGGGTCGTAAGTAAGGAATTTTGAAGCTATCCGTGGTAAAATTAACCACTCATCGCGGCGATATAGATAGCAGCTTTTTAATCTTGTAAAAAAGATTTATACTGGCCTAGAGAATGATACGCAAGAGCGATATGTTGCATTTTGCAATATTATTTTATTAATGATAAATGAAGACTTAAAACCAAGGTTTAGATTATTAGATTCAATGTTTACTGAACATAAGACTGGCAGAACTTTCTAATAGTATGAGTGATTGTTTGATTTGTAAAAATAAAATAAAATTATTCTTAATGATTTCATCTTGAATCAAAGAGATTGTGGTATATGAATTGAAAAATAATTTCTTAATATTGAAATTTTCATGAAAAACTTACCATCTGATACATAGCTGCCACCATCTCACACCTTTTTTTTTTTTTTTTTTTTTTTTTTTTTTTTTTTTTTTTTGTAACACAAAAATTTTATAGAAAATGTTATATTTTTAAATCGAAGTTATCTGACAATAAAATACGCCAAAAATGTTTATAAAATTTTTTAGGCACAAAAAAGGGTTGGCAGCTACTTGATTGTTGACGATAGTGAGTTTTAGTAAGTAACAGATTTCATATGGTTTATTAAAATGTCCATTCGTACATTTAAGTGACAAGCTTCTGATTAAAGATTCAATCCTCTTCACTACCAGAGTAGCAAATGCTTTTTAGAACATTGAAAGGGTTTTTTTTTTTTTTTTTAATGGAAGATCAATAATAAAAATGCTACTGATAGTAGGCATATGTTATAAGCTGAATTACTATTTAAAAATCATTTCAAATGTTTCATCGTTATGACCTGAATCGATGATAGGCAGCCGATAAAATTTAGATAGAAACAAAAATTTTTGTTCATCAAGCCTTTTGCCGATTAAATTTACCTTACTTGCAGATCGGGAAATGTGATTCTTCTGATTTTATTGGGGAAAATTCCTACCTCAGCCAGTATCTGTAAGAAATAGCTCTAAAGGAATTCAGTATTTAAAAACTTGATGAGAATTTGATGAGATCAAGAGCTGTTCAATAAAATTTGAACTGTTTCGGGCTCGTTTCTTGTTTTATCCACCATTTTTTCTGTAGTATAATACTCTTCCATAATGTCATTTTACCATGTATTTTCAATAGTGCTGTAAAAATAACGACAAAATGAATCCCCGTATGATAACATTGATTTTGAATTCTCTACCCGTTAGAAAGTATTCGTTTCGTTACTCGTTATTATTCAGAAATTGAGTATTCGCAATCATCGAACATACGGCATATATCGTATAGAAGAATCTTTGAAAGAATTCGTATTAGTTATAGTGCTGCCATCTATCCGTAAAAGTTACATTTATTGCAGAAGTTTCCAAGTTTTATTTTAAAAACTTGGAGTGGATATTATTCACTTAGCTAGGAGTGAATAATAGGGGAGGGGGGGGGGGCTAAAAAATGTAGGATGGCTGCTTTTTTTCTCTCTCTCTGACGTAGAAAGATAAATTAGTGCATATTGTAGGTATTCTGTTTTTTATTAAACTGTTATGATAAGTTCATTTTATGCTAAGAAAAGTATAGGATGATGAAAGTTTTGAGTATATAACTGATGCAAAATTAAACATCATGTTAGCTTCATATGTACAAATAGGATGAGGGAGTGTTGAAACACTTATTTTAGATACAATTTAGTAACTCTGCAAAACTGTGAAAAGGCCTCAAAACTAAATTAGATTTTTGAAGAGAATTTCATTTGGATTTGCGGAATAAAAATCCATTGAGTGACATTGGAATCTTTTCTAGGGGGATTCAAAATATTTTAGGAAAGGCTGAACCCCCCATAGCGCTCCCTTAGCTACGGCCCTGGCCGTAACGAGAAGTCAATTATTAGGGGTGGGGGGGCCTCAAGAAATGTAGGGGGTGAATCATATTTTTTTTTCTCTCTCTCTCTGTGTGACGCAGAAAGATAAATTACTGCATATTTACACTGTAGTTACTAGTTACTATATGTTTCTGATTAAACTGTTGTAATAACTTCATTTTATGCAAAGATAAGAATAGGATTATGAAAAATTCCAGTTCATAATTAGTGCAACATTGAACATCATGTTGGTTTTATATGTGCAAATAAAATGAGCAAGTGTTGAAAAATTATTTTAGTTACAATTTAGTATTTTTGCAAAACAATGAAAAGTCCTCAAAACTAAATTAGATTTTTCAATGGAATTTCATTTGGGTTTTTGGAACATAAATTCATTTAGTGACTTTGGAATCTTTTTTTTTGGGGGGGGGGGGATCAAAATATTTTAGGGAGCTGAGCCGCCCCGTAACAACCCCTTAGCTACAGCCCTGATTAAAATGCAGTTCATAATTGTACACAGGGCTGTAACTAAAAATGATTAAGAGAGGGGGGGAGGGTCGCTCAAGAAAATGTAGGGTGGAGCTCGTATTTTCATATGATCAATAGCGGGTTTAACGGTGAGGCCACGGATTCATGGCGCCCCACCCACGCGCTGTACTGCAGAAATATTAAAATTACTTAAAAAATTAAACATACCTTAAATCCTTATCCCCCCACCCCCTCTTGTTCAATAATGCGAATCTTTCTGATTCTGTACAAGATCTACTCAAATCAAAATTAGGTAACATCTGACACATTTGTGAAAACAATTTCAATCTCGAGAAATGTGCAAGTGTACTTATTCGGAAACTATGAGGTTGAAAAGTGTTTAAATAAACGTATAACATTTTAAAATAAAAGTATATTAAAAAAAAGAAAGAAAAAACTTTAAAACATTCCATGAAATTCGATATTTTAAACTAAATTTCCGTACGCGACTGCTAATTGCTCCCTCATGATGACATTTCTGTGTCTGTCAAATCTTAAAAACTATCGTAAAATACTAACTTAACAACATTTCTAAAACATTTTATGCATTTATAAGAAAATGAGAATCACTTCAATTTCTTCATATCTGAATGAAATCTGTGTAACTTATATATTTTTTGAAAAACCAATGAAATTTTCCAATATTTTATTTTATTTATTTATTTATTTCAATTCTTTCTTAAACTGCTTTTAACAGAATTCTTCGCTTGGCACAAGTATGAATCACATTTTGATTTATCATTTAATTATTCTTTTCTTTATCAAAAATAAAACCACTTCTTATTTCTTTTTCTTGTCATAATAAAATAAGTATAAATGAATTCACAAGCCAGATGAAATCCAATTCGAGAATAACTATTACAAATAGAACGATACGTATTAGAGCTGTTGCAAACCGCATGCATTCATTAATAAATAATTATAATAACAGGAATGATATACTAATACTATCTCTAATACAAAATACCGAATCGTTTCTTTTGAATACTCGTTGCTGCATCGATGTTCTGAAAAACTGAATAAAACGAATTTCAAACACTACTTTCATTTCGGGATTCATACGGAGTCTGTGTGTCTGCAAGATGAGAGTTTGTGTCCGGACTTTAGACTCGGTACAATTTATACTCGTATTTAGTACCACATATGGGTGTTTCATTTAGTTGTTTGGGTATTGCAGAAGAAGAAAGATAGAAATGTGTTTAGTTATTTCAGCATCCGTTTTTTTGCCGAATGTGTAAGTGTGAATTTCGAGGGAGTTTTTGAAGCAGAAAAAAATGCTTTTCGAAGAACGATTGTTTTGAGATCGTTCAGGGATTGTACTATTTACCTTACAGATATGTAGTTTTATATGTATTTTTAAAACTAGGACATAATAATTGCGTTTTTTTTAGATTACATATTATGTATTAATATTTCTATTTAAAAAAGAGCCATCGATCTAAGCAATAACAGAACAACTCGTGTTTATCATTTAAGAGTTTAATTAGACTAATTTTGTCTTAATTATGCATTTAATCAATTAAAATTTCCTCATAATTTCACTGTAAAAAGAATGGAAGCTTATAGTAGAATAAAATATTCGTTCTAGCTGTATTTTAGGAATGATGAAGTATTTTTGGAAAGATTTATGTTTGAAGGGTCACCATCAGCGCCGTACGAAAAGGGGGCGAAGGGAGCGGCCGCCCCGGGCGCAAAGATTTAGGGGGTGCAAAATTTATAATACTAACGTGATTTTTGGCCTATTACAAGAAAAATTTGGGAGGGGGCGCCAAATTCTAAGTTTGCCTCGGGCGCAATTTTCTCTTCGAACGCCCCTGGTCACCATATAAAAGTATAAGATTGTAACTTGATCTTCAATACAAAATGCTATTCGATTTGATATCACTGCTATTGCCATCAGTGCCAATTTCATGATTTCATGCAATAGATATAGTCTATGAATATGTTAGGAAAACTTTGCGATGTTAAGCTGGGGAAAACAGTTTTGAAAACTCGCTTAATGCTACTTTCCGTTATTGACAGGTTTCGTTGTCACATGTTTCACTGGTTTCACTAAGTAGTGGACATTTCTATTCAAATACGCAATTAATATTTTTCTCTTTAATATGTACCTTAACGTACTTGTTGAGGCGGACTCGCGAGAAACCATGAATTGTACAAACGTAAGCAGCGTTTGAAGTTAGTTCGACTTTGTTCGGTTGCATATGGACTCCGGTAACGGCTAACGAGTCGTATTTCTAAGTAACGATTCGGTATATCGTATCTTAGAGAATACCCGTTTCTTAGTAACGAATACGTACGGTTTTCAACAGCTCTAATTTTCAATCGAAAGTTTTTTTTTCCTGAGTGTAATTTCTCGTAGTGGAGAATTTTCCGTAGTAGTGTACTCTTCCATAGTCGAGAATTCATACATGGATAGGTCATTCTTTTATTCTGTGAAATTTCAGTAACATTGAAAACAGCAAATATTAAATTAATTGCATAAAAATGAATGATTAATTATACAATGATTAATAATTAATTATATGATAATAAAAATGTTGACGATTATGTACATTGAAGACTTTTAAATTAATTAACCAGTCTGTTATATAATTTCCAAATAACAAAATGTTTTTTATTTAATATTTTGTTAATACAACATTAAAACTGATTTCTTTGATTAATTTACATACAATTTTACTGTGATTGAGATCTTTATTATTTTTTTTAAATTTTTTTTATGGGGAAACTTCATTCATCGCACAGCTTTTGTTAAAAACAGTTCTAAAGTATATCAATATAAAAATACTTGATGTTATTTTGATGATATCTGGTGCTGTGTAATTAAGTATGGACTAATTGGTCCTGCCATTATCCCTTAATATAGCTTAATATTAAGGGGGTAGTGGTTCTGCTAGCTGTGTCATGCTAGCAACCTACTTCTCCCTTATAATCATACTCTTCTATATTAACATTTTCCTCTACACTTTCAATTGGAAAATAACTTTTCCTGTAATCATTACTGTAGCGCAATGCTTCTCCTTGTAGTTCTAGTAAAGTACCTTCTTGTAGCCAAAATGCGTAAATAGTCTGACTGAATCAGTTATTTATTTGCATAACTCTTTGAAAATATTAAATATTTAATATTTAAACATTTATATATTTAAACATTTTTCCTCATTTTGTTTTAAAGTAACAGAATGATTTTTTATTTAACACTTTGTGTTTCTTCTTTTTAAAAAAGTAGGTTAAAGAAACGTTATATTTAGGAAAATTGTTGATATTTCAAGATACAATTTAGAAATAACGGATGATAGACTTTTAACGTTATTTAATTTCTACTCTTATGAGAAAAATGAAACTCCACAGGCTGTCTTCATTGAACTCATTCGACTATTTAAATAAATAAAAAAAAAATTCCTCGTGAATATTCCCATTGTTGTAATCTTCGTTCTTATACGCTTAATGTATTCATTTCAGAAAATAGAAAATATAGAAAATGATGCCTATAAAATAAATACTTACACTTGCCGATTTTCTTTTTATAAAAATCGCTCAATCGAGAATTTGCCAATAGGCTTCACTGAATTGTTTTTGGTTAAAATATACAATAGATAAAGACTACTTTTCTCCCATAGGATGTTAAAAAAAGTGTTGAAAGAACATCCTTCTAGGAAAATTTTATAAGTATTTTCGCAAACTTAAATTTATTTAAAGAAATACTTTATTACCGAATACATTGTACACTTGTTAAAATACATTTAATTTCAATTTCATTAAGATATTTTATAATATTTATATAATGTAATGTAAAAATTTTTATACTTAGAAAAACGGCAGTAATGCATATTCTTTTTAAGATTTATGATGTTTAATAAAGGAATTTAATAAATTACAATACGTAAAAATATCTATATCTTAAGGAGTTTTTGTTGTTCTACAGTGTTTATTATGTTATTATAGACTAAAAGTGTAATTCAAAATCTTCTATACACTTTTATTCTTGTGTAGCACATGAATTCGTGAAAAGTAGATATAGTACTTGATTGTATTCATCTTTTAAACATTGCAGTTTTTAAACTATTATGATTTATTTCTATGTCCATGTATCCATGTATTTTCTTTAAAGACCATCCTAATAATGTTTTACTCAAGAACGGTTTGAGTTTTCACATAATTGTTTTTATTGCTTTACGAGGTTGAGACTCATATTGACTCTACTCTTCTGAATAAGTTTGTTTTGTATCTTTTTAACGTTTTGTGAAATATCTCGAGGATATAAGAATCTGATTATCAAATACTTTAAAATTTCTACTAAGTCATAACAGAAAGGAATTGCTCTTTTGCGTAACATTGAAAGGATAGCATAACATTGAATTTAAAGAAAATACGGATAATCCATACAATTTTTAAAAAGCCATGTCTTTAAGATTGAATAATATAAATGTTATCACAAGGAACAAATTAATATTTTAAGTTACAATCCGAAATGTAAATAACTTCCATGAATTTTAATGCTATTGTATTTCTGCCTCTTTTAAAAACAATGAAACGCCGCAGGCTACTTCTTTGAACATATTTTTCTATTTTAATAATGAAACAACAAATTTCCTCTTGAATCCAGCCAATGTTGCAATCTGCTGTTAAATGTGTTCTTCTAAGTAAAAGAAAGTAGCAAAAATACTTTATTTAAAGTAAGTACTTTTAATTACCCTTAAATTTTTTTTAACAAAATCGTTCATTCGTGAATATATTATTATTCATCTTGAGGAAACTATTTTTAGTTAAAAAAATATAATAAATAGCGACTATTTTCTCCCGTAAGAAATAAAAGGAAGAGTTGAGAGATCATCTTTATATAAATATCTTGTTGTAAAATGTTTCATAAATTCAAATTTATTTTATTTAACAAGTTAAGAATTTTCTAAATAAAGCTTTTAATTTAAATATTGTCGAACAGTATACTTACAGTGAAAAAAATTACTGAGACGGTGACGCGCAAGGTTTTTTTTTACTCCATCTATTTTATCTTTACTTTTGGTAAATTATAGTTTAGATTAGACCTGTCCCCCATCCATACATACATCCACTTCTTATGCCCCCCTCTCCCCAACCCCCCAAAACCTGTGTATTTTAAAGTTATTACACTTTGAATAAACATTACAATGAAAATGGTTGAAAAATACATCTCATAAGTCTTCATATTACAAATAAAAATAATATTGCCCAGTTAAATTGATAGCATTGAGCTCACAGGCTACGCATACTAATTGTACATTAGAGCTTTATATTTTCAAGGGTAATTCCATTCGGAAAAAAAATTAAACTAGTCGTTGGGGGCCACCGTAATACTTACCCATCATGGATATGTATATGAAAATAAAACATGTGAAGCTATTTATACAATGCATTGCAATTCATAAACAAAATTTAAATATTGTTAATATACATTAGTAATGCTATATTAAAGAACTGCTGATGTACCAATTTCGACAAATTATATAAAACGCCAAACTACTCAAGTAGTACCGAACTGCGTAAAAGAAACATCCTTATAACTCCAATAATAATAATTCTATTAACAAACAATTAACTGCGTCGGATTAAGCGTCTCATTTCCAATTAAAATATACCTCTGAATTGAAATTTGAATGAAATACAGGGTCATGAAAAATTGAAGAATGTGGAAAACAAGATTACAAATATCTCGGTAACTAATTACCCGATCGGCTTCGTTCTATATGCAAAATGCGTGTTATTTTATTGCCTTTTATGTCCATTCCTTAGAACAAAAAAATTCGAAAATTTTTATATACCTTTCATCAGAACGAATTTTTCGAGAGTCCGAAAAAAATAGTTCCGGATAATCGAGGTTGCTGATATTAAATAGGGTTCGTCCCATTCTTACATACTAACTACATACAAAATTTCAAGTCTCTATCTCAATTTGTTCGGGAGATAGAGCGTTTACAGACAGACAGACAGACAGACAGACATACAGACAGACGGACGGACGGCAATTTTTTTTTCAAAAAATATGTTTTTCGGAATCTCCACTATCTAAAACGTGTAAATCCGTCAAAAAATTTTTTTCTATTTTCAAAACGATTGCAAGATTTACTCTATACTACGTATGATGGGTAAGTAAAAAGGGGAAACAGTTCTCCCCTTTCCCCTTTTTTATACTTAATCATCGAACCCCCTAAACTATCAAGGACATGCGTTGTCATATAAAAAATCTATATCCAAAAATCAGAGCAAATCGGATAATTATTAATAAAAATCCATTTATACAGTCCCTGGCCAAATTATTAGACGCACTCATATTTTCTTGTGTCGAATCATATTACAAGTTTCATAGAGATATTACTATGTCAATAGTTAGAATTGATTATATACATAATCTGTAGGATTATAATAAATTAAAAGCATGCCAATGACTTTAAAATTATTTATTTTTGTAAATTAAATTAACAATTGCTGAAATTGTAAAACTTAAAACATGAAATTAAAAAAAAATGTCACTATTTTTTGGAGTCTCTTTTGGCGGCAATCAGTGCCTCTCTTCTTCATGGCATGCTGTTAGTACAAAATTGAAATGTTTCTTGCATGTGTGAGTGATGTTTCCAGACAAGGATAAGTTTTTCTATGAGCTGTGTTTTGCTCGTTATGAGCTCTTTGTCCAGATTTTTCTCATTAGCTCCCAAACATTTTCAATGATATTCATGTTTGATGAATTACCGGGAGCAGTTCAACACAGGGATATTTTTTTATTGAAAGTAGACCTTGATGGATCGTGCTATGTAACAAAAAGCTTTACCTTGCAAAAATACAAACAGTTCTTCATTTAGAAACCATCATATTAGCTTTAGAATAAACCGATTTTGAAAACCTCTTTACATTGGTCTGGAGAGTTGACTAAGAAGTCATAACAAACAAAACCCAGCTCATAGAAAATCTTATCCATATCTGAAATCGTCACCCACGCATACAAGAAACTCTTCAATTTTGTATTAACAGCATGCCGCGAAGAATAAAGGCACTGATAGCCGCCAAGAGAAGCTCCAAAAAGTATTGACATTTTTTTTTTAGCTTCAAGTTATAAATTTTGCAATCTCAGCCATTTTAAATTTAATTTGTAAAAAGAAAGAGTTTTAAAGTCATACGCATGTTTTTTATTTATTATAATCCTACAAATTATGTACATAATTAATTGCAGTTATTCACACAGTAATATTTCTATGAAGCTAGTAATATGATTCAAGGAAAAGGGAGTGCGTCTAATAATTTGGCCAGGGACTGTATAATTTAAGAGGACATTTCCCCCTCTTTTATACTTAACTATTAAACTTCCGAAACTATTCAGAGATTTGAACGAAATCTGATAATTCTGCATGAAAAACCCATTTATATAAATTAAGGGGAAGGGACCCCCCGTAGTAGAACCCCCGTTCCCCCTGTTTTACTTATTCAATGAACACCTAATAACAGTCACGGAATCGCCTCATCAGAATGATCCTAATCTAAATTTTGAACGAAAACTTAATTCTGCATGAAAAACCCATTTATATCAATTAAGGGGAGGAGCATGAGCCCCCCCGTTCCCCCTCTTATACATATCGAATGAACTCCAAAAACTAATCAGGGAAGTGTCTTATCAGGATATACCTATATACAAAATTTCAAGTGGATCGGATATTTTTATCATGAGTTATCGCGTTACGCACGAACGAACATACATACAGAACGGGCGGGCACATAAGCTATCAGGCTATGATAGCCTGTGAGCTAATTATGCATTTTAATCCTTGTGATGTACCATGGGAACTGTTTAAGCCACACACTTTGAATTAGAAAATTGGTCTATTATTCAAATATTTCTGTCCTATTTTTGTCGATTTTTTTCTAAATTCCAAATAAGAATGTTGTTTTCTAAATTCCAATTTTTCATTGGTTTATAAGCTTTGGATGACCTGAATACAATTTAACTACTTTCGAATACCATCTGTAAAGCATTTGTTTTTGTATTAAATGAGATTTTCTGCCACGTAAACTTAAAAAACAACATGCGGAATTCTATGAAACATACTTTTAATTTTTGTGCTTGAAATTTGATCTTTATAAGATGTATTAAAAATCCCTGTCGGCTTGGCCTATAGGCGCAGGTAGATTTCGAAGACTGCTCATTTCAGCAACAAAAAATAAAATATGATTAGAGAAAAACCCAGTTTGGTTGCTTTTGAAAAATTTTTATTTCATTTTTCTATAAAAACTGGCTTTAGCAGAATCATGTTAAGCGAAATTCGGTTCAAATGTCCATTTTGACAACATGTTTTTAAATATATTCTGACTTTATTAAAAATCGACCAATGCGTACATTATATAGTTCCAAAATAAGAAAAAATTGTCAACTGAATGCATTTGACAGCAAAATTGAATTAAAAATGAGTCATAAAATAACCAATTATTATTTGAATATATCCTTCATGATCGCCTAGGGAAATTTTGTGGGAAATGTCCACTTTAATATTTTTTTTTTTTTTTTTTTAAATATATTTAGTCTTTATGAAAAAAACGGACGAATATGGCACAGCATACAGTTTCTAAATAACATAAACTGTCAATTGAATGCGTCTAAGATCAAAAACTGAATTTAACAAGTAAGAAAAATCATGCGTCAAGCATAGAATATCCAGCACTTTCCAACACTTCTTGAAATCTTTAGCAAAACTCCGTTATACAGAGAAATAAGATATTATTGTCCATATCCAAATATGTATTCCAATACTTTTGAAAAGCGCTGTATTTGATCTGTCGATAAATATATAGACTATATAATGGTAAAATTTAGTTTGGCAAAAAAATGCCTAGCTGGTTGAAGTTTTCCTTCCAGCAATTTATGCTAATAGATGGAAACATACTTGAATATTTTTGTTTATCCCTGTAAAATACATAGTACCTTTAATACATGAAAGTATTTTGCTAAAGTTTAGTTTAAAAATAAATTATCTTTAAACTACTTAAATCAAATTTCCAGAAATAATCATCCAAAGGCGACAATGTATCCAGTTTTTTCCGTGACCCTGTATATCATTTTATCTATATTCTACAAACATTTCTTAGTAAACTAAATGCTGTTCATCGTAAAAAGGCATAACATATTAAAAAAAAACCTCTAACAAACTTACGCACATATTCATTAACATTTCCGAGATCTTTTGTGTAATCCTGTATATCTAAATAGTGTAACAATTAGCATTTATAATAACCATATAATATGCATACATCTAGTAAAACTTAAAAGCGTATATCATAATGCATTTCATCCATCCATCTAACAGCCATCTTCCATAATATACAGGACTTCGGATAGACTATACTATTTGAAATCTTTTGCGTGTTCCTGTAAATGCTACGCACAGTGTATTATGCATGAAATAACTCATATTAATCCTCCGCAATGTATATCAATTTGATTAAATATGAAATCGTTTACCGTAATTAAATTATGTCGCAAACAATTCCTTCCGTTTATTATTATCTATTGGAATTCTTTTGTGTAGCCCTGTAAATGAATAATAACTATTCTTTTCGCTGCATACTTTAGAAAATGCATATTTTAGTGCACTTTGTAGATGCATATAAATTTGAAGATGTTTTACAGGATGTAACATCTTTAAAATTCATTTGAAATGATTTTTCCCCATAAGTCGCAATGTGATGGAAAACTTTTGATTGTCCCTAACTGAAATTAACTAATCATGACAGAAACTTCATTTTAAATTGGGCTCGTGCTTGGGTAAACGTCATTAACGTTCAAGAATTTTATGACGATCCAAGTATATTTACGGGAGTTAGAGCGCGGACAAACGGCCAGAAAAACCGAATGCATAAGCACTTTTCAACTTTGTTGGAAAGTGCTAAAAAACGGGATATAAAATTTTCCCGTCAATTCTTAGCTCTGTAACGTTTAAGCTTTAATCAGAATATTGCACTAGATTTTGATAATGCAAAAGTTATATAGCTAACATCTAATTATTATGCATCCACAATCAGAAAATCCATAGAAATTTATCTACGCTCTATCGTACAATTTCCCCAATATTTGATTAATATCCTGAAAATAAATCTTAAAATCTTAAGTAATGTTTCCTAATAAAGTTTGACTAATGACATTTAAATATTCTTCGGCGCAATTTTAATCTGAAAAACAGCTGCTTCGATTGTCCAGCTACGCATTTAAAATGAAAGTGACGTATGAGAACACAGTGATGTAATAAAATAAAATAATAATTATTCGATCTCTCATTTCAAAACCAAGTGATATGCTTGTATAAATAAACTGAAGTTAATTATTGAAATATTTTCTAATGAAAGGTTTGGGAAAACTCGAAAATACCAAGAACTTTTAAATAGAAAAAAATGTAATTTAACTTGTAACATATCTTTTATTATTTGAGTCGACATTTAAATTAAGTAGTGAGCTTTTTAAAGTTAATATGTATACTTTATAAAATTCTTAGTTGAGATTATTTAATTGGTATAGGGTGGAACATTGTTGGGGTACGTTCTAATTAAACTATTTCACATTTTATGCATTTGATATACGTTGCTGAGGTTTAATACAAAGTTATTCATGAATAATAGAAAGCAGATAGTACTTCAGGAACACAGAAAAGTTTCAGATAGTATACTGTAACTGAAATACTGTATATTATTACACCAATATTTGAATATTTTTTAAATTTCGTTATAGTACGAACGCACCTCATTTGCTCCGTTTGACGTGCAATGTACAACTTGTTATATTTTTAAACTACACATTAGCCCGACAATTTAAAGTAACAAAAATTCATCCACTTAAAAAAATCTGGGAAACTATTTCCATCTAATATTTTTTTCCTAGTTTTAAAACATGATTGAGGCATTATCCATTTATGTAATGTTAAACAATTTTAAAATTTTTAATTTACTTTATTCCTAAGATAAGAGTAAGCGGAATGCAAACTAGTTAAACTGGTTTAAAATATTTCCAAGAGAAGGACAGCGATATTATGTCACAGATATTTTTTTAATGAGGCATGAGATTTTATCTCAGTGCAAATGTGCACATTTAGACAGAGAGATGTCTGTCTTTAATCACATTTATCTTTCAGTGAACATTTTAAAACTATACGCGAAAAAAAAAAAAATAAAAATCATTTAAATAACAGTTATGTTTTCCAGATAAAACTTTCTGAAATTTTTTTTCACGAGTATTTTTGTTTATTTTTTAGTTTAAAGTACAAGCCCATTGCAATTCTCTCTTTAATTAGTGATATTTAACAAAGAAATAAATGAAAAGTTTTCAAATTTCGAAATTCTATTAATTTTAAACATATAATTAATGAAATATCTAGTAATGATTTTTTATTACACTGCCGCGAAAATATTTTATTAAATATTCTGTGCTAAATTTTGTTTTGTGGAAACATTTATTTATTTCTTTTATAAAAAAAAAGATCTAGAATTTTACAGAAACATTGATGTAACTAGTTTCCTTTACATTTTGTATTTAGTTATATTCCATGACAAATACCACCTATTATATTCTCCTCTACATTAGAATTTCTGAAGTATTTTACAGATGTATGCCGACCACGACCCCTAGAATCCAAACATTTTCCCGTTCAAAACTTTATACATGTATCTATTTATTTATCGACCATATATATATTCATAACTTTTTTGTGAACGCAATCACTTCTACATTTCTCCACGGTACTTCTAGGTTTTTCCGTCGACCAATTTCGCCAAATTATACAAATCACCAAACTAATAGCCAAATTATGCATGTTGACATAATTTTTATTTTAAATAACGAAAAAACAAATAATTAGTAGAATATTAATGAAAATATTAATAAAAAGTCAAAATAAAAATCACTTAATGACATTTTAAACACGTGAATCGCATTTAATGTCATTGAATGTGACATTCACGATCATCCATTATTGGCATTTAATCTTATAGTTTGGCGATGATTTTTTGGTCGACGGGATAACCTAGAAGTACCTTCAGCACAAATCCGTTCCAAAATGATGCATAATATGAAGGGACAGAAAATCTTTTTCAGATTAATTAAAGGGAAAAATCGGACAAAAGAAGTGAAGGAGAATTTAGGGATTTTTGGGAAAACAGAAAAAAAATTGTAACTTTTTTAAATTATGATACATATGAAATCAGCTAAAAATTATTAATGTTTCTAGGATAAAACCTCAAAAATGTATGTATGACAGATTTTTGATATATATAAAAATGACCTCAAGGGGGGGATAGCGTTTTAAGAAGATAGAAATTAACAGTTTGCAAAAACGAACCACTTTAATTTGTTGTAAATCTTCTTAATATTATATACAATTTTTATGTGTTGATATATTCTCATTAGGAGCAACTCTTCCAGAAAAATATTAATAATAATAATAAATACAGAAATAAGTAAATTATAAAAGACAAGGAGGGTGGGTATGAAATCAACTAAAAATTATTAATATTTCTAGGATAAACCTCAAAAATGTATGTATGACAGATTTTTGATATATTTAAAAATGACCTCAAGGGGGGAGGGGGGGGGATAGCGTTTTAGGAAGAAAGAAATTAACAGTTTGCAAAAACGAACCACTTTAATTTGTTGTAAGTCTTCTTAATATTATACGCAACTTTTATGTGTTGATATATTTTCATTAGGAGCAACTCTTACAGAAAAATATTAATAATAATAATAATAAATACATAAATAAGTAAATTATAAAAGACAAGGAGGTGGGTTGAAGAAGGAAGAAATTCACAATTTTGTCACTTCACAAGATGTCACATTCACTTAAATTATTAAAATACTTATAATTAGTATTATCTACAACTTTTTTTAATGACAACTTTTTTTACGGATCCAACAGGATCTTTTAGAACCAACTCTTACAGTAAATAAATAAATAAATAAAATGTAACAAAAAAAGGAAAAAAAAAAATGAAATTGCATGTCAAACGTAGCAAATGAGGTGCATCCGTACTATAACAAAGTTTTAAAAATATTCAGATCTTGGTGTAATAGTACACAGTATATCTGATACAGTGTAGTGGTTGAAATCTTTTGTGTGTCCCTGTAAATATTACCTGCATTCTATGCATTCTATTGCACAGGAAATAACTTGTAGTAAATATGAAATTGATATACGATCGTATATCGATTTCATAAAATGTTAAATAGTTTAATAGTATTAAAACGCGCTCCAAATAGTGTCCGCCCTATACCATTGTGTAGAAGGAAATTCTTTTGTGTGGTTTTGTAAATTAATAATAAATATTCTTTGCACCAGAGATTGTACAGAATGTATTTTGTAGTACATACTTCATAAATGCATATCAATTCTGCTATATTCGAAGAGTATAACATCATTAACGTTCACTTGAAACTATTTTTCCCCATTGACCGTAATATAACGGAATGCTTTTGATTGTCCCTGTAATTAAACTACGCATTCAATTTTCATAAAATTTGAAATGACTCAACGAAATTATGCAACAGTTACATATTTTAAATTTAAAACGATTCAGTTGGGTACTTTTTGATCTGTTATATGCGGACAGACGGGAGGACTGAATGACGACTATATAGGTGCTACTTATTTATATAACTACGAATGTAGTTAAAAAATGGGTTGTAGAAGGAAACAATAAAAATAATTCAGAAATAATAATAAATAATGTATACATTTTTTTAATATTGTGTATAACTTTTGTAGTAACAAGTTTTTGATAAGTTAGACTCTAGTAGTCTATGGTACTGCTAAAAATATTCTCAAGGTTGGAAAAAAATCTGCATTGAAGAAGAATTTTTTGTATTAACAAGATTCTATTAAAACCAGCTCTTACAGAAATATGAAATTAAAAGCTCACAAAAGCAGCCATATAAAATTGTTATACTGGGTTAAACTCCAATCTTGATTAATTTTTGATGTTGAAATTAGTAGTTATTTTTTTATCTGCCTGCATCAATCGGTCGCGCTGGCCGGAATTATTATTATTATTATTATTATTTTAATAAAATAATAGTATATTTCAATATATGAATTGAGCAACAAATCTTTTCATATTTATTCCAGAGAAAGAAATTTATAAAATCCACCAGCTTATACTCACTTAATTAGTCTAACTCAGACATTAGATAACAAGCCTCATTTTTTAATATATATATATATATAATTAATTAGTTAAAAGAATACGCAAGCTAGATTAAATATTTAGAGGTGTCAATAGAAATACCTCGCTTATTTGCTTTCCTCAAAATCAAAAATGTCATCTTTCATTGGAATTTAATTCTCCAAGTAAATAAGCAATGTAAATATGTTATTTGATCTAAAATAATATTTAAATAAGACGAGATTAATTAATAATTTAGCTGTTGTTGAGACTGCTGACTGTTCATTTAAACTTTATGCTTGCTTGGAATTACTGAAGCTTATTTTATTTAGAAGCGAAAACTGATAAAAAAAAAAAGGCTGGAAATTGCATGCCAAGCGTAGCAAAGGAGGTGCGTTCGTATTATAACAAAGTTTTAAAAATATTCAGATCATAGTATAAGAGTAGGCAGTGCTTTGGAAACAGTATAGAGGCTGAAATCTTTTGTGCGTCCCTGTAAATGCTATCCGCTGTCTATTATAAAGGAAGTAGTTTGTAGTAACCCTCAGCAATGTATATCAATTCCATACAGTGTGAAAGAATTTGATAGGATTAAACGCTTTAGGCGCTCCAAACAGTGTTTCCCCCAATACCATTATTTAATAGAATACTTTTGTGTGATCCTGTAAATTAATAACAAATATTCATTGCACAACAGATTGTGCAGAATGTATTTTTAGTACATACATAGCTGCCAACATCTTCCACTTTTTTAGCCCGGAAAAACTTTATAGAAAATTTTACCATTTCAAACCACCTTGATCTGCCGATTAAATTAGTCAAAAATTTCTATTACATTTGGCAGCTGTGGTATGTACTTCATAGATGCAAAGCAATTTTGTTATGTTCGAAAGAGTATAACAGTATTAAAATGCAATTGAAACTATTTTTTCCGTTGATCGTAAGTAACAAAATGCTTTTGATTGTCTCTGTAATTAAACTATACATCCGATTTTTCTAAAATTTGAAACGACTCGACAAAATTATGCAACAATTATATATTTTAAATTTCAAACGATTTGGTTGGGAAGTTTTTGCTCTGCTATATGCGGACAGATGGAGGTTCTGAATGACGACTGTAGGTGCTACTTATTTATATAATTACGAACACATCTAAAAACTAGTCGTTGGGGGAGCACCGTAATACTTACCCATCATGGATACGCATAATATAAAATATGAAAATAAAACGCAAGTAAAGTATTTATAAAATGCTTCGCAATTCCAAAATAAAGTTTAAACGCATATTTAAATAGTTCTAATATACATAGTAATGCTCTATCAATGAATTGCTGATGAGCCGATTTCGACAAATTATATAAAACTCCAAAATACGCCAGTAGTAGCGAATTGCGTAAAAGAAGCATCCTTATAGCTCCAAAAATAATAATCATATTAACTAACAATTTACTGCGTCGGATTAAGCGTCTCATTTCCAATTGAAATATATCTTTGAATTGAAATTTGAATGAAATACAGGATCGTGAAAAATCGCAGAATGTGAAAACAGGATTTCAAATATCTCGACAACTAATAATTCGATCGACTTCGTTCTTTATGCAAAATTTGTGTTATTTTATTGCCTTTTACGTCCCTTCCTTAAAATAAAATATTTCGAAATTTTCTGTATAACTTTCATCAGAACAAACTTTTCGAGAGTCCGAAAAAAATAGTTCCGGATAATCGAGGTTATTGATATTAAATAGGCTTCGTCCCATTCTTGCATATTAAGCACATACAAAGTTTCAAGTCTCTATCTCAATTTGTTCGGGAGATAGAGCGGTTACAGACAGACAGACACAGACGGACGGACGGCAATTTTTTTTTCTAAAAATGTGTTTTTCGGAATCTCCAGTATCTGAAACGTGTAAATCCGTCATAAAAATTTTTTCGATTTTCAAAACGATTGCAATACTTACCCTATACTACGTATGATGGGTAAGTAATACATTGTAATAAAGACATGAATTAACTTCTCATAAAACAGTAGGTGCTATTTTTAGCCAGATAAAACCAAATTTTTAAAAAGCTATTTATTTATTTATTTATTAAGTTAGAAATCTAAGAAAAAGATTTTTTCATATCTTTTAAGGGGACTCGGTACCCTTCATTCTTCGAAAAATGATTAAAATATCGATTTTTCAATTTTTTGCTTTATCCCTAATACATTCCAATGAAATTTCATAAAGATCCGAGTGTTATAAATACATTTTAAAGCGATTTTATATTATCGCTGTCCCTTTAACCTCTTCAGTCCCTGAGTACCCAAATGGGTACATCAATTTTGTCCCATTTTATTAATGATACTCAAATATAAATGAAATTTCCACATAAGAATAATATGTTTCGAATTCTAAGATTCGAGCTAATGAAAATAAAACAAAAATCTCGCTCTGAAGTCAAACGAGAGAAGAAATAATTCAGTAATAATTAAAATTACTGTAATAATCACCAGTAGCGAAGAGGTTAAATGCCACAATCCACTTCACTTCAGTGATTTTTCTCAGTTTTTGTTTTTCGACGAATAGGCACGTTCAAAGCGATAAAACTTATATGTAAGGTATTTGTACCCAATATGGACAGTGCTCTCAATATGGACACCCCTAATATATTTAAAAATAACAATTTTGATCGAGAGATTGCGCTACATGTCCGCGAAGAAAACCAGTTGAAAAGATAATCAAGCCTGGATAGTGCAAACTAGCGCTTATTCGCCATTTAGAAGGAAGCTTGTTGCTTTGTGGTGAGCTGATCGTAATTACAGGTAAGTTTAAGCTGTTATTAGATATAGTAAAATTACTTTAAATATCGAAAAATGGAGTGTTTTCGAAAACTGATAATACATATTTTCGGTTGCTTTTGTATGTATTGTTTCAAAATATTTTCTTTGTTTATTTATTATAAGATTTAGTAAATCTACGCCCGTTTCCCAATATAGGCACCTTATGTCCACATTGGAAGTAAAGCAAGCGAATCTTCATATTCACAAGAAAATTTTGCAGACAAATGCAATAAAGCTAAGCTTTGCTTTCATGGGTCTTCAAATAGTCACAATCGAAAATGCCCCCCCCCTTCTAAAGTGCATGTTCTGAAGATATTTACTGTGCCTCTCCCTTTCCCCGCAATACTTTAAGACATTTTTTTTTTACCTTCTGTCTTCTAAAATCCCTTGGAAGAGTGGTTCTTTCGTACACCCTATGTAGTAAATCAATAAGGAGCACCTGTCGCTAATATGGACAGGTTGTTCCTTATGTGTGCACTTGTAAACATTTTTTGTTTTTATCATTTAAATTAAACCAGAATAATTACAAGGTCCCAGATTTTAATAATGACAGCCAACAGTCCAGGGGTAGTGGTCATATATTTTTGGAGTTCTATGACGTGTACTTGGAGGTGAATAAAAAAAATTTTCCTTAGAATACCATATTGGGTTAATAAGGTACCTTATATATGTATAACAATTATAGTTACGCTGTTTATATCAACACAAAATCCGCTCTAGTTGACATGTATTGATGAAGCATGGCATATAAGTTGTATGGAGTATGGGCGAAAAATCTGCAATAAAAAGTATTTCGAATTTCGACCACCAGGTGAGAAAAGGCGCATGAAAACCAAAACTATCAAACTGGAAGCACAAAACTTTTTTTTGTTTACAACCTATGTTCAATGCACATTAAATTTCCGTCAATCACTTGTTCAAAGCGAATTATAGCTTATTATAGCGTGTATGTATGGGAGCGCGAAGTGATTTTTCGAGCAATTGCAGCAACATGACGAGTTGTGTTTACTTTCAAATCAGGCAGAATCCTTATTATTTCTCCATAAAATGATCTTTCAAGAATACTCATAACCAGAAGTCACAGGGATTCATGTCAAAAGAACAAGGAGGCCATGTTGTCGGTAAATTTCTCGAAATTACCGATATCTCCAGAATGAATACGAAAAAGTGCCGTCTATCATTGGGCTATGTGAGCCATCATCTTTCATGATTATGGTAGTCTATAAACACTTTCGCTCGTGTAAGGGTATAATAACCTGTTGTTGAAGAAGGTCGCATTAACAAGTAGATATAATATAACATCTTTTAAGACCCTATAAAGTGCTCCCCTAAAAAAAGTATGACCAAGAATGAAATCAGTCGCAAAACTACACCGTACAATAATGTAATCAGCATGCACAGACTGTTCATGGACAACATTAGGACTTGCAGTACCCCATATTGTGACAGTTCTGGGAATTAACTGCTTTATATAGAATAAAATGCATCGCTTCCGACCACAGAATGCTCGAAAGCCATGCATGGCCAGCAGTTATTCTGTCCAAAAACATTCTCGTAAATTGAGTCCATGGGTTAATGTAAATCGTCCATTTCAAAAGATACAAACTCTGCAGACCTAGAAATTGACATATTTCTTTTGTTTATTATTAATTGCGATGTCAGGATACAGTAATAGTAATTAGATATATGATTTTTCTGACATGAAAATATTTAAAGTTTAAAGCATTCAGGGCATACACATTATTTGTATCTTTTTTTAATTTCAGCAATGATAATAATGATCTTTCGAACATAAAATAAAAAATAAACCCTCTTCGGATGTTGTTCCAGCACTGGAAAAAATCAGCCAGTGTAATAACGCCAATGGATGGTGCTATTGCATCGGTATATTTATTGCGCAGCGTACTTTAAACTACAAACTACCTCTCGAACACATCCAAAATCTTCCACAACATTTAGAAAGTACATAAAATACACTACAAAATTACGTAATAAACAAAGTATTTCCTGATAAATATATAGTTTTCAGATCACAGAACTTGTCTCTGAAATTTTAAATCAGACGTTGACTCTCACATGCTTCTTTCCGCGATAAAGTCTACAACTGGTTACAAATTTACTTTTAGTGGTTGTTTATGATTCACAGCCCTTCAGCAAAGAACCCTAAGGCGCCATTTCCTCGATTCCTTCATAAGTATGTTTAATATTTTTACATGGCGTTACTAATCCAAGACACCTTAACTGTTGGTGCAATTTCATGACTCACTTATGGTAGTGAGATTTAGCTAATATTAAAAAAAATTTTTAATTTAAAATAACCCTCTATTTTATCGATTTATAACTATTTAATCATGGATATCAATTTAGATAAGGCGAAGACATATATTAAGGGGGGGAAATGCTGATTTTCGAATTAAAAAATATCTTAATTGGGCAACTCTTATATCACGGATTCCTGAAATTAAAAAAGGGTTTAAATTTCATGTTTATTCGGAACTAATATATATTTAGGTTGGTTGGTTGGTTGGTTGATTTTTGTCGTCCGATTATCTACGCTAATGGGATATAGGACCAAGGGGAGTGCCCTCCGTGGGGGTCTTTCTAAGGGAACCTAACCCGTATTTACGCAAGGTTCGAAGAAAACCGCGGAAAACTCCGAACGGTTAGGCCGACAGCCGCGATTGGGTTCGAACCCAGCACCTGCCGTCTACCAGTTGAGAGGTCCGAACCTCTCGGCCACTGGTGGGGCCTAATATATATTTAAATTTTTATGATTTAAATTGATCCGAATGGAAAAAATCATGTTTTCAAATTTTTTGTCTAAAATAATACAACTAAAATACTATAAATGAAATATTTACGTGTACCGAATGCGACTGCAAAACTTCCTTTTCACTCTGAATCCAAATTTTGTCGCTATTCATTAAAACAATTCTACTTTATAAAATAAAAAATGATAGTGGATTGTTATATTCAGTTATGATCTCAAAGATGGATTATAGTAAATGCTGTTTCTGTTAGCCTTGAAATGTCAAATTCATTAGAATTTTATGTTTACAGAGAATTAATGGTGGCTTGTTCTCTGTCAAAATAAAAGGATTGTCGCATGTGAAATGTCAAAGATAAATAAATCTAGTGATATTTGACGAAAAAAGCATTATAAAAACAAATAAGTTATAGAAAATGTTGAAAAAAAATGTTTCATCTTTTGTAGAATGCGACGCAAAATCTGATAGTTTTCTGCTTGAATTGTATCTGAAAAATAGTTCTTCCGGTGTGAATAATTATTTATCAGAGAAATAAACCTATGAAATCTTACACTGAGTGATGAAGTAGCGCCTTCTTTTTAAGTATGTTCGTAATTATATAAACAAGCTGGAACCCGTCGAATTTAGACGGAAAAAAAAGTTTCAAAAGGAACTGTTTCATTGATTTATAATAAACCTACAAAATTAATTATCGCAAAAAAAAAAAAAAAAAAAAAAAAAAAACCTTTTATATTGGTAAGTCTAATTTTTAAACAAATATTTAAAGTCAAATGAATAAAATATTATATCTATAAAACTCAGTTGTATAAATTGTTAAAATTAAACTTTAATCGTACACGTAAACAGAAAAAAAAATAATGGTACTACTTGGTTATCCCGTGAACCAAAAAATTACCGTCAAACTATAAGATTAAAAGCCAATAATGGATGATCGTGAATGTCACATTAGATGACATTAAATACGATACACGTGTTTAAACTTTATTAAGTGATTTTTATTTCGACTTTTTATTTATGTTTTTATTAATATTCTACTAATTATTTGTTTTTTACTTATTTAAAATAAAAATTATGTCAATATGCATAATTTGGCTATTAGTTTGACGATTTGTATAATTTGGCTAAATTGGTCTACGGGATAATCAAATAGTACCAAAATAACAATGTTATTATGATAAAGTTATCAATTTAGGTTTTTATTTCTTATGCTAGTATTCCAAAATGAAAAAAGCAAAATTTTATCAACATTGACTCAATCATAGAATTTTTTTTTCCCCGTGAAATATAAACTCGGCATCATTTTCATCATATCAAAATTTACAAATGCACATTTCGTATTTGTATTCACCTTTTCAGAAAAAATTGGCATTTTAATTTGATCATTTTGATTCAAAACTTAAAGTCTCATTGCTATTACGCCGAATCCACGAAAAAATGGACATGAGGATGAAAATTTAAATTTTTTTAAATATGATTGAAATTTTGCATATTAACTGTTAAGAGTGTGCTATTTCATATTTTATCAAAAAAGAATTAAATTTTTGTCATGAACATACTTATTTTAATTAATAAAGTGACACTATGACTTTGTAAAATAGACTGCAGCAAAAATCTTTACATTTCATGGTCTCGTACAGCTGAACAAACATTCTGAAAATCTCCAAACTTGGATATATATGATCTGACAGCTATTATCGAGAGTTTTTGTCTGCAGAGAAGTGTTCACTAATCTTCATTACAAAAGGTAAGCATATTTAATTACTCTTAATTATTGTGTCACACCCGCAACAAAAAGTTACATTTATATCTCTGCAGAAAAATATTTTTGATTTAAAGTTATGAAAATTGATTACAAATGCATATTTGAACAAATTACATGTAAATTTATAAAAGAATAATATGCTGGAAAACATGTACTTGGCAGCTTTAACTATACCCTTTGATTTAATAGAGGGAATTCCAGTTAATAAATAAAAATTTGCATCATCTGAGCATGTGACACTGTGTGCAGAGTTGATTTATTCAGTTTGGATTGATAAAATTGTTGCTTTACTGCAAGAAAATAATTTTATTAGTGATATATGATTAAGAAATTAATTTAAAAGGTAAGATTTTTATAGAAATTAAAAAAATAAAATTACGAAACAATATTTTAGCAATTTTCTTTAAATTTGTTAATTTTGTTTTGTTTTTTATATACATTTTTTTAAATTTTGTTATTTGATAGTATTTATCTAATATATATATTTTTAGTTTTTTAAAATAAGTAAATCAATATTAGGGGAAGATTTTTTTTCTCTTTTAATTCAAATTAAATAAAAAGTAGAAGTAAGAATAATAGAAACTGTTAAAATGTTTATAAAGTTAGTATAAAATGTATATAGTCAGTTTGAAATTAACCAAAATTTAACATAATTAACTTTATGTAAGATTAGAAATTTCAAGGAATAACTATTAAAAATTTGTTAAGCTTATATTTTTAGACTGGAGGTGCTATATTTATTCAGTTTACACATTAATTTTTTCTCTTTTGCAGAAAATGAAGAGTACAGAAAGATCACGATATCATTGAAAAAAAAAGATTAAGGAAAACCCTTTTAAATATGAAGTATATCTACAACAAGAGAAGGAAAGGGACAAAGCAAGGCGAGAAAAGAAGAGACTATTTTTTAAAATCATGGTAAAGGATGGCAATCCTTTTGCATTTCATCTCATGGTAAAGGAGTCGTCGATGGGATTGGTGCAGTTGCCAAGAAAATGGTAACATTAGCAACGCTCTGCAACTATAAATTCAGCTTCAGATTTTGCCATGTGTGTAGAAAAAGTCCTAAAAAATATAAAAGAACTTTGCTGAATGTGAAATTTCAGAAGATATTGTGAAAATGCTTCATCAATGCTGGCACCAAGCACAACCGGAGCTCAACATTCAATCGATACATCATGTTGTTTTTATTGACGTAGGAACAATTAATATAGCAATAACTTCAGAAAGTGTTTACAAGAGAATTTGTTTGTTACCATATTTTGTCAAAAATATAATATCCTATGATAAGAATGCAGTTGGAGATTTTGTAGAAGTTGTTTTATTCTCCACATAAAAAAAAAGGTGAAATCTTTGATGGACAAATAAAACAAATGAATGGGGATATTATAGAATAAGAGTATCGGAATAAAAATCAAGAAAATGTGTATATTTGGCTCAGTCAGTTAGATGTATCCATACTTTGACAAGGATATAATATCCAACGATGAATGTGCAGTTGGAGATTTTGTAGAAGTTGTTTTATTCTCGACATTAAAAAAGTGAAAACTTTGATGGACAAATAAGACAAATGGTTGGTGACGATATAGAATTAGAATGTTTGAAAAAAAAATTTAAGAAAATGTGCATATTTGGCCCAGTCAGTCAGATGCATCCTAGGAAAAAAAAGAGCATTTTTGTAAAAAAACTACCATCACCAGAAATTATAAATTCAAGATTAGAAATGAAATTTTTTTTATATTTTCCTCTCTAGATATTATAATTGTAATACTGATTAATTCTTTAATTTAAAAAAATCTGCCTTGAAAATTTTTGTGTATGTCATTATTTTATTGGCTATACAAGTCATACCCGCAACAGGGCAAAACGCCTGCAACGAAAATTTTGAATATTTTTCATAAAAGCAAGAATTGAGTAAGTAATTTAATTTTTTCATAGAATAATTATTTAAATATTACTGTCTAATATATAAAAATATCAATTCACTCAGTTGTCATAATTCACAGAGTTTTGCATTTTTGCACTGAAAGATGAAAATGCATGTCCTTTTTATGTCACACCCGCAACAGGCAGAAATTTTTTTTTATATAAATAAATGATACATCGGACAATTTTCAGATTTGGATAAATGTATGTGTAAGGGGTCTACATTGAAATTCATACAAATTGAAACCAATGCTCAAAAATTCTTTTGCTGGTGACTAAATTAAGTTGTGTAAATGTCACACCCGCAACGTTGGATTGGGCGATTAGCTGAAACAGACTTTAAACTGTTGATAATATTTTACGTGTAAATCAAATGTTCTATATGAAATCAAAATTCACCTGGTTTTATAACAGAAGATATTTAAATTTCTATTTTTTTCCTTTTAATGAGAAAATGGCAACATAAAGATACAGTAATCAATTTCTTCCCTTTTTTCCTTTGCTTTTGATAGAAATGGAGTACTCCTGTTGCCAGAATTAGAAAAGCGGTACTAAAAACTACAAAAAAATTAATATTACAAAAACAAATTAAGATACAGCTTTCAAACAAATTTCATTTAAAAGTACAATTATTTCTCTAAACGATGGTGTAAGAATTGAAAATGTGCGATATGCAGAAGTTTAAAAATTTATAGTAGCAAAAAATTACAATAGCGAAATTTCATTTAAAATTTGAAAGTGTTGCCATTTACAAAATGACATATGCGTTACGCACAGATACGTTTTGCCTTTATAATATAGATACGTAGCATCTATAGTTTTCGTCTGATGTGTTGATCAGTCTCTCCGTCTTCCGCATATTATAGCGTAAAAACTTCCCGATATATATAATCGGAGCAGAGTTTTGTACAATCATTTGAAATTTTCTTAAAATAGATTCAATTTTTAAAAAGATAGTAAACAAAGATTTCTTCATTCGATTAAATTCTTATTATACGTAATTAATTAAATTATGTGTTATCACCGGCAATAAGTCAGGGTTGCCATGGTGATCATGTCCTATTTAAGATGGAGTCATATTACTTCTGTATTACCGGATTTAATATTTATATATATATATATATATAATAGGGTGTATGGTTTAATTTTTCTGCTATCACATTACTCTGCTTTTAATTCATTTATTTATGTATTATTATCATATTGATGATAAATATTTTTATTTTTCCCTTTTCATTTTGCTATCCAATTTGGTAGTTTTGATGTGTCATGTTCTTGATGTTTTTTCTTCATTTGGTTTCGTGTGTGTTGGTAGTCCCAAATTCGTATCGCTTTGCTTTTTCATGGCAAATACGAAGATGAAACCACACACTTCATTTGCAGTTCCAAAGTATTTATGACGTGAAGATTCTGCTTTGGTTCTACAAATTCCATTTATATTCATGTTAATTTTTATTTTTTCCTTCCATGTTCAATGTGCTATAAGTTATTAAATTCGAAGGTTCATATATTGTAATAGTATTAATGGTTATATATATATATAACCATTAATCGTATACCAATATATGAACTATTGAATTTATTAACTTATAGTACTTTGAACGTGGAGGGAAAAAATAAATAATTAAAATGAAAACAACTGGAATTTATAGAATCAAAGCAGAATCTTCAGGTTCCAAATACTTTGGAACTACAAATGTAGTGTGTCGTTTCATTTTCGTATTTGCCTTAAAAAAGCAAAACAATACGAATTTGGGACTTCCAACACACACAAAACCAAAACCAAATGAAAAAAATATATATAAAAAACAAGGCACATCAAAACTACCATTTGGATAGCAAAACAAAAAGAGAAAAACAAAAATAATTATCGTCAACATGATATTGATAAATAAATAAATTAAAAACGGAGGATTGTGATAACAGAAGAAAATATATATAAGGTACCCTAGGGTAATAACGCCACGTTAAGGTTCTACCAATTTTCACGGCTTAGTTTTAGATTGTATTTTTCAAACAAATATAGGATCTGATACAGCAACTCATTGACTATCTATATAAAATAAAATAATTTAGTAGATATGTATTCATAAAATGTAATGGCGTTTTTTCTTGACCAATGCTATTTGGCGTTAATACCCACCTATATGGGTAATAACGCCATGCAAACAAAACTATAAAATAAGATGGAATAATGGCATGTAGCTTGCCCAATTTTAAAAATACAAACACTACAGCTCTAGAAACTGACAAATTGCAATCTAAGCTATTGAAAATGTACAATTTTTTGTGACTCTGAAAGAAAAAGAAAGCTGTGGTGTTGGCGGGGGGAGGAGGCAAAAGAATATCAGATTCTAAGCTACGTTTTGCTTAAAAATGATTGTTTAAATAAAATTTTTAGAAACATTGCACGGATTATTTGAATCAAAATTTATATTCCCATGTATGCATTCTATGCGATAGAAAATATTGATTTTTTTGTGAAAGTGAAAGAAAAAGGAGTGAGGGGGAGTTTCAACAGAATATAACACCCTATGTCTCTCTTTGCTTAAAAAGTCCCGCTTAAATATGATTATAAGAAACATTGCATGGTTTTAATCATTCATAATGTAATATTTTAATCATGTGAAGTTTTATAATAACTAGAGTTATATGTAATAAATATTTTTGTTAAACCTTAACTGCTATTAGCGTCTCACATACCGCTGAGTTTTTCAAGTTTCAGAGTTTAACTTGCAATTTTTAGTTTAACTATAGATACCGGGAAAATTTTGTTTGATTTGGAGTCCTATTACTATCTCTAGAAACTTTTAAATAGCTGAATTTTATTTATAATAGTCTTGTATATAAGGTTCAATACGAAAATAATATTCTAAAAGTTAATTTAACATTTTATTCATCGTTAGATTAAGCGGTCTGACAGGCCGCTCACAGTAAGTTATGTGACAATTTTTGTCACAGCAGTTAAAGGTTAATACTATTATAGTAATCTAGTAAATAGTTTTTAACCCATAACTCCACACTAATGCAGATTCTCCAAACCTACAGTTAAATTGTCGACGTTTTAAAGAGCATGCTTTAATAAATTTTTAATAAATTGAATAAAATTTTTGATTAAATAATATTATCCCAATGAGATCTCTTGTTCAATTTTATACACAATTCATATGGTTATATATCATTATCTCTATATTAGCAACAAAATTAACCTTTAACTGCTGTTAGCAATCTGACTGAACACTGTACCCCCTCCCCCCCCCCCAAAAAAAAAAATAAAAATAAAAATAGTGTTTAACTTGTATTTCCCAGTTTAACTACAGTTACAACTGAAATTCTCTTTCGTTTGGAGTTCTCGTAATATTGTTAGAAATATTTGAATAGATTAAATTTAATTAGAATTAATTCTGTACAAAAAGTTTAGAGCAGGAACAGTATTCTATGATTTTTAATCATGGATCGCCTTTTAACCTTTAACTAATGTTACCGGTCTTGTAGACCACTATTTTTCTTTTAATTTTTTAGTTTAACTTGTAATTTTCAGTTTAACTGCAAACACTATCGAAATTTTGTTTCATTTGGAGTTTTAGTATTATCACCAGAGACTAAATAAGGTAAATATTATGTATAATACTCTTGTATAAAAAATGTAGTACAAAAACACAATCCTACGAGTTATTCCCGCCTTTTATTCATCTTTCAATTTTGTGGTCTCACAAACCGCATCACATTCATACATTACAATTTCTGTCACATCAGTTAACGGTTAAATTTATAAAGTTTTGAAAACCGAACGCTGAGAAAGCGGACAGTTAAAATTTCGAACTCAATTGAACAATCCAGTGAAAATATAATAGAAACCTGATTTTGAAGATGTTCGAATTTGAATCTCGAAAACATTTTGATATAGTTTTATTTATAAGAGTTAAAAATTATTTTTTACATTAGTAAAAAATAATAATAATATAATAAAAAATAAAATAGAAAGATTATTTTTAAGTATTGGGCACCCTCCCCCCTTAATCTTACCATTTCAACAATGATGATAATGCTGTCCCATATTAATATATAAACCCCCTTCGGATATAGTTCGACCACTGTTGGGAATCAACCGGGGTAATAACGCCAATCCATGGCGTTATTACCCCGGGATACTTATTGCGCAGTAAATCCTAAACTACAAATTATCTCGAGAAGATATCCAAAATCTTCTACAACAATTTGAAAGTACATGAAATACACTACAAATTTATGCAATAAACAAAGTATTTCTGGATAAAAAATGTAGTCTTCAGATCAAAAACCTTATCTCGCAAATTTTAGATCAAGCGTTAATTTTAGTTGCTTGTAAAAACAATAAGACCTAAAAATGAAACAAATTAACTTGAAGCTGTTTTTTGCGATTTATATGACTCAAAACCCTTCTGCGCAAAGCACGTGGGTGTCATTTACCTGATTATTTCATAATTATGCAAAATATAAACACTTGGCGTTATTACCCCGTCTGGCGTTATTACCCCAGGGTACCTTATATGATCGTAATAAATTGTGTATTCATCAATCTTTTCTCTGGAACACTTTCACTAGCAAATCTACGGCTTAAACCACCAGCCTTTACACACGAGACTTCCAAACTCTTTCTCAAATTTACTTCGAAAAAAAAAAAATGCATTTTTGAATGAAATTTGTTTGAAATTTTTATGACAATTTGTTTTCAAATTATAATTTTTTTAAAGTTTTTATTACTTTTTTGTCATTGTGACAACAATACAATCAGAGAAGGAAAAATAAGTTACGGTATTCAACCAATAAAAAGTTTCAGATTTCCCAGTTCTCTATCGAAGACAACAACTATTTTCTAAGTTGTTAAAAGTCCTTCCGACAATATCTGGAGGAAGAAGTAACTTTCATATTCTTTACTTAAAAAAAAATAATAAAAAATAAAGTTATATTATTCAACTATACAAACCTCAACACGATATTATTCGAATACGTTAATAAAAGATTCAATACTTGTTTTTGTTAATACTAAATATAAATGGGAATTTTTAGAAATAAATCAGCTAGACACAAGCCGGTTCTATTTAAAGCAATTCATATTTGATCGCAAATACGGTGATATAATGAAGTGCCTGCCATTTTAAAACAACATGATGGGGGAAATTAACAAATGAGCTTGATCGAGATCTTAGTAAGTTCTGTGCACATGCTCACTCACACTGAAATCGCTTGATATATAAGAGTGTTGTCGCAGGTAAATAGATTTTTCAAAATAGCACCCAGTTTAGAAATTCAAATTGTTTAAGCCATTTTTTAAGATAAAGACAGAACAAAAAATGCTTCGAATTCTTTGTATCATGGTCAAACACATAAAAAAATCTTTTTCAATTTCTAATTTTTTATAACATTTTATAAATTTAAAATAATTATATATATATGTGTAAATATCCTCCATTTTGAAACAATGTGACAGATGAAGTTAACCAACGAACTTAGTCAGATCAGAAATCAGATCATTTCAAAGTGTCAGCCACACTAGAAATTCAAACTGCTACAATTCAGCCATTGTTTCAGATATAGACAAAACAAAAAATGCTGCGAATTCTTTGTATCATGCTCAAACACATAAGAAAAAAATATTTTTAAATTTCAAATTTTCTGTGTCTGATTTGAAATTAAAAAAAATAATAATAAAATAGCCTTGTTCAAAATTGAATGATTTGGCGGATGAAGTTGCCCAACTAATTTGGTCGATACATCTGTATGAACTATGTATACATCAAATCACATCCAAACAGGTTCATTAATGTGCGTGTAATCACATGACAAAAATGAGATCATTTCAAAACGTCAGCCATACTAGAAATTCAAAGTTCTCAGCTATTTTTTAACATACAGACGAAACAAAAAATGCTCTGGAGTGTTTGTATCAATCTAAAACACATAAAAGAAAGTTCTTTTTAGACTTCGAATTTTTGTATACAAAATTTTAAGTTTTAATTTAATTTTTTTTTTAAATGGCTGCCATTTTAAAACAAGATGGCGGATGAAACGAGCCAACGAAGACATCGGTATATACTGTGTGCACACCAAGTTAAATAGGAAAAGGTTCATAAATACGCGTGTTATCACGTGACAAAATTCAGACCTTTCACAAATATAAGCCACACTAGAAATTCCAAGTGCTATAACTCAGCCACTTTTTAAGATATAGACAAAAAAAATGTTCTGGAATCTTTGTATCAGGATCTAATACATAGAAGAAAAATATTTTTCAATTTCTAATGCTTTTGTAGTCAATTTTAAATCTCAATTAAAAAAATTTATATGGACGCCATTTTGAGACAAGATGGCAGATGATGCTGGCCAACGAACTCGGTTGAGACATCAGTATGTACTATTTGCACACCAAGTTTAATCCAAATCGGTTCGAAAATACGTGTTTTATCACGTGACAAAAATCCATCATTATTCAGTGCACTATATAAATACTTATCAATTTCATTACGTTTGAGATTGTCTAACATCATCACAATTAACCTGTAATTATCTTTTCTTATAGACTATATTTTTAGCAAAAACTTTTGACAGTCCCGTAATCGAAATAAAATTGCTAACTTCAATTTCAATAAAAGTCGTGTCATAAAATATTTTTCAATTTCTAATGCTTTTGTAGTCAATTTTAAATCTCAATTAAAAAAATTTATATGGACGCCATTTTGAGACAAGATGGCAGATGATGCTGGCCAACGAACTCGGTTGAGACATTAGTATGTACTATTTGCACACCAAGTTTAATCCAAATCGGTTCGAAAATACGTGTTTTATCACGTGACAAAAATCAATCATTATTCAGTGCACTATATAAATGCTTATCAATTTCATTACGTTTGAGATAGTCTAACATCATTACAATTAACCTGTAATTATCTTTTCTTATAGACTATATTTTTAGCAAAAACTTTTGACAGTCCCATAAACGAAATAAAATTGCTAACTTCAATTTCAATAAAAGTCGTGTCATATAAACCATCAATAACATATAACAAAGTCAAGACAATTCGGTTATACTTAGAGGAATTAGAGCTCGAACAGACGGACAAACAAACCGAAATAATAAATATTCTTTAAAATTGGAAAATGTTAAAAACTAAGGTAACTTATTCTGCTTCTAGTTATCTGATTTTTTTCCATATAATAAAATCTTGTGAAAAGTGGAATTTAAACAATTTATTAAATCGTATATTAAATTGTTTTTATATCATCTTAAACCATAAAATCAAATACATCACAGAAAAAATAACTCATTTTAACTTGTGCACATATGTAAAATGCGTAGGCATTGCAACTCCTTCATATGCATTCTGAAATTTAAAATAACATCTTTAATTAGAAGGAATTTCTCTTTTATAATCGAATAAGACTGTTGAATAAATAAAATGTTTAAATGTTAAATGTAATATAAATTTGACATTTAATTTCTACACAATTTTTCATTTAATATAAATTTTGCATTTATTTGAGATTGGTGTGGGTTTTTTTTTTTTTTCTGTATCAGAATAAATATAGTAAAAGATGATTTTTCAAAGGTTATGGATTGAAGTAAACCAAACGTATTGCAAAAGCGAAAGATTCACGATCAAGTTTTTAAGGTATTAAATACATTTTCATCTAAATAATTAAATACAGAGTGAGTCATAAATTCGTACAAATTTTAAAAATCCATAATAAAAGAAGTAATGCTCGAAAAAAAATTCGGTTTGCGCGAGTATGATCAGATAGATTTTGGATTTTTTCCATTTATATTAAAAAATAATTCCAAAAACAACCGATAAAGGGCGCTTACACGCCATATTAAGATATTTTATAAAATCAGGCAAACACAAACGTCGTAAAAATCGTCTCAAAACTACTAATACTGAGTATCCCATTCAATGAAATAGGGCTTTTATGCGCCTTAATTTCTTTCTTCGTGCGGAACTTTCTCAATGCAATGGGTGTGAATTCACCACCCTTGTAGAAAAGTTTAAACACCAGCGCTCGATCTGGTAATGACAGTATCCTGCCGCGATCGAAAGACGAATCAATTTGCAGTCAGGTCTCAGGTGCTTTATTACTAGCCTGATTTGCATTAAACGCCTCAGTATGACGCGTTAGCGCCCTCTATCGGTTATTTTTGGAATCTTTTTTTATTATGCATGGAAAAGAAATTTAAAATCTGTCTAATCATACTCACGCAAACCGAAGTTTTTTCGGACCTTTACTTCTTTTATTATGGATTTTTGAAGTTTTCACGAGTTTATGACTAGAACATCATGCATTCTCTTTTTTTAATAAATTAGCGAATAATGCCTCAAAAATTATTTTTGTGTAAGATGCTTTACCAAGGAACCATTTTAACCCACTCAACAACGAGAAATTTTATAAAGCAACCATAAGCTCATTTTTGAGGAGAAAAAGAAGAAATCGACAGCCATAACTTCTGATTTTTTTAAAAAATTAGATAGCGTTTTCCATCTCTCGATAAATGTACTACGTCGAGTTATAAATTATTTCTAAATCATGATGTCCTTCAAAGGCTGTCCCAAAAAACATTCTACAGACTGGAGGATAATATTTTTTCCCAAATAAACAAATGGCACGTAATTAGGTACGTTTTGTAAGAAACAATATCTATTACATTCAACCCTATGTTAGAATTTCTAAAAGGTTTTGGCAGATCTACGCCGAGGATGACATCTAGAACCAAAAATAGCACCCAGTTCAAAACATCATCTATATATATCTATGTATACATCTCTTTTTTATGGACACCCAGAAATTCCATAATTATTCGCACTCTCTTCCAAATTAATACATAATATCAAGGGGCAGAAAATCTCGGTCAATTTGGTTGCTGGACAAAATTAAACATACAGTGTCTCAGATAAGTTATGGGACACTTGTGCTTTACAAAAGGAAACTAATCAAATAAATTAAAAAAAACATGTACACATTTTTTTGTGGGTGTGTTTCATACTTAAATTTAGTAAAGATTATTACATAACATATATTTTGTCAAAATATTAAAATATTAATTTAATAAAAATACAAATGTTTAGAACGGAGCAAAAAATAGCTCACATAAGTGATGGGATACCATTATATATGCAAAAAAAATCGTCTGAAATAAGCAATAAAAATATTTTTTGGGGTTTTATTTTTACTTAAAAGTAATTGGCAATAATTTATAAAATCGTCTGCAGTATTTCTCTCCAGTTTGTTTTGGAATTTTTGTGTTTTTTATTTCTGTGTAGCAATGAATGCTAAACGAAAAGAAACTTCGCCTGAAATTCGAAAATTAGTTATTAATTTGCATATTGAACGTGGAAAATCTATTAGAAAAACTGCTGAAACAGTTAACTTGAGTCGTTCAACAGTTTTCAATATCATTAAACGATATAAAATGAATCATGTAATTCAGGATAAAAGAAGACCTGGCCGACCATCAAAGCTATCCAATGGAATAAAGCGAATTATCGTTCGAAATTTAAAAAAAAATCCAAGAAATAGTGCTTCAAAAGTTGCTGCTGATTTACAAGCATTATATGGAATAATTGTTAATCCCGAGACTATTAGAAGGGTAATTCGATCTGCTGGATATCACGGTAGAGTAGCCAGGAAAAAATTCTTCTTAAGTGAAAAGAATAGAAAACTCAGACTAGCTTTCGCAAAATCCAACATAAATAAGAATTCTGATTACTGGAATAAAGTTATATTTGCTGATGAGAGTAAATTTAATATATTTGGTTCTGACGATAGAATCTTGGTGTGGAGAAAACCCAGGGAAGAATTTCGCAAACAGAACTTGGTACCAACAGTAAAACATGGTGTAGGAGGAGTTATGGTATGGGGGTGTATGTCGTCCGCTGGAGTTGGTAATCTTGTTTTTATTGACAGTATAATGGATCAGTACAAGTACACTCCTGGACAAAATTATAAACTCAGAAATTTTTTTATTTGTTTACATCATAATATATATAAACGTAGCTTTAAATTAATAAAATAAAGATGAATATTTATAATAAGACATCTAAATTTAATATAGCTGATAAATAAAATGGAGCAAATAAATTAAATAAGAAAATACATTACTTATAGAAAATAGCATTATGTGAGACCTGGACAAAATTATAAACTCAAAGTTATGATTTTCTATATTCTGGCATATTTGATATAAATAAATGCATTTTGTGATAAGAAACTAATAAATGGAGTCATTATGATTAAATACATGTCAATACATCAATACATTTTTTAATTTTTCTCATAAAATAACATTGTGTGAGACCTGGACAAAATTATAAACTCAGAGCTGTGAATTTCTACTATAAATAAATGCATTTTGTGATAATAAACTAATAAATGGAGTTATTAGGGATGAATATATTTCAATACATCTATGCATTTTTATGATTTTTTTTTCAAAAAGATGAGTAATATAAATATAGTACATGCGTAAACTGAAAACATAAAATTATAGAATTTAAGAGGTGAACGTACTTTTGAAGCCTGGTGCAAAGTATTAATGCACACATTCAAAAATTTGTTGAATCGCCATTTTTCTGAATGATTTCGAATATGCGACTCGGAATAGATTGAACAAGTTTTTCCAACTACTCAATAGAGTACTAGTTCCAGGCTAAAGTATAGCCACCTTTAAATAATTTGTGTTTTGATATTGACATCCATCGTGATAGACTATTCGGTCCATTGCACGCCAATAATTTTCAATGAAGTTTAGATCATGGTTGCGGGCTGGCCAATTCAAAACATTTACTTACCAGCGCTGCAGCCAATCTTTTGCACTTTTTGCAGAGTGTATTGCTACATTATCTTGCCAAAGTACCCAGTTTACTCAACGGTCCAAATGGCAAAATATTATCTTCCAGAATTAACTGGTAGTCCTCTGCTTTTTGTTTTTCATTAAAAAAAGCCGAAGCAATTTAACCATTCTGAGAAGAACCAGCCCACACCATCACAGATCTTTATAAAAATCATGGAGAGAATTGAAAATATGAAAAAATATCGTTTGCATTAATACCAATGTGAAAAATAATTTCACTGAATTAGTTTCTTATCACAGAACACATTTATTATTTAGATAAAATATACCAGAGTATAGAAATTCATACCTTTTGAGTTTATAATTTTGTCCAGGCCTCACATAATGTTATTTTATGAGAAAAATTAAAACATTTATTGATGTATTGAAATGTATTGATCCATCATGATTCCACTTATTAGTTTTTTATCATAAAATACATTTATTTATATCAAATGAGCCAGAATATTGAACTTCACAACTTTGAGTTTATATTTTTGTCCAGCTCTCACATAATGTTATTTTTTTAAGTTATGTATTTTCTTATTCAAATTATTTATTCTATTTTATTTATCAGTTATATTAAATGTAGATGTCTCATTATAAATATTCATCATTGTTTTATTAATGTAAAGGTAAACTTATTTATATTATGATGTAAACAAACTAAAAATTTTCTGAGTTTATAATTTTGTCCAGGAGTGTATATTGATATTTTAAAGCAAAATTTGAAATCTTCAGCATGAAAATTGGACCTTCATAACGATTTTAAATTCTACCAGGACAATGACCCCAAGCACACTGCTCTGAACGTTAGACTCTGGCTGCTATATAACTGTCCTGAAATAATAAAAACACCACCACAATCTCCAGACTTAAATCCCATAGAGAATATTTGGCAAGAATTGGAATCAAGAATTCGCAAACACATCATTTCTTCAAAACAACAACTAAAATCGGTGCTTCAAGAAGAATGGGGTAAAATCACTCCAGAAATCACAACAAAATTAGTCGAATCCATCCCAAAAAGATTAAAACATGTTTTAAAAGTAAAAGGAAGTCCAACAAAATATTAAAACCTTTTAAAAAGTAAAATTTTTGGATAAATATTTGATGGAAAAGTAAGTGTCCCATCACTTATGTGAGCCATTTTTTGCTCCGTTCTGAACAATTGTATTTTTACTAAATTAATATTTTAATATTTTGACAAAATGTATGTTATGTAATAATTGTTACTAACTTTAAATATGAAACACATCCAAAAATTTTTTGCACATGTTTGTTTATTTATTTTATTGCAGTTTCTTTTTATAAAGCACAAGTGTCCCATCACTTTTGTGAGACACTGTATATATATATATTTAATAGAAAAAGAAATCCCACAACTTCTTAGTTATAATACATATAAAATCGTTTTTTATTATTACTTTTTGGGAAAAGGCCAACAATTTATGCATAACAGATTTTTGATATCATTATAAGTATGCTCAAGCGACGAAAAATTAGGGTTTTAAGAAGACAAAAATCATAACTTAGCCAATTCACATGATATAAAATCCACGTAAATTTATTATAAATCTTCTTAATATTATCTAAACTTTAGTTTTGACAATTTTTAGATAGGACCAACTTTTACAGCAAAGAATGCAGTAAAATGAAGTAAAAAATAAAATAAAATAAAATAAAATAAAAAGAGAAAAGGGGTGAAGAAAGAAAAAAATTCACAAGATTTCAAATCCACTTAAATTTACGAGAAATACAACTTTTGTACTTACAAACTTTTAATAGGGTAGATGTGCCAGTAATGGGCCACCTTCCAGTAATGGGCCACCTCGCACTTTTTGGTTTATAAAAAAATAATAAATGATAATTAAGCTGTTATTATTTTTTTCTGAACTCTACCTTGCATGCTTTATAAGCTGGATTAATTTTTTACACTTTTCGTCAAAACAATTAGGAAACAGAAAATAAAGTTTCACAGTTTTTCTGTTTTTCACTGAAAATCTTAATGAACATGCTAAGAGCAGACTTTACTTACTTAGTTTTATATCTTTTTTATTTTTCCGTAAAAATTGAATGTTTTTGTTTGGTTAGCAATATAAAACATTGAATTTAATATACCAATGGCCATTTACAAAATTTTATTTATTTTTAAGATTTTAGGAGGGGTGGTCCATTACTGGATTGCTGATTTCGTGATTTGCCAGTAATGGGCCACCCAAGTGACCAATACTAAAAGTGTAATTTCAGTATTGATAAAATATTTTGATTTAACTGAAAACTAAATAAACAAATTTAATACTTAAATTTTACTTACTAGAATTTAATAAAGACAATTTCTTTATAAATACAGTCAAGTCTCTCTATAACGAAACTCCATACATCGAATTTCTCGATATAACGAATTTTTAGTAGGAATGTTCCCCTTTTCCCATGATTACATTAAAAACAGTCTCTATATAGCGAAATATCTATCTCCATATAACGAATATTTTCATAAAATGTTCTTTATTCAGTTGTAAAAAAAATACTTCAAAATCACATGAAATCAAATTTCCATCTCTTATTCCTAATTTATCGTTCAGTGCTGAGTTTTTTTTATATTACTCCTCTGCTTGAATTTTCTTGTTCCTTAAGTCCAACAAATTCCTCAACCCCCTCCTTTCACACACCTTTCAACATCCTTCTCAAAACAGTGTTAATTGAATAGTTATACATATAAGAACGGGATCAATGGGGGTAATTGAAAAAAAAACAATTTACAATTGCTTCAAAAAGGCAGAATTTTGTATACAAGAGGATAATGTGGATTCTGAGGAAGAAGAAAATGCGACTTACGTAGACATAAAAAGAACAAGTTGGAAATTGCACGTGAACGTAGCAAATGAGATGCGTTCGTACGATAACGAACTTTTAAAAATATTCAGATCTTGCTTTTCTAGTAAATAGTACTTCGGATACAGTATATTGGTTGAAATTCTGTAATTATACAGGAATAGTAATTCTTATTACACCTCAGCAACGTATATCTTATTCATAAAATGTGAAATAGTTGAATATAATTAAAACACGTACCAAACCATGTTTCCCCGTATAGCATTATATAGTGGAATACTTTTGTGTAGCCCTGTAATTTAATAATAAAAATTCTTTGCATCACAGATTGTACAGAATGCATATTTTAGTATATATTTCATAGATTCATGCCAATTCTATTATGTTCGAATGAGTGTAACATCATTAAAATGCATTTGAAACTTCTTCCCCATTGACCGTAATGTAACGGAATCCTTTTGATTGTCCCTGTAATTGATCTATGCATCCGATTTTCATAACATTTGAAATGACTCGACAAAATTATGCAATAATTATATGTTTTAAATTTCAAACGATTAAAATGCATTTAAAACTTTTTTCCCTATTGACCGTAATGTAACGGAATCCTTTTGAATGTCCCTGTAATTGATCTATCCATCCGATTTTCATAAAATTTGAAATAACTCGACAAAATTATGTAATAATTATGTATTTTAAATTTCAAACGATTCGGTTGGATAGTTTTTCGTTGTTATATGCGGACAGACAGACGGACAGACAAACGGACAGATAGACAGACTGTCAGACAAACGGACAGATAGATGGACAGACAGACGGACTGAACGACAATTATAGGTGCTACCTATTTACATAATTACGAACGCACCTAAAAATAATTATCTGTTATTTTTTGTAGGGTGGCCCATTACTGGAACATAGGCGGTCCATTACTGGAACATAGGTGGCCCATTACTGGGCATTTGGGTGTTTAGACATATTTCTATTATTTAAAATGAAATTTTTATTTTTATTGGGAAATGTAACTGTGGGATTAGTTAAATATTGTTGAAAGATTAATCTAATATGAAAAAAATTGGAATACAATAATTATAACTATTAATAAAAAATTATTTTTTAGAGAAATTCCTTAAGGTGGCCCATTACTGGCACATCTACCCTATAACAGAAAAAATAAAAAGCAGAGGTTCAAGAAGAAATTGTCGTTTTACAGATTTATGATAAAAGCTTCTCTTACATAAAAATGAAATTAAAAGCTTTTCAAAAGCGTCCAGATAAAACTGTGAAATTGGGTATATCTCTAATCTTGATTTAGGTTTTATTGGTGAAATTAATACTTAACTTCGAAATCTACATATGGCTCTAGGCCGAGTCGGCAGGTTTATTATTTTCTTTAGTTTAAATTATCATTTAAAATCTGGCATTTAATTGCATCTGAATGTTGTGGAAACTTTAAATCAAAAACGGTTTCACGTTTACTTGAAACTGGTGTGTTTTGTTCAATGCCAAAACAATTGTAAATTTATGAAAGGTGAATCACTAAATGTTATTTCTTTAAATTAAATACATGTATCTGTCTGAAACTAAATGAAAATTTAATTAACTGAGTACACTGTAAAAAAATAATTGTAAGGTTTTATGATTTGTCCGATTTAAAACTACTTCACATTTTTTCGGTTTATGTGAAAAAAAAAATTCACATGAATAGCATTTAATTAACAAAAAAATATGCTTATTTATTCATACATTTTCAAATTAAATTATACTTAATTATTTTATTTTTACTATGCGTTTGTTTTGTTTAATTTAATTTAATTATTATTATTATTTATTTATTTTTATGTTTGTTTCAAAGCAATCAAGCCGATAGAGAAAAACTGCATTTAATTTTTTGCATGAATAAAAAGAGTAGATATTGTAAATCTTTCAAATATACATAAATTTTAAGGTATTAACTTTGGTTAGAATAGTTTTCTTTTCGCAAATAAATAATACTGTGCCCGTGAAATTAACAATGTCATGTCGTTTAAAAGCGGGATATCAATTCCAAATGACATTTCAACAATACCCGAGCTGTCAAAAGGATTTGAAACACCTGTTTATTTAAAAATAAATATGTTTACTCTTCCCGAAAATTAAAATTCAACAATAACATTTCATAAGATGATATTGATTGTAAGGAATTGAAATTAAATAAATACACTTGCTTTTGATGAATAAAAGAAATGAGTTAAGGTTATGCAAAGTAATAACATTTGAAAAATTGGAGAAAATTGATGATTTTTTTTAAAAATAAGTTCAAAAATGACAAAATATTTTTCTTTTATAAATTATTTGAAATAAAATGCTATATTCATTTAAGAGAATAACTTTTCATTCGTAAATTTTTTAATTGAATTTTATAAAGTGTTTTGAGTATCACTAGAAAATAGCAAATGAAAGCAAATACGTATTTTAACCAAATTAGTTTTAATTTTTTTGTATCTCATAGAGCCAACTTATTTTTTCCCTCTTACAATTTCCTTTTACAAATAAACATAACAGTATGTACTTACTCATTTTGGTTAAAATATCATGTAAAATATCATGTAAAATCTCATGTCTTACTAATCATTGAAGTTATGCAAGATTTGATTTTTATGCTTTAGGAACTGGTATGTTTGTATTGTCAGAAAAATAAATTAGCATTTATTAAAAGGATCATAATTGTTTCAAGCGGCGAAAATCAACTGTAAGATTGGGAAGCAAGATATAATTTAGACTATTTATTCTTTTAGAATTTATTTAGGTTTTACAGAAATAAAAAAATATTTGTTAAACGTAAAAGTCAATAATTAAAATTTTACTATTGCATGACAGAATTAATCTTGGAAAACTAGCTTTTCTCACCGATTTTAAAACTTGCACTTTCATGTATACATACATATATATATATTAAAACTCTAATTATCAATGTTAACATCAACCACCCTTCAGAAACTGATATAAAATAATAATAATGAAAAATAAACAAACAAACAGAAGACAGATCCCTTGTTAAGGACATGTACTGCAGGACTAAAACTTGTTTATATATATATATATATATATATATATATATATATATATATAATGTCCTTGCACCTTCCATGACAAAATTTAAAAATTTCAAACAAGACAAACAGAAAACAATGTACAACGAATAGCTCATCTCATCAAACAACTGATTCATACCATTTTTAACTGAAGCCTTTAAAAATGAATTCTGCTCAATTCGATATTTACTTCGCTTCTTGAGAATGTCGCTGTTTGTGCTTGAGACGTATGTCGATCTAAATAAAGATATTTATATGAATTTTAAGTGTATTTTTTATCACTTTTAGTGATTTTTAATTGAGTTTGTTCAAAATCTGTATTATTTTAATATCTAGATAAGGGACTTTCCATTGTGACGTGTGAGCCACCAAGAAACAATTTAAAAAGAATAACTCCTTTTTAGGGCAATAAATTAGCCAATAAATTTCTAGAAATTATTTTAAATATGTTTTTCATGCATATACTTGAATAATTGAGCATATAAAAAACTTCAATAGCTTTCAACTTTCTGTGATGAGTATGATTCTCTCCAGACATGAGTTTTCACTTGTGTTAAAACTCATTTCGATATCTCATTTGTATTCCTATGAATATTTAAATGTTTCATTATTAAAGCAATTGAAGACTATAACTATAATAATATATACATTTGATAAAGAGACTAATAAAAGAGATTCGGTTTAAACTTAATGCATAATTTTCATAATAAACTTTAATTTATAAGAAATTTTTTTCTGCTGTGACGAGTGTGACATAGTGCAAAGTATACAATTTAAAAAGTATTCAGCAAAAAAAAAAAAAAAAAAAAAGAGGAGATTGGTATTGACAGAAAATCTGACCATAACTAACATTTGAGAAAATTTAATAAAACTAACATCTTTATGCTGCTAGTTTAAAATTTGTAGTGCCCCTATTGTTATTAAATGATGTTGGTAGCTACTTTTCATACAATAGCTAAGAGGTTTTCAATGGTATTTATTAGCGTGATGTCATAAACCACCATCATGTGACATCCCTACTGTGTTTATATTTGTTTGTTTTGGATGTGCTTCGTTTTTCGCATATCGTCTGATTCCTTCTATTTACACATACGCTATTTACTTCCAGTTTAATTACATAAAAAAGTTATTTATTCCTGCACATGTAAAATGTTATTTATTAGTAATGACTTTAAATTTAATACAGGCGAAGTGGATAGTTTATTTATTGCAGCATCCGTAAGAGCTGAGTTCAAGAAAATAATGTACGACGTGTATGTATCAATACGTTCCAATAAAGAATAAGAAAACATTTTCTGAATCAAATTTAATCTGTCATTATTATATATTTTTTCTTTCTTATAAATATGAATCTCTATGTTTATTGTATAGTCAATATATACAATAAACATAGTCAATATTGTATACTCGGAGTAAGGTTTTCGTGTTTTAACTTCCTAACCACCATTTTAAAATATCATCTTTTTTAATGGAAAGCGATGAAAATAAATGTTATTTTCTTTGCAGAATTCATAACTTGACAAAAATAAAAATTGCATTCATACATCCGATTGGAAATTCTGATGGTAAAATCAAGGCAACACTAGATACCGGGCTTGCTCATTCCTTTCATGACGTCACAAAAGGTGGCTGAATGACATCCAGCGATTGGTACAAAACGATGGGTGCGTCACTTTGGCCTTGTTTGTACCAATCGCAGATAGCGGCCAGCCACCTTTTGTGACGTCGTGATAATGAATGAGCAAGCCCGGTATCTAGTGCAGCCCTGGTAAAATACCACCAATGTGTGATTTCCTTCAATCTCGAACCCAGATTCCCAATAAAGCCCATTGAGATGTCATATTTCTCTGGCCTAATCCAGTGTGGTCTGCTAGCTTGTATGTATTTCAAGCTTATTCTTTTCTTACGGAAGTTGATTTCCAATACATTACAAGATAAAAGTTTTTATGTACTTTGTTACCGACCGAAGAAATCACAATTACAACATAATCTCTGGTATTTAAATCTGATGCTTTCAAAATCTTTCTGAATAGAAATTCGCAATTAGAAGTGACTTGTCCCTTAGTGTTGATTCCGCAGTTTTTTTTTATCCAAGAAGTTGGTACTACCAGCACTTACCTTAAGGGGAGTCTTCACTCATTCGAAAACTCCCGCTTCGTAATGTTAAACCAATGGGCAGGTTAATTTCGAATGTCTTGTTCAAATTTGAATACTTCTAAAGGACTTTTTTCTTTGCATAGGATAGCTGATCTCAATCTTTAGTATGATTATTTTTAACTGTTTCCATTTTGGTTACAAATATTTCTTTAAAAAGGTGCTTTCACTTTTGGAACCAATTTTAAAAATTAACTATCTTAAAAAAAAAAAAAAATCTGCAACCAAAATTGAAAAAGTAAAAAACAATCATACTGCAGATCAAACACAGCTATCCTATGCATAAAAAAATCGTTTAAAAATATTAAAATTTAAACGAGTAATTCGAAATTAACCTGCCCATTAGTTTAACATTACGAAACAGGAGTTTAAAAATGAGTGGAAGACTCCCCTTAAGGTAATGATAAGATTTTATGCCTTCCCATCTTTCTGTCAGTATTTCTTTTGTTTCCACTATTTTATCTGTTGACATAAACAATGTCTTTATGGCTCTAATCGCCTGTGCAGCAGATCCAAGCAGAATTAACTGTTCCTTTTCACAACTGAACCCCAATCCCACGGGCTTGACTTTATCAATCCCCCAATTCCGTAAATAGCACTTTTGCCATGAGAAATGGCTAAAAAGTTCCATTCACATGTTAGCTTAAAAAGTTTTGATAAAGTATCACAAATTTGAAATGTTGTACTTGCTTTTAAGCAAATCTGCACAGTTATATGAAATCTTTTTTCACTTTCTGAGTTGGAGGAAATATGTTTTTAGACTGTTAGTAATGGCATTTAAAAATACCCATAGAACATATTTATTATAAGATGCTGCAATTTGTCATTAATTACTACACAATGAAGTATGAAGTAAATCATATTACCTTTCAAAAATGCAAAACATTGAAAAATGGTGATTAGGGGATGTGTCCAGTGAGCATTCTAGATCTCATTTTGAGAGACAGTACTATAGTTCTCCGCAAGATCCACTTGTGTTATTTCTTTAGTATCTCTTATATTATTTTTAGCTTCTTCAAAATAACTGGATTAAGTTACAGTTATGTAAAAAATATCAATATTTTTTTCATATTTTTGAAAATCTATCAAAAATTGAAGTACATTGCCACCAATTCACAATTTGCTAAACTAATTCAAATGTATATATTTTATGATACATAATTTTTTAAACTACATTTGTATTAACATGTTTAGAAACTATAAGGATTCAATCTTGCACTTCATTTAGAAAACATTTAACCCTCTGAGCATTTCAATATATGCTTTTCAATTGGGGATTTTCGTCCTTGGAGACGAAGGAGAAAGACGTGTTTTTTAGTGGCTCTTAGAGCGAAGAGGAGGATCCGCTAAAGCGGCTAAGACAGCACCATGGACCCGGGAGCCACAGGATAAGGCGTCTCGGAACTGCACCGGTCAGGCCTATTGGTAGGAAGCATGATGTTTGGGCAATTTTTATTCATTTAGGTGTCAGCTATTATATTAATTGGGTATAATCTACATTAATGACCTTATGTGTCATTAATGTATTCTCATATAATGAAATAATTTACTGTCTTCCAATATTAGCTACCTAAATATGTATTTATTATCCATTTTTACTATCTTAACAACTTGTTTTTATTACTCTGTTTTGCTATTCATGGGGTGTTAGTGTAATTGATATTTTAATTACTCAACTATTTCACTAACAACATTCAGTTGCAATGTATTAAATTCCAGTCAATCTACTATTTCCACGTTATCGCTAGCTCTAAACGTAAAACCTTTTTTTCTTTTTCTTTTTTTTTTTAGTAGTTTTAGTATATGCTCCACTAGCAGTTATAATAGTTTTTTCACGGGGGGGGGGTCGACGGCTTTTTTCTGATCCCTACTATAGCGATTTTTTTATTTTATTTATTTTTTTACTTTTCAGTTCTATTGTTAAGTCTTTTTTTTATTTATTTCTTTTTTTAAATTAATTTCTCGGCTCATGCTAGGTTCTAACAGTACTCTTATTATTTTTGTAGTTTTAATACCTCCCCTACCCAGCCTGGCTAATAAGTTCACTATTCAATTTCCCATGCTTAACTTATTCCTAGCTATGACTAACAGCCTATGCTCAATTGACTAAGTTCAAAAATTGTATTTTAATCCATTTTTATTATCTTTACAACTTGTTCTTATTACTCTGTTTTGCTAATTTGGGGCTTTAGCGTATTTGTTATTTTAACAACTCAAACTTTTTGTTATATTATCCTCTTTGTACGGCTATTTTTATTGAATTATTATCTGTATACTTTGGGTAATACTTTATTTGCTTTAGTTCTCAGTTAGCTTATTGTTCTAATATTATTAGGATGCTTTGGGTACCCTTAGTATTTATTTCTTGCTAAATTGTCTAGTTTCTAACTATGTATTTTCAATCCAATTTTACTTTTTCATCAACTTGTTTTTACTAATCTAATCTGCCATTCATGGGGTATCAGCGGAATTGTTATTTTAATTATTTAAACTATTTGTTACAACATCCCCTCCGCTAGGCTATTTTTATTGTTTTAATATTTGTTTGTTCTGGGTAATACTTTATATCCTTTAGTATTCCAGTCAGCTAATTATTGTTGCAATTTTATAAGGTAGACTTGGGTATTCTTAGTATTTATGCCTCAGTAGTTCATTCGCAGCTTTACTGTCAATTTCTGCTAATTGAGCTCAATAATTAATCGTGATTAGCTTTTATCAATAGTAGTTCTAGTATTATTTTTAATTATGCCTCAATCGCAGTTATAAAAGTACTAGGAGGGGGGGTTACGGCCTTATTTAGCTTCCCATTCCATTGTTTTTATTGTCTTTAAGTATCTGTTCTAATGCTAAGTCTTTTTTTTAAATCAATCTCTCGGTTTTCTTGCTAGCCCTCAATTGTTAGTTACTTGTTATAAAAGTTTTAGTACCCTCCCTGCCCAGCCTATTTTAATTTTTCTTTTTTTTTATTTAGGTACGCTAATCTATCTCCATTGCTTAATTTTTTCCTAGATTCAACTAACAGCCTATGCTTAATTGCCCATTAATTATCTCTTCCCCCTTTCTTTGTCTCAGTTTAATCTTTTTCTCTTAGCTATTAGCAGTTCCTCATTTAATCCCAGGTTTCCACTAGCTCTATAAGTCCTAGTTTTTATTAATAGTAGTACTGGTACTAGTTTTAATCTAAGTGTCTTTCACTGTTATAAATGGTATTAATTAGCTAATCTAAATATAAGCTCTCTAGGTCTTGTCTTATTATATCCCATAGTTTATTAATTAACTCTTAGATTATCCTTATTATCCAGCCAACTCATCTTCCACCTGGGGGGGGGGGGTTCTCAACCTCATTTTTCTACTTCCCATTAGCGTTATTTACCATTGTTTTTAAGAACTGTTCTAATGTTAAGCCTATCATTTAAAATTCACGTTTTTCGCTAGCCCATAACTGTTTTAATTGTAGTTTTGGTACCCCCCCTGCGCTGCCTAATTTTTAGGTACGGTGTTTAATTTCCCATGATTATTCCTTTTTCTATGTTTAACTAACAGCCTATGCTTAACTGCCTATTAATAATCTCTCCATTATTTCTAGCATTAGCCTATTCATTTTCTCCTAGCAATAATTATTACCTGTAATCAAGTTCTATACAATAGATTAAAGTTCAGTTCATCATTTAATTCCAGGTTTTCGCTAACCCTATATGTCTTAGTTTTTATCATTAGTAGTCTAGAAATAATTTTAATTAAGTCTCATGCATTGTTATAACTGTTATAATTCCGTTATTCTTATTAACTTTCTTCTTAATTGTCCCGTTTATCTTAATTAATTTCTTAATCCTCGTTGCCAAGGCTTTTGACAGACTCCCACAATCAATCATAGCTTTAGTTAATAATAATCCGTTATCTTGGATACGTGTGTCATCTCAGGGCGGGTTGCTTTTTCTTTACAAGTTCCCACATTCCACCAGTTCAATAGTTAATCTGTCATGTCAGTGATATATTGATTTTATTGTGCTTTCAATTTATTGTCTGTGTACTTTATACTCCTTGCTGAGGTGCTCTGAGGGACCATTGTTATCACTAATGGGATTCTAATCCCTTTATCATTTAAGGCCCCTGTCCTCGCTCGAGGAAATGCTCGCGAGCTAATGCTATTCCAATGGGGAAGCATTTTTCTAATAACTCTTTCGCATTTTTACATTTTTGAATGATTTTTTTTTTGCATTGGATAGCTGAGGGGCATGCCGATTGCGCACCTTTTTTACTTTTTCGATTTTGGTTGCAGATATATTTTTTTAAAAGCACTTTCAGTTTCAAAACCGGTTTTAAAAGTGAAACTAACTTTGTAAAAAATATCCGCAACCAAAATCGAAAAAGTAAAAAAGGTGCGCTGTCGGCATGCACCCCAGCTATTCAATGCAAAAAAAATTATTCAAAAATGTCAAAATGCGAAAGAATTATTAGAAAAATGCTACCCCATAGGAATAGCATTAGCTCGCGAGCGTTTCCTCGAGCGAGGACAGGGGCCTTAAGTCTCCATTTACCTAGTTCATTTTTTCGAGATCTGTCTGTTATTTGGATAATAGCCTCTAATGCGTCCTCGTCCCTCGGGCACACTATAATCCAGCCTGCTGTGTACATCTGTCATTTGTTACATTAGTAATTGTGTTTCAGGGGTCTTTATTTATCTATCAGTCTACGATCTGTTTAGTCTAATCAATCATGGGAGCTGACCTGTCATGAATTCTATTTTGCAAAGGGTAACCTTGGATTTATTGCCTGGGAATTGTTATCTTGGGGTTTGGGGGGTTCCCATTTCCTTTTAATCACCGCCTAATTGCTCCTTAATTAGTTTTAATTATTTCAGTTGCTCTCTCCGTTTAATTATAACCATATCCCACTTCCTATTATGCTTCTTTGGCAAGCAACTCAATGCCGCTTCATAATTTTATTTGACTATGTTATTAATTTGTTAAACTTTTCATTTCTAAATAGCTTAATCGCAGCTCACTGTCTAAATTTTGCTATTTGTACTCAGTAATTAATGCTTTATTAGGGCACTTCTCTGCAATTACTTCATTAACAACATTCATCTGCAATAGTTTAACATGCACTTTTTTTAGCTACAATTAATTGCCTATAATTAACTTCTCCCCCCCCCCCCCGACTTGTCTTAGTTTTTAAACAATCTCTCATAGCAATAATTTTGTCTAATATCCAAAAGCTCCAGTAACTTAATTAAATTCCAGTCCTTCTACTATTTCCATGTTAGTGCTAACTCTAATTGTATTTCCTTTTTTTATAGTAGTTCTAGTATTATTATTAATTATACATAAATTGCATCGACAATTGATTTTTCTCGGGAGGGGGGGGGGGTTGAAGCCTTTTTTTTAAATTAATTTCTCGGCTCTTGCTAGGTTCTAACAGTTCATTAATTATTTGTGTAGTTTTAGTACTGCCCAGCCTAACCTATTTATCTTATCAACTTGACTCTGTTTTGCTAATCTTGGGGTTTCAGTGTAATTGTTATTTTAACAACTCAAACTATTTGTTATATTATCCTCTTTGTATGGCTATCTTTATTGGATTATTATTTGTATACTTTGGGTATTACCTTAGATGCTTTAGTATTCAGTCAACTTATTATTGTTGTAATTTTATTAGGATGCTTTGGGTTCTCTTAGTTTTTATTACTCAGTTTAAACGCAGCTTAATTGTCTAATTCCTGCTGATCGTCCCAGTTTAGCGCTATTTGAAGTTATCACCGTTAATCCATGGGGGGGGGGGGCTCCTCGGTATTTTTCTGCTTCTCTTTAGCGTTAACTTTAATGTTTTTAAAGTATCTGTTCAAATGTCAAGTCTTTATATGAATTTCTCGGCTTAAGCCAGGTTCTAATACTATTTTTTTTTAATCTAACTAATAGATTCGCTAATTAACTTCCCTTGCTTAAACTCTTTCCTAGCTATAACAACCAGCCTTTGCTTAATTGCCTAGTTTCCAATTATGTACTTTTAATCCATTTTACTACTTTAAGGCCCCTGTCCTCGCTCGAGAAAACGCTCGCGAGCTAATGCTATTCCTATGGGAAAGCATTTTTCAAATAACTCTTTCGAATTTTGACATTTTTTAATAATTTTTTTGCATTAAATAGCTGAGGTGCATGCCGACTGTGCACCTTATTTACTTTTTCGATTTTGGTTACAGATATTTTTTACAAAGTAGTTTCACTTTCAAAACCGGTTTCAAAATTGAAAGTGCTTTAAAAAATATATATCTGCAATCAAAATCGAAAAAGTAAAAAAGGTGCGCTGCCGGCATGCACCTCAGTTATCCAATGCAAAAAAAATTATTCAAAAATGTCAAAATGTGAAAGAATTATTAGAAAAATGCTTCCCCATAGGAATAGCATTAGCTCGCGAGCGTTTCCTCGAGCGAGGACAGGGGCCTTAACAACTTGTTTTGACTATCCTATTTTGTCATTAATGGGGTATCAGCGTAATTGTTATTATAATTACTTAAACTGTTTGATATGTCAACCTTCCTGCTCGGCTATTTTAAATGTTTCAATTTTTATTTCCCCAGGGTAATACTTTATATGCTTTTGTATTCTTGTCAGCTAATTAGTGTTGTAATTTTTTTTTAGGCAGCTTTGGGTACTCTTAGTTTTTATTGCTCTACAGATTAAACGCAGCTTTATTGGCATTTTCCGCTAATTCCTCCCAGTTTTTATCGCCTTAGCTTTTACCATTAGTAGTTCTAGTATCTTGTTTTGAGGAGGGGGGTTACGGCCTTATTTTGCATCCCACCTCCATTGTTTTTTTTTTTGGGGGGGGGGGGGTCCAAGTATCTGTTTTTATGTTAAGTCTTTTTCAGTGTTATTAAATTACTTTCATTGTACTTTTGCCATAACTATTCCTCTTAGTTTTTAATTTAACTCTTGGCCTCTGGGGAGAGGGATAGTATGGTTATTGGATTATGTAATGCGCTCATCATTTTCCCTCCTTGAACTGTTTTTTTTTTTTGGTATCTTCTCAGTTCTTATGTTGCAGTTTAGGCAGCTGTTGCAGGGTTTGTAGCAGTTTTCCCCTCGGGTCTTTCTAGCTTACAAGGAAGGTCTCCATACGGGCATACTCAGAAAAATCTGAAAAAATTACAGAATGTTCTTCTCATATAGTTATATATGTTTATTAAAAAAATTTCGGCGGAACCTCCTTATAACGTCCGTAAAAAAATAATAAAAATTTCGTTTATTTGGCGATTTATCTCCGGTTGGCGAAAAAACGAAATTTTGAAAAATACGCTTTTACGCTTCGAATACTTTTTAAAGAAAAAACTTTCTATGTTCAATTTATTTAAATAAGTTTAGTTTAAGTAATTTTAGTTTTGCATTATTACTTTACTCTAAGTGTAATTTTGTCATATACGTTTATATGCACTTATAACAAAATGAAATGAATATATTTTATCATTTAAAACACAATTTAAAGTGATTAAAATTGTTCCAAATTGAAAAATACACTTAAAAATCTACTGCGTTTTGCTGCAACGCACTCCCCTGCTTGTATAGAAAACAGTTACTTTGCCGTGAAATGGAGCTTTCTCATTGGTTGGAATAGAGATATTATATACAAGTGGTGGAGTGCGTTGCAGCAAAATGCAGCAGATTTTTAACAGTGTTGCACAAGCTACAACACCGCTAAAAATCTGTACCATTTTCTGCAGCGTCACTCCACCGCTTTTATAGAAAACGGTCAATTCACCGTGCTATGGAGCATTCTCATTGGTCAGAAGAGATATATTCTATAAAAGTAGTGGAGTGACGTTGCAGTAAATGCTGCAGATTTTTAACAGTGAAGTCAATTAAAATTAATTTTCAGATTCGTTAAAATCGTCTGCTTTTGGCGAGGAAATGCACTGCTCGCCAAATCCCGCGTCGCTTTCAACTTTTCACGCCAATTATTCCAAACTATTTTATTTTTTTACATATCTAATAATGTAATTCCGCCGCTAATTTTCACTGATCCTTTATTACCTACATGAGTAGTTTAATTCGTATTTTTTTTTCAAAAAATTCTGAGTATGCCCCCAATGGAGACCTTCCTTGTCAGTCAGGCTTACAGCTATAGGATGGTTTTTTCTTCTTCTCCTATCAACCCTTGGCCTTACGTACCTGGACGTACATGTTGACCTTATCGACGCAGGGACTCAAGGGATCTTGTGCGGTACGAAGCGCTCTGGGTACACTCTGTAAGTCACTCACTTTCTCTCTTAGGGGGTCACGCACCGGGAACGCTCATGTTGACCTAATCGACGTGGGATCTAAGGGACCCATGCGGTCCGATGCCTTTCCAACGCGTCAACTTGCCCTCACCCGCTTTCCCCCTTTTTTACCCCTCTTACCTCTTGTACTTACGCACCGAGACGTACATGTTGACCTAATCGACGCAGGGACCCAAGGGAACCTGTGCGGTACGAAGCGCTCTGGATACACTCTGTAAGTCACTCACTCTCACTCCTAGGGGGCCACGCACCGGGAACGTTCATGTTGACCTAATTGACGTGGGGACCTACGGGACCCTATACGGTTCGAAGCCTTTCTGGAGCGTTAATCAGCCCTCAACCACCCCCCTAATCCCTTTTTTTCCGGAAGGGAGGGGGTAGGTATAGGGTCCTTTCAAACGGTGAACCTCCAAGTTTGATTGCCTTGCTCAAGTTCCTGTTGTTTAACATGTTCTAATATTTTATGTTTTTATAACTTTGCTTATTGATGTCACACCTTATACATTTTCTATCTTAGTATGCACTGTACACCGCATACGAAAATTTTCGGCATCGGCGTATTTCTATGGGGATCCCACACACGAGGGGGAACTCTCGTGGGAAACCCTGCCGCGGTGCAGGACCGGTGCCCAGTACACTCTCCCAGCTTCGGGTCTTAGGTACATTATACACACGGGGTTTTTGTTAACTTAGTTGGGTTTTTTTGTTTTCAGTTGTATATTCTTTTTAGGGGGGGGGGGTTGTTGTCCACCTATCATGCTTTGGGCTGGTGCGGTCTCGCTGGCTGGCCAGGGGGTCCCACATCCCATGGTCGTCAGCTTTCCAGAAGAGGATCTAATTTAATTTGATAAAAAATTAGTGGCTAGTATTACACACCTCAACATTATCAACACATAACAAACATGACACGCGGATCAGGCAATGCCAAGAATGGAATCAATAGTGCCTCCCCACCCTTGACCACAAAGAATGCAACCAAGCAGAACGCACTCAGTGCCAGCCTTCGGAGGGGTAGTTCGTTGGTGAAAGATGCGTCCGGGCCATCACAAAGCCAGAAAGAAAAGGACAGCAAAGAAGTAAAGTCGAAGAAATTACAAACAAAAGAAACTATGCGGAAAATTGAAGAGAAATTCAAGATGAAGAAGAAAGATGAAGACAGTGAGTCAGGCGGCACAGTGGAATTAGAAGATGAAGAAAAAGAGACGAGCGAAGGTAGTGAAAAGGCACACAGACCAGAAGAAACGCAACTATTGAAGGAGATGAGGAAAGAGTTACTCAACATCTGTGAGGAACCAGATATCGGCATTAACCGAAGCAAAGAATCAGAAAGAATTCTCAGGGTTCTCAGCTACATTCAAGCGTTGCAACACAAATGCAAAGGTGTATTGAAGACCACAAGTGAAGAAACAGATAAAGCTACAGACATAATCATGACGAACCTAATAGAGCTGGAAATAAAAAGGAATGCAGCAGAAGCCACCAGGCAGCAGTCTACGAGTGTCAAATCCAGGCGCTACTCAGCATAGTGGTCATCAGCACAGGTGAGGCAGATGTGGCTCAGAGGAAGGAAGCTGTCACTCCAATACAGACAATGACCCAAAAAGGGTATTCGGAAGTGTTGAGGCGTCAACCTCCACCCTCATCATCCAGTCAAACTCAGATAGGAATGCAGAGGAAATTGAGAACACTGTGAGAGCTGCAACGATGGAGCACCACCAAGGAGTGAAGAATCTAAGAAGGATAAACAAGGGCATAAAGATAGTTTGCGAAAACGCAGAAGAAGCTTCGAAAATCAAAGAAACACTGACGGAAAAAATTGAAGAAAGCGAAGATATAACAGTGAAAACAGCAAGCATAAGGAAGAAGAAAGTAATTATTTTTAACATCCCAGAACATGTGACAGAAGCCCAAATCAAGCAGAAGATTGAGAATAGGATTGCATTTGACCCGCGACGCGCAGACGATGCGGTCACTCTCTCCAGGCACATGCTGGCCCGCGGGAGAAAACGCCAACTGGTCCTGCTCCCTGAACCACAGGCAGATCGCCTTCTTAAGGCAAGGACGATCTGCCTGGGGCTCAGGGAATGCCCAATTAGGCCTTTCATCAGCATCATCCGCTGCCACAAATGTCTAGAGTTCGATAACGTGGCAAAGGATTGCAATAGGCCCAAGAGGTGTTCCAAGTGCACTGGAGAGCATGTGCACACAGAGTGCAGTACGGACAGAGTCTGCTGCATCGCGTGCTACAACTACAACATCAAGATGAAAGGATACATCCCAGTCGACAAGGATAGGAAGCATACGCTGAACTCGGGTGTATGCTGGGTCTGGCGGACTTTCCTCCGGGTCTGGCAAATTCAGACAGAGCAGGGCAAAGCACTGTCTAAAGGCGTTGAGGTGCTCACATGGATGGTGACGATCAATACGTTTGGTAATCAAGAGAGGCTAGTGACGAGGTCGCGAGCAAATATAGACAAGAAAAAAAGCTACAATGCGACACTTCGACACGACAATGGCCATAGATAGTCAGAGATTGACACTCTCAAGGAGCGCGACCATCAACACCAACTCCACTAACGTCACCCTCCACTTAAAAACACCCTCACCCTCACACACAACAACAGACACGAACACGGCAGGCCACACACTAACAGTACACCTAACTCAACAGTTACTCAAGACGACTCTCTTAAATGCATTCAAATAAATCTTCATAGTGGAAGTAGGGCAACGGGTTGCCTGGCGGGTCTCGCCGAAGCGCGGGGCTTCCAGGTGATACTACTGCAAGACTTTCACCAACACAAAAAACTGGGAACATCACAAGGTTTAACCAAAAGAAGTGGAACATAACGAAAACACCATCCAACAAATCAGCGATAATCACCAAACTAGGAATAAAATCTATGACAATACTCGCGAAAGAATTCACCACTGCCATAACATTAGAAAACAAAGACAACCAATTTACAATAATCAACGTATACGCTCCCCCGTCAGCGCACTTCCCGAACGTACTAACAGAGATCGAAAAAGCTCTGAAAAAAGCGGTGGGCGAAGTGCTGCTGACGGGGGACTTCAACGCACACTCCACAGTTTGGGGATACGAAGACACTGACCAAACGGGCAGGTAACTCACAGACTTCCTCCTGCTACACTCCACAACCCACCAGACGCAAAACCCTCTTTTAGAGTCTCACGGAGAGCTCCGGACGGGAGGCTGAGGGAATTAAGGGGCTGGCCGGACTTAACCATAGCCACGGTCGCCCTGGGCAACGACATCAGTGATTGGCAAGTCAGCGACGAAGCCTCACTTAGCGATCACTGCTACATTACTTACACAATCAAAAATCATAAAAACATAGACTACGAGAGATATGGTCTCCAAACCAAGGTAGGAAAACATGCCAAATTTGATAAACTCATTAGAAAAATAAGAAACAAATACATAAAGAACTCAACAAAGTGACAACAGAAGACCAACTGGACAACATTACACTGAGACTGCAAAATGAAATCACAACTATAGCTTTCACGTGCTACAAAAAGAAAAAAAAACACCAGTGATTACTGCTCCACCGTGGTGGACGGACGAAATCAAAACAGCCAGGAACAACCAGGAGGAGGTATCAAAAACAAACTGACGAAAACCTAAAACTACAACAACACACAGTTTTCAAAAAAGAAAGGGCCAAACTCAAAAAACTGATAAATAAAACCAAATCAAAAACATGGAAGGATTATTGCAGTAAAACAACGGACACCTACGGAACGTACTACAAACACGCGAGCAACAAAACCACGGGACCAGTGAAACTCGTTGACATACTAAAACAAGATGGCACAACAACCATAAAACAAACATTAACACATTTCCTAAACAACCTGTACCTAACAGACAGTTCAACACCACATACTATCAAAGCAGACAAAAATCCATTGGAATACGCAAAACCACCAGTGATAACTAAAGCGGAACTCAATAGAATAATAAGAAACATCAAACAAAATAAGGCGCCAGGGTACGACTACATAGACTATAACCTAATTAAAAGAATACACACAGCAGCTCCACAACTTCTACTAACTCTGTTTAACACGTGTCAAAAACTAGAATATTTTCCCAAATCGTTTAAGTTAGGTGTAGTCGTACTCTTCGAGAAATCAGGCAAAGACCCAACAAACCCAAAAAATTATCGACCAATCTACCTACTACCAGCGTTAGGGAAAATGCTAGAGAGATTAATTCATGGGAGAATTAACTACCACCTATACAAAGAAAAATATTGGAGTAACAAACAATACGGGTTCAAACAGGGGACCTCAACAGAACATGCACAAGAAAACCTATTAAAAACAGTTAAAGAAGACGGCAATGACAATTATCAAACACTCCTAATAGCCATGGACATCAAAGGGGCCTTTGACAACATAAGATGGCCAATTCTAATAAATAATTTAAAACAGTCTCCCTGCCCGGATTACTTAGTGAACTGGGTAGTGAGTTTCCTCCAACAAAGATTTGTTTCATTAGAAGAAAACAGTATCAAGGTGACAAGACAAGCTTATGGCGGTTGCCCCCAAGGCAGTTGTCTTGGCCCGCTTCTGTGGCTACTAATCGCGGAAACAGCTCTCAAAAAACGCTGAGGGAAAAATGCAAGAATACAAGCCTTTGCAGATGATTTCATAATAATTCTCAGGGGTAGGTCAAAAGACAAACTAAAAAGTCTAGCAAACAGAATATTAAAAGAATTTAACGACTGGATAGAGGAAAACAACTTAACATTAAACAAAGAAAAAACTAAATTACTATACCTAAACAGAGGCCACTCTTGGAACCTTCCAACAGCAGACCCAAACAGCATAGAGGGAATAGAGTTAAATGGTCAGGAACTACATGTCAAGGAACAAATTAAACACCTAGGGGTCATACTCCATAAAAACCTAAACTGGAAACCACACTGTCAAACACAAGCCGACAAGGTTAGAAAAAACTTCAAAAACCTAGCATACATGACAGCTAAAGGATGGGTTCTTAAACCTAACATAATGAAAATTTGGTACAACACAGTAGTTAAGAAGACGTTAACCTACGCGGCCCCGATTTGGGGGCACAGCCTTACGAAGAGGTGTAAAGAAATCCTCTCGAGCTGCCAAAAACACTTCGCACTGGCCATCGTCAGGGCCTATAGAACGGTCCCAACCTCGGCCCTATTGGTACTTGCTGGACTGATTCCAATTCACCTTAAAGTAATCTATGAAGCGGCATACGGCACAGTCTCAAGATTAAGGAAGAATGCAACAATACACAACAAAATCATCTTTCAGAGAGAATACACTCAGAAAGTAAACATATGGCAAAACCACCCGGCAGAAACAATTGAACCACGTATAAGCCACAACCCAAAAGACACATGCATTTATATAGATGGCTCAAAATTGGAATCAGGTACTACAGGCTCGGCTTTAGTAACTTAAAAAAAATAGATTTAGTCAGTGCCTCTAAGAAGTTGTAACAGCGTCTTCTAAGCCGAACTACTGGCTATACATAAAGCAGCGGAATGAGGCAATTCATTGTGTGAGCCATACAGCATCAGGTCAAACTGGCAATCAGCAATAGATTCATTAAGCAAACCATTCAACACCAGTGACACAGTCAACAAAATACACAACCTAATCAGAGATTCAAGAAACAATTTTAAAATCAGCTGGGTCAAGGCGCATGTCGAGATCCAAGGAAACGAAGAGGCCGATGTGTTAGCCAAACACTCAGCACTAAACCAGAACAACGAACGTGCATACTACCTGAAAAAACCTATTTCAAAACTAAAAAGAACACTAAAAGACTTAACAACTGAACAGTGGCAATTCGAATGGGACTATGGGGACACAGGCAGGGAAACTTACCAGTACTTTCCAAAAGTAAACAAAAATAGATTAGTTAGCGACTACCTACTCTCACAACTTTACACAGCTCGTGGAACATTCCCAGAATACCTCCACAGATTCAAGAAGGCGCACACACCGGACTGTGATTGCGGTTCGGAGGGTACGCCCAAACACTACCGGCTACACTGCCCACTCACACAAGCAGATCACCTAGCAAACATAACAACAGAAAAAGAAAAATTATGGCATAAACAATTAGCAAAAAACAAACACGTACAGAGAAAGGCAAAAATCATAATCAGGTGGCTCCAAGACAACTGCGACAACATCACGTCACTCATACATCAGAACACATAGACAAATGACCACACTTACAAAAAAAAACCTCGCAATCCTTTACTACAGCCACTAATCCTTCATGTACCCGCGCATATTTTTGTGTTATATGTTATTATATGTTTAAAAAAATAAAAAATAAAAAACTTATGAAATTGCCTAGGATTCCTATCGCCACAAAAAAAAAAAATATATATATATATATATATAAAATAATCTATTTTGTTTTATGTCCCAGCAGTGTGCGGTAGTCGTCCGATATCAGCAGTATCCAAGGCCCGGAGGAACTTCCTGCAGGCACGTCGCAAGACATCACGGATCTGCAAGTCGCACACCATGACACAATAAAAAGCTTCACCCGCCTCCGGCACTGCTTGTCCGTCCTATATGTTATTAAAGGAAAATGGCCTAGGTCTAAAACTCTAAGGTCAACAAATAAAAAATCATAAAATGTTAAAATAATGATATGTCTTATGATCTCAGCAGTAAGCGGTAGTCGCGCAGTACACATGGCATATGGATTAACGATATTAAAATACAGGATATTCACTCTCAACGGTGGCCAATGGCTAATTTCTAAACCGTTAGTCATAGACATATAATTCCAATTGCAAAAATGCTTTAAAAAGGGTAAAGAATTGATTTTTACTCGATTTATGTCAAAACGATTTTTTTTTAAATTACGAAAATTAAATTTTTATACGGTCCCACGGTCCTATAAGTGATATTTAGTAAATTTTTGCCACTGCTGTAACAAGTAATAAAAAAAAAGTCCCATTCCTCTGCGATTAAAATTAACCGAGTAATAGCTGTTTAAAGTTGAAGCATCTTTTTTGCTGCAAATTAGGGGTCAGTCACAAATTTACTGGAAATAAAAATAAACACAAAATATAAAATTTAACATTAAAAATTGAGAGTAAAATAAATTTTTACAATATTATTTTTAAATTTATGTTGACGATTACATATTAAAGCAAAATTTGTACTAAAAATATAAGTAAAAAAATAATAGAAATTTGTTAATTTAAGTTATGCAACGCAGCAGTCACAATTCGTAATAAAATGACATATATTTAAAATTATATTAGATTACTTAATTTAACAGAATTTTATGTAGTCTAATAAAATAAATAAATGGTACGCACCTTAAATTGTATTAATATTACATTGTCAGTGGATACAAATAAGTTTTTTTCAAATTGAACCTCGATCGGATATTTGGAAGTGAGTTAAAATTTGAATAGAAATTTTGAACTAGGGAAACATACGTTCGAAGATTTTAAACAAAACAAGAGCGTATCAAAATAACACACTTTTTGTAAATAAAATCGCGATTTCCCACAATTTGATTTTCTTGATAAAAAGAATTTTAAAACTCACGTCTTCAACCATTTTAAACAATCTAGAAGTTATAAAAATTAACACTATCGTAAAACTTATACGGTGGTAGCACTTTCAGTTTAATTGCTTTAAAAATATTTCATCTCATTTAAAACATTTTTGTAATTGGAACTATATGTCAGTAGCAAATTGCTTAGGAATTAGCTATTGGACAGCATTGGAAGTGGACGCCCTTTATAATAATTTTAGCACTTAGCATACGTTCCCTGAAAGCTTAGTCCAACTCATTCGTTTTCAGCTACAGAAAAGTGGTTTAAGTCAACAAATTTAAAGTTGCATAACTCGGTCAATTTTAATGTTAGATGAATGGGATCTTTTTTGTATTGCTTGATAGGGTGATGGAAAATTTTTACTAAATATCACTAATAGGACCGAGGGACCGTATAAAAAGTTAATTTTCGTAATTTTTATATAATTTTTTTTTTGACTGAAATCGCTTGAAAAACAATTCTTTACCTTTTTTAAAGCATTTTTGCAATTGGTACTATATGTCTATGACTAACGGTTTAGAAATTAGCCATTGGCCACCTTTGAGAGTGGACACCCTGTATATTGTTTATAGGGACACACAAAACAAGCATTGTCTATGTGAAAAAAATAATTTCTGATACATTTCAATTGTGTAACAGCACTTGAAATGTAACGAAATTTATATTATACCATTGATGTGGGCTAAAATATGTCTTCTTAAAAGTATGGAAAACATTTATAGTTCCTTTAAAAGAGTGGGGGAGAATTTGAAAATAGTTTGCGATGTTACTTTAATGATGTTTTGATACTTCAAACATAATAAAAGTAAAAAAAAACCACTGAGGTGCACTGTGGCATATTTTCTATAGAATAATGAGTGCACAGAGTTTATCTTCATTTACAAAGACCCATAAAACAATTTAGATACATGACAGACTATGATCGACTGCACTGAATGGAAAGAAAAAATCTTAATAATATTCTGTCATTGTTGAAAAGTATTTTATCATCTATGCCTGATAGATGATTTTTCACTGCTATTATTTTATTGACGGAGACTATTTCATAAATTTGGATAACTTAAGTACATTTTGTTTTTTTTTTTGGACTCCGTCGAATACTTTATATATGTTTTAAAATTATGATTGTTATCTTTCTAGATAGAACACATGGGTGCATCCTTCTCAGTAAGCTACATCTCAAATTTCCTAAAAAGACTTAAAAAGGGAAAAGAAATCTCTCAAAATGGGAGATTTTCAGCTTTCGGAGATTGGGAAATCTTCGAAAACAGTAATTGTTTTATTACATTACAAGGAAGCAGGCATAATACTATGGAAACTAAAGTCTTAAGGCTGTTCTCAAATGCAAACTGGCTGCTTTATGACATAATTTTTATTTCATTTTTGCTCGAAAACGTATGAGATTTGCAGGTATTTGCATTCAGAAACTATGTAATCGAAACACGCTTTTTTTTGTTTTTTGATAAAGTCAGAGAATCTTTCAGAAAATACTATCAAATTTTTCGTTTCAATAGAATTTCTGATGTAATAATGAAAGGAAGGAGAAAATTCTGTCGTCACGTAACTTGAATCGCTTATAACTCGATAAGTAATTTATTTATTTAAAAAAATATAAGAACTTATTTCAGTAAAATTGAGTGATTTTTTTTTTCAAATTTATGAAAAATAAACAGCGACAAGGAATTCTCATTGTTGTGAAACAAATTTCTTTTGTTTTATCTTATATCTTGCTTTAATGGTAAATAATATTTAAATAAGAAAACTTTTGTTTAAAACTAAATCTTATAAGTTTCTTGTCACCATAACATTTTTAATAAACTTTATTTAAAAAGAATTAATTTTCTATTTAAAAAAAGGGGATCTTCATAAAGATAAATATGATACTAATTAAAAACAAAGTAAAATATTGAAACTGCTTCAAGTTCCCGCGAAAACAATTTTTCAATGTGTCTTTGTTTCTATGATTCAACTTTCTTATACTTTTGGTTGTAATTTCCCTATTTTTTGTGAAACGTACATATAAATAAATCTCCATTGTTTTCTAAATTTTAAGACTATATTATTTTTACCAACCTGCTTTCCCCCATTAAATATAACTTCAGAGAAAGAAAGCATGAAAAAAAAAAGGAATAAAATTACATTATTCGTACTTATAAAAATGAAGTTTTTCTATAAGTCGCATTAAGGTACCTTCTCAATGTTATTTAAAGCAAAAAATGCAATATTTACGTTTTAATATTTGCAATATTAAGTATAGAATCAGAATGGAATAAAAGAAAACATTTTCTTCCGCTTTTCCCAACTTGGTAGGTAATTTGTATTCCAAAATTCCAGGTTAAAAAGGGATGTTGAACGGTAAACGGAAAAAAAGTGACCGGGAAAAAAGTTATCGGAAAAAAAGTGACATAAACTAAAAAAGCGGAAAAAAGTGACACGGAAAAAAAGTGACAAGGAAAAAAGTGACAAGGAAAAAAAGTTACCGGAAAAAAAAGTGACAAGGAATTGATTTTGGGGATTGATTATTGATTTTGAGGATTGATTATTAATTTTGGGGATTGATTATTGATTTTGGGGATTCATTGGTTAAATATGAAAGGAGGATCGGGGGGGGGGGAGGGGCTCATAGTTTAGGTAAATGGGTTTTTCATGCTGAATTAACTGTTTTGGTTCAATTTTTGGATATACGTTCATTCTGAAAAGACGCTTGCCTGATTAGTTTTGGGAAGGGACGATTACCCCCTCCCCCTCCCATCCGTCCTCAATTAGATGAATGGGTTTTTACGCAGAATTATCCAGCGTGTGTCAAATTTGCATATAGGATCTTTTCGATAAGGCTTATGTATAGTATAAAATGCCTGAAGAGATTCTAGGAGTTTAAGGGTTAAGTATAGAAGGGGAACGGGGGATAACCTTTCTTAAATTAAATTAATGGCTTTTTACGCATAATTATCCGATTTGCTTAAAATTTTGGACATAAGTTCATTATGATAAGACGTATCTTAGATTAGTTATGGGTTCTTCTGCTTATTATAAAGGGGGGGGGGGGAACGAGCAATTCTCACCCTCAAACTAGATAAATATGTTTTTATGCAGAATTATTCCATGTATTTCAATTTTAAACATAGGTTCTTTCTGGTAAGGTGAATTCCGGAATAGTTTTAAGGATTTAATGGCTAAGTATAAAGGGGAGATGGAGGAAACCCCTCTTAAATTAAATAAATGGCTTTTTATGCAGAATTATCCGATTTGCTTCGAATTTTGGACATGGGTTCATTATGATAAGACGTATTTCTGATTAGTTATGTGGTTCTATTGGTAATTAAAAGGGAGGGCGGGTGATTACTATACCCACCTTAAATTAGATTTTAAAAAAATTATGCACACTTATCCGATGTATTTCAAATTTTGGATATAGGATCTTTCTCATAAAGTGAATTCCTGAATAGTTTTATGGGTTTAATGGCTATGTATAGAGGGGGAACGGGGGATAAACCCCCTTAAATTAAATAAATGGCTTTTTACGCAGAATCATCCGATTTGCTTCAAATTTTGGATGTATATTCATTATAAGAAGGCGAATCTCGGATTAATTATGGGGTTCTTTTGATAATTAAATAGGGGAAGCGGGCGATTAATCCTCCACTCTTTAAATAAAATAAATTGTTTTTTTTTTCTTTCACAACTATTTAACGTAGTTCAAATTTTGGATATTGATTCTTCCTGATAAAGTGAATCCCTGAATAGTTTTAAGGGTTTAATGGCTAAGTATAGAGCGATGAACGGGGGATAACCCACAATTAATCAGGACTTCGCCTAATCATAATGAACGCCCAATCAAAATTTGAATCAAATCAGATAATTCTGCATAAAAAGCCATTTATTAATTTAAGGCGGGGGGGGGTATCATCCGTTCCCCCAGTGTTTACTTAGCCATTAAACCTTTAAAGTTATTTCGGGATTCACTTTATGAGAAAGAACATATATCCAAAATATGAAATATATCGGATAAGTGAGCATAAAAAACAATTTATCTAATTTAAGGGGGGGGGGATAATCACCCTCCCCAATTTTTAATTGGCAAAATAACCCCATATGTAATCAGCGATACGCCTTATCATAATGGTTCTATAATCCAAAATTTGAAGCAAATCTGATAATTCTGCGTAAAAAGTAATTTAATTTAAGGTGAGTTATATTCTATTCCCCTTCTATACTTAGATATTAAATCCTTAAAACTATTCAGAGGTCTACCTTATCAGAAAGAACCTATATTTAAAATTTGAAATACATGCGATAATTCTGCATAAAAACCTATTTTTCTAGTTTAAGGGGGATATAATTGCTCGCCCCCCTTTATAATAAGCAGTAGAACCCCATAACTAATCAGAGATACGTCTTATCATAATGAACCTATGTCCAAAATTCTAAGCAAATCGGATAATTATGCGTAAAAAGTTATTAATTTAATTTTAGAAAGGTTATCCCCCGTTCCCTCTCTATTCTTAACCATTAGAACTCCTAAATCTCTTCAGGCATTATATACTATATATAAGCCTTATCGAAAAGAACCTATACGCAAATTTGACACACGTTGGACAATTCTGCATAAAAACCCATTCATCTAATTGAGGACGGAGGGGGGGGGGGTAATCGTACCTTCCCAAAACTAATCAGGCAAGCGTCTTTTCAGGATGAACGTATCTCCAAAAATTTAACCAAAACAGTTAATTCAGCATGAAAAACCCATTTTCCTAAACTATGAGCCCTCCACCCCGATCCCCCTTTCATACTTAAGTAATGAATCCCCAAAATCAATAATAAATCCCCAAAATCAATTCTTTCTCACTTTTTTTTCCTTGTCACTTTTTTTCCTTGTCACTTTTTTCCGCGTCACTTTTTTTCCGTGTCACTTTTTTTCCGCTTTTGTAGTTTATGTCACTTTTTTCCGATAACTTTTTTTCCGGTCACTTTTTTTCCTAGATTCATGTTGAACAGCCAACAAACAATCCCTCAAGTTGTCAATAAAGATCATTAGGCCGAGGGGGAAGGTAGACACGGCATTTTACATTGAAAACACTTTGGAGGAGAAAAACAGGTGTGGGAGAAAAATACGTGCTATACACTTGTGGAATCCTTTTTGCCATATGGAATATTACGTGAAATTCACTCTTCGAACATTTTTTGAAGTACGGAATTTTACGTTCCAAACACTTAGAGGGTTAACTATATTTCGAAACAATTTGAAATATTTTCAAACCTGTTGCAAGAATTCTGTCTCACCTGTCACATTAAAATTCCATTGAAAATAAATTTTTAATGAATGAATTTTTAATATTTAATATTTATTCAGACTTACAATAATTAGATTTTCAGAAAGTTTCATGCATTTTTGAGAAAAAATGAATTTGGTATAATAACTTAAGCATCTTTTTTGCAACGTGTGTAACAGAGAGACATTCTAAAATATATTTGCATTAAAAGTCAGGTTTTTTAAATTATTTTGAAAATACAGTGCCTCAAAAGGCCAAAAGGGCTTCAAAATTCACAAATAATAATATATGCATATAAAATGGAAATGTGGTTGTTTTAAATATGGCATCTAGCCGATTGAAAATACTTTATTTTGCATACTAGAAAGTTTTTCAGTTTTTTAAAACTTTGAACCTAGATAAAATTAAAAAATATATTTTTTACAGTCGTGTTATACTATTGTGTCTTTTTATTGTGTCATATTGTGTTATTTTGTCATATTTGTACCTGCGATTCGATTTATTACTTGGATAATAAATTTTTTTTTAATTTCAACCCTCATGTCCACTTTTTCATGGAAATGCCTATAATTTTTCCTGTCATACACATTATAAACAACATGTCATTTTCTAATTTCATGTTTACATTAATACATTTTTTTTCTATTTATGGAGAATAATTCTAGCTTCACATTATTAGGATAATAGACAAAATCAAGTGTTATTTTTACATTATTTAATATAACTATTAAAACATCATCAGTATATCTGTAGCTCAATATGTCACTATTTATATTATTGTTAAAATGTCAAATGCAAACAATTTTTCGCATGACTAGTACGCCATCAGCAAACAAATAAGTAGATTGAATCATGTTTTCTGTAATAAAATTGAACATTCTCATTATACTTTGCTTTATCTAAAACAATCAATTGCTAGTAAAAGGAAACTTAATTATATTTGCGTGTATTAACAGGCATTTGGAAACCTTTGTAATTATTGTGAATTTCAAAATATCATCTTTCATTATAATATATTTGTTCTCGCAAATAAATAAGTGTCTGTCCTATTAAGTAAATTGAATTTGAAAAACTGGAGACTAATGATTAATGACATTTTAACTACATTTAAATTTTGAAATTGATTTGAACTTTTATTTAATTTAAATTCATTTTATTTGATTTACATTAAAATGAAAATAAATACGGTACTTTTAAATTACATTTGTGTGTACTTAAAAATCTTTCTAGTTATAAGCATCTCTGACAAGCATGAATGTTAAAACTGAGTAAAGTATGGAAAAAATCAAAAAAGAACATCATGAAATTTTTTAAAAGATAACCAATAAGACAAAAATATTCTTTCTCTTTATCAGGTTTTTAATAAATACTACTTTCATGTTTGAAGTCACGTTTGAGTGCAAAGAAAAAATGTTTATTTAATCAAAAGTATCTTGAAAAAATTGTGCGTTCTCTTTTGCATTTTTCAAAATTTGAAAACAATCACGCAGAAAAAAAAATGGTAAAACAACTTAAATTTTGAATGCATATAAGAATCAGACGCTGAATACATTCGATATACAGTGGGTAATCAGTTAACGAACTGTTTGGTGCACGAATAAAACAGTTAACGAACACATGTTCGGTTAACCCTGTTGTCACCAAATTATTAAAAAAGTAGATATTTTTTTAACATTAAATACTTCTAAAATACCACTATAAATCATGTGCAAAAAATATTATTTGAAATGTTTTTTTATTTGTTTGTTTGTTTTTTGTTTGAGCGTCATATGAGGCCCAAAAAACATCCACATTTTTTATATAATGTGATATGTTTAAAATTAACTATAAAGCATGCACATATTAAAGGAAGGTTAAAGATTAATAAAACATTTTTTTAAAGAACACAGAAAAAAACAGCAATTTAAAAAATAAAGCATGTTAAAAAATTAGTTCATTACTTTCTTAAAACAATAAAGCAACAACAACTGTATTTAATGCTAGAAATTATCTAGTACTGACATCTAAGTATGATTAATGCAACTATTTAGAAGCCTCCTGTGTATTCCTGATAGATAGGATCCACTAAATGATTTAGCGGTATTGATAAATAAATAAAAAAAAAAATAATAAAATCCGACCCCTTTTTTTCTGTCAAATATTGCAATTAGAAGTACGGGCCTCCTATGACGCTCTCGGTGACGGACTTGTTAACGAACACCTCACAAAATACAGCCAAAAAAGAAGCAATGATGTGTTTCAGAATAGCCGAGCTGTATTTAATTGCATATTGATTACGATTGACATTGATAATACTGCATATTGATAAATGATTAAAAAACATTTTAAAAGTTCAATACGTGTGGCCTAATTAATTCATGAGCCACCGGTGGTTCAGACTCTACATTTTAGGACTTTCACATTAGAGTGAACGGATCATAAACATTAATTTTTATTTTTGTGTCCCTTTGTAAAAATGTTTTTTCATTGCAATGTAATTATATTAATTGGAACTTAGTTCACAAATTATTATCATACTGTAGACTCCGCTTGAGGTTTATCAGGCTATACAGTACACACGATCTTTTACAGAACGGAGGCGCTTTTGAAAGGTTAATTTTATTTCCTTTACATACATAAAATAAAAATTGATATGGATTATTTATTTATTTATTTATTTAATATTCACATTCATTTTGAATTAATATATCTTTTCGCGTTTTAAATAAATGGAAAACCACTGAAACACAGTTATGAAATTTGATTTATTTGGATAAATTTGTCATTTTCTCAAATACTGAAAATGAATTTCAGAATAAAGAAAACTCAAGAAAAATTCTAAATAAAAACGAAAAATCATGCGTACGACAGAGATTATGAAAGACTTTCGAACACATTCAGAGTACTACAACAAAACTTCAAAATTTACAAGGGTGGAAGATGACATCTTAATGAATAATTTGGAAAAAGCATAATGCATTTGAAAACACGATTTCTACTATTACCACCAATAGTCGAGAAACTATGCATTTTTTTTTTTTTTTGGTGCAGCTCTGTCTATGATCTATTGATATGTACAGGGGTTGGACAAACATATGGAAACACCTTAAAAGAAAGACGTTTCCTTGCCTAGTATTGTGTACGGCACCCGTTGTTATTCAAAACAGCTTGCAGTCTTCTCTGAATGGATAAATACAGTTTTTTGTATGTTTGCCAAGGGAATATTGCTCCATTATTCCTGCAAAACGGTGGCAAGTTCAGATAACAATGTTGGCGGTGGATAGCGAGAACGCACTTTTCGCTCCAATGTAGACCACAAAGGTTCGATAATGTTCAAGTCTGATGACTTTGGTGGCCTGGGGAGATGTGAAAATTCATCCTCGTGCTCAGAAAACCAGTCCTGGACAATGTGAACTGTGTAAACGGGGACGTTGTCGTCTTTGAAGATACCATCATCATTGGTGAACAAAGCTTGTACCATTGGATGGATTTGATCGCCCAAAATGTTTACATAAGTCTGAGCAGTAATACGCCCTTACAGAGTTATTATCATGGGGCCAGAAGAGAACCACGATATGGCTGCCCAAACCATCACCGAACCCCGCCATGTTTCACTCTTGGCAACAAGCAGTCTGTATTATAGGCTTGAGATGGCGTTTTCCAGACGTAAACTCGACCAGAAGTGGGGAACAATATGAAAAAAGACTCATCAGACCATATTACGCTATTCCATTGCTTTATAGTCCAGGCTTTATGACTTAAACACCACTCTTTCCTGTTACAGGCATTAGCATTACTGATGGATGACTTTTCAATTGCAACACGGCCAGCAATTCCCTATTTATGAAGCTCCCTTCTAATTGTTTTGGTACTCACAGGATTTGGTAACACGACATTCATTTCAGCAGTAACTTTTGCAGCTGTGGACTGCTTATTTTTCGCGATAATCCTCCTTAATGATCGTCTGTCACGATCACTCAGGACACACTTTCGTCCGCGCTGTGATTTAGCGGATGATGTTTTTTCCACATTTTAAATATGTGGAATAAATCTTCGACACAGTACCTCTTGAAACACTAAAAACCTCGGCTACCTTGCTTAAAGAAGCACCCACCATACGCGCGCCAACAATTTTTCTACGTTCGAAGTCTGTTAACTCTGACATAATGCAATGATAATCTCACATAACAGTGCTACAACAACGATTGAACGATGCAGCGATTTTACGAAGTTGTATAGGTGGCGTCAGTAGGCGAAAACTCCAGTGCCATCAACATAGTTCATTATAATCAATCTTTCTTTTCAAACATGCATTTCAAAAGGTGTTTCCATATTTTTGTCCAACCCCTGTATGTTTACAGCATTGTATGCTGAAAGTTAGCTCCTTTAAACGTAAAACACAATTGAAAATTTGAATCCTGCAATTTCCGACAACAAACAAATATTGTTGAAAACTTTTGTGCAGTCCTGTACATGATATGCAGAACTTATACACATCAAAAAAACTTTTAAAAATAATTAAATTTACAAATCAGAACAGAAAACGCGCTTCCAGCCTATATTGTTCATAGGCTTCAACAGTTCAATTATTGCTCACTTTCTCGTGCAGCCAAACTCTTTTGGGTATCTCTGTAAATGAGCGGTAAATTCTATGCTCAGCATCCTCTATATTAAGAACCTTGTAGTACACTTCAGTGATACATATCAATTTTGGTTGTTTTAAAATAGTGTAATGTAATTAAACAAGCCGCAAACAAATTTTTCCCGTAGACCGTAATGTAAAGGATTCTTTTGAGTTTCCCATTAAATGAACCGTAAATGCTAAACAATTATTTTTGAATGCTAAGTATGTCATAGTGATAACCCAATAACATATATTCATTTTATGGAAATCAGAGAATATTTACTCGTGTTAGAGCACGAATAGGCGGCAGACTGAGAGACAAGCCGAAATCATAAACATTTTTCAACGTATTGGAAAGTATTAAAGTAATGTTTAGAAATTTACTATGAAATAGTAAACATGAGAACATGTTTCTATTTAAAAATTTCGTAAGGAGTGATTATTCCATTCGCAGTGGATTAACAGATTTATATTTTTATTTAACCTTGCCTTGTCTCTAACCAATTGAGCGGACTTTCTGAATTCCCATTTTTGATTTTTTGGTAAACAAAACAAAGCCTGGCAATAAATATATTAAAATTCATTTTATGGGGTTTTGTTAGTCTAACGCCGGGCTGTCCAACCTGGCGCACGTGAAACACCAAAAAAATTTTACAAGACTTTTTCCTTATTAAATTTCCGAGTATCTCTGCTTCAATAAGGTCTTGATTTCTGTAAGAATTTTCTGGTACCTCACGGGCGCCAGGTTGGTTTGGTCTAACGACACCCTATTCATCTCTGTCCAATGTCTACTAGTCCGTCACGGATTCCGTACACAAAAACTGTATAAGTCAGAGACTTCAAATTTTATGTATATGCCGCTGAAAACCTCGTGCTATACGACAAATCTTAAAATTTTGAAAGAGGTTTATTATTCGAATTAAACTAATTTTTGCAATGCCATCCGTTCATTTTCGCGATTTAAATTTTAGAAGATAACCTTAATTTCAACGTTTATCATGTAGACATTTGGCTCTGAGGTTAAGTGTTCGCTAATAAAACGTCGATTTCCGGTTCTGTAAGTTGAAATAGTGTTATTTCGATGGTATTAATTAAAAGAAATTTCGTAATTTCTGCCAATTTAAGAATTTATTATGTTGTGATAAATATTTATTGTCATTTATAATATTTCTCTTAATTCAATTTTCTTTATATTAAAAAAAAAAAAAAAAAAACATTGCGATTTATTACTGATTCGGCATTTCAAATTTCGTCTAAACACTTCTTTCGTTTCTAAAAATTAAATATTTTATTTACATCTCCGCTAAATTTATTTGATTTGGGATTTTCAAAATAATTAGAATTTTGGATTTTATTTAAATAATTTTATTTGAACATTTTAAATTTGATTAAAATAAATAACTTCGTTTTATAATTTTTTAATTAAATTTATTGGTGCTACCATATACGTAATAATTTAATAATTATAAATTAGCAATATGGATTAATTAATTAATTGATAAATTATTTTGAATGAAATATTGAACGAAACCCTCTGTGAGATCTGCGTTCACATTTAACAACTTGTTTTGAATTAATATGGTTCTTATATTTTTAATAAATAGAAATCTCTAAGCAGACTTATGAAATGTTATAAATTTGCAAAAATTTGTCAAATATTTAAATACTAAAAGTAAATTTCGATGCAAAAAATGTTCTAGAAAAATTCGAGAACAGATGTTACCAGAATTTATAATTTAAAAGATTAATATTAAGATCTTATTGCTATTTGTAAACTATTTAAGAAATTATTATTCCATTGGCATTAAATTAACAGAGGAGCATTATTATTAAACCGGTGGTATAACATTCTGAATTCTCATTTTTAGTTTTATGTAGAGAAAAATCAAGTCTTTCCAATAAATAAGTAAATATAATTACTTGCTTGATCAAAATGACAAAGCATTTTAAACTTTCGATATGACTAATTGCATTTTAAAATATCATCTGTCATAAGAGTAATTTTCCCTTCGGAAATGAACAAAACAGAATTCTGAAGCTTTTGTATTAAAATGTCATTTAAAGGAAAGAAGCTAATAATGAATTTCGACTAATTTCGACTAATATCTTAGTTATTAAACAGATTTCAATTTCAGTTTTATTTAGAATTAATGTGGTTTGTAATGGTTGAGTTTAAATTAAAGAAGTGCATTATTATCTGATTAAATGTGAATTTAATTCTGAATTTTTATTAACTTTTCATTTAAACTATTTTAAAAATTTTTATTAGCGTGATTCTTTTTTCTGAAAAATATTTTTATTCTACGTTTAATTTATGCTTGTTAAATTTTGAGTCATTCTGTTCATAAATTTTAAAATTCGAAGTAGCAATAATGCACTGCAAAAAATTTAAATTTAAGATACTTTACCGTGAATTATCAAGTACATTTACGGAATATGTCACTTTTTTCACTTAAACGGTCAACTTCCGTAATTTTTTGTGTTTTATGAGCGAAAACCGTTAATGTAATGGCAAAGTCCGTGGATATAGGAATAAAGTTCGTTCCTTTACGGAAATTGTCTGAAATCTTTGCTGCAGTTTTTTTTCCAGTGTAATGTATTTTTCATACAGTGTATCATCTTAACTGAAAGATTGAGAAAACATTAAAATCAATGTTTCATCATCAAGATTTTATGTTTTTACATGGACTGTCTTCCATCTTTTGTTTAAAAAAATGGCTTCGAAACCTCAGCTTGTTAAATACAGTCAATCATTCTTTTCTTAGTGTTTAAAGACAAAACAGCGGTTGAAATTAATCGCCAGATTATTGAAGTTTACGGACACAACATTATGACCGGTGGAATAGTACGGAGATGGGTTAGAGCTTTTAAATATGGCCGCACGAATGTTAAGTGAAGAATGAAGTGGACAAGTTTCAGTCATTACTGAAGATTTAGTGCAAAAAGTTGGCAAATATGTGAAACAGAACAGACGCTTTAAGATTTCGTCCTACTCTGGCGAATTTCCTCGGGTATTCACACGTTGCGGAGCCATTTTAAATATTTAATAATAATAATTAAAAAAAACATATTGCCCAGTTATACTGATTGCATTGAGCTCACAGGTTATTCACACTAAATTTAAAGTCTGTTTCTTTTCAAGGCATAATGCCCTCCCCCCCCCCCCCCCGAAAAATAAATTAAGAGGGAGATTTGCTCCCCTATTTCAATCCTTTATATTTAATGTCTGAACCACATAAACTGATCAGGGATACGCTTTATAATAATGAACCTACATTCGAAATTCGACGCAAACCAGATAATTCTGCATAAACAAGGGCTATCCTCCGTTCTCGCCTTTATACTTAAATATTACACTCCCAAAGCTATTCAGGGTTCGTCTTATCAGAAAAAATCTACAAACAAAATTTAAAGCAAATCGAATAATTCTGCATAAAAACATTTACTAATTAAGGAGGGGTATCCCACCTTTATACTTAACAAGAGAACCCCAAAATTAGAGAAGCATCTTATCATTATTGACTTATATCCAAAAATCGAAGCTAATCGGTAAATTCTGCGTAAAAAACCCATTTATCTAAATTAAGGCGGGGGGGGGGGTTATCATCTATTCCCCTTCTCCCTTTATACTTAACCAATATGAATACTCAAAACTAAGCACCTCACCAAACTGATCCTATATCTAAAATTTGAATGAAATCTGATAATTCAGCATAAAAAAACAATTTATCTAAATTAAAAGAGGGAAGGGGATTAGCCCCAACCCTCCTTATACTTGCCTAATGAACTCCCAAAACTAATCAGGGAAGCACCTGATCACAATAAACCTATATCCAAAATTTGAAGCAAATTAGATATTTTTATGATGAGTTATCACGTTACATACATACATACGTACATACAGAACGGATGGGCACATTTAATTTCAGGCTTTAATAGCCTGTGAGCTAAAAACGAGCGTTAACATGGTCGAACATTTCCAAATGGCGTCTGTGGGTTATCAACCTATATAGGAATACAGCGCTGAATGCTGACTGCAGCGGCGCCACGCCGAAATTCACAACGGTACTTACTTTTAAATTTTACCTTCAAAACTTATATATAATTTATGAGGGATAAAACAATTGTTGCTAACATGACCAGCTTTGATTAGCACAATATAAAATTACTATATCTTAAATATTTATTATTTTTATCATTTTTTTATGCGGCAATAATCTTGTTAGAAAATTGAAACTAAATTTAATTTTCCCACCTTTATGCAGTTCAAAAAGGAATATTTTTAGCATTTCTCTGAATTCAACAAAATATTATTTTAAACATACAGAATGCCATAAGAATTCCAAATAAACTTTACTGAAAAGGATGGCGTTTAATTACCTACTTTTGGGATTCATTTCGTTTACTTCCTTTCAAAGAGTTGATAGCTTAGGAAAAAATAGTCGTTGGGGGCCACCGTAATACTTACCCATCATGGATATGTATATGAAAATAAAACATGTGAAAACTATTTATACAATGCATTGCAATTCATAAACAAAATTTAAAAATATTGTTAATATACATAGTAATGCTATATTAAAGAACTGCTGATGTACCAATTTCGACAAATTATATAAAACGCCAAACTACTCAAGTAGTACCTAACTGCGTAAAAGAAACATCCTTATAACTCCAAAAATAATAATTCTATTAGCTAACAATTAATTGCGTCGGATTAAGCGTCTCATTTACAATTAAAAAATACCTCTGAATTGAAATTTGAATGAAATACAGGGTCATAAAAAATTGAAGAATGTGGAAAACACGATTACAAATATCTCAGCAACTAATAATCCGATTGACTTCGTTCTATATGCAAAATGTGTGTTATTTTATTGCCTTTTACGTCCATTCCTTAGAACAAAAAAATTTGAAAATTTTTATATACCTTTCATCAGAACGAATTTTTCGAGAGTCCGAAAAAAGTAGTTCCGGATAATCGAGGTTGCTGATATTAAATAGGCTTCGTCCCATTCTTACATACTAACTGCATACAAAATTTCAAGTCTCTATCTCAATTTGTTTGGGAGATAGAGCGTTTACAGACAGACAGACAGACAGACGGACGGCAAATTTTTTTTTCTAAAAATATGTTTTTCAGAATCTCCACTATCTAAAACGTGTAAATCCGTCAAAAAAAAATTTCGATTTTCAAAACGATTGCAAGATTTACCCTATACTACGTATGATGGGTAAGTAATATTTAATCTTGTACCATCCTAGCCATCAGATAACAATGAGATGTGTGAGGAGTTGTATCGGCCAGGTAGCTAAGGAGCATAGCATTGGAGGATAATTTCAGTGACCCTGATCCCAGACATACGCACTTTTTTAATCTGTTGGTTTTAAGGATCTTAAAGATGTTGAAACAATTAAATTAAAAACTTCAAACGTTTACTGTATTTTTCTAAAAGACTGAATCCGGGCCCATTATATTAAAGTGGGAAAATGCTATTAATTTGAAAAAAAAACTGCTGGTAAAAGGAAAAAAAATGTTAAAAAACGCATAAAAAATATAATACAAAAAATACAAAATTAGTCTTAAAGATGCATAATTATATATACAGAGTTACCATTCTGCCAAACTTTGCAGCTTAGCGTGCAACGGTCTCTTAGAATGCAGCACATTAACTTCTTTTCTTATTATTATAAGATATACAAAAAATTAGTGAAGGGGTATATTTAAATAGGAGTAATTTTTCGTTAGTTTGCTCTTATAAATTGCGAACATATATATGTATATATATAATTTTTTTTCAAGCAATAATTTAGCAAAAACAAGACACATAGGGAAATCTAATTAGATTTGATCCTAAGAATAAAATTTCATTTCTCCTCTAACAAAGCAACTTAAAAAAATACAAATCCCACGGAAACCTTAGCCATATTGTTTAACCTTAAATCTCAAAGAAAATTCCCAACAGAGCAACACAGCATATAAAGTATCAAACACCCCTTTAGGTAGTTCTCTATGCCAAATATGTATTCCGGTGAGAGATATAAATAACTTCCAATATCAGAACCTTGCATTTTGCTTTCACGTTTCACATAGCATTTGCAAATAAAATCATCGACAACGAATTTTCCGATAAACGACAGAAGACGTCCGGAATATACGTCAGCTTTATTCTGATTATTGTTACTTTAACGAGAAATGGTATGGAAATTCAATTATGCCAGATATATTTGGTATCAGATGTATGTTCATATAACATTTTGATGCAAGATGAGAAAAGTTATAATTAGAAATCAGCATTATTAACAGAATGTATAAGTATGTTAAGCTTTGATTTTTATAATTAATTGCGTGTTTGTTATGTTGATTTATGCATTTATTGTAACATTAGAGGAAAAAATAATAGTTATTTTTAAATGAAAACTTCATATTAAAACAAACACCACTAAAATCAATTACAGAAGAAGTTATTCATTATTCATAATTTGAAATAATCACTAATATTGTTTTGTTAAAGTTGATACTATGAGTAATATTTGAGATTATTAAACATATTTTGATTATTTTGAATGCAGTGTGTTGATTCTTCAATATCATTTTTTAAAATATTTTGATTTCTAATCTTTTTTTTTTCCTTTTTAAAAATAAGTACTTCCTATTAAGTGACATTTACCAGAAAATATATTTTGCTTCTTAAATTAAGGTTACCAGAGGCAAATATTTTTTTTTCTAACTGGCACCATTTACTCAATATAGAAATTGTTAACATACACTTTGACAACATTTTCAAGAGAAATGTACTTCAAAATTTATTTTAAAGATATTGGTACGAACAGAATATAAAACTGGCCACCTGTGCAGCCCTGTTAAACATAGATGCCCTTTCTTCAGAGGTTACGTACTAAAAAATGCAAAGTCATTAGTATACAGTCTAATAGCTTTCTAAAAGTATCAGACTGTATAAAGCTTTAAATAAATTATACATAGATAAGTAACTGAGATGCAGGTATTTAATTTAATTTGGTGTTAATGAAATTGAAATTCTTAATTAGAAATTGCCATAGAAATTATAAAAAAAATGCATTAAATAAACAATAGATGTTTGTACCGACAGACATTTATTGAAAATAATTCATTAATCTTGTTTGTTTAAAAATCTTTACATTGCATGTATTTTTCCTACTTAGTTATTAAAGTCACTGATGATCATTAGTTTTTCACTATTACGAACAGTTCTCATGAACATTTTTAATTGGAAAATACATATTAAGGCACCTATATAGCTTTTTATGTCGCATACTTTCTCTGGCTCTGCTGCGTCGTTTTCACTGCTTTACGAAGTATTTTTGTTAAAACTCAAATCATCAACTACAGTTTAAATAAAAAATCTTATCTCAACATTGGCGTCTTCAGTACATAAGAGTCTATCGATTTCAAAATATTCTTGCATTTCATCTCTGTCGCTGCTTTTCACAAGTACAAACAATACATTTTCATCATTAGTATCATCATTGAGGGTACTAGAAACTGTATTTCAACGCTGATTTTTTGAAACAATGCTGAATACAACTTTCTATTATGAAATTATGATAACCTTTCTTAATTGCTGAATAGTATGCATAACCTTTTTAAATCTGATGGCTTTTCATCGAAACATTTTTCAAGCTGATGGATGTTTCCACAAGCATTTTGACAAGAATATACTGTATAGACAGTATTTTCTAATGAACCTTGAATCTTCTAACTGTACATTGGTCTAATCTAAAGACAGTAAAATTGATGATATATTAGGTGAAAAAAATAAATTTCATAATGGCGAAATGTGAAGAAATAGCACAATCTTTCCATTTTTTTTCTGGGCATTGTTTTATGAAAAGCAATCAATCATTATGACATTATGTTTTGCGTCATACAATATTTCTATTATAACCAATGAACGGTGCAGCTTTTGGATTGATGCGGTTGAATTATTTGGGTTTTTTGGCTTTTCCAATCACAAGTAGTTGCGCAAATTCTCTTTTTATGTCACAAAAAAACAGTAAAGTGAGACGTTCCTTGGAATTTTTACTACTAGAGCCCCTTTCTCCTTTTAATCATAGAGTTTTATTTGGAAAAAATCAACAAAATGATCCAGCTCATCTGGATTGGACTGTCAGTTTATAACTCAATCTGAAGTTCGATGAAAATCTGCGTATTAGCTTTTAAGATAAAGCTGTTGCAAAATCTTAAAATAAATCTGCATAACCTTGTCATATATTGGGTGATGTACAACAAAAATTAATCAGGATCAATTTTTTATCAGGTACTAATGAAATCTGAAGTTTGATGAAAATTCATGTATTAGTTTTTGAGATACATTTACTGTGAAATCTTAAAAAATGCAGCACAGCAGCGACATCAGTAGGGCAATTTCACCAAAAGCTAAACAACACTAATCTTTATCAGGGACAAACTGAGTCTGAAGTTTTAGAAAATTTCGTTCATCAGTTCTTGAGGTAGAACTATTGGGATAATCATTAATAATGCACTATGGCAGCGCCACCTGTTAAGCGATTTACACCAAAACGTAATCAGTGCCATTTTATAATAAGTACTAACTAAATATAATGTAAATTGTAAATAATGCAGCATAGCAGTGCCACCTGTTGAGCAAAATACACGAAAACCTAATCAGATCTAGTATATATCAAGGTCTCGCAGAATCTAAAGTTTTGTGAAATTCCGTGCAGTTGTTCTTGAGACAGAGCACCTATAAAATTTTTGTGACATACAGACAGACTCACTGACTTACAGACGGACATTTTGTAAAAATATGTTTTTCGAGTTCCCTGACCTCTAAAACGCGTAAATCCGTCGAACACCGATTTCAAAAATTTTCACGAATCCAATACTTTCTTGGGTCTTTTACTTCCTTAGCAAGAACAAAGCATGACAGAGATATGCATTGTTACCGTCATTGCGAGATGGCTGCTTTGGCAGGTAGTCCAGTCATCTACAACTCTTTTGTTTCCAATTGGCCCATGTCATGCATTATATTGCTAACACACCTACAATTAATCTTACTATAATTATAAAAAACTGAATTTTGAATTTCGTAAATGTTTTGATTGCATCACAACTATCCTTTTCCCAGTGTATTGTTCCTCTTTTTCCTGAGTAGTTTTCAAAAGAAAAAGACGTTTTTCTTCCTTTTATCGTTTCTTTCTCACAAAATTATTTTTCATTAAGCACAAGTTTGCCTTTAAAGTCTTAAAAAATTACCAACAGTGTGTTACATTTTTATTATCATTTATTTCTCTATCTTATTTGTGAAACTTTTTACAGTGTCTATTAATAAGAAGTAAATTCATTCAAGTCCTTATTCAAAGCGACCAAGACCAACAGAATTGTCCTCTAAGTAGAGGTGTCTTTTAGTTGGATATTTCTCTTAGAGGAGGTACTATTATATATATTTACAACCAAAAATCTTTAAAATATTTTTGATTAAAAGAATATGGTGAAAGTATTTTTGTACTGTATTATATCGCTCACCCGCAAGAACCGTGATAGTCTAGTGACTATAGCACCGAACACAGGACTGAATAAGGATCGGGTTCGATGCTCGACATCACCAAAGAGCCACCGAGTGTATGCAGTGTACGCACTTGATAAATAAAGTGGTTCTGAAAGTCCTGTGGTCGGTCTTAGCAGTTACCATGAATATTGATCTCTGGAAAAACCTTCCCCCCCCCCCCTTCAGAGACATTTCGAAATTGAGGTGCTGGCGATGTTTGGTGCTGCCATCTATTGTCGGTTTTGCCGAAAATCTTCTGTAGGAGTCTGATTTACAACCCTGTAGGTGGAGTCCAGTGGAAGATCCAGCACTCCTTCTCGCTCTTCGGGCACACGTCAACGAGAACCCACAAGAAAAATGACACATCTCGTAAAAATTCATATTGCATTTTATTCCATGAATATGTCTGCCATAGGTGAGTCTTGCTACCCAAAAAGTTTCATAAGTATAGGTAAACAGAAAATTATTTTATTACGCTATTTGTCCAATCGTAACCACAGAAGAGGAGTCAATTGTGTGGGAAGATAAATTTATCCAATCTTCCAAACCTCATGGTATGCCTATTTTTAAGGATTTTAAGTTTTTAAGCATTGTTTTTATGCCTGCAAGCAGAGTTAAGTGTTATAGCTTCATGTTACAGTAAAATCATGCAAATTTTCTTTTGCTTCTCCCGCGAAATTTCCTTATGTCAAGATGCGTCACTTTTCTTGCGAGTGAGCGATATGTTTTTATAAACTGTTTATTTTTTATTTTCTTTAAAAATATGAAAAAATTGTTTTTTAACAATGTTCTGATTGTTTTGAAAAGTGTTTTATAATTTATACACGGCCTATTGATTTTCAATCCTTTTTTATGGGGGAAGGGGCTTAAAATATATTTATCATAATCAAGTAAATTATTTCTTAAATTAGAGCTGCTGCTGAACAGACGTGAAGTTTTTCTTTTATAAATGTGTACATCTGAAAGTGCGTTTCGACCAGCAGTCAAAATAATTTCTACAAATACAGGGTGACAAGAAATAACTTGGACGAAGTTTGAAACCAAAAATCTGTAACTACCACTAAAATTATAAAGTTATTGTCATAGGGAATTGATTCTAGAAAGCTAATAAACAGGTGTAAGGAAGTTAGTTCTGATAACCATTATGGTTAACAAACGATCTGCCATACTTGAATTACATAAGCAAGGGATGAAACAATGTGAAATTGTTCAACGATTGAAAGTGCCTAAGCAGACGGTTTCATACACAATCAAAAGGTTTAAAGAACTCGGACATGATGGTGACAGGCCAGGAAGAGGAAGAAAGCGCACGGTTAACACATCAAGAAACCATGCAGTTATCAAAAAGCGAGTTCACCGAAATCCTAAGATTTCAATGAGAAAGGTTGCTAGAGAGATGAAGATCAACAGAGAAATCGCACGTTTGATGGCAAGAGTAGAGCTTGGTCTTCACCCTTACAAAATGAAAGAGGCTCAAAAGCTAACAGCAGAGAACAAACGCATAAGACTTCAAAGGTGTAAAGAACTGTTAAAGCGGGCCGCAGGTGATCGATGGCAAACATTTAACTTCACAGATGAGAACTGTTTTCGATTGAACAAGCACACAATAGCCATAATGATAGAGTTTGGTCAGCAGAAGCACCTGGACCTTCTTGCATTGTTGAACGGCGTCAACGACTAAAATCTGTAATGGTTTGGGGTGGGATATGTGCTAGTGGGAAAACACCACTTGTTTTTGTTGATCAAGGGATAAAGATTAATCAACAAACATATCGCAAACTCATTTTGGAAGATGTTGTCTTACCTTGATCACAAAAGTTCTTTGGAAACAAAAGATGAACCTTCCAACAGGATTCCGCACCGGCACACAGAGCTAAAGGCACTCAAGATTGGTGCAAGACACATTTTCCTGACTTCATTGGAGCTCAAGAATGGCCACCGTATTCCCCAGATTTGAACCCAATGGATTATTCTGTTTGGTCCATCTTGGAGACAAGGGTGTGTGCTAAACCTGAAGAAATCCTTATGCAAGGAATGGGATAAAATATCAGAAAGTGAGTTGCGGCCCATAGCCGAAAATTTTGTGACACGTTTAAAGCTCTGTATTAAGGCCAAAGGTAGCCACTTTGAAAATTTGTAAATATATTAGACGAAATAATGTATTCATATTTATTTTGAAGTTTGGTCGTAATATTTTCATTAGCATTAAAGTTATAATGTATCATGTGTGTCCAAGTTATTTCTTGTCACCCTGTAGAACTTTTCATTTCGCATTTACATCTCACAGCATTTGCAAATGAACTTGACAGAGAAATTTCTGAGGCATCCGAAATGTACGTTACATTTATTCTGATTGCTGTTGTGTTGGCCAGAAATGTTATGGAAATTCGATTTTGTCAAATACATTTTGTACAAGGTGCATCCACCTGCAACAATTTGCTGCAGGACGAGAAAAGTTATAATTAGAATTCATCATATTTAACAGCAAATATGCTAAGCTTTAATTTTTACTGCGTTTTGAGTAATATCTGGAATAATGATTCGCTTGTTTATTGTGTTGATTTATGTTATTATCGCAGCATTAGAGTGAAAAATTATTCATTATTGATTAAAGGAAAAACATTACAGGAGACTTAATAAGAAATGAAACATTGTAAAAGTAAATTATAGGAACTGTTCATTGATTTTGTATATTAAATGAAGAAATAAATATCATCATTTATTGTCATTCATTGTTTAAGTAATATTCACGATGATAATAGATATTTTTATTAATTCTGAATGCGGAGAGTTAATTCTCAAATTGCACTTTTATATTGTTTGAATTTCTAATAGTTTTTTTTATAAATATTTTTAATAGTACATACTTACCATTAAGAACTTCAAAATATTTTTGAAGTAAAAAATATGGTGAAAGGAATTTCGAACTAACTGTATTATGCGTTTTATATTAGGTTGAGCAAAAAGTTCTAGGAAATTTTTAATCAAATAGTTACCAGAAATTGTATCGTATTTCGGAGTATTAGGGGTATATCTATAGGCTTTCAGGAATTTCGATCCAAACGTGGCTCCCAATTTTGCCTTCTTTCAATACTAGACGCTAGCGAGAGTCCTAATTACCATGCAGGCTACTCTCGTAACCAGAGTTTAAATAGCTCCCGGTAAGAAAAATAAAACCACGCGAGAAATGACGAAACAGGAACGTCACACGCGGGAAATGCAGATGCTATGTTTACTTTCTTACAGCTTATTTTCATAATAATTAATTTTTAAATTTTAATAGAATTTTTTTGTAATTTTTATTTTTATTTTATTTTTTAAACATCTGTCATTTATATTATTTTTTTTTTATTTTTTTTTTTATTTTCCATTTATTTATTTATTTATTTTGTTAAACATTTTTTTAACATGAAATTTAAATATTTTTAAATTTTTTTAACATCTTTTAAGAAATTTTACCGAAATAAACAACCCACACTTCTGTTTACTATTGCAACAACAGTTTACTAGCACAAAGCACACTGGGAAATTAAAATATCGCTGATGTCGAAAAACCCTGGAAACAAGAGTGCCTTGCACGATAGTTAGGACTCTCGCAGGGATCTATATCTTTCAATCAATGTAGATGAAAGATCGATCAAAGAACCTTCAATTTGAATCCTTTAATGAAGTTGAAGAAGCATGTCAAGAGTTTTTCGATTCCAAGAAGTCGTCATGGTACTTACAGCAAAACCGGAATCTGGCAAAATGATGGCAGAAAGACTCGGACTATGATGGTTTCTACTTTGAATAATAGTCCTCGTTGCTTTTGTTGTTAATTTTGTCGTTAACAAACACAAATTTCCCAGAACTATTTGCTCAACCTAGTAAATTTTTTAATTTACTTATTTTCTATTAAATTATAGTTGTGGAAAGATAAAGTTTCCTTTCACCCCAATCTGATTGTGACGGAAAATGTTTCCTAATCTGCACGAGACATGATTTTTATTTCTTATCCAATAATTTTTTGCTTACTTAAAACATTTCGCATATTCGGGTAAATATTTTCTTAAATTAGAACTGCAACGATATGAAATACTTAGGGGAAAGTCGGATAAAACCGGGATCCTAATACTTTTATTTTTATTTTTGGGCAGTATGTGAACAAAATAGTCCGAATTTGTATTAAAACAATAAATTGATTCCTTGCGAAGAAAAAAGTATTCATTTTGTCGCGAATAATAGCAATTGAAATCATAACAACATTTTTTTAGAAGTGAACAATGTCGCAACTAGAAAAAATAATTAAAAGCCCATTGTAACTTTACAATAACACTATTTATTAAAGAAAAAATTATATATTGCACTTAAAGAATGTGAATCTTTATCAAATCAACATAAAACAACAATGAGCAAGTTATGCTTTAAGAGCTGAAATTTTTAGGCACAAAAATCAGAAGTAAAAGTTCGATCTTGTTCATTTTCATTGATGCATGCTTCATATGTCCACCCTCTGCAATGAAGGCACTGTATCAACTCTTCTTATGTTTAGATTGTTTATGTAAGCCGTTGCAAAAGATGCATGCTTCACTTTCATCCTTTTTTTCGTTTGATGCCAAAATGTTTTTTTTTTCTTTCAACTCTTCTTTTTCACACCAGTTTTTCTACTTTTCTTCTCTGTCATCATGGAAAGTTTTTGGATTCAGGGTTAATCTCTTCTTAATTACTCTTAATTAATCTTCTTAATTACTCTTAATTGATCTTAATTTCTCTTCTTCTTCAGGGTTAATCTAACTTCTCTTGTTTTTCTATCCTTTCTTTTTTTTATTGTTTTCTAATTTGTAGGAGGGTTGAAATTAGGATAGCCTTTTTCCCTCGCCGCTTGACAGATTTCCTGATGGCCCTAGGATCCGTTTAAAGTGCAATAGGCTTTGTATCGTGTCGTGAGATTGCAAAAAGACGCTTGATATCTCTGCCCAAACCCTTGGAAGACGTAGAAAAATAGGAAACTTCCCGGTTACGTCTGACAATCTGCATCCCGGTTTTGTCCGACCATGTCATTCTGAAGAAATGTTATTCTAGCGTTGTTCAGTTAACTTGTAGATACCAATACAAAACGTTAAAATAACAACTAAATGATAGGCTATCATACGTTATACTCATGAACCTAGATAGAGGGATATTAACCCCATCTCTCTATCTAGGTTCATGGTTATACTTATCTAATCTAAATACTTAGGTATTTAGGATTACTAACGTAAAATTGCTGACGTCGAATATTTAACTTTTTCCCGTGAAATCTTTAAAAAATCCCCACTGCGAAATGAGTTCATTTACACGACTTCTGCTTACTGGGAGCTAGCTGTTACGTCGGAATTCTGGTTCAGTGGCAATATTCTATCACAAATTTAATTTAGGGGGATTGACATACTCTCAAAATTATCAAACGGGTATCTTCTTTTCTTGTTTTTAATTGGAAGAAACTATACACATACTATACAAATACTATACATTACTTACATGAAATTAAAGAGTCTACATTCTCATAACAATTTCTTTCGTCAACACTGTATCTCGCATATTTTCTCTCTCTTTGAAACATAAACAAAAAAAATATCGTAAGCCCAGGAGGGTTGCTATGCGTACAGCTAAGATCAGACTTTCATCGCCCTTTTGACGTTAAAGCATGATTCTCCACACACTCCCCATCTGGACTCATGAGAGTACATAATGAGAAATTAATAAAACTAAAGTTTTACAATAAACATTAATTTAAATCTTATCTCAAATAATAAAAGAGAAAAAAATTTCAACCTTCAGATGTTGACATATAAAGCATTAAACAATAAAATAAAAACACCATGATTAAAATAAATAAAAATGACACTTCAATAACATGTAGCTACATAAATGTATCTGGCCAGATATTTTACCTGAATAAAATAAACTAAATATATATACATAATATAAACAAATTAAATACTATTGTTAATACTTCAATAATCCTTTCAATTTGGAATAAAATATAATTATACACAAATGACACATTTTTTCTAAATGGATAAATTAACAATTGCAAAATACACACATAAAAAAACATATTTGAACTATGAATTTATAATAAAAAATAAATCACATTTATATATTCAAACAATAGTAGAAAAAAAGTAATAAATTTAAATTTCAAATATTGAAATTATTTAACATTCAACAATCTAGTTCCAATGGATACAAAAATTGTACCGGTTTTCTTAGCAGTCCTTTAGCAGTCTTTACCATGCAAGCTCGAATAAGCTGATCTCTGCCAAGAATCCCTTCCTTAACGACTCCTAAGTCCCACAACAGTTTAGATTTAGCACTACCGTCCACTGAGACAACATCTCCAATTATTAGATTTTTGTGTCTCGCAGGAGTTTTAAATTGATGGATCGATCTTAAATTCAGTAAGTATTGTTCTTTTTATTTAATCAACAACTGTTTCAACAAGTTAGTTTGGTATCTTTTTCTCCTTAATAATGTCTCTCGGGTTGAGATTTTATTCTCTAATTTGGCAAAATGTAGTGGAAAACTAATGTTTTCTCCTCCAAGTTGAAGAAAGAGAGCAGGTGTAAGTGGCTCTGGCTCGCCGAAATCACTTGTTGTATACATAAGGGGTCTCATGTTTATTATGGCTTCTATTTCTGTCAAAATTGTTGCCAATTCTTCAAATGTGATGAGAGCTCTTCCCAAAATTTTTCTTAGGGGTTCTTTTACACTTTTTACGTAGAATCCTCCCAACCATGGGGCACGCTCGATGATAAATTTTTCATATAGTGCCTTTGTTTGATATAAAGTCCTGAAGTTCCTGACCTTTAATGATTTTTTCAAATTGTTGTAGTTCTTTGTCGGTAGCTTTAAAGCTCAATGCATTATCAGAAAAAATTATTTTACAGTTTCCGTGTCTTGAAATAAATCGACGAAAACACATCATAAAGGACTTTGTAGTCATATCCCTGGCTGCTTCTAAATGTATGGCTCTTGTTGCGGCACAGGTGAACAGTGCAGTATATGATTTTGACGTCTCTTTATTATCTGTTTTGATGATTATTGGGCCGGCAAAATCCAATCCTATAACGGTAAACGCAGGGCATTCTGAGATCCTTTCCTTCGGAAGTTGCCCAGTTAGTTGGTCAGCTGTCTTTGCATTGTATCTATTAAAAATTAGACATTTTCTAAGATTTTTTCTGATAGACTGTCTTCTTTGTGGAATCCAAATTTTTTTCCGGATTTGTGCAAGCGTTAAAGAAACTCCACTATGCAGCAATTTTCTGAGTTCTTGCATAATTAGCAATTCTATTAATTTTTCATTCTTCGGCAATATGATTGGGTTGGTCTCATTTGAATCAAAGGAACCTTCATTAAGTCTGGTTTTTATTCGTAAAATTTTATTTTCATCCAAATATGGACACAGGGAATAAATTCGTGATGTTTTCTTAACAGAATTTTCTTTTTCTAATAACTCGATTTCTTCTTTATAATTCTTCATTTGTAATTCTTTGATTAATAATTCTTCAGCTTCTTTCAATTCTTCAGCAGATAATGTATCTTTACGTTTAATTGGATTTCTTAAATTGAAAATAAATCTTTTAAGTCTTGCCAATGTTCTAATTGTCTTCAAAAAAGAGCTAAAACGCTCAATCTCTATAAGTGGCTTCTGATGTTCTGATGAACAAACATTTTGGAAAATCACATTTCTTTTAGCTTCTAGTTGTTTCATATCTTCATCTACTTCTCTATTTTCTTTGGGCCATAATTTTGAATCTTTAACCAACCATGGAGGCCCTAATCACCACAGATCATCTTTCTCGAGGTCGGGAAGTGAGAGCCCTCTTGTAAGTCGATCAGCAGGATTTGAGCTACCGGGACAATGTCACCAGTTCTTCGGATCTGTTAAACTATGTATTTCTGATGTTCTGTTGCTTACGAATGACTTCCAAGTACTTGACGAACTTTTGATCCAGTGAAGCACGATATTCGAATCGCTCCAATAGTGTACTTTGTCTTCACTTATCTTGAGAACAGACATTACTCGCTTTCCAAGTCTAGCTCCAATCAGAGCACCCATCAGTTCTAGACGCGGCAAAGTTAACTTCTTTTTGGAAGCTAATCTGCTTTTTGATGTAACAAAACTTGTCTTTATACTATTATTGTTATTATATCTAAGATATATAACACTTCCATAGGCCTTAATACTTGCATCACTAAAGAAGTGAATTTCTACATTGTCGTAACTGTCTATTTCCTGAAAATAATATCTTGTAATTTTTATTTTACTAATATATTTTACTAAGATATGGAATCTGTGACATCAGTTATCCCATTTTTTCTCTAAATATTCTGGCAAATTCTGATCCCAATCGATACCATGTTCCTATAATGATTGAAAAATCATTTTAATTAAAATCGTAAATGATGATAATAACCCAACATGGTCAAAAATTTATCCAGCTGCTCGAATTATGGTTCTTTTAGTCTTATCTTGAAAATGAAAAAAATCTAACAAACTTTGATTATCTGATTTAAAAAAGTCCTTTCGGTAATGCCGGGAGGAAGAGGTAGCTTTCATATACTTATTTAAATATTATTTATTTTAAATTAAGTTTATATTATTCAAACATACGAAACTCAAATTAGTGAAACCCGATTTTATAAGATTGAATGCTAGTTTTTGTCATACGCATGTTTATACTTGTCAATACTGATTATTAATAGGAATTTTTAGAAATAAGTCATATTTTATTCAACCTGGTTTTATTTTTAGCGATTTAGAGAGTCGCCAAATTCCACGATATCAAAGTGTATGCCATTTTAAAGCAACATGATGGATAAAACAAACCAGTGAGCTTGGTCGAAATCTTAATTCATTTGGACATCTACTCTCATACCGAAATCGATTAATATATACGAGTGCTATCGCGGGCAAATTGATTTTTTAAAAAATGTCACCCACATTAGAAATTCAAACTGCTATATCTCAGGCGTTTTTTAAGATAAAGACAAAGCAAAAAATATTCCGGAATTTATTATTAAGATAAATACATTCGAAAGAATCTTTTTTCAATTTCTAATTTTTTATTGGTACATCGTTATACATTTAAAAGATTTTTGACAAACTTAAATAGCCGCCATTTTGAAACAAGATGATGGATAAAGTTGGCTAGTGAACTCGGTCAAGACATTGATATGTACTGTGTACACACGGAGTTATATTCAAATGAGTTTATACAGTGTCTCACATAAGTGATGGGACACTTGTGCTTTATAAAAGGAAACTAATCAAATAAATTAAAAAAGCATGTACATATTTTTTTGTGGGTGTGTTTCATACTTAAATTTAGTAAAGATTATTACATAGCATACATTTTGTAGAAATATTAAAATATTAATTTAATAAAAATACAAATGTTCAGAACGGAGCAAAAAATAGCTCACATAAGTGATGGGACACCATTATATATGCAACAAAAATCGTCTGAAATAAGCAATAAAAATATTTTTTGGGGTTTTATTTTTACTTAAAAATAATTGGCAATAATTTATAAAATCGTCTGTAGTATTTCTCTCCAGTTTGTTTTGGAATTTTTGTGTTTTTTAGCTCTGTGTAGCCATGAATGCTAAACGAAAAGAAACTTCGCCTGAAATTCGAAAGTTAGTTATTAATTTGCATATTGAACGTGGAAAATCTATTAGAAAAACTGCTGAAACAGTTAACTTGAGTCGTTCAACAGTTTTCAATATCATTAAACGATGTAAAAATAATCATATGATTCAGGATAAAAGAAGACCTGGCCGACCATCAAAGCTATCCAATGGAATAAAGCGAATTATCGTTCGAAATATTAAAAAAAAATCCAAGAAATAGTGCTTCAAAAGTTGCTGCTGATTTACAAGCATTATATCGAATAATTTTTAATCCCGAGACTATTAGAAGGGTAATTCGATCTGCTGGATATCACGGTAGAGTAGCCAGGAAAAAATTCTTCGTAAGTGAAAAGAATAGAAAACTAAGACTAGCTTTCGCAAAATCCAACATAAATAAGAATTCTGATTACTGGAATAAAGTTATATTTGCTGACTAGAGTAAATTTAATATATTTGGTTCTGAAGGTAGAATCTTGGTGTGGAGAAAACCCAGGGAAGAATTTCGCAAACAGAACTTGGTACCAACAGTAAAACATGGTGTAGGAGGAGTTATGGTATGGGGGTGTATGTCGTCCGCTGGAGTTGGTAATCTTGTTTTTATTGACAGTATAATGGATCAGTACAAGTATATTGATATTTTAAAGCAAAATTTGAAATCTTCAGCATGAAAATTGAACCTTCATAACGATTTTAAATTCTACCAGGACAATGACCCCAAGCACACTGCTCTGAACGTTAGACTCTGGATGCTATATAACTGTCCTGAAATAATAAAAACGCCACCACAATCTCCAGACTTAAATCCCATAGAGAATATTTGGCAAGAATTGGAATCAAGAATTCAACACATCATTTCTTCAAAACAACAACTAAAATTGGTGCTTCAAGAAGAATGGGTAAAATCACTCCAGAAATCACAAAAAAATTAGTCGAATCCATCCCAAAAAGATTAAATCATGTTTTAAAAGTAAAACGAAATCCAACAAAATATTAAAACCTTTTAAAAAGTAAAATTTTTGGATAAATGTTTGATGGAAAAGTAAGTGTCCCATCACTTATGTGAGCCATTTTTTGCTCCGTTCTGAACAATTGTATTTTTACTAAATTAATATTTTAATATTTTGACAAAATGTATGTTATGTAATAATTGTTACTAACTTTAAATATGAAACACACCCAAAAAATTTTTGCACATGTTTGTTTATTTATTTTATTGCAGTTTCTTTTTATAAAGCACAAATGTCCCATCACTTTTGTGAGACACTGTAAATATGCGTATTATCGCGTGACAAATTTGAGACCGTTTCAAAATGTCAACCACACTGGAAATTGAAAGTGCTACAACTCAGCCATTTTTCAAGACATAGATGAAACTAAAAATGCCCTAGAATCTTTGTATCAAGGTCAAATACACAAAAGAAAAATCTTTTTCAATTTCTCACATTTTTGTACCTAATTTTAAATTTTAATTCAAAAAAATTTAAATGGCCGCCATTTTGAAACAAGATGGCGGATGATGCATGCTAACAAAGATAGTCGAGACATTTGTATGTACTATGTCTATGTACATACTAAGTTTCATTCAAATCGGTTCATAAATACGTTAGTTACAGAATGACAAAAATCAGATCATTTCAAAATGCCAGCCATAAGAAAAATTCAAAGTGCTATAACTCAATCATTTTTTAAGATATAAAAAAAATAAAAAGCGTTCTTGAATCTTTGTTTTAAGTTCTAACACATAAAAGAAAAATATTTTTTAACTTTTAATTTCTTCGCATTTAATATTAAATTTTAAATTTTTAAAAAAATTTTAAATGACCGCCATTTTGAAACAAGATGGTGGATGATGCTCTCTAACGAACTCGGTCGACACATTTGTATGTACTATGTACATACCAAGTTTCTTTCAAATCGATTCATAAATACGATAGTTATCGCATGGTAAAAATCAGATATATATATATATACCGGGTGTCCCAAAAATGACTGATGGATTTTAAAATTCACTAACTTGCAAGCGGTGACAGCTATTAAAAAATTTTTTGCAGGAGGGCTATGTATAATGTCAGGAGTTTTTTTACCACAATTCTTGATTTTAGTTCGAATTTCAAACAACAGATGGCGCTGATGGCTGTTGGCGGCCAGTCGACGCCGAGACTTACTTCATTCAGCTTTGACGCAAAAGAAGGAGATTAAGGCTATGGAGTACGTCTCATTCTACAGTACAGTCTTGCTCTCAGTCCCCGATGCATATTTCAGATGTGTATATTGCTGGGACGATTACTGTTTCTAAACCAATAGGAGAGCGTCATTATCACGGTCAAGTAAACGCCCACACAGTTTGATTGACAGGAACTCGTGGACAATTGACGGTACTAATTATAACGATAATCTGTTGCGGATGAAAGTGAGCTGACTGGCTGAATGGTTAGAGCGTCGAGCTTGAAACCGGAGGATATGGGTCCGAGTCCATCGCGGGCCGAAAGTCCGTTGGTGATTTTTTTTTTTTTAATTATTGGAGGCTGTCTTTTATTAATAAATAAGACATTTTAAAAAATATATATTTCAAACCCTTTTAATATTCTAAATATCGTTCCAAAATTATTTATATATATATTAAACAAATGGGAAAAAAAGTATTCTGCGAAAATATCCGTATAAGCAAAATTCTTACTTTAATTTTTATTTATTTATTTATTTATTTATTTCAGGATCAGAGGAAGTATAATTTCTAATTGAAGTAAATAAAATTCAGTCATTTTGAAAAAAAAAAATTCTTTCGTACCTTTAATTTTTAATTACCGAGTACAAATTCAAACAATCCGAGTACAAATAAATAATAAACACACACGATCAATTGTCCACGAGTTCCTGTCAATCAAACTGTGTGGGCGTGTACTTAACCGTGATAATGACGGTCTCCTATTGGTTTAGAAACAGTAATCGTCCCAGCAATATACACATCTGAAATATGCGTCCCCGATTCTGGACTCATTCGATATGATTTCAATGGAATGCGTTGTTGCCATGGAAATAACAGATTGTTCGATAGTGGAATACAGCGTTCAGAAGTGGGCATAAATTTCGCAAGCAGTATTTGAGTTTGCAGAAGATTTTCGTTTAGGAAGTTTTATTTTCCCGGATTAAATTACTTTTTTATGGCACGATTTAAAGAATATTTTATGCATCATATTTTAAAACTAGATAAAGAGATTTTTTCAATTTGATGATTTTTGTTATATTCTTAAGAAATTTTAGATCTTTTAAGAAAATTCGTCAGTAGATTTTTATGAATGTTCAAAAAATAATCATGAAAACTGTTGATAGTACATTATTGTGTAAAATAACTACCAAAAAAATTATTATAAGTTGCCTTGTTTAGCCCTTTTCAATAGGATTAGTCTATCGTTGCATTTAAATAGAAAAAAATAAAATAAGTGTGAGTTAATCAAAATTTATTTTCCCGGATTAAATTACTTTTTATGGCATGATTTAAGGAATATTTTAGGCACCGTATTTTAAAACTACACTGATAAAAATTTTAAACCTTTGCTGCATCGTCACTCCTCCACTTTTATAGAAAGAGATTACTTCACTGTATAATGGAGCATTCTCATTGGTCAAAATAGAGATATTCTATAATAGCAGTGGAGTGACGATGCAGCAAAAGTTTCCAATTTTTAACAATGTAGGTGAAGATATCTTGCTACAATCTTGCTATTACACTATAAAAATCTGCTGCATTTTGTTGTATACACACACCGCTTGTATAGAAACGGTTACTTGATTGTATTATGAAGCATTGTTGTTGGTCGAAAAAGAGATATTATATACAAGCGGCGGAGTGCGTATGAAGCAAAATGCAGCAGATTTTTTTTAACTTTGTGGGGCCCGATTCTAAACTCATTCGATAAGATTTCAATGGAATGTGTTGTTGTCATGGAAATAACAAATTCTTCTATAGAAAAATATAATATTCAAAATTGAGCATGAAAATAACAATCTAAATCGATCTAAAATGTCTTAGAATATAACAAAAATTATCAAATTAAAGATATCTCTTTATCTAGTTTTAAAATATGATGCATAAAATATTCTTTAAATCGTGCCATAAAAAGTAATTTAATACGGGAAAATAAAACTTCCTAAACGAAAATCTTCAGCAAACTCGATTACTGCTTGCGAAATTTATGCCCACTTCTTAACGCTGTATTCCACTATCGAACAATCTGTTATTTCCATGGCAACAACGCATTCCATTGAAATCATATCGAATGAGTTCAGAATCGGCCCCCACAGAGTTAAAAATCTGCTGCATTTTGCTTCATACGCACTCCACCGCTTGTATATAATATCTCTTTTCCGACCAATAACAATGCTTCATAATACAATCAAGTAACCGTTTCTATACAAGCGGTGTGCGTATACAACAAAATGCAGCAGATTTTTATAGTGTAATAGCAAGATTGTAGCAAGATATCTTTACCTAAATCATAATAAAAAAATCATAATAAAAACCTCGAAAAATTTTTTAAATGCTGCACGAATTTCGTCTAAACTTCGTTGAAAAGAGATGGGCTAGAAAATTGAAGTTGGATTATTTTTATTAATGTGGAGAAATCTTACAAATCGTAAAAAGCATTAAAAATCTCATAAAAATATAAAACAAAATTCAAAAATTGTCTTTCAAAATTCGAATAAACTTTGAAGAAAAGAGATCATAATTTAATAAATTGGGCCAAAAATTGAACCTCTAAAAAGTTGAAGCGGGTCGCGGAAAAACGTAAATATCGCTTTAAAAATGGCAAAATTTTCAAAAATCACGGAACTCAAAATTTACTCTACTTGAATAAATGTTTTGAATCTAATTAATTTGATAATGTAAACAGCATTGAAATACGAAAAAACTGCTAAAAAATCGCAATAAAAATCTTTAATCGCACAGGAGAAAATTTATCATATTAGCGAAGAAATTAAAAACCGAATTCCTTTTCCGTATCTGAAAAAAATCGCCATGAACTCAAAAAAAAAAAAAAAAAAAAAAAAAAAAAGCATACTGCATTAAAAAATTGCTGTAGATCAAAATAAGAGAGAAAATCAATTACCGTAAAGGATAAAAGTTTAAAACCAAACTCTTATTAGTCTAGAAATTTATAATCGAATTCTTTTGAAAAATGTTAGAAAAAAAAGGACTGAGAAAGCCCAAAAATCGCTTTGAAAATTGTAATGAAAGTCGTAAAACATTAAAAAATCCCTAGAGTAAAAATTCACTGTTATAAAATAAAATATTGTAATCAAGAAATTAACCATATTAACCAAAAAGTTTGAAATCGAAATCGATTTCCGGATGTAAAAAAATCGCCACGGAACTTGAAGAATGGCTAAAAGTTACATTGAAAATTGCATTAAAAATAGTTAAATATTTGAAAGTCAATGCTTAAAAAATAATATTAAGGCAGGGCGGTGGGGGGGGGGGGAGGGGGGGAGGTTATGATCGAAATCATTCATAAATTACAAAATGTAGGCATGGAACGCCAAAATCATATTAAGAGATAAAACACTGCATTCGAAACATTACTACATTAAACAAAATGTTTGATATCAAAATTGGTTTCTGAATGGCAGAAAATCGCCAAGCAACTTAAAAAAAATGGCTAAAAATCGTATCGAAAACTATATTAAAAATCGCTGAATATTTAAAAGTCATGGCTGTAAAAATTTAATATTCAGTCGAAAATATTGTAATCGGAAATCGTTCATGAATAAGGAAAAGTCAACATGGAACACCTAAAATCCCCCAAACTAACTAAAAATTACATTGAATATCGCATTAGAAATTGGCAAAATTCATAAAAGCGTGGAGAACAAATTGTACTATTTATGCTAAAAGTTAGAAACCGAAATTCTTTTACCGATGTCAAACACTGTCACAGAACCTGAAAAATCACTATAAAACAGATTAAAAATCAGTAAAATTCAAAAATCCGGACCAAAATTTGCCATAGTAAGATAAACATTTATATTAAATTCCTGCAGACATAATTTACCATAATGGAACAAAACATTGAAATCTGAACTCTTCCATTAGTTAAAAAATATCGACACAAAACTTGCTAACTAAACATTTTATGAAAATACACAAAAAATCTGAATCATTAATGTGAAAATTTACTACATTAAGCTACAAATTATTTAAAAATTTATTTTCCAATTGTGAAAAAATCGCCGTGGACTCGAAAACATCTAAAAATTGTATTTAAAAATTCATTTCAAATCGTTTTAAATTTAAAATAGCGGGGGACAACATTTACATTAATAGAGTAAAATAGTGTAATCTGAATTATTTCTTAAATACGAATGAAAAAATCGGCGCAAAGCGTGAGAAATAATGAAAACATTGCATTAAAAAATCACTAAATTTCAAAATTCGTAAATGAAGTGTAAATGTTTGAAATTAATTTCCTTTTCGAAATTTCAAAAAATAGCTGTGAGATTCAAAAAACCAATACAAAACCTTTGAAAAATTCATTAAAATCGCTAAATGTAAATACATCCCGTGAATAAAAAAATGTTCTAGTCGTGTAAAACGTAGCAACCATTCTTTTCTACATGAATTACAAAAAAATCGTCGCAGAACACAAAATATATCAAAAATAACATTGAAAATTGATAAAATTTAAAAAAGGTAAATGGTGAAATTGACTATTTTAGGCTAAAAGTTTGAAACCAAAATAATTTTTTAATTGTTAAAACACCACTGTGGTGGGGATCGAAAAAAAATAGTACTAAATCGCATTAAAAAGTTCATTAAAAACGCATTGAAAAATAAACCAAATATCGCTAGTTATTTTTTAAATCGCAGTAATCAGAATTTCATCAAACGGATAAAACATTCTAATCGGAAATCTGAACTATTTGATTATCCGGTTGACAAAGAAACTATCTGGGTCAAACCATAAGATTAAACTACAATAATGGCGAATCGTAAATTCCATATTCACTTGACATTAAACATGTTACATATGTTTGTTACGTCATCAAGTGGTTTTTACTTCTTATTTTTATATGTATTTGTTTTAATGTTTTTCTAAATTATTTCTTCTTTTATTATTTAATATAAAAATTACATCTATTTGCATAATTTGGCTTGTTTCACGATTGAAATAATTTGGCGAAATTGGTCGACAGGATAAGTAAAAATAAGTACAGGACGTAGTAAAAGAAAATCCTTTATAGATAATAAAAAATTGACACGGAACACAAAAAATCTTGAAAAATCGCTTTGAAAATCTCTAAAATTATGTTAAATTAAAAGTTTGAAATCAATTTTTACTTCCGAATATCAAAAAATCACCATAAAACTCGAAAAATTTCTAAAAATTGCATTGAAAAGTGCATTAAAAATCACTAATATTAAAAAATCACAGGGGTCAAAATTTACTCTAATAGAGTAAAACGTTGTAATTGGAAATATCTCAAATGACAAAAATCCGACATCAAACGCAAAAAATCTCGAAAAATCGCATTAAAAATAGCTGAAATTCATAAATCTTAACAGCTAAAATTTCATACATCAGCCTGAAAGTTTTAAGCAAAATTCCTTTTACTAATGTCGAATAATAGCGGCAAAATTTACATTAAATAATTCACTAAAAATCTAAACATCGTTGCACGAAATCCAAATAAATGATATTGAAAAGAGAACAAATTTCACTAATTTAGGTTGAAAGAATGAAACCGCTTTCCTTTTCGCTAATGTGGAAAAATCGCCTCGAAACCCACTAAAATTCGCATATGAATTAAATTTAAAAAAACTGAAAATCGGCCTTCAAGGTGTAAAATTTCATACATAACTTCGTGCAGCGGTCTCTCCAGAGCATCGGCAGTACTTTAAAAATTTTAACATGCGTTATATACTACCTTAAAGTGTAAAACAGATCTCCTTATTACATTTCCTAATTTTGTACGCGCCCCTCCTTTCATGCACCCTGAAATGTGTCACACCATTCTTTGATTACATTTTTTATCATGCATTATAAACCATTTTAAAATTTAAAATAAAACACATTGTTATATTTCCAAATTTTAACAAAATCGCGTTCTATTAGCTCCAGTTTTCACCACCAGCTAGCGCACTCTATTCTTCAAAAACTTTATCAAAACGATACTCTGTTAAATAACCTATCAGTTGATATATTACTCGAGGGGGTAGGGGTCTTAAGCAAGAATTTAAGATATTTTATGAAATTGCTATTCGAAAATAGTGGTAACTAAATTTTTGACATTTTAGGTAAATTTCGCAAAAGTAAATACTACTTATTGCATTCTCAACAGCTCAAGATTTTGATAGAACAGCTATGAAAAAAATAGATGCTAAACGCAAAAAATCTTGAAAAAGCGTCAAAAATCACAATGAAAATCGCATTAAAAATCATTAAAATCTAAAAATCATAACAAACACAAAATTTAGAGTTAAAAATTTGAACGGTTTTCTTTTTATCAATCTCAAAAAAAAAAACGCAAAATGAGAAAAAACCCTAAAAGTCGCATTAAAAATTCGTTAAAAATTCAAAAATCACTTTACAAATTCCGAATAAACTTTGCTGAAGAGAAAAGAAAAAAAAATTGCTATATTGGGTTAAAAGAAACAAACCGTATTTCTTTCACTAATGGGATAAAACTGCAAAAAGAACGCTAAAAATCGCCTAAAAAATTATCAAAAAAAATCTAATCAAAAAATCGAAAATCGGGCTTCAAGGTGCAAAACTACATGTATAAAAGTACCTTCCCTCCACATTTTGTAACTCTACGTACAGCAGACTCTTCAGAACAGCGCTGACACACACACAAACTTGTCTCTTTATTATTATAGATTTAAAAAAATAGCGTTCTATTAGTTCCATTTTCCACCACCAGGTAGAGCACTCTATTCTTCAAAAACTTTATCGAAACCATACTCTGTTAAATAACCTATCAGGTGATATATATCTCGAGGAGGTAGCTGTCTTAAGCAAGAATTTAAGATAATTTATGAAATTGCTATTCGAAAATAGTGGTACCTAAATTTTTGACATTTTAGGTAGATTTGACAAAAAAATACTACTTATTGCATTCTCAACAGCTCAAGTTTTTGATAGAACAACTATGAAAAAAAATAGATGCTAAACGCAAAAATCTTTAAAAAACGTTAAAAATCGCATTGAAAATCGCATTAAAAACCGTTAAAATCTAAAAATCGTAACAAACACAAAATTTTGGGCATTAGGCTAAAAGTTTAAAACGATTTTCTTTTTATCAATCTCAAAAAATAGTCGCAAAATGAGAAAAAACACTAAAAATCGCATTAAAAATTTGTTAATAATTCAATAATCGCTATACAAATTCCGAATAAACTTTGTTGAAAAGAGAAAAAAAATGCTATTTTGGGTTAAAAGAATGAAACCGTATTCCTTTCACTAATGGGATAAAACCGCAAAAATAACGCTAAAAATCGCCTAAAAAATTATTTAAAAAAATCTAAACAAAAAATCGAAAATCGGGCTTCGAGGTGCAAAACTGCATGTAAAAAAGTACCTTCCCTCCAAATTTTGTAACTCTACGTGCAGCAGTCTCTTCAGAACAGCGCTCACAGACAAACATCCTTCTCTCTTTATTATTAGAGATTTATCATATTTTTCTGTATCTCACAATGATTAATTTTTATCTTTTAATGATTTTTTTAAATTTTTTTATTAAAAGCCATATTTGTCATGTCAACCAATAATACGTAAAATAACGTTGAACATGGAAAACATGACCAGCATTCCGGTTGTGGAAAAGAGTGAAAAATACAAATAATTCGTTAATTGAAAGTAATTGAAAATTTACTTATCTGAAGATTTTATTAAAGCGCCAACTGGATAAAAGGATCGTAAAAATCAAATAATTAAAAATTAAAAAAAAAAATCCTAAAAATTTACTATAAGTAAATAAGTTGTTATGAAAAATAGACTAAAACTATTTATTAGCTGAAAAAAATAATATTTTTGTCGACGGTAAGTAGAATATGTTAATAAGCTAATTTTCTCACATATATTTTCTGTCTAAATTATTAAATGAATAGAAAATGATTTTAAGTTATATTACAGCTTTACAAGATTACAATAATTAGTTGATGGTACAGGATTATAATATTTTAGTACATCATATACAATATTAATGTAATCCTAAATGCAATTAAACAATTATAACGAATTTTTACTACTTCGAAGTTTATTTTATTGATCCATTTCATTTTATTTGTAAAAATGAAACTCATTCTAATAAAAAATAGACTTAAGATCTTCTCACTGTTTCATTGGATTACAAAACTTGATAACGAATTGCAAGGCTTCAGAAATTGCAATATACTGTAAAAACATCTGTAAAGTTAGTAAACTTTTTCTAAGAAACTGGGATTCCTAAATCTTTTTATATAACGGGAACAGCCAAAATTCAAGTAACAGAATATTTTACATAAATTGTTGTTGTTTGACGGTTTTTTGTTTTTTTTTACGTTATTTTTTAAAATAATGTAATGAAAATCGCAGGTTGATAAAGCGCAGAAGTGCAGAGACATGCCGTGTGCCTGCTCAGAAAAAAAAGACTTTGTTTAAAAAAATAGTGATATAATTAAAACTTGATAATTTTCGACTGGATGAATTTGCTTCATCGAGTTAGACAAGCAAATAATCAGGATCTTGGCAATAATTTGATGTTAAAAAAAAGTTTACCTAGTTTTTATCCAAAATTCTCTCGACTAATAAAATTTTATTGCTATTCTTTAGTAAGATACAATATCTAGACATTCTTCTTATGTAAGATATTCTACTATAAATTTATCAAAGCAAAGAAATTTTCATAATTATTTTTTATATAATTTTATATACACCCTAGGGCCAGTAAATTATGACCAACTCTATTTAATACAACTTACGACCACCTTTCACCCTCAAAATCACAAACACAAGACCTGGTATCAACTCGACAAAGTTCTTACAGGCAGTTTGAGGTATTTAGTACCAAGCGCTAACCAACTAGTCCTGCAATTCTCGCCGTTGTTACGTGGTAGCATGGCAGTTAGAATTCTGATTTCCAGGTGGAATCCCAAATGTTCTATTGGATTCATGTGACCTAAATTTGGAGTCCAGGATATGACTTGAAAATAATTGAAATGCTCTTCGAATCCCTCGTTGACAATTTGATCCGCTTGACATGGTGCATTATCTTGTTGGTAAAAGCAATAAGCAGCCGGAATAATTATAGTCATGAATGGGTGCACCTGGTCTACAATGATCTTCAGGTAACACACAGATGAAGGGATTGTTCTATGGGGATTATGGGTCCTAATATGCTTTGTAAAAACGTTGTCCGCACGATTACATTGCCGTCACAGGTTTGTCTCCGACCAACTGTGCATCCTGGAGCAAGGGTTTCTTTGGAAATCGGCATATTAGCACGCGCCCTTCCGTGTGATGGAACAGAAACGTTATTCGTCGAGCCAAGAAATTTTCTAACATTCTTCTATAACCAAATACCAATATTTTTGGGACCATTGCAGGCGCTCCTGGCGATGACATGCTGTCAGCGTAGGAACGTGCTTAGGTTGCCCGCAGATAGGCCGATATACAACACGGCTTTAGAAACACTGTCTGGGTGGCCCTGTTTACAGCTGTTGGGGATTGGCTATTGCATCTCTTCGGTCACGACGAATAATGCGTAACAATCACTGCTCCCCACTGGAATCAATGCGCCGAGGTTGACACACTGCTGGTTTGAGACTTGTTATTTTATCATCTACACAACTTTCAACACGTGTTTACAACGACTGCATGTGAACAGTTCATCAAAAGCGCCGTTTCCGATATCGACATTGTAGTCCCCAAGCCATAACGATTTGAAATTATCAAAGTCAGATAAATCTGCTACTTTTCTTATTATGTTGCTAATCACGCTATTTTGAAAAACAGTGTATGGTCGCTTTACATAATCCAATATCAGCCGCGCACGCCCCGTAATTTTTCTTCTGGGAGTGCTCATTTTTATAGATAAAGGATGGTCATAATGTAGTGGATCTTCGTTGTATGGTATATACATTTAAAACCCAAGATTGATTTTTCTACCCTCAGTTTTCTACTGAACCAATTCTACTAAAATTTTCTTTTTAATTGGAAACTATTCAATTGTAGATGCGTCCACAATAGCCTTTTTTTTTTACAATATCCTCATTTTTATATTTTAATTTTAAAAATATTTCAAGAAATTTCTTCAAAATGTTGCTAATTAGGTAGCTGTTATTATTGTAGAATTGAGAGAATAATGAGGTTTATATATCTTTATGATTGACTGTGTGGCAGTTAATTCCTGGGCCCACCAATTTGCTGAAGATGTGTGTTGGAGGTTTCTAACCACTCTCTTCCGGAGAACGCTTCGTTTGAATAATGTTGCAACGATTCGAATGGCCTCTTAATTTATCTTTGCACAGGGCTTTAAATGGTCATGAACGGGGCCTTCAAGCAGAAATAAAAAAGGATATATTCTGAAGAATTTATCAATAAAAAGTATTTAAAATCTATCTTGTCAGCAGATTTTATTGGGCATGAATTTTATCAATTTCAGTATGTTTTTGTCCATTAATAAAATAATTTAAAAATAGAAATAGAATGATTTTATTAACTTTACCGCTGCAGCCTGAAAATAAAAAATGGTGATAAGAAAATATTCTTTTTTTTTTCATTCGGTTTGATTTATTAAATAAAAAAAATAAGTGTGGCACTCAGAGACTGCCGCGGTAAAGCTATTGCATAGCATTTTTTATCAACTTATGCAATTATAATTATTTATTTATTTATTTTTTATTTATGAAGTTTTTTTGCCTTTGATATTAATTCAAGTTTTTTCTTTTTCTTTGATATTAATTGAAGTTACACTTTTTGAGCGTGATGACCGATAAGAAAAAATTGGCCCACTAGGCACTCCCATCCTGAAAGAGGCCTGCCTTCGATCAAGCAAGGCGGCTCTCTCACCCATTTAAAGTTTGAGAATAGGTTGAGGTCGTTTCGGCCCCAAGGCCTCTAATCATTCGCTATACCGGATGAGACTGAATCAGTTGAGCGCCAGCTATCCTAAGGAAAACTTCGGAGGGAACCAGCTACTAGATGGTTCGATTAGTCTTTTGCCCCCAGATCCGGATCTGACGATCGATTTGCACATCAGAACCGCTGCGGACTTCCACTTTTAAAAAATATCACCCCAAGGCAAAGAGGAGGCAGCACACTATAGGTGCGATGCATGAAAAAACAGTTACAGACATTTCCAACGATGTGTCACATGATGGCTGTAGAAAAGAATTAAAAAATACCCCCCTGGGGAGGAGACAGGGTGGACGGTGAAGCACCAGGCATGCATAACAGGAATGAGCAGTTGTCGACCTTTCCAACGATGTGTCACACATCTCGTGTGGAAAAGAATTTAAAAATGTGCCCCCCTGAAGGGGGGGGGCAGATTGGGGAGTAATGCACCAAACATGTATATTTGGGATGATCAGTTAAAGACCTTTCAAATGATGTGTCACACGACTGGCGTTGTAAAGAAATTGAAATTGTGCCTCCTGGGGGCAGGTTGGGGGGTGACATACTAGACATGCATAATAGGAATAAGCACTTGCAGTCACACGACTGGTGTAGTAAAGAAATTAAAAATGTGCCCCCCCCTGGGGGGCAGAGTGGGGAGTGACATACCAGACATGCATAATAGGAATAAGCAGTTGCAGACCTTTCAATTGATGTGTCACACGACCGGTGTAGTAAAGAAATTTAAAATGTGCCCCCCTGGGGGGGCAGAGTGGGGAGTGACATACTAGACATGCATAATAGGAATAAGCAGTTGCAGACCTTTCAATTGATGTGTCACTGGTGTAGTAAAGAAAGTAATTTTTTTTTCTTTTATTGAATAAATGAGAAGTCTGCCGAACTGAAACGACGTTAGCCGGAGTGTTAGGTTTTTCTCGTTACGGAATTTCTAGATTCGGTCGCCGCGCTCAAAGCCCGCGATAAAAGCTATGCAATAGCTTAAAAAAAACTTACTCGTATTTTGTTATTTGATTAAACACATTACAACTCTTATTAAATGGTTAATAAATTTTTGTATTTCCTTGGACCATATAAAATATAATATCGTTTTCTAAAGATTCAAAGAAATTTTTCTATTTTGAAGCTTGTTAAAAATAAACACAGCTATATTTTTTATCCTTTTCATTTGATATTAGTGATTAATAAATAAAAAAAAAATACATTTTTAAAGATTACTCTAATATTTTATTTATTTCAATAGCTTATAAATAAATTGTAAAATTTAGTAGATACAATATAAAATAAACAAATTAAATAACTGTAACTTTAAGATATCGATAAATAAAAGACTGCTTTAAAATTTTATCAAGAAGATATATAAGAGAGAGAGAATCTCTGGAAGATGAATCACTTTTAATACATTCTCCGATCGAATTATCTGCCAAACTTTATAAAACTTTTCAAAGATTGATGATAAATTATCTCGCTTTCCTTTAATACAGGGTGTCTATAAAGTAATGCCGCAGTTTCAATGGTAATATTATAAAAATTTAATTTAGATTATTTATAACAAATCATACAGCAAACTGGAAGTAAATTAACCTAATTTTTCTGACAAATGTTCATTATGTGCACCTTTAGTTATTCGGCACACTTCAACTAAAAGTCCAATTCTTCCCACACTACTGTTAACAAGTCCGGAGTAACGGAAGCAGTAGCTTCTTCAGTTCTGCATCTGAATCTGGCATTTCCTTAGGCAACTACGAACATAAACGCGATCTTTTTTAAGCACCGCAAGGAAAAATTCACATGGCTCGAAATGCTTTAAATCTTCAATCCAAAAACACTTTACGTCAGTAGTCGCCATTTTACGTATGTGACATTGAAAGCGAATCATTAACAATGTAGTACTCATGCATGAGCTTTTCTTAAACTGTTTGAGTTATCTTTGTTTGTGACTTTGAACCAACATTCTATAAAGTTTACAGTTTATACTATTAAAATTCATAATAGGGACATTCTTTTATGGAGAAACAGCATAATAACGATTGAAAACTTTCTTATGGGAAAAATTATAATCAACTGGTCAGTTGAAACCATTGAAAAATCTACTTAATAAAAATTAGAAAGATTAAAAAAATTATGCTACTTTAATATTTCGATAACTAGCGGCCTTCGCCCGCTACGCTGGTCGGTTTATCTAAAGAAATCTTGAAGAAGTAGTTAGATAAGGTTCAGACATACATTAAAAAAAAAAAAAAAGCAAGTCGATCATTCAAAAAACGTTGGGAAATATCAAATATTTACTGTAATTTTTTAAGAAAAACAAAGTTTCGAAAAAAAAAATTAAATCGAAAAAAAATTACACTGACATATTAATGCAAGGAAATTTTCCCAGAGAGAAAATTCGCCTTGAATACAATATTTCAAATTCTTTTAATTGCTTATAGGCGTTAATGCCAACATAGTGAAAAAAAATTCCATGCTGGGAATCGAACCCGAGCCATCAGTATGGCGCACTGACGTTCTACCGACTAAACCACATGGAACGACAGCCAGCTTGAAACTTTCTCATACTTAAGTAGACTGGCGAAAACATAACGATAGCGCGTTTTAAAATCGCACAGTGACATCTATTGGATTTTATATGTACTAAAAAACGTTATGTACTAAAAAACGTGAGCAGCGCACCTAATAGTTTCTTTTGTTTCTTTTTGTTACTTTTTTGTCTGTTGTCCGATTTTGATGAAACAAAGCCTATACACTGCCCGGGAGTGTGCATTCTTCATTAGTGAAAACCGCATAAAAATCCATTCAGTAGTTACGAAGATAACCTCGAACAAACAGACAGACAGACAGACAGACAAAAAATTCAAAAAAATTTTTTTTGTGTTTCATTGGTTTTCTTTTATCGCCCTGACTCCATTTTTGTCAATTATCTTCAATGTACAGACACACCGGGTCCTACTGTTTTATTATATGTATAGATAATGGAAAAGGGACTCATATCTCTAATTTATTTCTTTATTTGATCTTCCCACCGTTTATGTTTACATCGTTTATATGTAAAGTAAGCTAGAGTAACTGGACACTGGGTCCACGAGGTAAATGGGCCATAGGCTTTTTTATAAAAATCTGTAGATGACTTTTAATTTTTAGCTGTTGTTTTCATTTCATTCCCATCTCTATTTCTTAAAGTAACGCGTGTTAAATTAATCATAGCTCTGACTTTGCTGTGATAGGTTAGCGTAAATTGAGGCTCCTTTTTTTAGAAACAACGTCAATTAGGTTGAACTTCTTTGAATTTATTTTACAATACGGTAAGTGCTTTTATTAGGCGATCACTTCTTTAAAGACTAATTTTATAAATACATTATTATGATTAGGTATCAATACATATTTACATCATTTTTCAAATGTAAGGCCTGTGTTCCATTTACATCAGAAATTTTTAAAGAATGATGTAACTAGACCATGTGGGATCCAGTTACCCCAACAGTTATAACTATATTTTTGGAATTTCTATTACTGCGCTAAATTAATTTCTACATTGCTTTTTGCTTGCAGTAAAGGAAATTATATGCTACATTATTAAAATTACATAATATTTTTTAAGCATGTCAGCAGATATTCAAGAAAACTTCTTAAGTGAGATACCTAAACCTCTAAATTATATATGCAGAGGGATACAAAAGACAAAATCACATTATCAGAAAACTATAGAAAGCAAAAATAGATTTATTTTTAGTTTTATTTGACTTATCCAATTTTCATTGAGATAAATAAAAAGAGGAATAAGACATTTAAATATTTACGTAACCGTTTGTTCATAGTTTTATCTTGTTTATTTTTCCTTAAAATAGCCTTATAATTTTTATATTCATCACTTATACTAAAATATATATGTACTTACGTTTTTCGCATAAATATATCTAATAATTTCACGTTTGACATTTTTTAGACACCTTCGTAGCAAAGAAATCCTTACAACGTTCTTTAGTTGATTTATAATTTGCATGATCTTCCTGGTTTGAATTTTTATATGTTATTTAGGGTTTTTTAAACAAAACCCAATGCCCATATTAAAAAAAAAAAAAAAAAAAAAAAACAGACCTGCGTGCTGCGTGGTTTAGTTGTCCCGTTTTTATGGGGCAATTCGGCCCATGAAAAAAGAGAGATGAAAGATATATTTTTTTATTATTCGACACTAAAATGTAATCAATAAAAATCCTGTGTGGGAAACTCAATCATTAAAATACAACGTTTAAACACACAATAATTAAAAATTTTGAACATACGTATACGTTTCGCGAGTACTGGGGCCTAGCTTCCTCAGTGTTAAAAACGGTAAAATGTATAAAATCAACCCCCCCCCCCTCCAACTGCCAGCAAGTCGGAAACCCAAATCATAGTAAACACAGAACCAAAAATATTATCAAGCTTCAGCAACCAATCGAATCAAACCGGAAATGAAGTATCGTGACATAATTAGATTTCACAATACTGCATTTCCGGTTTGATTCTATTGGTTGCTATGAAGATTGGTGGTATTTTTGATTCTGTGTTTAATATAATTTGGGTTTCTGACTTGCTGGCAGTTGGAAGGCTTTTAGATTTTAAACATTTTATCGTTTTTAACACTGAGGAAACGAATCCCCAATATTCGCGAAAGGTATACGTATGTTCAGAATTTTTAATTATTGTGTGTTTAAACGTTGTATTTTAATGACTAAAATGTAGTTTTGAAAATATTTGTCTGCAACAGTGGACCTAACTGAACACATTTATAAAGGTTCGGACATTAATTCAAGTGAACATTGTGTTTTGGAATCTGAATTGACAGAATAACCAAGGTGACATTGTAAAATCATGGCCAAGTTGCCATATGTAACTTTACTTTTTGATCGGATTAAAATGGTTAATAAATGAATATCAGAATTCAGTAATTATAAGTCTTAATTTTTTCCTTAATTTTAAGATATGAATCAGAATGCTTAATGGACTTTAAAATTTAGCACACTGATTTACCTACTTAAAAAACCCTTAGAAAAAGGAACAATTATTAATATATTTTGCGATCACGTCTGCCAAAACTTTTGCTAAAAAATTTTAAAGAACAAAAATAAATTATCTTCTTTTTTTTTATATGTTCGGAGCATTTTGATAGTATGATACTTTCAGAAATTGAAGGTAAAATTTTAAAGTTGCAATGCGTCTTTAAGATATATTTCTCTTTATAAAACGTAAATAATATTCGCCTAACTGATAACAAATTTCATTGTCAGTTTTTTGAGACAAATAGAAACAGAAAAAGATATATTGTGCGTGATTCTTGCAACAAAAACATTTGAAAATAAGCTTTAAATTGTTGGTAGTAGAATAGCTACTTTTTTGTTTCTTTAAAGTGTATTTTTAGTAGAAGTTGAAGGATATTGCTATTATGGAAAATTCTAAATTCAAATGTCATGTATTTATTAAATCTGTTTTTTTTAAATCCACACGAGCAACGAATGAAAATTTCGTATAAGTGGGAAATTCCATTTAAAACATATCCTATCCTGGGGTAAAAATGCCAGAGAGAGTAATAACACTAAGTGCTAATATTACACGTTAGTTACGAAAGAATAAAAAAAAATGGCATTACAGGTTTCTGCGATGAAAGGCTCTCAGTCATCTGCATCACAAACAATCGCTAAAAGTTAATTTGCTACATTTGTACATCACTGGAATAAGCACTTAAGAGTGAACATGCGATCGAAAATTTGCTTGGTAAGTTCTGTGATGTGAAGATCGTCGATTTATTAGGAAATACTTTACTCATCGCATAAATTTGTAGTGTATTTTATATACTTTCAAAATGTTGTGGGAGATTTCGGATGTGTTCGTGAGTTAGATTGTTGTTTAAAATATACAGATTAAAATATATACCGGGGTAATTCACTGGTGTTATTATCCCGATTGATTCTTTTCAATAGCATAATTGCATTATTTTATTTTATTTTTATTTTTATTAATGCACGAGCGACCATTATTGCCAATTGCCATTGTTGAAAACTAGAAATTATAAAATTGTATGTCCTAAATGCTGCTATTTTTTTCATGTCAGTATCAAATAAGTACTACTACCTCTTGATATCTCAATTAATAGTATACTGTGAAAAAAATTTCCGTTAAATAACGGAAATAGTTCTGGTAATCTAAACGCCTGTACTATTTCCGTTATTTAACGGAAAAAAAATTCCGTTTTTTTTCAGAAATATTTCCGTTTTATTACAAACTTTTTCCGTTTTTTCATACTTTTTTATATAAAAATTATCGTTTGAAAGCCAAAAAAAAATTTTTCAAGGACAAACTGACTTTTTTATTCTTTAGACAAAGACACATTAGATTAGAACACATATATTTAATTTAAACAACCGTGAATAAATGTCACTTACCCTCGATGGGGATCGAACCTAGTACCTGTCTCATGGCAGCTTGCAGTAGTGTAATACTATTACTCCATAGATACGCATACAGTGCTTGCAAATATATTTACTTATTTTGAATGATTTTATAAAACAAAGGCCTTATGTTGAACGCGGCATTAATTTTTGTTGAGAATTATTTTCTATATGAGTGCACAGTTCTAAATGTTTAACAGATTTTATTTCCATAATTTCGAATATTTTGTTTTTAATTTCAGTTCTATAAAAAATAAATTTTAGACTTTAGAATATTACATGTATTAAGAGTTGAATGCATTAAAAAGTTTTGTTTTTTTTTCATTTTAAGGAGATTTTTAAAAGTTTATGGTAATATCATTCATATTTATTTACTTATTTGTTTTTGAAAGGATATTCTTAAAGTAATATTAAAATACTAGAAGACAGCCCGTCAAAATGACGTGTTTCCATTTTTAAACGGATTGTAAAAAATTACACATGTGATCAATCAGCCACTTTTGGCTTAAACAATTTTTAAAAATACAGCGATTAAACATGGGAAAAAAAATCTATAAAAAAAAAAAAAGAAAATTTTAACAGAAATTTGCATTTAAAGCTATAACAAAACTGTCTGGTGGTTGGGGGGATTGTAATGAAAAAATCGTAAATACATAAATTTTAAAAGAATAAAGTACGGCAAAAAATCAATTATAAAAGATTATATTGTGAAACTACAGCCAAAAAATATGTAAAAATACTCAGAAAAAATAATAGAAATATCTAAAATGTATAAAAAAAATTTCCTATTTTGGCCCATTTTTTTAGCTAATACTTAAAAGAAAACACTCTATAAGATCGAAAACGAATGTCAACAATAAAGAGTAAACAATGAACGTGTTCGGGAGACACACACGCTGCGCGCCCGAGCTGAGGAGTTCTTGTTTCCGAGTACTATATTCGCTGTAAGATCCACTCCATGTACCTGTTTCCTGCGCGCGTGCGTTCAGCGCGCATTACTCCCGAACGCACCCAATCATTCCTGAGTCGTGATGTCGACAATGGAGTCATTTTAAAGATTCATTCACGGAATTTGTCATTCTTGAATGGCAACAGTATTAATTTGCTTACATTGTTTGTTTTTTCCGTAATTGCTGATTGTTTATTTGAACTTAAACATTATAATTAAATAGTTTTTGTAGGTTTTAAAGAAAATGAGTAATGAATAAATCTTTTACATGCATATTTTCATAAGTTGAACAGCTAGAATATTTGTGAACGGCTCGGAATAGTTAAGCCTAACGTGGACGCAGTTGCAATAAGTCTCTTTTTCTCGTGGATGGGTTGATCCCGGAATTGTTATACACGGAGGGGTTTTATATATATAATATTAAAACTAAAATTATTTTATTAATATTTTATTATTACTTTTATTAAAATATATTAAAATTAAAAGTAGAACTTTTTTCCATTATCCTACGCACATTTAAAAAAATATGCTATAAATGTGTTAAACATTATTTAAAAATGATAATGGAAATAAACTAACTGAAAATAAACTAACTAACTAATCTCAAACTTAAAAGGGATTAATAAAATTTTATAATTTTTATTACTTTTTAATATTGTAAAAATATGTTAGCTTTATATTATTAAAACAGAAAGAAATAAATAAAATTATTATACAAAGTTATTCATAAAACAACTTTATAATGTTTTTCTATCGCAGATATAGATGGCAACACTGGAGTTATTTATAGAATTTATGCTGTTTTAATACGGTACTCCTCTGTTTTCAGAAAATTTTACAGAAAACTTACTGTTTTTATAATCTCAAAATATCAAAAACGGAAATTCTTCTGTTTTTTCGGAAAAACGGAACTATTCCGTAGAATTTTACGGAACAATTTCTGTATATTAACGGATACTTTTTACAGTGTTTGTAAAAGCAATTTGTCAATTTCTGAAGCTGTAGCGTTTGAATCTTTAGAATTGGACAATTTTCATATTATTCCATCTTATTTCATAGTTTTGTTTGCATGGCATTACTACCCACATAGATGAGTAACAGCATCTAATATTATTGGTCAAGAAACCACGCCTAAACATTTTATGAATGTATATTTTCTAAATTATCATTTTATGTACAAATAGTCAATAAGTTGCTGCATCAAATCCTACATTTGTTTGAAAAAAAAATTCTAAAACTAAGCTCAGAAAATTAACTTTAATGTTGCGTTATTATCCCAGGATATTTTACTTTTATTAATATTACATCAAAATCTTTATTATTATTTTTTTAATGTATTTTGAATGTTACTTCACTAAGCAGACAGAAAATCCAATCGTAGAATAAAAAGCTGATATCTCTATTATGGAAAGGAATGTGAAAAATTATTAAAATTATGTCAGTGCAGATTATTCAAATTTGTCTTACCTTGGATTTTATTAGTGCGTGCTGGATAAATTTATCTAAAAGGAATATTTCCAAACTTTTTATTAGTTTTGCCACTGTGATAAAAAATGAACTATGATAGTTCAGTTTTTAAAATATATATGCATATAATTTTGTTTTACACTATTGAAATAATATATTAAAAAAAAATTCAAATCACACTACTTTTTTATCAGATTACAAAAGTTAATAAATAGTTATAGATGTTTTTTCTTTTCTGTTTATTATATACGGCATTAATATATACTGATATTCCTCTAAAATCACTTTTTTATTGCTATGGATTGTCCCACCAATATATCGCTGGACAATTGGGTTGTAGAAGGATCGATGAAGGTGTCAAAAATGTAAAATTGATTTTATCTGCCCAATCATACAACGGAAACAATGTGTTACAACATGAAAGGTAAACAAATTGAAATAGATACATTTTAAAAAATAAATACGTAAATTTAAGCATTGAAAAAGATGTGCTGATGATACAAAACGATGTGTTTGTGTGCATGTAAATTTCCGAATATTCGCCCTAGTGCTAGTGTATTAGCTTTAAAAAACATATTTTCCTGTGTAACGAGTTAGATGGCTTAAATGTGTAAAGCTTTAAATAACTCTGAAAAATTAAAACGTGTAAATTGTACACGAGTGCTACATATATCTGTGTAATAATAAAAAACGATAAATTTTGCATACACTGTTAAAAATCTTGTCCTAGTTTGAACAAAATTTTGGTGCTCAGAAGCTGCCACTGCAAGATGGTGAAATCTCGAACCAACATTTGGAGCTCCTATTGAAGCTTAGTTCCAATAGTTGGAACAAGGTTGATACAGGAAGCTCCAAATGTTGGTACGAGATTTCACCATCTTATGGTGGCAGATAAAAAAGGAGCGCCAAAATTTAATTCTAACTAGATAAAAAAAAATTAACAGTGTACATAGTACATGACCTTATAGTTTGGGATATTAATTTTCAATCAAATATTTTTAATGCAAAACAAATTTGCATGAAGAACAATCACGTGTGATTTGTATGCTTGTTTTCTTTCCAGCAAATTTGTTTATAAGTCTCAAAATATTTTGATTTACAAAAAACAAAATCATCTGAAAAATATTTATTAGATACAATTCTTTCTTAAAATTGATTTGCAGCCTTAAAATACTCCAGTCATAATTTATTAAACGTATCTGTGTAATATGAGTCAATGCACTGTAAGATGAAATTTAAAAAAAAAAAAAAAAAAATACGGAGATCTTAATACTGGTATTATTCACAGTCACGTGGAGAAATTCTCTATTTAATTCAATCTACAGTAAATAAGAGTTACATAAAGAATTTTGATTTCAACTCATGATCTGCGACTTTCTAAGCCATTAACTTGACCATTCAAATAATACGAAACAAGATAAAGTTTAAAATACCATTATTTATTGTGTTTACATAGGTTAGGGAAAAACAGAGGCAAAAAAAGAGGATACTGTCAGTATTTTCTTATAGGAAATACTTCAAATAATATGAAGGGATTAGAGAAGACGAATTTTTTTCACAAAATACTGCCATTTATCACATTTTTTACTGTGTTTTTCCCTGATCAGGCGTTACCCTGTAGGTACACATGTTTCTGTGTAATATTCTGATCTTAAACATATTTTTGAGTAATATTGTTATACATCAGCCACCGTAATATTCTTTTCTTACATTTGTAATTGCGTACGCATGCCTCTTATTCAATTCTTACGAATATGTTTGTGTTATATTCTTACGCATATTTCGGTATAATATGTAAAATACACACGCATTTGTGTAATAGGGGAAAATTGTAAGTTACATTAACACACCAGTACGGGTAAATACGTAACATTTTCTGTCATTTACGATCTTGTTTAAGTTTTTTAAGCGATAACAAATGACGCACTTCTATTAATAGAAGTGCATAATATGTTATGTGTGTTTATTATGTGTTTTTGGGCTTAAACCCATAAACACACATAAATACAGAAAAATTTTAACGACAAGTGTGAAAATTTTACGACAAAGGTGTAATTTTACAAGTTTAAGCATATACGTATGTAAAAGTTACTATTGCACATTTATTTTTTAGAGTACAAGAGATTTCATGTACATTTTCATGAGTTTTCAAAAAGGTTATAGTAATTTTTGTATTAAAACAACCTTACAAAGATGAATCACTTTTATACATTCTTGAATAAAAAGTTCCACGCAAACTTTTGCTAAAATTTTTGAAAGACCTATAATAAATTATTTCGCTTTCTTATAATATAATAATGATAGAAAACTTTAATAGACTGATATTTTCAGAAGTTCAAGAGAATATTTTAAAGTTGCAAAGCATCTTCAGAATCTTTATCTTTATAAAATGTAGATGTATTTTAGGAGTGGATTATAAATATTCATTCTCAGCACTTGAGACAGGCGAAAGTAGAAAAGAGATACTGTGAATGATTTATGCAATAAAAATTGCAACAATATCTTTAACTCATTGGTAATAGAGATTTCTTTGGCTGAAACTCGTTGTTAGAAAAAATATGGGTCATTATGTTTATGGAAGATTGCTCAGTTCAAATTAATATTTGTTAAATTTTAGCTGAATGTTGATTTTGATAATTGTAAACCTACTCATGAATAAAGTACTAACATTTTCGACAAAATGTTTCTCTTTTTCCTAGGTAAGAGTCAAATATTTTTAGTAAGCATGTCAAAACGATTATATTCAACTCATTTTATTTTAAAAGATGGATTTTTCAAGCCAGAGCATTGCATGGAGAGGATATGTGATCGTGGAAAAGGTACAACAGATTTATAAAAATACTTCATTGGACAAGATTAATACAAGCAAATTAAAAAAATACTTATTAATTAAACACTTCTGCCGTTTTGATGCGTCAATAAAATTTCTCAATATGACTTTTTTATGTCTGTTTCAGCTGTTAGATATTGCAGCTTTTTCAATTTAAAGTAGGGGTCATATATTATTCCAAAATAAATAAACGCATCTGCTGCCAAATAATGAATTAATTTAGTTTCATTTTCATCTTATTTTGCAGAAATTTGCTAATATATATTTTGCTGGAAATTAAAACAATATACACTCAAATTTCTATTAATAACATAGCATTTTTTAAAAGTGATTTTACAACTGTGTTTTTCTTTAACTAATGATTACTATTTACTTATAGAGTTACTTAAAGGATAATATTTTTTTTTCATATTCTCCTCTTTAATAAAGTATATTCTTAATAAATCTTAATAAACAAGCGTAATAAAATAGTAATGTAATTATTTCAATTTAAATTTATTTAAACAATTTATAAGCTTTGTCGACTGAACAAAATTTCACTGTTGAATCTGTTTATTATATTATACATTTTATATGACTAAAAAAATTGCATATTATGCTTTCACTTCCTCCCCCCCTCTCTATTTTATTTTATTATTTTTTTACTGTATTGTTTTAGATTTACTTTCTTAAAAACAACTATAGAGTTTCCAAAAAGGATTGATATGTTCTTTAATTTTATACGTGTTGGAGATACATGAGCAATGTAAATTAAAAAAAGAAAATGCAAAATATTATAGACGTTAAGACTGTGTTGACATAACACACATATCTTTCAATTTCTAAAAGTTACTTTTCTAAATTGTTTTCCTGGATCCTACACTGTTAAAAATCTTGTTCTAGTTTGAACCAAAAAAGTTTGTTTTTCGGTGCTCAATATCTGCCACCGTAAGATGGTGAAATCTTGAATCAAAATTTGGAGCTCCCATTGAAGTATAGTTTCAATACTTGGAGCGAGGTTGAACTAGGAAGCTCCAAATGTTGGTACGAGGTTTCACCATCTTATGGTGGCAGCTATTGAGCACCGAAAAACAAACTTTTTTGGTTCAAACTAGAACAAGATTTTTAACAGTGTATAAATTTTATTTAGAAAAATCTTCTGCATTTTATGACAAATACAACAGTAAAACCATTTCTTTTGCGGACAAAATTCATAACAATTCCATGTTTTGAATTTTATGACATTTCGCAGCTTTTTAACATTCAAAATCGTATGTGCATTTACAATACGAGAAATTTGATAAAATTCAAAGTTTAATAATTTGCTGAGTTCTGATAGTAGAACAATGTAATATTTAATGTTGTATTTTTTGTTTTGCGAAAACGACTTATAAGACCTAAGAAACGCATTTAATTTTAAAAAGGATAACTTTTGAAAATTAATGGTAGGACTACTTCACTAATTAAGCGTTAATTTCTACCTTATTTTTCAAATGAATTGCAATACCTACGTATCTGCAATAGATCATAAGCGCATTTCAAACTTTTTGAGACAGCCTGTATAGGGTATCAAAATTTGACATAAATAAGAACAAATGAAAATATTTGCAAACCTACTCAATTCAAATTAAAATCAAATTACTATATTTTTGCATGCATTATATTCAATTCATTTATCAACATTATGTAATTATTGGAAACAATTCATTTAAATATCTATTATGAAAGAACGAAAACATCAACAGATAAACTACAAATGCTGGGTTTCAGTAATGTTAAATAGATTCAAAAATAACTGGCCTAACTTATCCAGTAAGCGTTTTCCGGAAGAAGATTTGAAGTCAAATCCACAAGGTATAACATCACAATGTCCACTCTGTAGTGAAGTGGACAGCAAGTTCAATCCGAAAGCTTTCCACATTTTTTCATCCACTGCTTTGATAAGTTTTCGGACTATCCTTTGAATCGAAAACGAATCTGCACTTCGGCTTTCAATGCGAGATTTTGCAGCCTGACAAAACAATCTTTGCAGGCATTTTGGATCCTCTACAGCTTTCGATCCAAATTCGCCGATCACCTCCAATATTTGTTCTGCAGCTGGATTTTCTAAACCTCTTGCGACAGTGTTCGCAATTGTAGACGTAACTACAGGAGCAAGATTAGGAACTAAATTCGAAAGCACACTTGAACCTGTCACTAACTTAGTCAAGAAGGAGATCACATTTATTATAAGAAAGCTCACGGGAACAATAATAGCTGCCAATGCTAGGATTGGATCCTTGAAAATTTGTTTGAAAACAGTCACTAACGTGGGTTTTTCGTCGATTAGAATTGAATCCGGATCATTCATTCCAAAGAAGAATTTCACTGCTCTTTGGAATAAATCGTTAATTCTTGAAGGGAGAGTTTCAGAAATTGAAGGTTTTGTTGTCATTTCAGTCCTGTCTATAGCTTCTTGTGCAGCGTAATCATGTTCGAAGTTTGACAGATAAAAGTCACCAGGAGCATAAGTATATTTAGGTCCGCTCTTTTTGTCAGATGTAAACTCATGAAATCCTGACGGCACCTCGTATGGGATGTGCTTTTCAGTTTTATAATATCCTTGCTTGTCTGAATACAAAGCATGGTCTTGAAAATTTAACGACAATGGAAGTCTATTCTCAGCGTATTCAGGATAGTTGAACCTTGCCCTTCTACTAGAAATATTAGTCTTATTCTCGGCATCTTTTACTGCACTTGTTTTGCATATGATGAAACACAAAGCAAAAATTAAATGTGCTGTTGCCATTTTAATTTTGCAGACCATAAAAGTTAAAAATAATGCTTCTTTACGTAATAGCTGGAGAAAATAAGGATAGAATTACGTTCGTTCTTCATCCTTTTATATAAACTTAGCTTAACAAGCATGCATATCAAATAACTTTAAAGTATTTTAGGTCAAGAATACTTGTATTAACTATTTATTGTTTATTTTTTCTTTTTCTTTTTCAAGGTTTTTATAAGTAAAAATCTCTTTTATCAGGTACAGTAATTCAGAATGAAAATTCAGTATATGATGAAAATCCATCTTTTTGCTCATAACCCGGAAAAATAACACTGCGTCTTTGTTCTTTGCTTAGTTGAGCGATTATAAAAGGATGTAGAGAAAGTATTTCACGGGTATTTTCACTTTCATATTTACTTGAAAACTATTTTTGAATAATCATCTTCTGCTTCAGGAAATGTAGGTTGCGCTAGCTTATCGATGCTTCTATATATTTTAGGTTGAAAAGAAAAAATTATAATTAACTGTTCAGTATTAATCTCGCCATTATTCCGATGCTTTCATTAAATTTTATCGCTTTTAAGTTAATGTTTTCCAGGAAAGAATTTTTTCGAATAAAATTTCCAATTGTTTTGTAATTGGAAATGGAAAATAAAACCTTATAAATAATTAGCCTTATCAGGTTAACAGATATTGTATTTTTCCTTATTAGTTTGTTTTTCTTTATTTTTTTAACATGTCGTCTTGAATCGACTCTCTGAACTTTTTACCGACATTAAACCTAGTTTCTCAGTTTGAATATGTGTATATTATCTATTTTAACTTACGTTTACGCGTATTTTTTGAACGAATGCTCCAAATGGAGGAAAAAATAAAAACATTTTGTTTACTTTGTAATGTTTTGTAAGTTTTAATAAATAAGGCATATTTGTCTGTCCGTCTGTTTAAAAAAAAAAAAAAAAAAAAGGAATAATATAACTGCAGTTGTAGATCCGAGGTGGCTGCACAGACAATCACCTCATCGAGTTTATGGCTGAAACTGTGGAAATATTTAAAACTTCATTCACATATTAAAATGAAATCGGTTTGCCAAGTCATATGTTGATGGAAAACACCTGAAAATCCTATTTTTTAGTGATTGACTTGTAGATTTACCATTGTTTTTTCCTGCATTCAAAGGTATATAAAGATAGAGCACATGGAGAATCAATATATAATAAAAATAATGCATAATAAAATTCGCTAAATTTTAAATTCTAGTAATCTGCGTATTTCAGGGCACTCCATGAAAAATTGACAAATTGTTCTGCATGCGACACTTACATAACTATCTATATCTATTGACTAGTAATTTGTTAAAACATAAACTATATGGGTCATTCCAAAAATAAAGCACCCTTTGGAGTCCCGACACTTGGTATTGTTATATTTTCTAAAATTTTGTTTCAAAATTAAATTTAAATATTGGAAAATATATTTTAAAGATATTTTTCTTTAATGCAATTTTTAAATTTGAGATAAATTCCATTTATTGTTATTCAAATAACTTTCTTAACAACTGTGTCCTGTAAAAAGCCATGTCTCAAGAACAATTTTTGATTTTTAAACCCTATTTTTTTTTACTATATGTATCATTTAAGTTATCTTTCAGGATATTTTTTATGTCTTTGTAGTCATTATATTATCCCTGTATGCTTTAAATATTTTTTTTTCATTTTATAAGAAAAAATCATGTGTCCCTTATTTTTTTCCTCTGTGTTATCGTTACCTTTTTCTTAACATTAAAATAAGAATTTGCAACCTAAATATTGTTAATAGTAGTCATTCATGTACTTTTAGAATTAGCATTCACCCTAGGCAATCATTTTCCTCATTTGTTAAATTTTAAAGAATATTATCTAAGTAAAGGTAATTTTCGAAGGTGGGTGTGTTTTTGTGTGTCCCCTGTGTTACTATTGATTTATTTTGATTAATTATTAATTTTCTGGTTTATTGACATGTAAATTGTAAGTCTTAATTAAAAGAAAATATTCCACCTAACCTTACATTGTTTCTATGAAAATAGTAATACATGGGTGATAATTTATTTCATTTTGTCTCCTGTGTTACTAGTCCCCTCTGTTACCATGATATTGGTAACCATGTTGTTGAGGGACAAAAAACCAAAGTTTAAAAATGAAATGCAACAGAATATCCTGTTTTTTAATGCATTTGTTGGTCCATATCAGAAATACATTTTTAATTAATACATAAATACGCTTTTAAGATAGTTAAATTTTTTATGTTAAATTAGGATGTCCCCTTTGTTACTTTATTGTCCTCTGTGTTACTGGCATTTCTTTTATCAGAACAAAAGAAAAAAACTTTCTTATGGATCAGTTTTATAATATGCACTGGCTAATATGTATAAATAAGTTTTATTATAATTTTATTATATTAGAGTAATTTTTACCAAGTTATATAAAGTTTTATACTGGGAGAATACAAAAAAGGGTAACACAGGGGACATAATATGTTGATATCATGAAAAAAAAAAAATAATAAACAAAAATCTATATGGCATTGAAAAAGAACATTTATATCAAAGTGTTAATATTGTAAAAGCAATTCTCTATTTTAATAAGAAAAAATGAGAAGATTTTTTAAAATATGGTAACACAGGGGACATCTTTCAACCAACGTGTCTGTGTTTCTAAGTGTAGTGATAAATATTTTTTAAAAAGTGTGCTGCTGATATTAAATTTCTACTCTTGAATACATATACAACCCTCTCAAAAATATTTTTATTTCATTTTAAATGAAAAAATTTTTGAAATTTTTTTTTTCAAAAGGGACCTTTATTTTTGGAATGACCCATATATTAAAAAATAACAAAAAACTCTAATTTTAAATTGAGGATGTAATAACATTGTTTAAACAACAGAAATATCTGATAAAGGTGTCCCACAGATGACATAGAATGACCCTTAAAAAGTTTATATTAGAAAAAATAGCGTATTTTAATAAGTATGGTCTTTTTTCCGTCTTTCTTGTCATATTTTGCAAAATAAATAAATAAATAAATAAATAAAAAGAAAAAAAAGAAAGAAAGAACTAATGGATGAAAGTTACACATTTCAACACTTTTATCTTTCTTTCAAATAAGAAATGAAGAGAATCTGTCCAATAATTCTCGAGAAAAGCGTCGCCAAGATTAAGAAACACGATTTCTAAAAAATAAAATTAAAATTTGACAATAGCGGCAACATTCAAAGAATGACATTACATTCAACGCGCAAGAAAATGTTGTAATGAATTAGAATATCGGGAAATCGCTATAGAGCAACAACCTGCATACTTAACCCCTCCGCGACGGGAACCCTTTTAAAAATTTTTAATGTTTTGTTACCGGTATTTAAAAACGGAAATTTGTGCCTTATTAAATCGAAAAAATGATCTGATTAAATACAGCAAATTTTCCAGCAAAATTTTACTGATGGGAATAAACAAGGATTCTTAAGCCTTTTTTGCGGCACGCTTGTACCCAAGGGGTTAAGAGATAGAAAAACTGCAAAAATTTTTAATTGAAAAGAATTTTGACAAAATACACAGTATAACACTCTCTTAAATCTAATTAAAAATGAAAATATTTATTTTTAAATTTCTTGTATCGCAATTTAAGGAACGGCATTATTTTTATAAATTTCTGTATTATTTTGAACTTAGACAACGTTCTTTTCAATAAAAGCCAAAAAAGAAAAAAAAAACAAGTTGGAAATTGCACGTGAAGCGTAGCAAATGAGGTGCGTTCGTAAGATAACGAAGTTTTAAAAATATTCATATCTTGCTGGTATAGTAGACAGTACTTCGGATACAGTATAGTAGTCGAAATTTTTGTGTTCGTGTAAATATACAGGAAATAATTTTTATTACACCTCAGCAACGCATTTCATATTCATGAAACGTGAAATAGTGTAATATAATTAAAACACGTCCCAAACAATGCTTCCCCGTAAAGCATTATGTAGTGGAATACTTTTGTGTCGCCCTGTAATTTAATAATAAATATTCTTTGCATCACAGATTGTACAGAATGTATATTTTAATATATATATGCTTCACAAGTTCATGTCAATTTTATTATGTTCGAGTGAGTGTAACACCACTAAGATGAATTAACTTTTTCTTTTTTCTCCATTGACCGAAATGTAACGGAATACTTTTGATTGTCCCTGTAATTAATCTATGCATCCGATTTTCATAAAATTTGAAATGACTCGACAAAATTATGTAATAATTATATGTTTTAAATTCCAAACGATTAAAATGCAGTTGAAACTTTTTTCCCCAGTGGCCGTAATGTAACGGAATCCTTTTGATTGTCCCTGTAATTGATCTATGCATCCGATTTTCAAACAATTTAAAATGACTCGACAAAATTATGCAATAATTATGTATTTTAAATTTCAAACGATTCGGTTGGGTAGTTTTTGCGTTGTTATATGCGGACAGACAGATGGACGGGCGAACACGAACAGACGGACGGACTTATTTACATATTTACGAACCTAAAAAGAGTCTCATTAAACTCAAATTAACGAGGTTTTTAATTTTTTTTCAGCTAGAATAAACAGACTTTATGTAGCTTCATTATTACTTGTAACTCACGGAATAATGACCCGTTTGTAGTTAGAAGGTGAGTATTAGAGCTGTTTATTTTGTTTACTCTTCAACGCTTGTTTACTCACCCTGACGAGTTTACTTTCAGTTTCATTTATTCAGTCTCTTGCATATATCATATATACAGGAATTAAGTTTAAAACCGTAATATTTTACATCAATAACATTTTGGTAGACATTGCAAATTCAAATTTGATCAAAATTATTGTAAATTATTATGATGTATGGAACAGTGTTATTGCTCGAAATTGCTGTATTATTTTAAAGCTGAAACAAAGTTCTTTTCAATAAAAAAGAAAAAAATGAATTCATTCAACTCAACCCTAACTAGATTTCTAATTTGTTTACAGCGAAGAATAAACAGAGCTTACGTAACTTCATTAAAACGTGTAACTCATGGAATAATGACCCGCTTGCAGTTAGGCGGCGACTATTAGAGCTGTTTCTTTTGTTTGCCCTTTTGCGTTTTGTTTACTTACTGGGATAAGTTTAGTTTGATTTTCGTTTATTCCATATATCTTCTTTGCTTCAAAATATATGCATAGGTATTAAGTCTAAGATAGTGTATATTTTTAGACAGACGTTGCAAATTCAGTTTTGATTAAAATTCATACAGAGTACGATATATGAAACAGTGTTATTTTTCGAAACTAGTGTATTATTTTAAAACTAAAACAAGGTTCTTCCTATTATAAGAAAAAAACGAATCTCATTAAACTCAACCTAACTAGCTTTTTAATTTTCTTCCAACTAGAAATAAACAGAGCTTGTGTAACTTCATTACAACTTTGTAACTCACTGAATAATGACCCGCTTGCAGTTAGAAGGTGACTATTAGAACTCTTTATTTTGTTTGCCCTTCCATGTTTGTTTACTCACCGTGTGAGTTTGCTTTCAGTTTCATTTATTCAGTCTCTTGCGTGCTTCATATATACAGGAATTAAGTTTAAAATAGTATCATTTTATGCCGGTAATATTTTGATATGTTTTGCAAATTCAAATTTGATCAAAATCATTGTAAATTATTGAGATATAAGGAACAGTGTTATTGCTTGAAACTGTTGTATTATTTTAAAGCTGAAACAAAGTTCTTTTCAATAAAAAGGAAAAAAATAATTCATACAACTCAACTCTAAGTTTTTAATTTGTTTACGGCGAAGAATAAACAGAGCTTACGTAACTTCATTACAACTTGTGACTCGCGAAATAATTACCAGCTTGTAATTAGACGATGACTATAATAGCTGTTTGTTACCCCTTCCGCGTTTTGTTTATTTACTGGGATAAGTTTTGTTTGACTTTCGTTTATTCAATATGCTCTGTGTTTTACAGTTTATGTATAGGCATTAAGTCTAAGATACTGAAGCCTTTAGACATGCATAGCAAATTCGGTTTTCCTTAAAATTCCTAAATAATACGGTACAAAAAACAGTGTTATTTTTTAAAATTACTGTATTATTTTAAAACTAAAACAAGGTTCTTCTCAATCAAAATAAAAATGAATCTCATTATATCCAACTTAACTAGGTTTTTAATTTTCTTCCAATTAGAAATAAACAGAGCTTATGTAACTTCTTAACAACTTGTAACTCACGGAATAATGAACCGCTTGTAGTTGGAAGGTCACTATTAGAAATGTTTATTTTGTTTGCTCTTCCACGTTTGTTTACTCACCGTGATAAGTTTACTTTCACTTTCATTTACTCAGTCTCTTGCATGCCTCTATATACAGGAAATAGTGTAAGCTTTTAAACAGGCATTGCAAGTACAATTTTGTTTTTAATTCTTGTAAATTAATATGACGTAAATGTTTTATGGTAAAATATATTTAAGGAGAATCTTTTAATTAGAAAATTAAACAAACTTTATGAAATCTACAAATAACTAATATCCATAAAATGTTAGATTGGTAAACGTAAGAGATATATTTCCTTTTTCTTTGTGAAATAGATACCTTTCATGTTGGAAGTTATCAATATAGAAAGGTTACAGATAATAATTTATTTTAGAAATATTGTAATTGTTTTAGCATTTTCTTTTAAAAAAAGAGTCTCATTAAATTCAAATTAACTAGTTTTTTAATTTTCCTCCAACGAGAATTAAACAGAGTTTACGTAGCTTCATTACAACTTGTAACTCAGGGAATAATGACCCGCTTGTAGTTTGAAGGTAACTTTTAGAGCTGCTTATTTTGTGTGTCTTTCAACGTTTGTTTACTCACCCTGATGAGTTTAACTTCAGTTTCCTTTATTCAGTTTCTTGCATGCCTCATAGGTACAGGAATGAAGTTTAAAATAGTTTTACAACAGTAACATTTAGATATAATGGATTGTAACACATTGTAAATTCAAATTTGATCAAAATTCTTCTAAATTAATGCAATATAAGGAACAGCGTTATTATTCGAAACTATTGTGTTATTTAAAAATTAAAACAAAGTTCTTTTCAACAGAAAAGTAAAAAATGAACTCATTAAACTCAACATAACTAGGTTTCTAATTTGTTTCCAATTAAGAGTAAACAAAGCTTACGTAACTTCATTACAACTTGTAAGTTACGAAATAATGACTCATTTGTATTGACGCATGTGACTATTAGAGCTGTTCATTTTGTTTGCCCTTCCACGTTTTGTTTTCTTACTCGGATAAGTTTAATTTGAATTCGTTTATTCAATCTTTCTGTGTTTCATAGTATATTTAAAGGCATTAAGTCTGGATAATTGAAGTCTTTAGACGTTCATTTCAAATTCAGTTTTCTTTAAAATTCTTACATAATACGATATAGACAACAGCATTATTTTTCGAAGCTGCTGTATTATTTTAAAACTAAAACAAGGTTCTTTTCAATAATATTTTAAAAACGAATCTCATTAATCCCAGGTTAACTAGGTTTTTAATTTTCTTCCGACTAGAAATAAACAGAGCTCATGTAACTTCTTTACAACTTGTAACTCACGGAATAATGACCCGCTTGTATTTGGAAGGTGATTATTAGAACTGTTTATTTTGTTTGCCCTTCCACGTTTGTTTACTCACCCTGATGAGTTTACTTTCAGTGTCATTTACTCAGTGTCTTGCGTGCCTTATATGTACGGTAATTAAGTTTAAAACAGTGTAAGTTTTTAGATAGGCATTGCAAGTACAATTTTGCTTCAAATTCTTGTAAATTAATATGAAGTAAATATTTTATGGTAAAATATATTTCAGGCTGATCTAATAATTAGAAAATTACCAAACTTCGTGAAATCTGCAAGTCAATAATTTCCATAATATTTATTTATTTATTGAAATGCCCACTACAGAGGAATCCATTTATATTATTGCAAGAACATCATAAGATCCATTATCCAATCCGACCAGTCAGAACATTCAGAATTTTTATTCATTACATGTTTTTCATATTATACAATCTGACCGATCAGAACCATCAGAATTGTATTCATTCTTAATTTTTCATGTATTATTACAAAAGGACAGGATAACAATTATATCTTACCAGGATTCGAACCCGATTCCTCGGCGAGTCGCCACTGAGATGACAATAATATGTTAGATTTGTAATCTTAAGAGATATATTTAATTTTCCTATATGAAATTAGATATCTTTCATGTTGGCAGCTATGAATTTAGAAAAGTTCCAATTAATAATTTATTTTAAAAAGATTGTAATTGTTTTAATATTTGCTTTACAAGAAAAAAAATGAATCTCATCAAACTCAAATTAACTAGATTTTTAGTTTTCCTCAAGCGAGAAATAAACAGAGCCTACGTAACTTCATTACAGCTTGTACCTCACAGAATAATGCCCCGTTTGCAATTAGAAGGTAACTATTAGAGCTACTTATTTTGTTTGCCTTTCAACGTTTGTTTACTCACCCTGATGAGTTTACTTGCAGTTTTATTTATTCAGTTTCTTGCATGCCTCATGTGTACAGGAATGAAGTTTAAAATACAGTGAAACCTCTAAATAATGGACACTCCGAATAAGGGACACCTCAATTTAAGGGACAAAAGTTCCGGCCCCATAACTGTCCCTTATTTGGAAGTTTCACTGTATTAAAAACTCCGAATAAGGGACACCTCTACTTAAGGGACAAAATTTAAGGTCCCATAAGTGTCCCTTATTCAGAGGTTCCACTGTAGTAACTTTTACAACATTAACATTTAGATCGACATCGCAAATTCAAATGTGATCAAAATTCTTCTAAATTAAAAGCGATGTAAGGAACAGTGCTATCGTTCGAAACTTCTGTATTATTTTACAGCTGAAACAAAGTTTTTTTCAATAAATAAGTAAAAAACGAATTTACTGAAATCAATCTTACCAGGTTTCTAAGTTGTTACCAGTGAAGAATAAACAGAGCTTACGTAACTTCTTTACAACTTGTAACTTATAAAATAATGACCCGCTTATATTTAGATGGTAACTATTAGAGCTATTAATCATGTTTGCCCCTCCTTGTTTTCTTTATCGGATAAGTTTAGTTTAACTTTCGCTTATACAATCTGTTCTGTGTTTCATAGTATATTCATAGGCATTATGTCTGGAATAATGAAAGCCTTTACATGCAATGCAAATTCAGTTTTGTTTAAAATTCTTACATAACACGATACAGAGAACAATATTATTTTTCGAAATAGCTGTATTATTTTTAAATTAAAACAAGGTTCTTCTCAATAATATTTTTTTTTAAAAGATTCTCTTTAAATTCGACTTACATAACGACTTACATAGGTTTTTAATTTCCTTCCAACTAGAAATAAACAGAGCTTATGTAACTTCTTTACAACATGTAACTCACGGAATAATGACCCGCTTGTATTTGGAAGGTGACTATTAGAACTCTTTATTTTGTTTGCCCTTCCACGTTTGTTTACTCACCGTGATGAGTTTACTTTCAGTTTCATTTGCTCTGTCTCTTGCATGCCTTATATGTAATGGAATTAAGTTTAAAGTACTGTAAGGTTTTTGATAGGCATTGCAAGTGCAACTTTGTTTCGAATTCTTGTAAATAAATATGACGGAAATGTTGTATCGTAAAAATATATTTAAGACGAATTTTATAATTAGAAAGTTATCAAACTGTATGATATCTACATATAACTAATTTCCATAATATGTTAGACTGGTAATCTTTCCTTTTACTTTGTTATATTTTCTTTTACTATGTTTCATATTGGAAGCTATTAATTTAAAAACGTTACAGGTAATAATTTATTTTAGAAAAGTTGTAATTGTTTTAGATTTTTCTTTATACATGAATAATTTTTTTGCCTCATTATCTCTTTGAAAAGTTTCATTAAACTCAAATTAACTAGGTTTTTAATTTTTCTCCAGCTAGAATAAACAGAGCTTATGTAACTTCTCTACAACTTGTAACTCACAGAATAATGCTTGCTTGTAGTTGGAAGGTGTAACCGCCGCGGTGAGCGGCCAATTTTTGTCGACGACCCCTACCTACGACCTGAATAGTCTTAGTCTCTTGTGCGAAGCGCTGTCGCTGGCAGGTGACCATGGACAGCGCCAAAATTCTTTGCTTACGATCCGAAAAGCCATGAATTCTAAAAAAAAAAAAAAAAAAAAAAAAAGACAAATTGAAATCGAACAAATTTAACAGAAAAAATAGACAAATTAAAGATATTAAAAGACGGTTAGCGGGTGGGTGGGAGTCCGAAAATAGCGATTTTCCATGCCTTCATCCCGAATATAGATGTCCTCTTCGACGACCCCTACCTACGACCCGAACAGTCCTAATCCGTTGGGCGACATCGCTGTCGCCGGAAGGCGGCCACAGATATAGCCAAAATCCCTTACTCACGACCCGAAACCCTTGGACTCTTAAAAGAAAAAAAATAAGAGACATTGAAACCGGACAAATTTAACAGAAGAAATAGACAATAATTTGTCTATTGATTTGATATTGAAGAATGGTTAGTGGGTAGGCGGGGCTCTGAAACCAGCAACTTTCCATGCCAGGGGTGATAGTATACATCAAGACAAACAATATTAAATAGGAAACTAAGGGTCCCAAAGGTCTTCCGAAGGAGATAGGCGTCATTAAAATTTAGGGTCCAAAATTTCAAAAAAACATAAAAGACGGAAAAATTGGTCGATTGATTTGCGGTTTTCTTTAAAACTATTCTTTATGTCAGTATTTTCTTGAAAATAAATTATAAAGATAAATTTAAAAAAATACCGATAGAGGTCGCTTTAGACTTAGAGTAATAAACAACTATTTTTTGCCGTTATTTTTCCATCTCATTAAATGCTTTCGGAAGCTTAGATTTAAACTTAAATTTTGAGCTCAAAATGCGAAGAGTTGGGAGTGGTTAAGTAGTGCAAACTGATATGTGTTCAGAGGTTCAAATGATTATAAAAAATGGAAAAATTTATCGATTCATTTGCGGTTTTTGCTAAAACTCTTCTTTAAATCAGTATTTTCTTAAAAATAAAATTTTAAAGATAAATTTCAAAAAATGCCGAAAATGCGCCTTACACTTTGGAGTAACGTACAACTATTTTTAACAGTTATTTTTTTTAATCTCATTAAATGCTTTCAAAAGCTTAGACTTAAATTTTGAACTCAAAATCTGAATCGTTGAGAGTAATTAAGTAGCGCAAAATTGTACTGTGTTCGAGAAGAGGGGGGAAGGGTTATGTTTCAACTTCTGAACACAGTACAATTTGCGCTTCTTAACCCCTCTCAACGATTCAGAATTTGAGCTCAAAATTTAAGTCTAAGCTTTTGCAAGCATTTAATTAGATACAAAAAATAACAGTTAAAAATAGTTTCTGGTTACTCTTAAGTTTAAAACACTTGCTAACGAAATTTTAAAATTTATTTTTAAAATTTATTTTTAAGAAAATACTGACATAAAGAATAGATTGAGTGAAAACCGCAAACCGCAAACGAATCGACCAATTTTTTCGTTCTTTATAATAATTTAAAATTTGAACCTCCCCCCCCCTTTCCTTGAACAATGTTCAGTTTGCGCTTCTTAAGCATTCCCAACGATTCAGATTTTGAGCTCAAAATCTAAGTTTATGTCTAAGTTCCTAAAAAAATTCAATGATATGCAAAAAATAACCGTAAAAAATAGTTGTTCGTCACTCAAAAGTCTAAAGCATCCTCTATCGGCATTTTTTGAAATTTATCTTTAAAATTTATTTTTAAGAAAATACTGATTTAAAGAGTAGTTTTAGCAAAAACCGCAAACGAATCGACAAATTTTTTCGTTATTTATAATCACTTGAAATTTAAACCTCTGAACACATTTCAGTTTGCACTACTTAACCAATCCCAACTATTCAGATTTTGAGCTCAAAATTTAAGTCTAGGTTTCCGAAAACATTTTTAATGAGGTGCAAAAAATAACGGCAAAAAATAGTTGTTTGTTATTCCAAAGTCTAAAGCACCATCTATCGGCATTTTTTAAAGTTTATCTTTATAATTTATTTTTAAGAAAACTAGGGGGGCCCCGCCCCCCTGCTCGCTATGCTCGCCAACCCCCCTCGTAATCGCTTCGCGATTCCAAATTATTGGCTACCCCTGCTTGCTGCGCTCGCCAATACCCCATGGTATGAATAAGCAGTTGCAGACCTTTCAAATGATGTGTCACACGACTGGTGTTGTAAAGAAATTAAAAATGTACCCCCCCAGGGGGGTAGAGTGGGAGGCGACACAAAAGACATCCATAATATGAATAAGCAGCTGCAGACCTCTCAAATGATATATCACACGACTGGTGTTGTAAAGAAATTAAAAATGTGCCCCCCGTGGGGGGGGCAAAGTGGGGGTGACACACAAGACATCCATAAAATGAATAAACAGTTGCAGACCTTTCAAATGATATGTCACACAATTGGTGTTGTAAAGAAATTACAAAATGAGACCCCTCTGAGGGCAGAGGGGGGGTTACACACAAGATATCCATAATATGAATAAGCAGTTGCAAACCTCTCAAATGATGTGTCACACAATTGGTGTTGTAAAGAAATTAAAAATGTGCCCCCCTGGGGGGCAGAGTGGGGGATGACACACAGCACATCCATAATATGAATAAGCAGTTGCAGACCTTTCAAATGATGTGTCACACAACTGGTGTTGTAAAGAAATTAAAAATGTGACCCCCCTGGGGAGAGCAGAGTGTGGGGGTGACACACAAGACACCTATAATATGAATAAGCAGTTGCAGACCTTTCAAGTCTTGTGTAACACGACTGGTGTTGTAAAGAAATTAAAAATGTGTCCCCCCTGGGGAGCAGAATGGGGGATAACGCACAAGATATCCATTATATGAATAAGCAGTTGCAAACCTCTCAAATAATGTATCAAACGACTGGTGTTGTAAAGAAATTAAAAATTTGGCGAAATATTACAGTTATCGCCAAATTGGCGTCACTTTTGACAGCTAATTTTGGTCGCTAAATTTGGCGATATATCGCCAAGTTGGCGACAAACTTGGCGATTGTTGGCGATGGTAACCTTTCCTCTCTTTATGGTAACCCATACGGCGATGCATAGACGGAGTCCTTTCCTGATTAGTCTATTCGACTCATGGAAGGAGTGGACAAACCGGATTCGTTAGTTCCGGAAATCTTCCACATCAGCATCATTCCAGGAGTCATTCCTTTTAAGGCTAGTTTTTTTTTACTATAGAAGGATACTGACATAAAGAATAGTTTTAGTGAAAACCGTAAATAAATCGACCAATTTTTCCTTCTTTTATGTTTATTTGAAATTTTGGGCCCTAAGATTTAATAGCGCCTATCTCCTTCAGAAGTCGTTTGAGACCCTTAGTTACCCATTTTATATTGTTTGACTTGATGTGTACTATCACCCCTTAAAGTTTTGCCCAGTAGTTTAGGTACACCCTGTATATTAGAGCTGCTTATTTTATGTGCCCTTCAACGTTTGCTTACTCACACTGATGACTTTACTTTGAGTTTCCTTTATTCAGTTTCTTGCATGCCTCATATGTACAGGAATGAAGTTTAAAATAGTAACTTTTACCACAGTAACATTCAGCTAGACATTGCAAATTCAAATTTGATCAAAATTCTTCTAAATTAATGCTTTATAAGGAACAGTGTTATTGTTCGATACTTCTGCATTATTTTAAAGCTGAAATAAAGCTCTTTTCAATAAAAAAGTAAAAAACGACTTCATTAAAATCAACCTAACCAGGTTTCTAAGTTGTTTCCAGTGAAAAGTAAACAGAGCTTACAGAACTTCTTTAGAATTTGTAACTTACAAAATAATGACCCGCTTATAGTTAGATGGTAACTATTAGAGCTGTTAATTATGTTTGCCTTTCCTTGTTTTCTTATTCGGATAAGTTTAGTTTGACTTTCGTTTATTCAATCTGCTCTGTGTTTCATAGTATATTCATAGGCATTATGTCTGGAATAATGGAAGTCTTTAGACATGCAATGCAAATTCAGTTTCGTTTAAAATTCTTATATAATACGATCATTATTAACTTAAACAAGGTTCTTCTCAGTAATATTTAAAAAAAAAAAAGAATCTTATTAAACCCAATTTAATTAGGTTTTTAATTTTCTTCCAACTAGAAATAAACAGAGCTTATGTAGCTCCTTAACAACTTGTAACTCACGGAATAATGACCCACTTGTATTTGGAAGGTGACTATTAGAACTGTTTATTTTGTTTGCCCTTCCCCGTTTGTTTACTCATCGTGATGAGTTTACTTTCAGTTTCATTTACCCAGTCTCTTGCGTGACTTATATATACGGGAATTAAGTTTAAAATAGTGTAAGTTTTTAGATAGGCATTGCAAGTACAATTTTGTTTAAATTCTGGTAAATTAATATGACGGAAATGTTTTATGATAAAAATATATTTAACCCGGGAGAACACGCGCTTACCCAGGGTAGAAATGGTTTTAACTTTGTCACCAATAAAATCAAATTATAACTGTCGTTTTATTTAGGCGGAGACAATTCTTACAAATCCTTATATCCTTATATATCCTAATATCCTTATATACCGGGTGAGCAAAAAGTCCGTAAAAACTTTAAAAATTCATAAAAATTGAAAAAATAACCGAAATGAAAAACGGTTTGCAGGGTTAGTATCTATAGGTCACGGGGATTTTTTTAAGACATGAAAAAAATTCAAAAAACAGCCAATAGGTGGCGCTGACGTACCCAAATCATAGAAAAGATACCCAAATAAAGAACAGAATGTTTCCAAATCGTTTATTTGACCTGTATGTGTTCCACACGACCACCACCACAGGGGATGACACATTGGAGTCGAGTCAAACATCCAGCAACTGCAGAGTGTAGCAGGTCTGGATGTATATATGACACTTCTCGCCGGATTGCATCTTTTAGCTCCGACAGATTAGACGGACTAGATCGATACACTCGAGATTTCAAATACCCCCATAACCAGAAATCTGCCGGGGTCAAATCTGGAGACCGAGGAGGCCATGGGAACTTGCAACCCCTGTTGATGATATTGTCTTCCCCGAACGTCTGTATCAGGAATTCCTTGACAGATGTACCAATGTGACAAGGTGCTCCATCTTGCATGAATGTGACGGTAGAAAGCGCATCTTTTTCACGCAAACATGGCATGACCTTCTCACGCAGAAGCATTAAATAACTCTGAGCGTTTACCGTAATTGTTTTCCACCCATTTATTCGGCAAGGTGTTTCAAAGAAGAAGGATCCTATGATAAATGAACTTGTGAATCCACACCACACAGTAACTTTTGGGGAATGCAATGGTTTCTGAGTGTATTCATGTGGATTAGATGTCGCCCAGATTCGACAGTTATGGGTATTAACGTCTCCATGAAGCGAAAAATGAGCTTCATCTGTCCAAAAGATGTTAAAGACCCATGTGGGATTCTGATCAATTTCAGAGAAAGCCCACCTCGCAAATGCTTCTCTCTGTGCAGTATCTGCTGGTAAAAGTTCATGGCATGACTGTAATCTGTATGGGTAAAGATTGAGTATTCCATGAAGAATATTACGGACAGATGATTGGGGTAAGCCTAAGCGTCTGGCTGCTTCACGAGCACTGCTGGTCCCCGCAGATGAATCGGACGCTAACACTTCCATTTCGGCTGCAACACGCGGCGAGCGGACCTTCATTAAAGATTGTCGTCCGGATCTTACACGATCCTCCAACGTTCCTGTTTCCTCAAACCACCGAACAAGCTTTATGAGGCCTGCCGCTGTTAAAGGCCCCTTTCCCGTCCTCAAATCCTTTTGAAATCGGAATTTACGCAAAGCAGTAGTCGCTGATTCCTTGTTCATGTAAAATAGCTTCACCAACAAAGCTTTGTCCTTCGCAGTGAGCATCCTTGATCCAGTTCACGGCTCACAACGGTGAACGAGTTGTGGATTAGGAGCGCAAGCTCTTATAACTGGTTCATTTGCATATTTCCTCGGAAATCGCAAGTACCAGCGCCATCTGTCGGCTGTTTTTTGAATTATTTTTTATTTCTGTCTTAAAAAAATCCCCGTGACCTATGGATGCTAACCCTGCAAACCGTTTTTCATTTCGGTTATTTTTTCGGTTTTTATGAATTTTTAAAGTTTTTACGGACTTTTTGCTCTCCCTGTATATTATAAATGTGAAAGTGTGTCCGAAAAATTGGAATGAACTTGGCTTCAAAACGGATGGATTAATGTCTTTGAATCTTTGCATATGTATAGATTATAGGAGTGGAATGAACATAGGCTAATTTTTATTTATTTTATTCAAATATTTTCCTTAATAATTCAAAATTTAACTATTTTTCATACAAAATCAATAGGCATTTTTCAGATAAAATTTAACCATTTTCTTTTCCCGTTGCCAAGAAAATAAAAAATTGGCATAATAATTTTTCAGCGGCAATGAATTTTTAATAAAAAACTTCCACGCGAAAAACTATAATAAAATAATTTAAAAGAAAATAAATATGATGTCATGTTTGAAATAAAAATAAAAGGTGTATTTTTTATAATAATATTTAACAAGGATATTTGTTTAGTTAATGGGAATTTTTGTGTAAAATATGGCGACATAAATTGAAAGTAAAAAGAATGAAAAAGAATTATATTTTTAATAAAATGGTTCACTTATGAAAATCTGACGTCATAGTTGAAATAAAATAGGTACTTTATACCAGTCGTTAAAAATATAAGGGGTATGAATATCAGTAGTTAATGGACCGAGATAAATATAATCGTCATATTTAAAATGAATCAGAAATATTTTTTACTTATATTAATTAATAAGTTATAAGTTACATACAAATGAATATTTTTGTTCAAAACTCATAGTTATCAATGGAAGAAATTTTTTGGGGTGAAAAGGCGGAAAATAATACTGATTAATATATTTTTGGCTCGATTCTTTAATACTTTCGAACAAAGTTGAAAAGTTATTATGCTTTCGGTTTGTCTGTCTGTCTGGTCGTTTTCTAACTTTCGTAAATATACTCTGATTTCCATGAAATTTTTGGACGTTCTTAACGTTTACCTAGCACGAATACCTATTGAAAATAAAGTTTCTACCATGATTAGTTTATTTACAGGGATTATCAAAAAATTTCCTTACATTACGGCATTATGGGGAAAATCGTTTTAATTAAATTTAACGATGTTACACCCTTTGCAACATATTCAAATTTATATGCATTTACAAAGTGCACTAAAATATGTATTTTGTAAAGTATGTAGTGAAAAGGACAATTATTATTCATTTACAGGGTTACACAGCAGAATTCCATTGCATAAGAATAAAGGGAGGAACAGTTTCCGACATATTTTAATTATGGTAAACGATTTCATGTATTATTAAATTGATATAAGTTGTGGAAGCTTAATGTGAGTTATTTCATGCATAATACGAAGTGCATAGCATTTACAGGGACACAAAAAAGATTTCAAATATTATATATTCTATTCGAAGTACTGTATATGATGGATGATGACTGTTGCATGGATGAAATGCATTTTGAATTATGATATGTGCTTTTAAGTTTCGCTATATGTATGCATATTAAATGGAAAGTATAAATGGTTATAGTATAAATAGTTAAATTTATATATACAGGGTTACACAAAATATCTCGGAAAGGTTACTGAATATGAGCGTAATTTATTTAAAGGTGGTTTTAAAATAAAATATGCATTTTTATTTTGAACTGCATTTAGTAAACTAAGAAATGTTTGTACTATATATATAAAATGATATACAGGGTCCCACAAAGAACTGGATACAAGGTTGTCTTCGGATGATAATTTCTGAAAATGTAATTTAGGTAGTAATATGAAATATTTTTGTTTGAATTAAATTTTAGAAAGACTAGGGGGTCTCAGCCCCCCTGCTCGCTACGCTCGCCAACCCCCCGCGATTCCAAGTTGTAGGCTTCGCGGCCAAGTTGTAGGCTACCCCTGCTTGCTGCGATCGCCAATACCCCATGTAATCGCTTCGCGGTACATTATTTTCCATACACTCAATTTTGGAATGTTTCTTGATTGGTCTATTCGACTCATGGAAGGTGTGGTCCACCCGGACGCGTTATCTCCGGAAACCTTACACATCAGCATCATTCCACGAGTTATTTCTTGAGATTTGTTTAGGTATAGTTTTTTTTTTACTAAAGAAGGAGAATAAACGAGTGCATTCATATTTAATAGTATTCGATTAAATGGGTAAGCATATAAGTGTAACGTTTCAGTAATATTCGAGTAATCGGGTGCATATAAATATAGTATTTCAATAATATTCGATTAAGCGGGCAAGCATATAAATGTCGTATTTCGGTAATATTCTATTAAGCGGGCAAGCATATAAATGTCGTATTTCGGTAATATTCTATTAAGCGGGTAAGCTATAAATGTCGTATTTCGGTAATATTCTATTAAGCGGGCAAGCATATAAATGTCGTATTTCGGTAATATTCTATTAGGCGGGCAAGCTACAAATGTCGTATTTCGGTAATATTCTATTAAGCGGGCAAGCATATAAATGTCGTATTTCGGTAATATTCGATTATGCGGGCAAGCATATAAATGTCATATTTCGGTAATATTCTATTAAGCGGGCAAGCATATAAATGTCGTATTTCGGTAATATTCTATTAAGCGGGCAAGCATATAAATGAAGTATTTCAGCAATATTCTATTAAGCGGGCAAGCACATAAATGTAGTATTTCTGTAATACTCGATTAAGCGGGCGAGCATGTAACACTCTGCTGCGATATTGCTTTGCAATCCAGGTTGGAAACGCTTCGCGATGCATAGACTGAGCCCTTTCCTGATTGGTCTATTCGACTCATGGAAGGAATGGTCTACCCGGATTCGTTAGTTCCGGAAATCTTACACATCAGCATCATTCCAGGAGTCATTCCTTTTAAGGCTAGTTTTTTTTTTTACTATAGAAGGATACTTTCGTGTATTAAAGGCACTTGGAAAACTACAGGGCTGAACAAAAGAATTCAAGAATGTTTTTATATATTAGTATTAATCGCTGAAGGGAAAATTTTAACCAGGAAACAAATTAGCAAATAGGGATTATCAGAAGTTTTTTTACCATAAATTCGCGATAAAAAGTTAATTACACATGCTTTTCATCATCGAAATTTTTTGCCTGATTGATCAATTATTTCTTCTTTAAATGTTATGTGAACGAAATCACAGATAACTGCTAGTATTATAAATATGAAAGTGTGTCCGAAAAATTGGAATGAACTTGGCTTCAAAACGGATGGATTAATGTCTTTGAATCTTTGCATATGGATAGATTATAGGAGTGGGATGAACATAGGCTAATTTTTATTTATTTTATTCAAATATTTTCCTTAATAATTCAAAATTTAATTATTTTTCATACAAAATCAATAGGCATTTTTCAGATAAAATTTAACCATTTTCCTTTCCTGTTGCCAAGAAAATAAAAAATTTGAATAATAATTTTTCAGCGGCAATGAATTTTTAATAAAAAACTTCCACGCGAAAAACTATAATAAAATAATTTAAAAGAAAATAAATATGACGTCATGTTTGAAATAAAAATAAAAGATGTATTTTTTATAATTAATTTAACAAGGATATTCGTTTAGTTAATGGGAATTTTTGTGTAAAATATGGCGACATAAATTAAAAGTAAAAAGAATGAAAAAGAATTATATTTTTAATAAAATGGTTCACTTGTGAAAATGTGACGTCATAGTTGAAATAAAACTGGTACTTTATAGCAATCGTTAAAAATACAAGGGGTATGAATATCAGTAGCTAATGGAGCGAGATAAATAATGATGTCATATTTAAAATGAATCAAAAATATTTTTTACTTATATTAATTAATAAGTTATAAGTTACATACAAATGAATATTTTTATTCAAAACTCATAGTTATCAATGGAAGTAATTTTTTTGGGTGAAAAGGCGGAAAATAAAACTACTGATTAATATATTTTTGGCTCGATTTTTTAATACTTTCGAACAAAGTTGAAAAGTTATTATGCTTTCGGTTTGTCTGTCTGTCTGGTCGTTTTCTAACTTTCGTAAATATACTCTGATTTCCATGAAATTTTTGGACGTTCTTAGCATTTACCTAGCACGAATACCTATTGAAAATAAAGTTTCTACCATGATTAGTTTTTTACAGGGATTGTCAAAAAATTTCCTTACATTACGGCATTATGGGGAAAATCGTTTTAATTAAATTTAACGATGTTACACCCTGTGAAACATATTCAAATTTATAAGCATTTACAAAGTGCACTAAAATATGCATTTTGTAAAGCATGTAGTGAAAAGGACACTTATTATTCATTTACAGGGTTACACAGAAGAATTCCATCGCATAAGAATAAAGGGTGGAACACTTTCCGAATATTTTAATTATGGTAAACGATTTCATGTATAATCAAATTGATATACGTTGCTGAAGCTTAATGTGAGTTATTTCATGCATAATACGAAGTGCATAGCATTTACAGGGACACAAAAAAGATTTCAAATATTATATATTCTATTCGAAGTACTGTATATGATGGATGATGACTGTTGCATGGATGAAATGCATTTTGTATTATGATGGTATGTGCTTTTAAGTTTCGCTATATGTATGCATATTAAATGGAAAGTATAAATGGTTATAGTATAAATAGTTAAATTTATATATACAGGGTTACCCAAAAGATCTCGGAAAGGTTACTGAATATGAGCGTAATTTACTTAAAGGTGGCTTTTAAATAAAATATGCATTTTTATTTTGAACTGCATTTAGTAAACTAAGAAATGTTTGTATTATATATATATATAATGATATACAGGGTCCCGCAAAGAACTGGATACAAGGTGGTCTTCGAATGATAATTTCTGAAAATGTAATTTAGGTAGTAATAAGAAATATTTTTGTTTGAACTAAATTTTAGAAAGATACTTTCGTGTATTAAAGGCACTTAGAAAACTACAGGGCTGAACAAAAGAATTCAAGAATGTTTCTATCTGTTAGTATTAATCACCGAAAGGAAAATTTTAACCAGCAAACAAATTAGCAAATAGGGATTATCAGAAGTTTTTTACCATAAATTCGCGATAAAAAGTTAATTACACATCCTTTTCATCATCGAAATTTTTTGCTTGATTGATCAATTATTTCTTCTTTAAATGTTATGTGAACGAAGTCACGGGTAACTGCTAGTTTTGCGATAAGTTGAAGATTACTTTTAAAAAATAAGTGGTTACAAGTGTAAAAATCATACGCACTCCGGGTCAAAAAGATCCGGCGCATGTACTCCCGGGTTAAGGCGAATTTTATAATTTAAAAATGATAAAACTGTATGAAATCTGCATATAATCAATAATCAATCTAACATATAATAACTAATCTAACATACATTATCATAATATGTTAGATTGGTAACATTTCTTTTTACTATGGGATATTTTTTTTCTATGTTTCATGTTGGAAGTTATTAATTTAAAAAGGTTACAGGTAATAATTTATTTTAGAAAGTTTGTAATTGTTGTAGAATTTTCGTTACACATGAATAATTTTTTTTGTCTCATTATCTCTTTGAAATTGTTGCCTGAAAACACTTCAAAGATGTTCTATGAAAAAAATCATTGAATTTTTCCTAATGCGTAAGCTTAAATGTATATAAAGTTTTTTCAAATAACTATGATTCTTCTATTCCTAGGGTAAAATATTCAAATATATTAGAAGACGAAACATTATCTATACGATTAAGTTAATTTCCTAAAATTATTTTTTAATAATTGAATAAAATGATAAATCTATACATATTTACGCAAATTGTTATGCCTCAAGTTTGAATATACTTTTACAAAACAAAAGTTTATTTTTACAAAACAACAAAAGTATACTTTTGTTTGAAATTGCTGTATGCATAATATCAGCATATTATAAAACAAAATACGACCGTGAGTAACACTGAACGCCTTATCGACAGTAGAAACTATTTTATAATCATTTAATTTTCTCAAAATTTCAATAAATATTACAATAAAAACGAAGTTTATGTAATTTGAAAAAAATGTGAAAGAAAATGTGTTCAAATACCATTTGCCTGAAAATCGTATCTCAACTTACTGATTTTTTTTATTGTTTTGAAAATAATTTTCAAGCATGATTTTTTGAAAATTTATCTCTGCTGCGTACAGCCTGATTTCCAAAGATTATTCCTTCAGCACTTAATTTAAATAATTCAGTATTTGTTTAAACTTATATTACATAACGAAATATAAATGACATTAATAAAGAAATAAATAAATAAGTAAAACACAAATTTAACAATTATTTTGCGTATTACGCGTTTAAAGATGGAATTTTTAGAATAAAAATAGGCTGCAGTGAATAGATAAATCTTTGGCGATTTATCCTCAACATGCGGCTGAGTTGAGTGCGGAAAGAATTCCTTTAAAGTGAAAAAGTTTTGTTCAAAAGTATCAAAAATACGAAAAAATTGCATTTAATAAATTTCAAAATTGTATTTCAATGCTTATTCAAAATTTTGTGCATAAAAATGTGCTGATTTTTATTGATTGTGAGATTTGATTTCGTTAGTATGCAATCTAAAACTATACACCTAATATGAAAATATTACTGCGTATTTCAGTATTTTTGCCTAATTTATGCATTTGGTGTTTCAGAAGTTTATTTTGGTGTTAAATGAATTATGCAAAATTTTGAAAACGGCGACATTTTATTGTAGCATATGCATGTCATTGTATTCAACAATTCCGTATGTCTCAAAATCCTTCTTTCCGACCGCATTTGTAATTTGCTGGCAAAGTACTTATCAAGGTTTTTTTTTAGTTTCACTCATCGAATCTTTTTTTTTTCCCGAAGGGAATGCATGAGAGGAACAAGCAGATAGTCTTCGGATGGAGTAATGACACGAGAGTAAGGAGGATATGGCAGAACATTCCAACAAAATGCAAGGAGTTTGTTTCTGCGAGTTAAATATACGTGATGCCTCCGGTTATAATGGTGGAAGTCAACACGTCGTTTGTTTGCTGATTCGGGGCGTCTCTTGGCTATTGCTGCCTTCAGCTCGTTGAGAAGGGAGAAGTGTTTTTCAGAGTTGATGGTTTGGTTGAAGTACACTGGTGTCCAAAATTTAAGCATAATTGGTAATTAAATAATTATTTTTAAGTAATGAAAGAAATATGAATCGGAATGTGCTGAAACTCCAGGTGTGTAAACAAAATAGTACGCGTCACATATTTTCGCGAAGAGTTTTCCCCGAAATCGAACAGGGGACCGTCAACAAATTGAAAAAGAACGAAGATCTTTTGGATAACCCTGTCAAAACTAATGTAGCAAAAGCGTTCAAACTACACATTATGATTAATTGGCTTATTGTAATGTACTGTGTTAATTTTTACAAGGATAGCATGTATACTCGTAGAGAAATTAAGGTTTTTATAAAAACAGCTCTAAATTTTTCCAAGTTTTTTGCTTATATTTTGCAGAGTTCTTATTATAAAATAATGTTCTTTTCTGAAAATATGACAAACATTATTGTACACAATACCCTGTCATCAGAATTTAAAAATAATAAAAATTATATGAAAAATGAGTAGGTTTAGTAAATAATTTTTCATTGCGCATGCGTCAACGATATCAAAATTTCATTTGCATATTGTGTTAGCTAAATGTATAGAGCAATTTCTGTAAAAGTTTCAAAAATATAGCTTGAAAATTCTGAAAATGGGAGCCTATAGAATCAACTCAAAATCCGTTAATCCTAAAGGAAGCAAAAAAATCAGGGGTTTTACCTAAATATAGTTGTACGTGCAATATTGTGTAGGCACTAAACAATGGAATATGGATACAGCTCCTCATCTTTTTGCTTCATTTAAGGAATAAAGGATTTTGATCTCATTCTATCAACGATAATTTTCAGAATTTTTAAGCTATGTTTTTGAGACTTTCACAAAAGTTGCTCTATACATTTAACTAACATAATATGCAAATGAAATTTTAATAGCGTTCACGCATGCGCAGTAAAAAAATATTTAGTAAACCTGCTCATTTGTCATACAATTTTTATTATTTTTTAATTCTGATGACAGGGTATTGTGTACAATGATGTTTGTCATTTTTTCAAAAAAGAACATTATTTTATATTAAGAACTCTGCAAATTATAAGCAAAAAACTTAGGACTGTTTTTATAAAAACCTTAATTTCTCTACGAGTATACATGCTATCGTTGTTAAAATTAACACAGTACATTACAATAAGCCAATTAATCATAATGTGCAGTTTGAACGCTTTTGCTACATTAGTTTTGACAGGGTTATCCAAAAGATCTTCGTTCTTTTTCAATTTGTTGACGGTCCCCTGTTCGATTTCGGGGAAAACTCTTCAGGAAGATATGTGACGCGTACTATTTTGTTTACACACCTGGAGTTTCAGCACATTCCGAATCATATTTCTTTCATTACTTAAAAATAATTACTTAATTACCAATTATGCTTAAATTTTGGACACCAGTGTAACTCATAGTAGATTTTTACCTTTCCATAGATATCAAATAAACATTTTTTTTTTTTTTTTTTTTTTGTGTGTGTGTGTGTGTGTGTGTGTGTGTGTGTGTGTGTGTGTGTGTGTGTGTGTGTGTGTGTGTGTGTGTGTATGGAGGCTTGCTTTATCGGCAGTAATGAGACCTTTCAGTCGCATGGACCAAGATTGCGTCCAACATTGTCATCAGGGCCGTGCTTAAGGGGGGGCGAGCCGGACATTTGCCCAGGGCCGCAAAAAGTTGGTGTCGCTTTTTCATTTTACCAGTTTTTATGAAGTCTATTTGACTTGTCAGGCGCAATCCGAGCCTGACAAGTTGGTTACAATTTATTTAAACTAAAATATTCGTAAAACTACTGAAAACACATTCTCATAAATTATCATTCATAAGCGTCCATATATTCAATTCTTTGCGTGGCCCTGTATATCATTTTATCCATATTCTAAAACTATTCCTTAGTAAACTGAATGCCAGTTTAGCATAAAAATGCATAACTTATTTAAAAATCACCTTTAAGTAATTTACGCTCATATTCAGTAACGTTTGCGATCTCTTTGGTATAGCCTTGTATATCAACTGTAGCATTTATACACTCTATATAATATGCACAGATTTAGAGAAACTTAAAAGCACCTATCATAATTAAAATGCATTTTATCCATCCATCAGCCATCATCGGATACATATACAGTACGTCGGAAAGAATATACTATTCGAAATCTTTTGTGTGTCCCTGTAAATGCTGTGCACTTCGTATTATACATGGTTATATCGTATAACTTATGTTAAGTCTCAACGACGTATATCAATTTTAGTATGTATAAAATAATTTAATATAATTAAAATATGTCGCACACAATTCCCCTCTTTACCACTATGTAATGTAATTCTTTTGCGTGGCCTTGTAAATGAATAACAGAACTTTTTTTCACCGAGTATTTTACAGAAAGCATATTTTAGTGCACGTCGTAAATGCATATAATTTGTAATGTATTTGACAGGGTGTAAAATCTTTAAAATTCATTTGAAACGATTTTTCTCCTTAGGCTATAACGTAACGGTACACCTTTAACTGTCCCTGTAAATAAACTAATCATGCTAGAACCTTCATTTGAAATAAAGTTCTGCTAGGATAAACGTCAATTACGTCGAAATTTTTCAGGGCAATCCAATTTATTTACGGAAGCTAGTGCGGATAGACGGACAGGTAAACCGAAATCATAAATATTTTGGAACTTTTTTGGAAAGTATTAAAAAAGAGACTTTTTCGTAATCATTTTAAATATAACATTTTAAATATCCCGTAATGTTCGTCTTTAAATGTGTTTCGCACGTATTATTAGGTTTAACGTTTTCTTTCTTTTTAATGTCAACTTGTAAATATATTTTTAACTAGGACTTCTTCCCTCAAAGGAATTCATCGATTTAATTTGTGACAAGTGACGACACAGTTTTCTGACATAACTTCTTACAAATGCAGAAAATGAGCTACTTTTTTAATTAATAAAATTAGTATACAAATTCAAAAAATGAAAATGAGCAAAATAAAAATATTAGAATTCAAAGTAGTACATATCAATTCATACATTTTTAGCTATTATGATAATTCTTTCAGTAATCCTTGTACAGTGTTAATATATATGAAACATATTTAGGCGCTGTTGACCATTAATATAATTAAAAGAAATTTGCTGAGATTTTTTCTGTATAAAACATTTTTACTATTCCTTTAAAAAATGGTAAAATTAACACACGATTCAAGGCATGAAGTCTTTAATCTTTTTCACTCTACTGAGCCCAACATAAACCAAATCTAATATAACCCCTAGTTTATAGTTTTTTAATTAATTTATTACATTTTATTTATTTGACCTTTTAACAATTTAGAAAGATAGACATTTCGAATATTTTTTGCTACTGAAACCCTCTGTTGATAGCATCCCGAACATAAAATATAGCTTATGTTTGTTATTTTTTAACAGGCTCCATCGCCACAAATTTACTTTTGGAATCGGTTTGATACTTGTTGAGATTGTTTACAAATCGCCATTTAGAACGTTTTTAGGACGCTTTTCGCTCATTTTCCCCTCTTTTAAATTTCGAATTTATTAGGAAATGTTTTTGGGGACCATATTTATCTTATAAGTAACTACCATTCTAAATTTCATGTTTCTAAGCCCTTCAGTAACACACAAATCGCATTTTTAGAGCGTTTGTTTGCTCCTGCACCCCTTTTGGGGTAACGACAACGACATAAGATATATCTTTTGTTAAAGAAAGGACTGTCACCATCATTTTGACATCATTATTTTTTTAATCGGTTCGTTACTTCCCGAGATTGCTTAAAAAATTCAATTTAGGAAGTTTTTATACCGCATCTCGCGCATTTTTTACCCTTTTTAAATTTCATATTTTTTAGAAACTGTTCCTGAAAATCATTTATATTTTATAAGTAATTAACATCCCAAAATTTATGTTTTTAGGTCCGTCAGTAACGCAAAAGTCACATTTTTTAGAACTTTTTTTACTCCTGAACCCCTTTTGAGAAGTGACGCCTACATAAGATGTAGCCTATGTTCTGGAGCAAGGACTATCACCATCATTTTGACATCATTATTTTTTAATCGGTCCGTACTTCCGAGATGGATTAAAAATTGCAATTTAGAACACTTTTTGCCCATTTTCACCGCTTTTAAATTTCGTATTTTTGGAAAACGCTCTTTGAGATCATTTATATCTTATAAATAACAAACAAGCCAAACGTTATGTTTTTATGTCCTTCAGTAATACAACAGTTGCATCTTTTGAAAGTTTTTTGCTTCCTATGGGGTAATGACGCCAACATAAAATATAGTCAATGTTGGAACCAAGGACTGTCATCATCATCTTGAATCATTATTTTTTTAATTGGTTCGTTATTTCTCAAGATTGTTTAAAAATCGCTATTTTGCGCCTGTACTCCCTGGGTTAGTGGCATCGACATAAGATATAGCCTATGTTTGAACAGGGAAGAACACCATCATTTTGGTACCATTACTTTTGAAATCGGTTCGGTAGTTCCAGAGATTAGTCCCTAGATATAAACAAACTCTACCTCTTTATAATATAGGTATAGATTACGTGCTATTTATGATGCTAAAACCTACAATTTAAAATGAACTGTAATTTATCATGAAAAGCTAAAAAAATGGTAAGCTAAAAGAATTATTATAAATACTGATGTGCAAGTGAAATTTGATTCTTTTGGTAATAATTCTTAGGATGTCTTTTTTTTTCAATTTTTTGTGTTAAAAAGTTCATACTAATTTCACTCTTGTGATACATTTTGTATGGTTTATAGCATTTTATATCCGTTTAAAAAATTTCGCAAAAAAGGCCGCCAAAATATATTTCGCCCAGGGCCGCCAAAGTCCTAAGCACGGCCCTGATTGTCATAAATTGTACAACTTAGTCATCAGTCCAATCGTTATAGAAAAGAAACGCAGATGGGTATAATGTCTAGATTCTACACTGTTTTAAATAGCATATCCTAAAAATCCGACCATGTTTTTAAAATCACGTTTTGTAGTACATTCAATTTGCTTAACAGTATAAAATTGTTGAAGAGCTTCTGAACTAACAACTACTTTAGTACCAATATATGTAATTAATTGTCTTATTATTAGCGAGCCGTTTGAAAATATAAAGTGTAGCTGTAGCTCACACATTAGTCAAATGTTTTAAATTTAAATTAGAGATTAATACTTTATATTAAAAAAGATGGTATAGTAAAAATGTGAGATAATAAAAAAATATTAAAAGCTAAAATTGTTTAAAAAAAAATAGAAAAAATAAAGTTTAAAGGTGAATGGATGTCTTAAAAATATTTTAAACTGAACAATGCTGAACAGTAGAGCAGCATTCACGGGTTACCTAGTTGTGATCAACCTAACACCCGATCTGTTTTTTGAATCTGTTGTATAAACGTCAACCGTTATGGAAAGATAAAGTGCAATGTTAAATTATTTAAGAAGTGAGTGACATTAAATTTAAGATAAAAATAGAAATTTCAAAATTAGTAAATAAATAAATAAATAAATAAATAAATAAATAAATAAATAAAATTAAGAATTAAATTTAAAATTTTTAATTTTAAGCAAGGAAAGTTAGAAAGTAGATTTATAAAATGAAAAATTGAAAAAATAAGTTAATGTACAGTTGTAGTTACAAAACTTCTAAATAAAAAAGGACAAAATGTAAAATTTAAAGTTAGCACTTGTTAAGAAATGACATTCATTAAGAAAGGGCAGTAAAAGAAATAAAGGAAGTAGTAAAAACCATATTACAAAAAAATAATGCACTTATAAGGGTAATTCATATATATATATATATATTGTATAATTTGTGATTTATGTTTTTTTTTTTTTTTTTTTTACATAAAACAGAAATAAACAGAAGAGCAATCAAGAAATGATGATTACAAAGCTCACTCAATATCCCTAATCTTGCAATATTTAGGATGCTTGCGGTGATGGAGTTCGAAGGCATCATAATCAGGTAGCTACGGTAAGATTTCATTTGTTAGGTCAATTTTTAAGTAATTTCATTTGTTAAAATTTGGTGTAAAATTTTTTTTCAAGATATTGAAGCGCCTATGTAAAATTATAATTTTTAGATCTCTTTAGACAGTCGAGTTGAGTAGATAGCGAGAGGCGTTACGTATATATAGTGCGGAGATGTTTTTGCGCAGATGACCAGGATTATCCATGGAAAAATAAAGATGTAAAAAAATGATATTTGATTTCGAATAGGTGGTGGAAGTTGAATTTAAAAATATCACGGGTGGAATTGCAAAAGAATCTCTTGGAAATAACCTAATACACCAGGAAAAATCTTCTGCAACCTGAGAGGCCCGAATTTTATCACCTATTTATTTTCAACTAAAACACGATGGATTTCAATAAAAGTAAATAATGCATCTTGTCGAATTCGAGTTTCCTGCATTTTTAATTGTGTTCTTGTGAGTTACAATTAGTTCCCCTAACTTAATTACAGTTTGTAACTTACGAAATAATAAACTGTTTATAACTGTATTGTGTTTCTTAGAGCCATTCATTATATATGCCATTTCCACCTTTCATTTTTTCTAAAAGATAGATTTAATTTAAACCTTATTTATTCAAACTGCAATATTCTTTATATATACAGTAATTAAATTAAAACTATTCTAAGCTTTTGGAAAGTGATTGATTATACCAGCATATGTGAGTTAAAATTTAATTAAGATTCCTCTAAATTAAATATATTTTGCGGAAAATCAGCTTTATAAAATAACAAGGGATTTAACCAAATTCTATTGAGATCTCCTAATAAGCAATTTTAATACTATCTGAAAGAGACAATCGTAATATATGTATACCTTATTTTACTATTTTAAAGGAGACATTTTCATGACATCTGCTTCATTTTAAAAAGATAATTAAAGTTGGTGATATATCTTAGAAAGATATCTGCAAATTGTAATTCTATTTTCTCGTGAGATACTTTCCGTAGTATGAGAAATAACGATTTATCAAAGAAATAATATTATTGAAATTATATTTACGATCCATATTATTTAAGGAAGATCATATGCTATAGTGGTATACTAATAGACCTCCAAATTTTGGAGGAATATTAGGTTGAATACCATCATTTCCGAATAGTTATCTTTGTTCTTACATAATGGAAGTATGTTGTGGTTAAATAATACTGTGGTAATTAACTATTTATAAATGCTGGTATTCAATTTGTTATCCCATGTGATTTGGGACTGACTTGCACGCGAGTGTGTATCTCATACAAATAACGACTTAATAATAAATTAAAATAAGTTCAAATTGGTCTGAATTAATATGAAAAGATTAAAAACTTCTTAGACACATCATAAAATACTTGAAATCGCTATGCTTTCGATAGAACGGTCTTTCTCCGTAAGGCGCAAAGAAGACATGCGTTTAGTAAGAAAATAGCGGCACGACTGAAATGAAAAGACGGGAAAAGGGACAAGATGAAGGAACGACCAATAGGAAAACAAAACGGACATAGTGAAGAAGGGGAAAGAAATAAAGGAAAGGAAATTAAAATAGATTATAATAAAATGATGATACGCACATACAGGGTGAGTCATAAATATCGAAATAATAGGCTATCTCCTTAAATATTGCCCCTAGACCCATATTTCCGATTGCAAAAATTCATTATAAAAGGTGACATTTTTGATAAGATAAGTTGCAACTCTATGGGGGGATATATTTTAAAAAATACGAAAATAAAATTTTTATATGGCCCCCGTAGGATAAAAAGTCCAATTAGGAAAAGTTTCCTTATCCAGTCTTGAATAAGACACCAAAAGTTGCATATCTTCAAAACTCTCAGAATTATAGCTGTTTAAATAATTCATTAGGTTTTAAGGGATTAGAAACAAACTGAAATGCGCGCAATTCAAAAAACAATGTTACTTTAACAGTTCTGGGAAACGTGAAAAAATTTATCTTTTGAGTTAGAATTTTGATTTTTTTTTTCTTTTTTGTGATAGTTAGCCGCATAATTTGCTAAGAAAATTACATTTTAAAATTTCTTATACAATTTATAAAACTTTCATATGGTTAGTACTGGTTGAAATGGGATAATTGAAATTCGTTATAACTTGAAACATTATTTATCGGATTTCAATTTCTTTCCATTACATTATAAAGGAAAATCTGATTTTATTTTTGTTCCAGGGTTTTTGTTTTTCAATACTAATTTTAAAACTATTAAAAATATTTATTGAAAAAAAATAGAACTTAAAAAAAATCATTTTTTTAAATTTGCCGAAACAAAACAAATATATAATAATCAAAATAGACATGTTTCAAGTTTGCATTTTTTTTCTTGAATAATTCTTAGCTTTTAATAATTTAAAGACAAAGAATAGTGGCTAAAAAATCATTATGCAGAAAAACAAAGTGTACTGCTTAATTTTCCATCAGTTATTTAAAAGAATGCTTTCTTTAAGATGCAAATTAAGTCATTTTTTAAAATTTAGCTCTCACAACTAGACTTTTTATCGTCCTGGAAAGGTTGTTAAAAAAAATTGTATTCTGGACCCAGGTTGTGCCAGGACCGAGACTACTTTTTTCTGCAGAGTCACCTGGCCGGATCTAACGTATTTTCATATCAGAGGGGACTATTTCCTTCTTCATAGGCCTGCACTGGACGAAATTTTCAATCCCGGTCTCGAACAATCCGCATTAAAATCACTGTCTCTGACTGACCTAATACGTGCATAAAATAAATAAAATTTGGTTCAGCCAAATTTTTTACAAAAACCACATAGATTTTAAAATCACTTTTATTTTACAAAAATCACCTTTAAAATTCATTTTTATAAAGAATAGTATATTTAACATGGTTTATTTTTTGTCGGCCGATTATCTACACGAAGGATATAGGACCAGGGGGGGTTGCTTTTCGTGGGGGTCTTTCTGAGAAAACCTAACCCGTATTTACGCAAGGTTCGAAGAAAACCACGAAAACACCGAACGGTTGGGCCGACAGCCGCGATTGGGCTCGAACCAAGCTCCTGCTGTCTACCAGTTGAGAGGTCAGAACCTCTCGGCCACTGTTGGGGCATTGTGGTATATTTAAAGGCTAAAGAATAAAATACAATAAAACGAGTGAAAAAATCTGCCTAAGACGGAATTTTATCTTAAATGCAAAATGTGTTGATCCATGCAAAATAAATACAGCAATACCTGAGAAAAAAAAAAAACTCCATTTACACCTCCTAGGAAGGGCATTTGTCTATAACGCATTTTTTCTTTCCTATGTGATTCCGTCTTAAAAGGTTTTGCTGTATAACATTTTTCAAAGTCTCCAACACATGGCATATGGATTAACGATATTAAAATACAGGGTGTTCACTCTCAACGGTGGCCAATGGCTAATTTCTAAACCGTTAGTCATAGACATATAATTCCAATTGCAAAAATGCTTTAAAAAGGGTAAAGAATTGATTTTTACTCGATTTATGTCAAAACGATTTTTTTTTAAATTACGAAGATTAAATTTTTATACGATCCCCGGTCCTATAAGTGTTATTTAGTAAATTTTTACCACTACTCTAACAAGTAATACAAAAAAACTCCGTTCTTCTGCGATTAAAACTGACCGAGTAATAACGGTTTAAAATTGAAGCATCTTTTTTGCTGCAAATTAGGGGTTAGTCACAAATTTACTGGAAATAAAAATAAACGCAAGATATAAAATTTAACATTAAACATTGAGAGTAAAATAATTTTTACAATATTATTTTTACATTTATGTTGATGATTACATATTAAAGCAAAATTTGTACTAAAATTATAAGTAAAAAAAATACATAAAGTTTGTTAATTTAAATTATGAAAAGCAACAGTCACATATCGTTACAAAATGACATATATTTAAAATTCTATTAGATTACTTAACCTAACAGAATTTGGTGTAGTCCTATAAAATAAATAAATGGTACGCACATAAAATTGTACTAATATTACATTGTCAGTGGATATAAATAGGTGCGCAAATTGAACCTCGATCGTATATTTGGAAGTGAATTAAAATTTGAATAGAAATTTTGAGCTAAGGAAATATATGTACGAATGTTTTAAGCAAAATAAAAGCTTATCAAAATAACACACCTTTTAAAATAAAATCGCGATTTCCCAAAAGTTGATTTTCTAGATAAAGAGGATTTTAAAACTCACGTCTTCAACTATTTTAACCAATCCAGAAGTTAATTAATAAAAATTAACACTACCGTAAAACTTATATGGTGGTAGCACCTTTAGTTAAATTGCTTTTAAAATATTTCTTTATCTCATTTCCTTATCTCATTCTTTATCTCATTTCTTTATCTCAAAACCTATTTGTAATTGGAATTATATGTCTGCGGCAAATGGTTTAGGAATTAGCTATTGGACAGCGTTGGAAATAGACGCCCTTTATAATACTTTAAGCACTTAGTGTACGTTCCCTTAAAGCCCAGTCCGATTCATCCGTATTCTGCTACAGAAAAGTGGTTTGAGTCATGAAATTTAAAACTTCATAACTCGGTCAATTTTAATGTTAGATAAATGGGACTTTTTTTCTCTTGCTTGTTAGAGTAGTGGGGAAAATTTACTAAACATCACTTATAGACCCAAGGACCGTATAAAAAGTTAATTTTCGTAATTTTTTAATAAAATTTTATTTTGATCTAAATCACTTGAAAAACAATTCTTTACCTTTTTTAAAGCATTTTTGCAATTGGAACTATATGTCTATGACTAACGGTTTAGAAACAAGCCATTGGCCACCGTTGAGAGTGGGCACCCTGTGTAAGTGAAATATTTAAATATAAATAGAGATTCATTGATAAAATAAATATATCGCAGCCTTTCGCGCTTCCTTAATAATAAAAAGTATAAACATAAAAAACGAAAAGCTATAATAAGTATGTTTGGCAAGAACGCCTTTATACGAAACAATTTTCAACCACACCGAAGTAAAAAACTATGTAGAAATTTACGGCTGAGCCAGGCTATATGAGTTAAACTTTTTTCAGGCAGGTCCGGGGTATGATTTTAACATTTTTCCAGGCCGGGCTGAACTTTTTTCCTATTCGTCGGTTTGGGACCGGACCTAGATATTTCGACCCATGCAGACCTCCAGTGCAGACTACCAACATATTTTTAGAACAAGTTTGGATTTAAATCAATTCGCTGCTTTGTTATGTCCAAATAAGGGCCACTGTCTTATACCGATATTTAGTAACAGGCAATTTGTGGACGATCCCTTATTTGCTTTCAAATTGACTCAAAAACTCTTCGTTTAAAGGCATGGTAAAGCGGTGTAAGTCACGAATTTGGAGAATTTTGAATTTTAATATCTCTGTCAGGTTTTTAGATAGGGAGATGAAATTTTTTTGTTCAAATTAGGAATGGATAAGGAATAATTTCCTAATTGGGAATTTTGCCCTACGGGAGTCGTATGAAAATTTAATTTTCGTATTTTTTCAAATAGACGTGAAGTTGCAACTTATCTTATCAGAAATTACACCCTTTTTTATGAATTTTTGCAATTGGAAGTATGGGTCTAGGAGCAATATTTAAGGAGATAGCCTATTGTTTCGATATTTATGACTCACCTTGTATATGGGAACACTGTTTAAAATATATATGTAATAACAAAAAAAATATTCGCCTAAATCCTAAGTTAATTACTTCCAAATTCTTTTAACATTGAACTTTTTCCCTTCTTTTTATAATATTTTTGCAGATTATTTTTAATTCCATACCTTTAATCAACCCTTTTTATTTTATTTTATTCTAAAAAACATTATTCTTTCAAAACAGTTCTTTTCTTAAAAAGAAAATCCCATTGTCTAATTCATTCTACCTGTTGCATAATATTTCTTTATTTATTCTCTCAAATGTTGGAATATCCAGAATTCCATTCGGTCGTTTTCGTTTGAACAAGGGATTCTAATTAAATAATACGCGGCAGTCTAAATGAACTAACTTGAGGTTTGTGTTAGCGGTTTAAATTTCATTGGTTAAAAGTAAATTCTGAAAATTTAATTGGTAAATTAGGAGTTTGTCGTGAAATCCCTTTTTTCTCGTGCTGATAAATTATATAAAAGATTACGTTGGCTTTGGAAGAGTCAGTTCAGTTTTAGTTTAGTTTTTGTGTGTGTCTTCGGTTTTTTAATTGTCACTTGGTGAAATATGACGTTTAAAGGGTAAATCTCTATTGTGATCATATCATTCTGTTATTATAGCGCTATCTTAAAGTGGTATGAAGTTTAAATTGGGAGTCATTAGTAGAATTGTGAGGATGCGTTAAAACACAAATAAAGGGTTTTTTTTTTTTTCAAGAAAGGACTTATTTGACGTCTCATGTCTAGATTTGATCCGTATTTAAATAGGAAATACCCAAAGATTTCCATTCAGTGCTTTGATATCTTTATCTACACGACTGCAAGAGGTCAAATGTTTCTGGTAATTTAATAAATAGAGCAGTATTTCATATATATGTACATATATAGTGATATACACAGATGCACATAAATGTCTACATAATTAATACAAAATGTTAATTATATGGTAGTGCTAAAAAAAAATTTCCAGGCTACGGAGAGCGTTTTAGAATCAGATTTATCATTAACAAATTTTTTATGATTGATAAATTTTTTATGATTGAGATAAATAGCTAAATTTTCAAGAAAATCTAATTCAGAGTTAATAATACTATCATTAAATTGAAATTATTTTTATATTTGAGATATGAATGCTTTTTAATGAAATGAAAAACTGATAACGTTTACAAATAATAATGGAAAATTTGGCGTGTTCTGTGTTAGACATTATTTTTTTTACTCTTGTTTTTCACCCAAAAGGATTTTTTTAATATTATAAAAATACTAAAGGACTCTGCTCCTATGAGCTACACGAGTCATCACCCCTGCTCAGACACCACAAATTCTAAAAACACACTGATACTCCGGCTGGTTTAAAAAAAGATTTCAGAAAAATGAATTATAATTCAAAGTCAGTGGCGATTTCCTTTTAAACGGGTTTCCATTCATTTCACCTTCATTGAGAAATTTTAAGGCCGAATCAGCTATTGTTAAACAGGGATCGGGTCATACAGAACAAATTTTATTGTTTATACCAATATATTTTTATCAATAATCTTTTGATGTTAGCCCTATTGCATCTATATATATAGGGTGTATCTAAACTCTTGGGCAAAACTGTAAGAGGTGATAGTACACATCAAGACAAACAATATTAAATAGGTTTGGTTTGGTTTATTTTGTCGTCCGATTATCTGCGCTAGGGATATAGGACCAGAGGGGGAGTGCCCTTCGTGGGGGTCTTTCTAAAGGAACCTAACCCGTATTTACGCAAGGTTCGAAGAAAACCACGAAAACTCCGAACGGTTAGGCCGACAGCCGCGATTGGGTTCGAACCCAGCACCTGACGTCTACCAGTTGAGAGGTCTGTACCTCTCGGCCACTGGTGGGGCCAATATTAAATAGCAAACTAACGGCCCCAAACGTTTTGCGAAGGAAAACGACGACGCCATTAAAGTTTAGGGTCCAAAATTTCAAATAAATAAAAAAAAGCGGAAAAATTGTCGATTGATTTGCGGTTTTCACTAAAACTATTCCTTATGTCATTAGTTTCTTGAAAATAAATTATAAAGTAAAATTCAAAAAATGCCGATAGAGGGCGCTTTAGACTTTGAAGTAACTAAGAACTATTTTTTGCCGTTATTTTTTGCATCTCATTACATGTTTTAGGAAGTTTAGACTTAAACTTAAATTTTGAGCTCAAAATCTGAATAGTTGGGAGTGGTTAAGTAGTGCAAACTGAACTGTATTTAGAGTTTCAAATTCCAAATGATTATAAAAAACGGAAAAATTGGTCGATTCGTTTGCAGTTTTCGCTAAAACTATTCTTTAGAACAGTATTTTCTTGAAAATAAATTTTAAAGATAAATTTACAAAAATGCTGATAAAGGGCGCTTTAGATTTTGGAGTAACAAACAACTATTTTTTACGGTTATTTTTTGCATCTCATTAAATTTTTTTAGAAGCTTAGACATAAACTTAAATTTTGAGCTCAAAATCTGAATCTTTGGGAATTTTTAAGTAGCGCAAACTGAACAGTGTTCAAGGGGAGGGGGGGGGAGTAGGGAGGTTTGATTTTCAAATAATTATAAAAAACGGAAAAGTTGGTCGATTCGTTTGCGGTTATCACTAAAACTATTCTTTATGTTAGTATTTTCTTAAAAATAAATTTAAAAAAAATTTCATCAAATCTCGTTAGAAGGCGCTTTAAACTTAAGAGTAACATACAACTATTTTTAACCGTTTATTTTTTTGTAACTAATTAAAAGCTTGCAAAAGCTTAGACTTAAATTTTGAGCTCAAATTCTGAATCGTTTTGAGGGCTTAAGAAGCGCAAATCCCCCCCCCCCCCATAGAACACAGTTCAATTTTGCCCTACTTAATTACTCCCAACGATTCATATTTTGAGCTCAAAATTTAAGTCTAAGCTTTTGAAATCATTTAATAAGATTTAAAAAATAACGGTTAAAAATAGTTGTACGCTACTTCAAAGTCTATGGCGCCCTCTATCAGCATTTTTGGAAATTTATCTTTACAATTTATTTTCTAGAAAATACTGATTTAAAGAATAGTTTTAATGAAAACCGCAAACAAATCGACAAATTTTTCCGTTTTTTTTTTTTTTTTTTTTTTTTTTTTTTTAAATCATTTGAAATTTGAACCTCTGAACACAGTTCAGTTTGCACTACTTAACCACTCCCAGCTATTCATATTTTGAGCTCAATGTTTAAGTTCAAATCTAAGCTTTCGAAAACATTTAATGCGATGCAAAAAATAACGGCAAAAAATAGTTGTTTATTACTCCTAAGTCTAAAGCTCCCTCTATCGGCATTTTTTGAAATTTACATTTATAATTTATTTTCAAGAAAATAATAACTTAAAGAATAGTTTTAGTGAAAATTGCAAATCAATCGACCAATTTTTCTGTTTTTTATATTTATTTGAAATTTTGGACCGTAAACTTTTATGCGCCTATCTCCTTCGGAAAACGTTTGGGAACCTTAGTTTCCTATTTAATATTGTTTGTCTTGATGTGTACTATCTTCCCTTAAAATTTTTCCCAAAGTTACTCCTTTTATCTTTTCCTAGGGTTTATTCAAATATACAACGCACGTCGCAGGCATGCTCAGAAGATTTTGCATGGAGTAGGTCTGATTGAAGAAAGGAATTTTAAAACAACTCAATTATTGCTTTATTTTTGTGGCTCAAAACAGCTAAAATCAACGACTATATTTCTTTATTCTTCCAAAACACGGTTTTTGTAACAGAAATGCATATCTCTGTTCATTTAAATAAAATTTAAAATATTCTAAAATTTAAAATGATCTCCAAATAATTTTTTTTTTAAATTTTGGTATGAAAGGAGATTTTAAATATTCGCAATTTGTTTGAAAACATCTATGGTCTCCGGCGGATTCAAGTATCGTATAAAAATGTCGCTTACATATTAATGAAAAAATAGACTAGTAAGAACATTAAAATTTGTCCTATATGCTCCGATCCCTTGTAAAGCCATCCAATGTCTATTTTTGTGCTGTATTCAATAATAATTGTTAAACATTTTAAAATAAGATAATATAAAATGGATTAAGTAAACAGTGTCTTTGCCTGCCTGTATTTTTTAACTAATCTATGAAAATATTGTTTTAAATAAACCATCTTAAATATATTGTTTTAAATTTTAACACAATTTTCTTTCTCTTTTTAACTTTCCCTTGAAAATACTTATTTTTTAGAGAGGAAGTATTATTATTTGTGTTGTCTTAGAATTGGCAACATTAGTTTAAAAAATCACTCCGAAATATAAAATAAATGCAATGCATAAACATATTTTTAATTTTTAACTATTTATAAATATTATTATTTGGCTAATTTAAATTTTGATGTAATTTCTTACATTTGCTACTTTTAATGCATATTAATGAATTGACTTTTTTAATTTTTTTTTTATCTTTTTAATATTTAGATGAAAATGCTTTTGTAAAAAGAAAATATAGAAAAATTATAGAAAATAAATATTATTATTTTTTACGCTGTCTTGCAATTAGCAACAAAAATTTAAAAAATCATTTTGAAATGGGGTATAAATGTCTTATAAATATATTTGTTAATTTAAACTGTTTGGCAGTAACATTATTTGACCGTTTTAAATATGACATAAATGTCCCTCATTTACTGAATGTAAAGTACATTAATAAATTCATTATTTTTAAACTTTCTTTTTCCTTTACTAATCACATGTAAATACAATTTTTATCGCGTAGTTTCAATACTTTCCTGCTTTTAAAGAGTAATCATTAATTGTAATTTTAATGTTTCTGTTTTTGATAATCATGTACAAATAAATTTTTAATTATACGGAAATATTTTTTTTTGCTCTATTTCTACAACTGGCAACAATTTTAAATAATAAAATAGGGGAAAATGTGTCTTGAAATAATGACAGTTTTAATAAAATAAATAAGAAATTATTAATTTTTTAATAGTATTTTATAACCACTACTTAATGAACGATATTTTCAAATTTTCAGGAAAACATAATTTAATCACAATATTGCCTTTTGATTGAAATAAAAGATAACTTCAATTTGACAATGACCAAAAAAAAAAAAAAAAAAAAATTATAATCTCTATATTTTTTATTCCTCCCCCCCTTGTATACACAAAACTTGAATAGTTTAGTTGCCAACAATACAGGAATTTTTTTTTTTAATTAGAAAAAAAAAACGTAATATCTCGAACAGTTTTTCAAGTTAAAAAAAAAAATCTAATGCCATATTTGATATACGCAGATAAATACCAATAATTGGTGATAATTTCATCGCTGAAGGTTCGCATTAGGAGAAATAGCTATGAAACATAAACAGTCGTTTCATAAATTCGTTTAATTAGTATTATATATATTTATAGTAGGTAAAACACGTCCCATATCCACATATATGACAAGAATCTCACTAGGTGAGAATATCACTATCTTTGTGAATAACAGGAATGCTTCAACAATGCAGTGATCTCTGAAATTATCACAGAAAACAAATTTTTATTTTTCCCCATTTTTAACAACTATTGTCAAAGCCTGACACTACGAAAAATAGAGATTACGACAATTAGAATCCACAGTGCACTAATTAACACTTTTTTTTAAACCAAATTCACGATAAAAACATTGAAAAAACATGGTTTTCAATAACATTCCGAATACACGTTTTATACTGGATACTTAGCTAGTTAATTACTCCTGTTAAATGTCAACTCTCAGTTATGAGTGCTAAAAAATTAAGACATCATGGCCAGCATTTAAATCCAAAGATATGTGGAGGAAATGTCTACAAATTTAAACCAGTTTTTAAATGTAGAACTTAAAAAAGCAAGAAAAATTGTTGTGTAACTAATAATTTGGCCACCCACTGTAGCTTATTATTAAGTTTATAATTAAATTATTTCATAACAATTGTAATAACAAATAAAGGAAATTATTCAATTTATAATCGCTAACGGTATCTGTTATTTTAATATAACTTTTTAAACAAAAATTTATGTTCAGTTATTATGGAATGGTGGGGCAATATGAAATATTTCCATCGCAGGCACATACGGTATTACAGTCAAGTGTAAAATTACCAAACGACTTCCTAGCACTCCGTCAGACACTGTGCTCAGTTCTGTTTGGAAGCCTATTTTGGAGCGACGCTGTGTAATAAAATCTTATTCTCATTTTTTACAGTTATTTCTAATATATATATATTGTAAAATCGCATTGCCAATGATGTTAACGATGTTCATTATAAAGCTGAGCAATTAGTTATATTTATTGCTTTCTTAGTCAATTTTCCTCTATTCTAACTTGTTGACGAGAGTCACTGAGCTCGTTACATGTCGAGCACAGTGACGAGAGTAGAGGTTATGCTTTTCAAAATGGGGTGTCTGGTCATATGGAATATTAGCTAAACAATTATTTCAGAACAAATCTAGTAGATATAGTAGATAACAATCATTTCACTAAGACATATCGTTTGAGATGAACTTTATACCAGGTTGTACACCAGATGAAGGAAATACAATGTGCCTATTTAGAAATGGAAAATATTCAGAGGGTTGAAAGGAGAGGCGTGGATATAATGCCTGACGCACTCTCGTGTAGAATGTGATGAGACTGAAACAATCAGCAACATTTATGTTTTTGCAAAATTAAAACAGTTTTTCAAAGAATCTTATAATTTATAGATAATATACTAATACTTATTTGTTTCGGTTATTCTAAGTTCTGGATTTCTTAATATTTCAAATCTTATTGCATATTAAGCGACTGGCTGGCATTATCTGAAAAATGTAAGTTTTGTTTTAAAGCTAAATAAGTAAGTAAATGTATTTTTTTCTTCCACTTTACATGGAAGTACAAATGAGTTAAGAAATATTCAAAGTTTGTTCTTTATTAACTTTTCCTCAATTTTAATTATTTTAAGTTGACTTACAAGGAAAAAAAATGCAAAAGATACTTCAAAATATCTGAACTTCTACTTCGACTGGAAGGCGGCTGCACAGACAATTACCTCAACGAGTTGGAAGCTGAAATTTCAAAATTCAAAACTCGATCTGCATATTAAAACACATTTTCTCAGCCAAAACATATCTTAGTGGAAAACATTTGAAAACCCAATTTTAGCGGTTGACCAGCAGGTTTACTATTGCGTTTTTCTCCAATTCAAAGTTATGAAAAATGGAGGACTGTGAGCTAGAAACACAATGGTGAAATGAAGTCAATTGCTAAAATTGGGTTTTCAGTTGTTTTCCACCAAGATAAGATTTTTTAGACCAATTACGTTTTTATATGCGAATCGAATTTTAACTAATTCTAGAATTTCAGCCTCCAAAATGATGAGGTCTGTGCTGTCGCTTCTCGGCCTATCCGTTTAAAATAAAACATAATAAATTAAACAATCTTTTTGTCGGATCGATCAATATTTATTAAGAGAAAAGTATATCTGGATTTTATTGCTTAAAATGTAAGCTTCAAATGTTCCATCGATAATTTGTACCGTTATTTTTTGTCTTATTTTTTTCACAAGGTCTTCAGAAGTCATGCTTATTTTTAGGTGCGTTCGTAATTATATAATACGTAGCACCTATAGTGGTCGTTCAGTCCGTCCGTCTGTCCGTCCGTCTGTCCGTCCGTCCGTCTGTCCGTCCGTCCGTCTGTCCGCATATAACAACGCAAAAACTACCCAACCGAATCGTTTGAAATTTAAAATACATAATTATTACATAATTTTGTCGAGTCATTTCAAATTTTATGAAATTCGGATGCATAGATCAATTACAGGGGCAATCAAAAGTATTCCATTACATTACGGTCAATGGGGAAAAAAGTTTCAAATGCATTTTAATCGTTTGAAATTTAAAATACGCAATTATTACATAATTCTGTCGAGTTATTTCACATTTTTTGATAATCGTGTGCATAGATCAATTACAGGGGCAATCAAAAGTATTCCATTACATTACGGTCAATGGGGAAAAAAGTTTCAAATGCATTTTAATCGTTTGAAATTTAAAATACGCAATTATTACATAATTATGTCGAGTTATTTCAAATTTTTTGATAATCGTGTGCATAGATCAATTACAGGGGCAATCAAAAGTATTCCATTACATTACGGTCAATGGGGAAAAAAAGTTTCAAATGCATTTTAATCGTTTGAAATTTAAAATACGCAATTATTACCCAATTATGTCGAGTTATTTCATATTTTTTTGATAATCGTGTGCATAGATCAATTACAGGGGCAATCAAAAGTATTCCATTACATTATGGTCAATGGGGAAAAAGTTTCAAATATATTCTATACGTTTGAAATTTAAAATACATAATTATTACATAATTGTGTCTAGTTATTTCAAATTTTATGAAAATCGGATGCATAGATCAATTACAGGGACAATAAAAAGTATTCCGTTACATTACGGTCAATGGGAAAAATGTTTCAAATGCATTTTAATCGTGTTACACACATGCGAGCTTTATAAAATTTATATGCAACTATAAAGTACATATTATAATATACATCTTACATAATTTGTGGTGCAAAGAACATTTGTTATTGATTGACAAGGCCACACAAAAGTATTCCATTACATAATGGTATAGGAAGAGCATTGTTTGATGAGCGTTTTAATTGTAATTCACTATTTACAATTTTATGAGATTGATAAATGAAAGTAATATTTTTAAAACTTCGTTATCGTACGAACGCACCTCATTTGCTACGCTTCACGTGCAATTTCCAACTTGTTTCACAATATAATAAAACATCATGTAATTTATTTCAAGATTATTTTGTCGCAGTTTTGAAAGCCGGTGATTTAAAAAATATGCTGCATTCTTTTAAACTCATTTTCAATAAAAGGAAAAACTAAATGACATTCAACTTGAGTTAGTTAAGGTTTTAATTTTGTTACAGCCAGGAATAACACAGAGCTTACGTAACTTAATTACAACTTTGTAACTCACGGAATAATAATCTGCTTAATGTTAGTTATAAGGTGACCATTAGAGTTGTTTATTTTGTCTGCTCTTTCCGCCTCTCGTTTACTCACTGAAATGAGTTTACTTTGAGCCTCATTTATTCAGCTTCCTGTGTGTTTTATATATACAGAAATAAAGTTTATAATATTATTAACCTCTTAAATATTGATTGATTATATTGGTATACATAACAGTGCAATTTCAACTAAAATTATTTTAATCACGACAAATAGAAAATATTTGATATTAAATATATTAATGAGCAAGTCTCATTAATTAAGTAAACTTTGCAATGCCTTATAAGATTGTACTATAGTTACGATCAATATGAAGTTTAGCGGAGAATAAATTATTTTCTTTTTCACTTTCTTCTATCTTTACAAGAAGAAAGTATTGGATTCGTGAAAATTTTCGAAATCCTGTTTTCGACGGATTTGGTCAGAAAACCCCAAAAACATGTTTTTACAAAATGGTTCTCTGTGAGCTTGTCTATCACTTTGCCATTCTGTCACTCTGTGAGTCAGTATTTTGTGGATGCTCTAACTCAATAAATAATGTACAGAATTTCACAAAATTTTCGATGCAGTTAGACATTGATATAAACTAGAGATGATTAGATTTTGGTGCGTAATGCCAAACAGATGGCGCTGCAATACAGCCTTTTTCATGATTTCCGCAATAGCCGTATCTCAAGAACTAATGGATGGATTTTTATAAACCTTCAGATTCCGTTATTCCTTGATATAATATGGTTCTTATTATCTATTGGTATAAGTCGCCCGACAGGTGACGCTGCCATGCGGTATTAGTCATGATTATAGGAATAGCTCTATCTCAGAAACTCATGTTCGAATTTTCATCAAATTTCATATTCAATTAGTCCCTGATGTAAATTAGTATTTTTTCAGATTTATTTACGATTTCTGCAATTATTCTGTTTCAAAAACTAACGCACTTCATATTTCGTTAAAAGATGACATATGTTATTGCTGATTAGATTTTAGTGTAAATTGTTTGACTGGTGACGTTGCTATGCTACATTTTTCTGGAAGTATTAACATGTATGAAATAGAAGAAAGTTTTGGGATTGTCAAATACGCCTAGTTATTTGTTTTGTACAGAATTCTCTGATTTTTTTTTTTTTTTTTTTTTTAATAATTTTTATCTCTCTGCCTGTAAAAGCTATGAAAAAAATTGATGATATTTTTAAAGTTTTAAAACTGTTTTAAATATAATGATAATTGAAAAAAACGGAAATTTCAATCGAGAAATTGAGTCGTGAAGCCAGTATGTCCACTTGCATAAAAAGTTGCTTATATCCTTTACATAGTAAAGCCACAGAGGGAATGCCTCGCAGTAGTTCATATCTCCACCTCATTGGCATATCTCATTTGATGAAAGCATGTGATGAATCCAGTGGAGCATTCAGGGGGATGGGCTGATTTAGTTGCAGCCTCCTCTGGTATTTATAGTAAACGAGGTGGGACCCATCGAAATTCGACGAAAGAAAATCTTTAGGAAAGAACTGTTTCATTGATTTATAACAAATCTAAAATTAGTTACAGGGGAAAATACATCTTATATTGGTCAGTCTCAAACAAAAGTTTTTTTAAGCTGAAATTAACAAAATACAATAAAACTCAATAATAAAACCGAAATTCGCCAGATTTTATAACAGCCGATATTTTTAAAATAATATAAGCAATTTAATTTCATTTTTTTTTCAGTTTTAAGAGAAAATGGAGTGATTCAGTTGCCACAATTACAAAATGGGTACTAAAAACTATAAAAATTAGTTGAGTTACAGCTTTCAAAGAAATTACACTTAAAAGTATATATTTTTCTCTATACGACGGTATAAAAATTTTAATTGCGCGATGTTTAGAAATGTAAAATTTGCAGTAGCGAAAATTGCAGGGGAAAGTGTTGCCATTCACAAAATGACGTATGCGTTATGCACAGATACGTTTGGTCTTTATAATATAGATATCAAGTTTAATTAACGAAAGTTTAGCAAATTGCAATAAAATCTGCTAAGATTAAATTTAAAAGGAATCAGAAAAATACTCCGCTTTAGACACAAGTTTTCATGTTTCAAAAGTACGTTATTTTATAGTGATCATGAAATAACCATTTTAGCTAAGTTTTCATTATACACAGTTTCACTTTACACCATTTTACACGCTTTTCATTGCATAAAATGTGATATGTAGTGATTAAATATGCATTTATAATTTTAATTAGTTCAAAAAATTTTAATATAATTCTTATACTTGCTATTTTTCCCTTTGAAATTTGTGATTTAAGATCCTGCTTAGCTTGAGACAGCTTCTCAGACTGAATAGCTTTGATTTTTTTTTTCTTTTTACTTAAATGCTGAGTTTGTAGTCGACTTGTTATTCGGTTCGTTAAGTTCTGTGATATGTTATTTTATTTCTACAACATTACAAAATAAACCACAAAGGTTGTTCTATAATTGTGTAACTTTTTGATATGTAACTTTTAAATGTAAATAATCTTTATTTACATTCAAAATAGATCATGCATTAAATTGAATAATTCTGATTCTCGAAAAAAAAAAAGCTCCTTATCAACCACAATTTATGCTTTAAAACAATTCAGAAAATACTGTCAAACTTGGCAATTTAATCCCTTTACGGGGCGTGACAGTCTCGGAAAAGTTATCATCTGAGAACTGCTATTCCAAATGTATCCCATTCATGGAAAAACGCAAAACGATATTCTATAGAATTCCAAATGTCATGCCTGTATGCTCCAATATGACTGCTAGAATGTGTTGAAAGCGGTGCAAAGGGTAGGGTCGCATGAGAGAGCTCTTTAATTAAATTTTAAATTTGCTGTTTTACTTCGGTTTTATTTACCGTTTATTAGCATACCTTTTAGTAGATAAATTTCAGCTTTTCGTTTTTTAAAAATGTGGTATAACCACATTCTTATATTTGTTTAGACAAAAACATGCCTAAAGACAAATTTTTCACAGTCTCACGAGTTCCCACCTTAAATTGTTTATATAATACTAAAAGACAGCCCGTCAAAATGACGTGTTTGCATTTTTAAAAGGATGATAAAAAATTACAACTGAGGTCTTTCAGCCACTTTAGGCTTAAACATTTTTAAAAAATACAGCGGTTAAACAAGGAGAAAAAAATCTATAAAAAAAAGAACATTTTAACAGAAATTTCCATTTAAAACTATAACAAAACTATCTTGTGGATGGGGGGGGGGGTTGTAATAAACAAATCGTAAATACATAAATTTTAAAAGAATAAAGTAAGGCAAAAAATCAATTATAAAAGATTATATTATGAAACTACAGCCAAAAAATGCATAAAAATACTGAGAGAAAATAATAAAAATATCTAAAATGTATAAAAAAAATTTCCTATTTTGGCCCATTTTTTAGCTAATACTTAAAAGAAAACACTTTGTAAGATCGAAAACAAATGTCTACAATAAAGAGTAAACAATGGGCGTGTTCGGGAGACACATGCGCTGCGCGCGTGAGCTCAGGAGTTTTTGCTTGGAGTACGTTAGACGTGAAATTTCAATCCCACAATCTCTGGTTTCGAGTTCAACGCTCTATCCATTCGGCCATGAAGCTTACCGTTGTTTGTAACAGATTATCTTTATAATTAGCACCGTCATTAATCGAATCCATGGTCTGTTCTTAATCTGTTAATGAGCGAACAGTACCGAGTACTATATCTGATGTAAGATTCTACTCCATGTACCTGTCTCTTGAGCACGCGCGCTCAGCTCCCGAACGCGCCCAATCATTCCTGAGTCGTGATGTTACAATGGAGTCATTCTAAAGATTCATTCACGGAATTTGTCATTCTTGAATGGCAACATAGTATTAATTTGCTTACATTGTTTGTCTTGTTTTTCTCGTAATTTAACATTTGTTTTTTCCATAGTTGCTGGTTGTTTTATTTAGAACTTAAACATTATAATTAAATAGTTTTTGTGGTTTGAAAGAAAATGAGTAATGAATAAATCTTTTACATGTATATCTTATACTATAATGCGAGCAAAAATTGTGTGTGTGTGTGTGTGTGTGGGTAAATTTTATCTCAAAAACGGCTCTAACGATTTTCGCAAAAATTTGGATTTTACCATTTTCGGGTACGAGAAGACCATTGGGCTAGGTCACATGTTCGAGAAAATTCGATTATTGGGTCATTTCGGGTCATAATGGGTCAGGATCAAGCTATTTATATCTAGAGAACGGCTGGATCGATTTTAAGGAAATTTTGTATCCAGTCGTTTTTTGGCACGAGAAAACAATTGAGTTGGGTCACATGTTCGAAAAATTTTGATTAGTGGGTCATTGTGGGTCAAGCCATTTTTATTTAAAAAACGGCTCTAACGATTTCGACCAAATTTTATATTTTATCGTTTTGGATTACAAGAAGACCATCCGGTTAGGTAACATGTTCGTGAAAATTCGGTTAGTGGGTCATTTTTGGGGTCATTGTGGGTCATGCTATTTTTATCTAGAGATTTTCTCACGCAATTTTGACTAAAAATTGCATTCTATGGTTTTCGGGCACGAGAAAAACATTGGGCTAGGTTACATGTTCGAAAAAAATTTTAATGGGTCATATTGGGTCATTAAGGGTCTGGGTCAAGCTATTTATATTTAAAGAACCGCAGAATCAATTTCATCAAAATTTTGCCTGTAATGGTTTTTTTTGACACGAGAAAGCTAATGGGCTAAGTCACACGATCGAGATATTTCGATTATAAGAGTCATTTGTGGGTCATGATGGGTCATAATGGGTCATGGTCAAGCTATAGCTAAAGAACAGGTGGATCGATTTTAACGAAATTTTGTATACAACATTTTTTTGGCACGAGAAAACTATTGGGCTAGGTCTCAATTCGAGAAATTTTGATTACAGGGTCATTTTGGAACATAAAAGGTCTGGGTTTCTATCTAGCTATTTATATAGCTATCTAGCTATTTATATATAAAGTACGACAGTATCAAATTTAATGAAATTTTGTATGTAAGTTTTTTGACACGAGAAATTTAATGGGCTATGTCACATGTTTGAGAGATTTCGATTATAAGAGTCATTTATGGGTCATAACGGGTCATGTCAAGCTATATCTAAAAAACATGTGGATCAGTTTTAACGAAATTTTGTATACAACATTTTTTGGCACGAGAAAATCATTGGGCTAAGATCACATGATCGAGAAATTTCGATTAATGGGTCATAAAGGGTCTGGGTCAAGTTATTTATATTTAAAGAAGCGCAGGATCAATTTTAAAGAAATTTTGAGTGTAACAATATTTATACACGAGAAACCTAATGGGCTGAGTCACATGTTCGAGAGATTTCTATTATAAGGGTCATTTGTGGGTCATGGTCAAGCTACATCTAAAGAACGGGCGAATCGATTTCAACGAAATTTTGTATACAACATATTTTTGGCACGAGAAAATCATTGGGCTAGGTCACGTGTTCGAGAAATTTTGATCAGTGTGTCACTTTTGGGTTGTACTAATTTTATCAAGACAATAATCTAGCGCAATCTTGACTAAATTTTATATTCTATCGTTTTCGGCCGCAAGAAAACCATTGGGTTAGGTCAGATGTTTGAGAAAATTTGATTAATGAGTCATTTTGGGTCATAATGGGTCAAGGTCAAACTATTTATACCTAAAAATTGGCTCAATCGATTTTATCTAAATTTTGTATCTAACGTTTTTCGGCACGCAAAAATTAATGAGCTAGATCACATTTTCGAGAGATTTCGATATAATGGTCAATTGTGGGTCATGCTAATTTTATCTAGAAAATTGTTCTCGCCATTTTGAGTATACTTTCTATTATATCGTTTTCGGGCAAGAGAAAACCATTGATCTAGGACACATTCTCGTAACAATTCAATTAGTGGGTCGTTTTAGGTCTTAATGGGTTCGGGTCATTCTAATTATATATAATAACGACTCAATCAATTTTACTTAAATTTTGCACCAAAACGTCTTTTGTCACGAGAAGACTATTGAGCTGAGTTGCATATTAAACAAAATTATATTAGTGGGTCATATCGCTTCATTGCTGAATGCTGTCAAGTTAATTTTACTTAAGAAATGGCTTAAACGATTTTGATTCATTTTATACTCTACGCTTTTTGATTACCTGAAGACCATTGAGCTAAGTCATATATTTGATCACATTTGATTAGTGGATCATATGGGTAATAAGGGTCAGTATCACGAGACTATGGCAAAATCCAATAAATTGGCGATATTTGACAAAATACTGGCTAAATTTGGCCGAAAATTCACTATTAAGATTACGAAACCAAAACACGTATTTGGCACCAAATGAAAGAATGTATCCAAATTTGGATATATCTGGCAAAAAATATAGTCTTTCAGAATGTGAAGAAATTTCTTATACATTCTTAATAGTATTCGAGATGCATTGTTAACTAAAGTGAGTGGATTGATGTCCTTTCGTTGTAAATTTTAAAATAAAGTAAAATTTATGAACATGTGCATACAAACATACTTTTCTTATTAATTATTTTTGTAAATAATACTATTATTAATAACATGTTTTGCAGTAATAATTCAGAGTGACTGATTCAGGGAAAATACTATATCGAGTTGAACACAAAGTTAATTTTGACCGAGTTGAGCTCGGTCACCCCTGCTAGTTTCCATAAGTTGAACAATTAGAATATTTGTGAACGCCTCGGAATACTTAAGCCTAACGTGGACGCAGTAGCAATAAATTTCTTTTTCTCGTGGATGGGTTGACCCCGGAATCGTTATACACGGTGGGGTTTTATATATACAATATGCGTTATCTGCTATGATAAAACCTGTTTAAAACGGAATTTTCACTGTTTCTTGTGATTCCGTCTTAAGAAATTTCACTATATCTCGGCCACTGCTGAAATAATAAATCTGATACACCACTGGTTGAATTATAGCCCACCCCTTCATGTACTGCAATTACAGCTTTAGAATTTACAACAATAGAGTTGATAATTTCCATTTAAATCACAGGGAGTAGGAAACACAGAAAATACTTTTTGCATTTACAAAAACGAATTTGATATTTTGGAAACAGTTAAGGTTAAGGAGAAAATTAATAAAAAAAAAGAAAAGAAAAAGAAAGAAAGAAAGGAAAGAAAAAGAAAAAAATGCAAATGCGAAAATTTTGTAATGAAAACTGCAAGGAAATGAGATTCAACTACAGACAATATACTTGGAGAAATTTCATTTTTTTTTTTTTTTTTTTTTTTTTTTGTGATTCATATACCATGAAAAACTTAGGATAAAAAAAAATAACGAATTAAAAATAAGCATTTATTTTTTTTTAAGAAGAAAATAAATAATAATTTATAAAATATGTTATTTCGTATCACAAAGATCCCCAAATAAATGATTGCCATATTGTTTTATACAGATAATTGTAAAAGACTTTTTCCTACATGAAATGAGGCATGTGTAACGTTTGCCACATTGTTTCAGGGGTCGCAGCGTCCCTAAAATTTTAACACTTTCTTACCACAATTTTAAAACAAAAATATTTATTTTAGAATGTCATTGTAGATTTTAAATAAATCTGATAAGAAAATATTTTTATCTAAAATACTGGTAGAAAAGTACGAAAATTTTAGGGACGCTGCGACCCCTGTTGTTTTAGAAGTTTTATTACAGTTATTAATTTATCTTAAAAAGGATGACGTATTATAAATATATTTTTCTTTTAATTCAGTCATACTACATATCACACTGAACGTTTTTTTTCTTATTGATTGAAGAAATATCAAGGCCGGTGTTCGAAAATAAGACCTTTGACATAAATTGCCAATGGTCAACTGATAGATGCCAAATGTTTTTCGCTCGATTGCAAACCTGTGAATCTATCACTCAACTCGTAAGATAATCTATATTACTTGATGTTAATTTCGTATAAATATTACATTATTCCTTTTAACTTGTATTGCTTTTCTGTGTATTATTATGACTGTTAGAGAACTGTCAATTAAAACTCAAAATAGTGCGTTCATTTAAAAGGAATGATCATTTATCCAATGTTGAAAAGGAAGCCGTTACATCTAAGAATTTCGTTCCTTTATTTCACTGATACTACACTTTAAAAAAAAAAATCTATTGCTTACTCCTCAATTATAATTTTCCCATTTTTATATGAATAAAAAAATAAAAAAAGTATCACTAGCTCTCAATGTTACATTCACCAGAATATCATTTTTCTTGCATTGAAAAAATGCTCAAAACAAAATCATCAATTAGAACCTTGGACTATGCTTTCCGATAGCCTTATTGCAAAGAAGATATTTTTTGAAAAAGTATTTTTATCACAAAACCGTTTACTTTGTTTATTTATGATGGGATATTTTGTTTCTATTGCTAAATAAGCTGAAAAAGATATTCTTTCCTTTCATATGTTTACAATAAGGATGAACCGAAACATAATTTTAAGACCAAAATAGAAACCAAAATCGAATAGCGGTAATTTTCCTACTTTCTACCAAAAACGAAAACGAAAATGTCCATAATTGTTAAATAATTAACACATACATAAATATACATAATTATTAATTAATTATACAAGCCTCTGACCAAAATAAAATAAAATATAATTATCTCATCTCACTAAATGATTTTCTAATTATACGCATTTCATCTAATGAAAAATGTTCTAAGTATACGTATCTCGAAACATCCTTTATAATGATTTTTGTAAACTATCACCTGATTTACTAAAGTACAATGTTATACTACACTGTTATACTATATTCAAAGGGAATTCGAAACACCTTTACAATTTCAAACTGAAAAATTTCTATTGTTGCTAAGTGTGCAGCTTATGAAAAGCACGCGAAAAGAATATCCAAGATTTGGCCATATATGTATATCTTGCTTTATAATCTGCACTCGTGACTTAAGTCAGTCTTGCTAATAATTGCAAACAGTGAAGGTCCTAGCAATAAATAGTATCCCATTTAAGCTAATATAGCTCAAATCAATGAGTAGTATTGAACATTTCAGGAAGAAGAAATTAGATTTTTAAAGTTAGTTTCGGTCGAGTTTCAGTCCGTCCAAATTTTTAGCAGCATTTTCGCTGAAACGCAGATTTTGGGTCAAAAACGAGAACGAAACAAAATTTTCGGTCTATCTCTATCAATAATCAAAAGTTTATAATGCTGCAGAAGTTTAACCATGATTTCAAGTGTGATCAAAGAGGAAAAAAAATATGTATAATTAATGTTGTACGTTCATGAAAACATTTTAAAAGCACAAAATTCTGAGTTCTATTTTAGAATCCTACCAAAATTTTGCAATATATTCCATGAAATCAGCTCTAATTTATTTAAAACGCACAGTGCTAAAAATGCATGCAAGATGATTTTCAACGGATGTCCCAATGTGATATTACATCTACGTCCGTTCTCTAAAATCATTGACACTCAGAATGAACGCAATAGGATGTCGCATTGACGTCATTTGTATGTTTTCGACTATTCACTTTTACAGGTGGGTGAGCAGATACGGAGGAAAAGTCGAAAGCAAAAGGATGCAATCTGAAACGGTGCATAAAACCAAATAAGCGTAAAGTATCAAGTATTTCAAGATACCCATCTACACTACCATTGTTTTGCTTTCTTTTGGAAAAGCAAAAATAAGAAAAACATTCTGGCATTCAAAATAGCATGTTGCGTTGTGATTTCTAAAATGTTTAGTTTACCTTTAGCATATACATTACAAATTTTCAAATAATTTGTTCGTTTGTTTTGTGATTTCAGTATCTGCATTTTATTTATTTGCATTCCAATTATATTGGAAAGTGTTTGATATTTTAGTATGTCTGTCCATGGTCTATCCATGCTCTAACATTCATAAATACATTAGGATTTTCATGCAATTAATATATCTTAATGGAGTTTACTATAACATGTTATCTATTGAAAATAAAGCATTCAACATTTTTAATTCGTTTACAGAAATACAGAAAAGAATTCCGATACATTATGAATTACGGGAGAAACTCGTTCGTGGTCTATTTTAATGATGCTACATAGTATTTAAAATATAATGAAATTTAGATGCGTTCTTGAGTTGCACTACAAGATTGCTGGCAGAATACCTTTTGTTTAGCACTTACAGTTCAAATACAAGGACACACAAAATAATTTCGTTATAATGGTAAAGAATCGTATGTGGCGCATTTTTAATAATGATATGCTGTTACAATGAAATTGGTGTGGATTTATGAGGTGCTCTAAAACATGCTTTGGGGCTATGCACATTACAATTTTAGCTTGGAGGTCATCTGATATTGAAAAATCAGCATTGGGAGGAGGGTTTTGAAATTTTGAAATTTTTTTTTTTTAATTTAAAAAAAAAAAAAATCTGTAATTTTTTTCTTCACACTAAGAAGTCTCTGATAAAAATATAAAACATTTAAAGGTTCATGAAATAGTTTCATTCCAAAATATGGAAGTTCGGCATTCCTGTTCCTCTGCCATGTATGCATAGAAATCACTTTTGGAGAAATTAGAAACAAGGTATATTTGAAATGTTACATGCATTCAACAGTAACGAAAGCGAAAAAAATGTTGCCCACTGTTATGTTAATAAGTCCTGATTTTACTATCTTCGGGTAGGAGTGAGTGCAGGAAGACACTATTGTTGTTGAATACATAATGTGAAACTACGCTATTGTTAAATATTTTTAAATTGTAAATCACTCTTTTAGATGTGATTTTATTTAAATTTATTTCTCGTATGTTATTCATATTTTATTGACTTCATTTCTTCATTTGAATCCGTATAGTATGCGACTAATAGTTATGTAACCATATCTGTATATCACTGCACAGTTATATACAGCTGTATGCAAAATATACGTTAGCGTGTATGAAGAGCGAAAAATAATGTGAAAATAAAAATTATTTTTAGGCATTGATGATGATATCATTTAAATGAATGGAGATTCGAAGAATGATAATGAATGATATCGTTAGGGAAGGGGGGGGATATCTGAAATTAGCAAAATTTTGATAACGTTATATATGCACATTGCACAGCCCCTTTCTGAAGAATATGGAATGCAAACATTTATCATTCATTTACATGCTATGCAAATGATTTTGTTTTAATCACAATGTATATCCAAAGACTATTTTGTACTAGCATTAGTACTTAGATCATTATAATAGATTATAAATATTGCACTATATATGTAATTAGTGAATCTGCAAATCGATAAATTCAAAATTTGTTCGGGAATTTGTGCTTTTATTCTAAATTTATATTGTTTATTTTCTCAAGCTTTCAACGTACAATTTCATTTCTTTCATATTAATCTTTCTGAAAAAGTAAAATTTCTAGTTATTTCAGAGATCTCATTCTCCTGCAGGCAAATTATGATTACACACTCTTATGCAATTGCTTTTATGTTTAACATTTTGATCTAGGAGTTCAGCCGATTTTACTCCTACCCTCAGATTTCGCCCAGATTAATAACTCTATATTATTCTTAGTATTTTAAATCTCATATCGGGATTGATTCGATTGAACTTTTAATAATGAATCAATACTCTGCTTGAATGATAAATATTCTCTAAAAAAAAAGAAAGAACGTTTATATTTTTTGCAATGAACCTCCTTTCTTTCTGTGCACCAAATAATAATAATAATAATAATAATAACAATAATAATAAAACACCAGACTTTGAGGACACATGCATTTTAATAAAAACAGTTTTTGTCGATAAAGGGGATACTTACGAAACCAACGCTGGAACTTTTCCATGTATTTGTTAATTATCGAAGAAGATCCGAGAATAAACAGTTGTTGTTGCTTCTTATAAGGTAAGCTTGGGTAACTAGACATATGAGGTAATTGGGTCATAGGCTATTTTATGAAAATTATTGATGTCTTTTAAATTTTAACTTTTGTAAACAATGCACCCTAATCTCTCCCTCTTATAGCAATGTGTGTTAATTCCATCACAACTATCCCTTTGATGTGGTACGTTGTCAAAAATTTAAGTTTCTTTTTTTAAAAACAAAGTCAATTTGATTGAAATTCTTCGGCTTTTTATAAAAAACAATATAAGTACTTTTATTAGACAATCTTTTCTTAAAGATTAGACATATAAATACATTAATATTATTAGGTCTCTATACATATTTCCTTCATGCTTCAAATATAACGCCCGTGACCAGATACCCTTAGCAGTTATAATTTTTTTTAGTTTCTCTTACTGCGAAAATTAGTTTCTCCATTACCTTTTTGCTTACAAAAAAAAAAAAAAAAAAAAATGTATAATTTGTTAAAATTACGCATTAAAATATTTAAAAAGCATATTAGCTGTATCAAAGATAATTCCTTAAGTAAAATAGCCAAACCTATAACTATTATGAAAGAAATTTCACAACGCAGATGAAAAAGTGTACATAAGGCAAAGTGACATTATTATAAAATTGTCGAAATCAATAAAAAGTAGTTCTGTTCGATATAAAAGCTTGGTTGCATTATCCCCAGGTTTATTGGAAATATCCACTTTCATTGAGGTACATAAAAAAAGAATGAGACATTTAAATACCTGTGTAGTCGTTTATTAACAGGTTTAGCTTCTTATTTTTCACCATGTAACTTTAATACTTATCACCTAAATTAAAGCACATAAGTACCTGCTTAATACCTATGTTTTTGTATAAGAATTATATATAATAAAAAAGTATATATAATAAAAAAGTATCAAATGCAAATTATATATTTGCATTTGATACTTTTTTTAGAAACTTTGAACAAAAGGCTTTCCTTGCAACGCTCTTTATTTGATGCATAATTAACACGATCTGCCTGATATAATTTTTTTAAGTTGTTTACACTTATTTCTATCTGGTAAAGTATATCTGTACCCTGTGTAAGCACGTCCCGCCCTACAATAAAGGGGGTGGACATTTGTGATGAGTTTACGACATAAACTCTAGTAGAGAACAGAGTTCCATCTATTTGAATATCCGTTTTAAATGATCCTAATGGCGTTAAACTGCCACCACCAAAACCGTCCAGTTGTATGGTTTCACATTGTAGGGGAGGGGAGCCAACTAATTTATAAAAATCCTCTCTTATTGCTGTAATCGCACTTCCCGTATCAATTAATGCGTCTATTATGACATCCGCAATTTTGACTAATTTATTCATGTTGGTATACGATTGCTGTGAGTCTACGACGTGGACTTTCTTATCGCGCTTTAACCCCGAATGTTGTTGGGGAGGGGTGCCTCGGGTTGTAGGCTGTTTTTCCCCAGTGCGCTCGCCACATTCAAAAGACCGATGGCCCCATAACGAGCAATTAAAGCATTTCGGGCCCTTATTTTTATTATGACAATCTGCGGAAACGTGGTTTCCTAAACCGCAGTTAAAACAGATAATTTTACGTTCATTTTTAAGGTGTGGTGTAGGAGTAGGGCCTTCCGCATGATACGACATGCGTTTCACCTGACCACTGGCTGATCGGCAAATTTCATCATAAATTAGCAATTTTTTCTTAAACTCTACTAAATCGGAACAGCCATATAAAATGGATTTATTTTGGGGTGTATCTCTAATACCTTGTATCGTGTAATGAATTAAAGAGATGTCATCCACATTCCCTCGCTGCGCGATTTCTTTCATCTTCAAAAAATATTCCAATAATTGTTCGTTTGGTTGACATCCGCGGTTTGCTAATATTTGATGTATTTGTGCGGGCGAAGCCGTTTGATGAAATTCGCGGAATAAAGCTTCCTTTAGTGCGGAATAGGAATTAATATTAATTTCAGCTCTAATTACTAGCAATGCTAAACCTTTTAAACTCCGTTCTGCGAAAACAAATTTTTGAATATCTGAGAGGTTCAATGATTCCGAGAGTGTTTCGAATCGTGTAAACCATGTTTGGATGTTTTCAGATTTTTCCCCGCTAAACGGCGGAATTAATTGTTCTATGTCGGTGAAAGAAATATTTTGTTTACTTGCAGTGTATTGCGAATGTACAACCATTTGCTGTGGTTGTATTTTTAAGGGGGAAATTAATTCTGTGCTGGCACTGCTGTCGTTCTGATTATGCTCAATGTCTGTCTCCGAAGCCGAAATATTCCCAAATGTTTCCTTAAAAGCAGCAATGTCTGATAATGCGACCAAAATGCGAGTCGCTATCTCATCTTTATTTCCATTTATATCTATGGATAGCAGATTAGCGACTGTTATCAATTGCAACTGGTCAAAAGTATCAGTAATTTCTTTCAATTTGTTGGCGAATTCGGGGCTACCTTCTTTAAACGGTAATCCGGTATAAACCCTTAAATTAGAACGATTTCGCCTCGCTTCGTCTTTTCCAAAAATAAACAAATGTAGAAGCTGTATTTTATCGGCTTTGGCAGTTTTTAAATGCTGTCTGATCACTGGGATCGCTTGGAGCTCCATTACTCACAGCAAAGAAATAAGGTATAGTAAAAAAAAATATCACTTACTGCTATTTAAGTGTAATCCAATTTGATCTATGCTACTTTTTCAATGAAAAAAAAATAAATCCAGAGTATGCACAAGAACATCACAAATTACAGGCGGCGACCGACACTACTGACACACTTTCTTCATTTTCTTTTTCTTTTTCTCCCTTCTGGTGAGCTGTGGGACCGCGCTGATAAGCAGAAAGCATAAACATCATCTCGCTGTCGGATGGGGACTAGGGGAAATATAATCTTTCCTCTTGCACACTGCACATCAATCCATATGCAAAAATAAGAACTCTTGCACATTAATCCATATGCACCAATAAGAACTTGTAGTGCAGGTTGTTTGGGGGTCCAAGTAGGCCGCAGCCCCCATGTAGATTAAGGAGTCCAGGGGTATTGTTACATACGTTTAATAATCTTGAGTAATGTGTAATATTTACAAGGGAAAAGTGCAATATTTACAAGGGAAAAAATACTTAAAGGATTAAAATTATGAGGCATCTTCTGTCTTTTAGCCCTGAGCTCGACTAAGTGCGTCTTCATCAGTCGGGCTCCGGCATCCTTCTGTACTTGTTCTGTGCTTGTTGCTGGGGCCCTTTCGTGTGAAGGTGCTAACTCAGCAACATTTAGTTAACACGTGGCTAAAAAGGTCAAACACGTGTCGTACCTTGCCATGGGGCGGATGCCGAATCGGCCAAATGCATCTGAGCGAGCCTGTTACCATGGGCTCGCTATATCGACATATATATATATATATATATATATATATATATATATATATATATATATATATATATATATATATGTATATATATATTGAAAAGTTTTAATAAATTCCTCAAACCTCCAAAAAAAAAATTATGTTTGAAAATTTTTAACAGATTCCTGAAATTGCGGTTTACGTAGAAGTGAAAAAAATGGATAGGCATAGGTTGAAGAAAAATTGGGCCAACGAAATATGCGAAAGATATCAAATACAAATTTTGTTAATATAACACAATTAAACTAAATGGTAAATTTATCATACGAATTGAATATTAGCAACTAAGCGAAAAACTATCCAGGCCGGGAATCAAAACCAGATACTTGGCTTCTAAGGCCAATGCTTTACCGTTTAAGCTAACCGGGCCTGACAGCCGGCGAGCATTTCTTGCTCAGATAACCTTATTCATCACAACTTCTGGGCTGTCATTTAAACGGCTCTATAGTATTAACCGTAGGTAAAGGAAGTCCATATAACGATGTGCAGGTATATATACTATTAATTAAACATAATCACACTGATCAAAGTTCAGTTTGTCTAAAAGTCCAAGTACTCGCTGCTTAAAATTTTATACAGATCCGCTGGAAATCCGCTTAAAGAGATCTTTTCATCTACCGCAGTCAACTATTTGGTAATTCTGTCATTCTCAATGCTGTTACTTTCCAACCATTCTAAATCTTGCCATTTCCCAACTATTTGCTTACTCTGCCAATCTCAACCCTACCATTTTTAATCGTTTCCACAATTTGTCTCAGATTGGCCAACAAATTATGCTTCTTGAGTTGGACCCTTTGAGAATAGAACTATGCCCCCGGTATTTTGCACCGACTTAATTATCCCTCTCCTCTGTGTGGAACATAGTGTGATGTCTTAGCTGACTCACCTGAGAAGACATGTGAGTGATTACTATTATCCTCTGAATAATGAATGTGGAATGCAATGTCAATGGGAATTATCCATTGGGGGATCAGGTCTATTGCTCAAGGACAGGAAGAGCTGGAATTCTGAGAAATGCAAGTGTTCGAACAGGTGCAGAGAAGAAAAGATATGACATTCCCTGGTAAACTTCTGAGATAAGAGGTTGGACAATTCGCTATGTAGCCTTCGGATGAGAAGGTTGATGTTTTTTTTTTATGTTGGCGATGATAGAATCGTGACAACGTGTACGAGGGAAATACACCTCACTCATAAATATGAAGTTGACTATAATTTTATTTTTGTAAATAGCAGTTCTAATAAAGAACATAGGAATTAAAATTAATGAGATATTTTCTTTTATATGTATGGCAAAACGGTGAAAACGACGGCCACGACACCACAACTAAATATATAAAATTGTGGCAGCCTATGGATATCATGTCTAGAATAAATTAGACAGTGCCCACGTAATCCTGATGCACAGACGGAAAGCCAGAGGATGAAACAAGAACAGTTGGTGGCTAAGTTACATTCGTTTTTTCGAGTTACTGGTAAATTAGGAACTGTAAAAATCGATTTTGTAGACTAAATTAGCTGTGTGTAACAAGGACTCTTTGAAAAAGGATTCGACGATAAGTACGTGAATTTCTTCGGTGATCATTCAGTGCGGTGGATGGAAGAATTCGTATATGTCGCTTTCAAAAGTCAAGTGCAGAAACAGTTACCTTTAAAAGTCTCAACGTAATTACAGCTGGAATTTGGAAAAGCAGTGCCTGAGAAAAATAAAAGTGACGGAAAACCTTACGGAAGTGTGGAGTGTACAGCTACATTTGGAGGTAAGCCCTTTTATGTAATTTTCAGGAGAGGTCTGTTAAATTTCGGTATTGTGTTTTCTTTTAAAAATTTGAAAAAAAAGCATGATTAAATGATAAAAATTCTAAGGGAGCTAAGATTTTGGAATTGTATATTTTAGATAGAATTTTTATGTTAAATTATTTTTCTGGTGTCTGTAGGATAAATTATTGGGTTATATAAATTAAATACTTATGTATTTGGTAATTTACTTTATTTGGAAATTTACTTAGGATATAGCGATTGTTGATTAATTAAAATATTAATCAGGAAAATTTTAATCATATTTGTGTTTATAACTTTTAGATTTAAAGTTGGAAAGTATACTATTTTGTTATTGCAGCAATAAAGTTATTTGAAATTTTATGGGTATGCTGTAGGAAAATTATGATTAATGTTTAAAGAAAAAAAAAGTAAATTGTATTTGTATTGTAGTGTTGGGTATCAAAAATTATTTTGAAGGTATATTCAGTTTTAAAGTATATAATATGTGTATGAAAATTTTCGGAAGAAAAATTTAATATTGTTTTTATGCCTTGTTATTCTTTTTGAGGTAAAATTCTATTTTTTATATTATTCTTATTAATATTATTATTGGAAAGTCTGTATAGATTTTAATTTGTGCTAGCTACATTTTGAGGTAAAATCGTGGCAGAATTTTTAGCAAAATATACTAAAAGTGTATTGCTTTTATTAGCAGAGGAATTTTACACTAACGTGTCGGTAACGGATAAAAGGAAATCTATAATTCAGAATATTATAGAGGCATCTGATTATAATGAGGCTATTGCTAAAGCAAATTTGGAATTTATTCTTAAAGAAAAAGCAGAACAAAAAGAACGAGAAAAATTAGCTTTAGAAAGACAATTTGAGTTAGATAAATTAAAACTTCAAAACTCTACGGAAACTGTAAGTCTTTTATCTAGTGATTCGAATATAGAGTTGCATAAGAGTCCTAAAATTAACTTAAAAGATTTAGTTCCGCGTTTTGATCCAAAATTAATTGACATAACCGTTTTCTTTATGATCTTTGAAAAACAAGCGAAAAAAGTTAAAATTTCTCAGGAAGATTTGGTTAACCAACTAATTCCTTTATTGCCATCTGATATTGCGGAAATAATCGTAAAGCAACCAGCAGAATTATCCGATGATTTTAAACATGTAAAAAAAGTTTTGTTGAATCGTTTTAGATTAAGTACAGGTGCTTTAAAACATAAGTTTGAAAATAATCAAAGAAAACCGGGTGCATTATGGACAGATTTAGTATATGAATTAAGGGGTTATTTGGATAATTGGTTGGAGTCTCTAGAAATAAAAGATTTTGAGTCTTTGAAAGAACTCGTGCTCACGGAGCAGATAAAAAGAAGGGTCCCCTTTAAGATAAAAGAAAAATTTACGGATGAATGGGATGAAATGAAAGTGGCTTCGAAACTCGCTGATAAATGTGATAAATATGATAATATTAGGAGTAATTTTAGGAAGTCCGAAAAAGAATCTTGGGTAAAGAAACCTTATTCAGAAATTCAAAAGAGTAACTTGAATTCAAAAACTAAGGATGAATTAAAATCTAAATCAGAGTTAGAAAATAAAAAAGATAATTTGAAAAATGATAAGTTTAAATATGATCTAGCTTTCGACAAGAAAAGACAAATTAAATGTTATTTTTGCGGTCAATCTGGTTACATAAAACCGGAATGTGTAGAATGGTTAAAGAAGGAAAATCAATACGATGTTGTTAATCATTTAGGTAAAGATATTAGTTTAGGAGAGTGTTTCAAACCTTATCTTAAAAAAGCTCAAATAAATGGTGTTGAAAGAAACTATTTAAGAGATAGGGTGCGGGAATAGACCTTTGTGATAGAAATTGGGTTAAAACAGAGGACTTTACAGGAGATGTAACCCGGGTACGTCAACCTCTTGATAATGAATGCAAATGTTTACCATTAGCATGGGTGACTATTGAGGGAGATTTTGGTTGTATCACCACTAAGGCGGCATTAAACCAGCGGACTCGAGCAAGGTTACTATCTGTTAGGTAATAAGACGGCGGAGCTTATTGAGCAAAATTGCGCAAATTCGATTCCGATAAATATGGCAATTACTCGGAGTAGGACTGAGTGTTTAAGAAAAAAGAGCGGAACAATCTAATATGTTAGAAACAAGTGAGATTTGTCCTAAAAGCAAAGATGAGCAGGTCACTCAAGTGGAAAATAGTAAGGAGGAGGGAGATCAAATTGAAGATCTTACGTTATTACCTAAATGTGATTGGGAAGAGAATGTAAGTTTGAGTAAAATTACGGCGAAAGAATTTAGTATAGTTCAGAAAGTGTGCTCTTCTTTAAAAACATTGTGGGAAAAGGCGAATAATGTAAAAGAAAAGGAATTTAAAGTAATTGGAGATAAACTTGTAAGAATTTCGCATTCGAATAGTGGGGATGAGAAATTACAATTATGTTTACCATTAGAATTTAGACAGGAAATATTGAAAATGTGTCATGAAGAAGTAGCGGGACATTTAGGGGTTACTAAGACAAAGGTTAGGGTACTTAAATGCTACTTTTGGCCAAATTGTTACAAAGAAATTGAAGACTTTGTAAGGACATGTGATCTCTGTCAAAAAGTAGGTAAAAATAGAGATAAAAAGAAAGTGCCATTGAAACTTGTGCCAATAATTTTAGAAGTTTTCCCTAGGATAAATATTGACGCAGTAGGTCCTTTGAGTTTAAGTGAGAAGAATAATAGGTATCTAATCACTGCAATCTATGTTGCATCTAAATATCCGGATGCGGTACCAGTAGAAAATTTAACTTCTCCATCCGTAATTGAAGGGTAAATACAAATATTTTCGACAACAGGTTTTGCAAAAGAAGTCAAAAGTGATTTGGGTAGTTCATTTACAAGAGAACAAGATCACCCACCGGAGCACCAACCATTAGGCAAAGGTACTACACTCCGGTTGAAGTTCCCCTATGTTAACCAGATACATCAAGTGCCGTAACAAGCAAGAAAAATACAATATTATAGATACAAATAATAATTAAGAAAACCGATGGCGAACCAACATAAGATTAAATTACAGAATAAAAACATTATACATAGTTAATACCAGTAATTAGAAAAATAATAATTAGTGGCTAGTTAGATAATTCTTGAACATTAAAATAAGCCTGTCATATCGTCCGGTAAGATCTTTCATCAAAATTTATATTTGATAAACGAGTATAAAGCGTTAAGTTTATTATAAATTGCACAAAGTGAAGAATAGTTCTTTGAATCCAACAAAACCTTCCGCAAATTCCAACGAAGTGTATGATCACGGTTGAAAAAAATATAAGTAGGCATCTCCGGACAACGAGCAAACAAATAATGCGTTGGAGTACCTGTAGCTCCACAGATACATTTATCAGAGTTCATTTTGTCTATCTTTTTCAGATAAGCTGGGAAACTGCCATGTCCCGAAAGAAAATAAGTAACCACTCTGTTTGGAGAAACAAATTCGGCATTAACTTTGTTAAAAATTAAGAATGTATCTCTCCCATTTTCAGAAATATCCCAGTCTTTTAGCCAAGTCTCATTAACTACATTTCGGCAGATCACATTAAGCACTGATCTTGGATAAGGAAACAATAAATAAAGATCCTCGTTGTTCTTTTCAATAGTCTCTTTAGCCAATGCGTCCGCCCTCTCGTTACCAATAAGGCCAATTTGTGCCTTGATCCAAACTATGAAGACTTTTTTATTAGGAATCTGTAGCAAAAGATTAAAAATTTCTAAAACAATATAATTATTAGGAAAAAGATTACACAAAGAAATCACAGACGGTTGAATGTCCGAGTAAATTGTGACCGATGAGAAACTTGTACTTGAAAACCACAAAATTGCATATTTAATACGAGTTCGGCTTGATTAATTGAGTTACGCGGACGCAGCTTAATTTTATAGTCGTATATAAATGTCCCATTGTGAAACACCGTAAATGCAGCCGAAACACCATTTTCTATCTTAGGTCCGTCAGTGAATATTACAGGAGACACAGATTCAGGAACTTCAGCAGTGACTGGAGAAGTCAAAATTAAATTCACAAGATCATTATAACGAGGAAAATTAAAGATATAAACACGCTGCATAATATCTCTACCATCAATTATGTCATCTTTAAATTGAAACTTACGTTGATCTTTAATAGTAATAAATTTATTGTAATTATATTTCAATTCCTTAAAAATAGGTGGAATGCAAAACAAAACACAAAGTGCATACGTGGAGACATCGCGATATGGGAGAATTATCGACAACAGACCCATGCGTTGGCATGAACTGAGCCTCTTTATAGCAGGGATCTTCAAGTCAGGAAACCATGCTTCAAAACCATAAGTTATCTGTTTTTCAATGATGGTTCTATACCATGTCTTTAAGAATTCAGTGGCGAGACCCCTATCTCTTCTACCAATCTTCCGCATATTAAGAGCAAAATTAGTAACTTTATTACGAACAACTTCCAAGTGTTCGAGCCAACGAAATCTTGAATCTACAACAAATCCCAAGTAATTCAGCAAAGATTTTACCGGAACTCTATTGCCTTTCATATTATAAATTGGTCTTCTACTATCTAATGTGAAACGACCCATCTGTATGGCAACTGATTTTCCAAGACTCAAAGAAAGGTGAGAGTCTTGGCTAATATCATAAAAATGGGAAAGGCTAGCATTAACTTTAATTTCTAATGTTTGAAAGGTATTTGCTCCCTCGAGTACCACAAAATCATCTGCATAAGAGATGATATGTTGAAAACGTCTTTTGTACTGCTTGATAATTTTATCTGCGACAATTATCCAGATCAATGGACCCAGGCATGAACCCTGAGGACAGCCGCGGAAAACATCAAACCAACGAGTATTATTAACAAAAGAAAAGCCAATTTTTCTAGTACTAATATAATTTTTAAGAACATTCTTAAGATAATCTTCAATGGGGAGATCGTCAATAATCGTTGCAACGATATCCCAGTCAAGAACCTCAAATGCACCTCCGATATTTAGTGAGACAATTTTACAGTATTTAAAATCCATCAGAATATTTTTCACTAGCTCCTTGAGTTTACACATTGCCAAAGTCGCACTACGACCCTCGGGAAATCCGTATTGTTCATCTGCCATAAAAACTGTATTCTCCAATGTTGTCATAATGCGGGTCTTTATAATGCGTTCTAAAATCTTACCCATAATGGGTAAAAGACAGATAGGTCTATAAGCTCTTACATGATGTGGATCCTTATTCCGTCTTCTAAAGAAAACTACCATGCCTCGTTTTCAATATTCTGGAAAATGTCCAAGTGATAAGCATTTTTTATAAAGATTAAGCATGATGTTAGGAAATTTTTTGCAAATATTCTTTATAACCAAGGCATCAAGTTCGTCAAAGCCCGGAGCTTTATTATTATCTTGTTGTTTGAAAGCATAATATAATTCTTTCTTCGTGATTCTTCGAAATTGGGAATCATCTGCAAAGCTAGTAGAGGATACAAATGAGTGAACTGTAACTGGTCTAGTGTCTATTTTAAAATGTTCTACCATCAAACTCTCTGCAACATTATCGTAAGAATGAAGACCTCTGAATTCTCGAGGGTGGTGAATATAAGATCAGTATGCTGCAGAGACTTTCCGGAGATATATTTGAATAAATTACCAAACTCAGAAGAAGTTTTCTCGCAAAAATTAAGCCAAGATAACTTTTTTGCCCTCTTCACGTTCTTTTTATAAATGTTCCTATATTTAATATAAGTGGCTTTAAATTCTAAAGAAGTGGGATTATGTACATGCCTCTTATACATGGCATTGACTCGATTTCGTTCTATACGCAGTTCAGTAGTAAACCTAGTAGATGTTGGCTTATAAGACAAAGTACCTCGTTTAAAGCATTTAGACATTATAATATTAAGAATATCATAAAAGTTATTTAACCAATAATCCAGTTCGGATGGTGCATTTACCAAAAGTAGATTACTTAAAAGATCATATTCGTGATGGTGTAGAAGGTCATTAAATTTAGCAAAGCTTTTGTTTTTTGTTTTAAATCTCATAGAATTCCGCAACTGTGGATTAAAATCCAAAACAAATTGAATATATTTATGGTCTGAAAAGAAAATTTTTTTGAATCAACAGACCAACTTGTAATTCTTTCACAAATATCAGTGCCACCAAGAGTCAAATCAGGGTGACCTTTCTTGTCTTCTAGTGTCCAAGTATGATCTGCGTCTGGATCATTTAAAATAAACAAAGTTTTCGTCATTAGGTGTTCCATCAGTATCTCAGTTCTCTCATCTTCTCTTGAATACCCCAGGGGTAGTTCATTTACAAGTGAATTGACTTCGGAATTTTTTTATATGTTCGGTATTAAGGTTGTACATAGCTCAGGTTGTCATCCAGAATTGAATAGCGTTGAGCGAATGCACGGCAGTTTAAAAAAGGTTTTAAAGACTTTGTGTTTGGAAGCAGGAAAGGATTGGGAGTCAGTCTTGCCAATGGCCTTGTTTGCGTTGCGAACTGTGACCCATGAAAGTACAGGATTTAGTCCGGCAGAGCTTATTCATGGAAAAAATTTACGAATGCCACATACTCTTGTATATAAAAATTGGGTGGAAAAAGATATTGTAGATCAGAATGTATTAGATTATATTTTGAATTTGACTAATAGATTGAAACATTGTCAAGAATTAGTGTGTAATAAAATGAAAGAATGTCAGGAAAAATGAAAACAATGGTATGATAAAAATGCGGTATATAGAAAATTTAATATAGAAGATAAAGTGTTAGTTCTGGCTACCTCGAAGTCAAATAAAATGGCAGTTAACTGGATAGGACCAGGAACTATTTCTGAAATTATATCTGAAACCAATTATACGATTGATATTCCAAAAAAAGGAATAAATCTACAATTAATCATGTAAATTTAATTAAGCCATATTATAGTAGACCTGAATTTGTAAATTTGTTAATTGATGAAGAGTGTGAGGAAATTGAAGAGCAGCAGAGATTCCTTATCCCATTGTGGATCCTACTCAGTTAGATTTTTGGGAATTAGTAAAAGGGAGTGAACTGGAAAAAAGGGTATCTACAAAACAAATAGGAGATTTCATGGATATGATTGAGCATCTCAAAAAGGTTTTTTCTACTGAACCTGGGAGTACCCCGTTAATTGAGATGGATATAGTATTAACGGATACTGTGCCGGTTAGATCAAAACCGTATCGTATGTTGCCGAGGCAATTAGAGATTATGCGTGAAGAAATTCGGAGGCTTTTATATTTGGGAGTGATTGAAGTGGGTCAATCAGATTATGCTTCGCCTATGATTTTGGTTGAAAGTGCAAGTAAAGACCCCGTCCTTGTGTGGATTATCGCAAATTAAATGCAAAAACAAGAACTGAATATTTCCCTTTGCCGAGTATTGAAGAGGTCGTTGAGAAAGTGAGTGCGGCGCCTTTTATTACTGTTATGGATCTAACAAAAGGTTATTTTCAAATTCCGCTCACGAAAGAAGCGCAGAGATATGCTGCCTTTGTAACGCCTTTTGGGACATCCCTAAAGTTATGATGTTTGGTCTTTCAAATTCAGTTTATTATTTTTGTAAATTAATTGCTATAGTTTTATTTGGGTTAGAAGTATTTGCTGTTCCGTATATTGATGATGTAGCGATATTTTCTTCAACCTGGGAACAACAATTAAAGCATGTCGATGTGGTTCTTAAGCGTTTAGCTGAGGCGAAATTGACAGTGAAGCCATCAAAATGTAAATTTGCGCAAGATCACGTGAAATTCTTGGGACATGAAGTAGGGTCAGGAAAGAGGGCCTAGTGAAGCTAAATTCCAGGCAATAAAATATTTTCCTATTCCGACTACTAAGACACAGCTTAGAGCGTATCTGGGAATGGTAGGATATTATGCGAGATATATAAAGAACTATGTTACAATAGCAGTTCCTTTAACAGATGCATTAAAAAGTAAAATAAAGAAAGAGAAAATAGTTTGGGATGAGAATTGTAAATTTGTAATAAAGCATTTGAAGAATTAAAGTTAAAATTAATGCAAAGTCCAGTATTATATGCGCCTGATTTTAAGCAAAAATTTATCGTGCAAACGGATGCGAGTTTCTAAGGAGCAGGGATTGTTTTATCTCAAATTATTGGAGGTGAAGATCATCCAATTTTACACCTTAGCAAGAAATTTTCACGTGCCAAGCAAAATTATAGCACGATAGAAAGAGAATTAGCTGCTATAGTATATGGGTTAAGAAAGTTAAATTATTACTTAGATAGGCAAAAATTTGAGATACAAACGGATCATAATCCATTAGTATATTTGAAGAAAATGGTTGGAACAAACTCTCGTTTGACACGTTGGGCTCTATTTTTGCAGCAATTAAACTTTGATGTTACTCATAAGCCAGGAAAACTGCACGGAAATGCAGACGGTCTAAGTAGAAAAATGTAGATTTTCTTTTTGAGATTCTATTGACAAAATTCATTTTTTTATTAATTACAATAATAATGATAATAATAATGAATTTTGTATTTTATGTATTTTTTATTTGATAAAATTGTGTTATTACATTAATTAAATTTCGAATTGGTATCATATATTGGAACGTATAGCATATCTTTGATTTAAAATTAATATTTTGGTATATAGGGCATTTTTTGAATTTTTTTTTATTAGGCATAAATGAATGTTGTTGAAAATTGTAAAAATGTCATACTCTTGATATGTCCTTTGAAACTGAAGGTGTGTAAGCTTGGGTTTAAATAGGATCTTAATAAAATAACTAATTTTCTATTGTATTGTAATATTCAAAGTAATTGCATGTTTGACCTCTCTGGAAAGGAAGTAATTGGGCTTATTCTCTGAATATGATACCAGAACATTTCCTGTGGCAATCTCTTTAGGGGGAAGGTGTTGTGATGTCTTAGCTGACTTACCTGAGAAGACATGTGAGTGATTACTATTATCCTCTGAATAATGAATGTGGAATGCAATGTCAATGGGGATTATCCATTGGGGATCAGGTCTATTGCTCAAGGACAGGAAAAGCTGGAATTCTGAGAAATGCAAGTGTTCGAACAGGTGCAGAGAAGAAAAGATATGACATTCCCTGGTAAACGTCTGAGATAAGAGGTTGGACAATTCGCTATGTAGCATTCCGATGAGATGGTTGGTGTTTTTTTTTATGTTGGCGATGATAGAATCGTGACAACGTGTACGAGGGAAATACACCTCACTCATAAATGTGAAGTTGACTATAATTTTATTTTTGTAAATAGCAGTTCTAATAAAGAACATAGGAATTAAAATTAATGAGGTATTTTTTTATATATATGGCAAAATGGTGAAAACGACGGCCACGACACCACAAAAGAGGCTTGATATGTGAGTGCGGTTAAGGGTTCCCACTATACTCGTATATAAATAAGAACATTTAATCGAATTCCCTAACAGAGCTTTTGACGTAGGGGACTTCAGACCTGAATGGAATTGCTAGTATACATTTTCGTATCTCTGAGCCCGGGGAAAATTATTAAAGCAAACCAAAATTCATTTCAAAGTGACAGGGATGAGACGGATCTTACGAATTCTTAAAACGGAGAGCCAAGTCGCAACAAAATCGGATACTTCGGAATTTTCCATCGGTTAGTTTATCACGAAAGCTCTTTTGCTCCTTTAATTTTATAAATATAGCTTTTATATTGTTTAAATAACAGTCACGTTACATTAAATTTCTATTATTCATTATTTATCGCCTTTTGTATCTCTTTTACACATTTTCATAAAATATATTATCATTTTCCTGTATTTGATGTATGAGTTTTGCAATGAATTTGAAATTCTTTACCACATAAATCTCAAAGAGAAAAATTGATACATTTTCATCCGCAAGCTCCGCGCACATAACTGGTTTTAATATTTGATTCACAATGTTTCAAGTTGAATTAATTATGTTTCAAAATTGACTAAGTAAAAGTACATTAAAATTATTCTAATATCTATTTATCAGAAACATAAAATTAAATGAAAGGCATTTTTCAAATAAATTATGCATCTATTGAAATTTTAGTGATTAAATATAGGCATCTGATATATTCAATAAATGATTTTAGTCGTTGCGAGTTTTGGAAATTTCACCACAGATGAAAAGGTTTGTAAATGTTCTCATGCGTTATGTTATTAGCTATTTGAACCTTGGTAATTGAAAGAAAGTTGATTTCATGACAGTTACTAAATATTGTGTTATTAGATTTAAAGGAATTAGGCGAATGTAAGTTATTTGTTTTCAGCATAAAATTTCAAAAATAGTCGATATAAAAAGTGAATTTTAGAATGCAAACAATTCCTTTATTTTCATCTTTTCTTCAGCTAACTGTGCTTTTAAAATAAATTCTTTTTGTCTAATTAAAAAAAATAATTAAAAAGGGTTTTGACTTTATAATGAAAGTTTTTATCCATTAAATTTAAATTTTTAATTACATGCAGATTATTTCTTGTACCGGCTTCGGCGCCAAAAAAAACGAAAAAATGAAAGTGTTTTCAAACATAATTATTTATTGCAAAAACAGAAAAGTGCATATATTTTTTTTATGCTAAAATGTTGGTAAGTTCATAGAGAATATATTCAATCAATATATCTTTCCTCTTGAATGACTGCTTGCAGTCTGTGCCTGAAGCGGTCGCTTGCGTTGTAATGCGGCACATTTTCATATTGACAAATGTCGCTTTAATAGCGGCTCTCGATGATTCGACGTTTGGATGTTTGGACTTTAAGTTTGACTGTATAATCTATTCAATCACACTCCATACTTAGAAATCCAAAGGTTTTAAATCTGGGCTCTTGGGAGGCCAGAGTTTTTAGAATCGAAACAATTCGACATTGTCTGAAAACCATTTTTGAGCCAAATTATTTGTGTGGAAGAACGTTGGACTTCTCCAACTCGTTATACTTTGGTACGACATCGCATGTATTCGATATTGAGAACACAAAGAATCGAATGATTTCTATCGCTGAGCAAACAGCGCGAACCTCTTTCTCTAATCGCGGTTCTTTGGTTTTATCCTACACTTGCTTTCAACATCGCAACTATTTCGAGGTGATGACTATTTAGTGCATGCGTGAAGTCATTTGGACGCCAATCGCGATTTTCCAAATGGTTTCGTAAACGGTGGAAAATTCACATTGCATTTGGTCCGGATTTTGGCGATGCATCTGGTAGATGTTATTTTTACCATGTTATATAAATAAATAAATATGGTGATAATAGAAAGTCGAAACCTTGATGACGAAAATTTCACTCGAAAGAGATACAGTGTAATTAATTATTAAGATGAAACTTGGCTCAGCGTAATGTAAATTTAAAAACAATGCTATGCCAAACTCTGTGCAGGCTAGTTTCGGTAGTCTTTAGCATGCTGTCCTCAATGAGGACACTAAAGGCTAGCAAAACATCTGTTAAAATTTTAATTTAATGTATTATCCTCCTCATTTCTGAGACAAATTAACCTGGCATTACAAAAACCAATTTAAAATTATTAGAAACATCTCCAAAGATGGATCAGTCTATATACAAATGCTTCTAATGTGCAATTTATTTAAAAAGTCTAGATTTAATTTAGATAAATGATTCATGATTTTCTAGAAGCATTTAAATTAATTTAAAGAGAGTTTTTATTGTAACCTCCAGGTGAGACAAGAACTAAGCAGGTGTATTATTGTTAAAACTATAAACGAAAGACTGCAATTATTTTGGGATTAAACATATTTTATATTTTACATAATTAATTAAATGAAAACATTATTTACATAAGAACAGATGAAGAATTGTAATATTATTACAAATTAAAAAAAACTTGATTAGGCTTTACGCCTTGTAAAAGGCAGGAGCAAATGGCTAATGCAAAAGTCGATCTCTAAAATGCAGTTAGAAGAATAATGTGTTATAGCAAATCCAACGCGTCAGCGGTGCATATTTATTTTTAATCGGGATTGAGAGAATTAAACACAAGGATGAGCCGAAAAAATTTAAAAATTGTTTTTCAATTCGCAATACCGCGGAATAGTAGTGAATTCGAAAGACTAAAAATTTGGTAAAAAAGAAAATAAAATTGGTTCATATTTTCCAGTCCCGCATGCGCTGTAAAGTTTGCCGAAATGTTGAAAAATTCATATTATTACATTTTTTTAATTAGCCTTTTCACGAACGTAATAGCTGAAATTCTTATAAATTATACTAACAAAACATAACGCTGAAATATTATTTAAATCTACCAACATCTTCCGGTCACGCATGTTCTTTAAAATTGTAAGGAGCTATTACACTTAAATATTGAAAAGCTAAGTAAGATGAAGGATTAGCGCAAAACTGTGATTCGTGCCAAACTTTAAAGAGAATACTCAAACAGAAAATGTTGATCGATTTAAATAATATTTCAGCATTATGTTTTGTTGTTATAATACATAAGAATTTCAGCAATTACATTCGTAAAAAGCTAATTTAAAAAAATCATAGTAATGTGAACTTTTCAACATTTCGGAAAACTTTACAGCGCATGCGCAACCAGAAGATATAAACTAATTTCTTTTTTTGCCCAATTTTTAGATTATTGAATTCGTAACTTTTCCGCGGTATTGTGAACTGAAAATCTTTTTTTTTTTTTTTTTTTTTTTTTTGCATTTTTCGTCCCTCCCTATTCAACATTCACCGCATTGAAAATTATTTTTATTGTGAGTGCGCACTGAGAAGACCAAAAATAACCTAAGTTTGTGACTAAAAAAAAAAAAAAAAATTTTTTTTACACCTATTGACAGTAAAAAATGTAGAAAGTCATATTCTATTTTGAACTTATCTTTTTATAACCTACGATTTCGACTTTCTTTTTCTTTTATTCCTCTTTCCTTCATAAAATAAAAAAAGTTGATACATACTGTCCATTGATACTGTTGATACTGTCCATTATACATAAGATACGAAGTAAAACATACTTAATTAATTTGTGTGAATAGAACTGGAAAATTTTTAAACAAAAATAATAACATGTCGCAGAGAAATGAAGGAAAACTACTGCGTTAGTAGATGACAAGCTTACCATCCGTTGGTCTACGCTTGGGAATATAGGCTATTTCCATGCGAATTTGTTTGTCTGTTACATGCTACGATTTTTGGCTACCAGAATTTTAGAGCGGAAAAATGTGATTTATTTTATCGAACATATCTCATCAATTGAATAAGGCAAAGCGAGCTTTTCGGAAAAAACGGTGGCCAACAAGCATAACGATTTTCAGCTGCGTAACAGACAAACAAGTTCGCATGGAACTAGCCTATAGCTTGTTTTGTTGCCAACTCTATGGATAAGGCGGGTTCTGAAACAGAATCAATATTATAAAAATCCAAAAAATATATATATCTTTTTTAAACTGATTATAGTGTTTTACGGAGCAAATTTACCAACAGAACAAATTGATAAATAATAACTCGAGATATAACAAGACAGAATTACTCGATTTTTAAATTTTTGGATAAAACGAGTTTGAAACTCACGTTTTCATGTAATCTTTAATTCAGAATCAAATTGAGAAGTATGTTTTCTTCTTACAGCGGTAAAAATACTGATGACAAATCATTTAATATTCTACTTAAAGCAGATTATAAGTGTGACTTTTTATAATGTATGCAACAGCTTTATTAAATCAGAATGCCGTCTACCACACATGAAAAAAATTTAAGAGTTTAACTGAAAGTGACACACGTTAAAAATATTCGCAAAATTTAATAATATGTCTTGAGAAAAACGGGGAAAGAAAGAGCAATGAACGCTTTGTCAGCAAATCTTCTTACGATGAAAGAACACTTCAATAAGCTTTCATGAGTGAGGCGTGAATATTTATCAATACCTTTTATTCGCCGGCACCCTATTGTGAAACATAATATTTACACTGCATTGTTAGAGCAAAAGTATTTTTTGGATTTAATTTTTTTGTTAAAACGTTAGTGAAACATTTCTCAAAACCTTCTATTTTAAAACCTACTATTTTTTATTTCAAAAGGTGAGTTGACAATCTTATATTAAAAAGCAAAAAAAAATTTCTCTGAGTATTGTTGACGTCATATAGACGGTGGCAATACATTGCGTTCCAAAAGTTTATAAACAACGGGTTTTTTAAATTTATTAATATGTTTTCAAAAGAGGCGGGGGAAAAAAAGCAATGAACGCTTTCTCAGCAAATCTTTTTAAGATGAAAGAACATTTCAGTGAACTTTCATGAGTGATGCGTGAATATTTAACAATGCCTTTTATTCTCCGACACTCTATTGTGATTCATAATATTTATACTGAATTGTTAGAGCAAAAGCATCTTTTGGACTTTTGTTAAAAGGTTAGCAAAACATTTCTCAAAACTTTTTATTTTAAAGACTATTATTTTTTGTTTCAAAAGATGAGTTGACAGTCTTATATTAAAAAGCAAAAACATATGTCTGAATATTGTTCACGCCAAATCGACGGTGGCAATGCATTGGATCCCAAAAGTTCATAGACAAGGGTTTTTTTTTAATTTTCCAATTCAAAAAGAGGAGTAACAACTTCAAGACAATTTATAATTATAAATAACAGCAAGAGAATAATATCAGTAAATACAAATAATATTACACAATCATAGACTTTGTAAGAAAAATTACTTAAATTTGACTGTCTCAAATGTTTATAAACAATTCATTTTTTTTCCTTTAACGTTCAACTTTTCAAGCAATTGGTTCTAATCACTTCAAAGTCGATCAGACATACTCAAAACAAGAGATTGAAAATTTCGGATTTAATTAAAATCAACTTCATTGAAATTGGAGTGTTAGATCTTTAACTGTTGCAAACTGATACTTTTCAGCATATACATCTGGAAACATGGTCAAATGTCGTACAAAAAAAAAAAAAAAAAAAAAAAAAAAAAAAAAACTTTAAAAACACGAAATTTTTTTTTCAAAATTATCTCAGTATGAAAAAAAATTTTAAAAAATGTCCCAATTTCGTCCGACTGAAAAAAAGTCCGAAAAGCCAAGGATTAACTGATAACTAAATCAAATTCATTTCAAAATAAATAATTATCTTAATTTATCCTAACTTAAGGTACAAAGAAATGTACTATTAATCCTAATAGTAAACAATAGCATTAATAATACCATAAAAAAATTATCCATCTAAGCATGAGTAATTCTGTATTGTCATAAATAGCGTATTGTTTTTGGCTCCTGAGCATGTTCCGTATATTATGTACAACACTGAACAAATTGTTCCCCATGTTTATCATGAGAAAAACGCTTAAAGCAAGTAAGGCACTCTGCATCATTGTCGCCACCATCGCTTATATTATCATCACGAGGAATTTCAACAGAAGAATCACTTTCGACATCAATGATGTTTTCTCTTTGTTTTTATACGGAGATCCAGTAATTAATGTTACTGAACCTCCTCGGGCAGAAGCTGCTGGTGTGATCAGTGGCACTTCCCTAATCTCTTATTAGAAGTAACTTATTTTGAAAATTTTGAAGCAAATCCTCAAGATTAAGTCTATACATGCCTACATACAAAATCAGGCACATTATTTATCAGGATTCGATAGCGCAGAAAAATGTTCCTAATTTCGTACCCGGTACGAAAATTAGAACTGAAAGGGGAACGAAATTGGAACAATGCTACTTCCCAATTTGGCGATGCTCCAGTTCTTGTAAAATAAACTGAACACTGTAAAACTTACTATATGATACTGCTAACATCTAACTTACGTCGAATACATGCAATGAATAGGAAATAAATAGTTACGGTAGAGTAAATATCGTTCTACAAATGAAGTAGCAAGAATTTAGATGCTCTAAAAATAGAAAATCCGACGTTAACAATACACGGATTCGTCTTGGCGAATGAAATTTTCCCTTCTGAATCCTTTTATCTTCCATTCGCTTTGTTTTGCATGATCAGTGGCGCGACTTTCAGAGAAGCGGAGAAATGTACGGAGACGCAATTAAGGAAGGGGACGAAATACGGACACTTTACCTTATGCTCATTCATTGAATTATTTTGCTTAACATTTATTTCCTTCCTGGTTTTATTTATTTATTTATTTATTTTTTTGAATATGTTTTATTTTATTATAAATTTACGACACAACAACTGTTTTTGAAATTTTTACTTTTCAGTAACAGATTGAATTTTTTAAGCTCCTTAAATGATGAGAAATGATGGTTTAAAAATCAAAAATGCTAAATTAATGTTTAAATATACTAACATTGTAGTTCAAGTACGATATTAAGATTTTTAATTGAGATTATTAAATAATAAATTATGAAACAATATATGCGAAAACAAATGCCCACAGGTCAGTGATATTATGCTATGCCAGCTGAGATACGATGACCAGGATCTTTCACTTCAAAGTTAGTATATAAATTGTGTCATAATATTATGCCCTCCTGTTTTCTTAAAAACTAAGGAGCGTTGTATAAAATCCATTGACCCTGAAGCTAAGGAGTCTATGCCCCACAACATATATTAAAATAATCAAAATCTGGGATTATCAAAGCTGGGCCTCTCCTTGTTAGACAAACTTTCTGCTCACCACAAATTTTTAAAAATAAATTTAAAATGTAAAGAGACTATTAAAAAATTATACATATATAAAGGAAATTGGAGAACCAATTTTACATTATTTTTGAGGTCTCCTGAAATTTTACAGGTGAAGCTCGTGCTTCATGGATCATTTGGAAAATAAAGACCAAAGGATTCCATGTTAGTTTGACCATCTGACAGGGATATATGCTGTATATAGTCTCATGTCCCATGGTGAAGAAACAGAAACATTGTAAGATGGACCAAGGCAAGATGGAATCGAGAGTTGCAGAATTTTATTTCTGGAAGAAAAAACTTGGAGTAAATGTCATACAGTACAAGTTATAAATATTACGGCGATGTAATGAAGAATTAGTAGCGTAGTGGTAACTTCTCCAGTTTATAGATTCATACATTTGTATTACATGTCAATACACAGTGAACAGTAGATGGATTCAAAATACTTCCTGACTGCCAAGCAACTCTACACTCTGGAGGTTATAATCAAGCAGCACATCATAAGGAGCAGCAAAATTAGTCTATCAGGAGTATTATATGCAATTCAACAAAAAAATAAGGAAGCAATTTAACAGGCAATAAAAAAGAGATAGTACTGTATAATGATCTCAGTCATGCCGGGAAAGTTTCAAACTGGTCTTGAAAAATACCATCCCTGTTGATATACACATTTGGTCCGAAATTAAGAGCGTCAATCATTGCAGCAACTGAGAACCATGAGATACATGCGCACTTTAATTTGTCGTCTTCTCAAAAATCGAAACGGAGCAAAAGATTGATGTAATGTAAATCGGACTTTTTTTTTTATATAGAACGAAAACTTTCATCAATCACTTTCGAATGTCAATTGAAAAAAATGTGCACGGGAACTGAAATTTATTGAAATAAATATAAATTAAATGTAGGTTTTGTCACATATAAGGGCTTTTTTAATTGTGAAATTAAAATTTGTAGTAATTATGTTACTTTAAAAATGGTGTAATGAAATTTCGTATAATATATTTCTTTAAACATTGTTTGTTAGGAGTTTATTTTTAATTATTGCTGTATTCATAAGTAAATAGCTCGAAAAAATGTATATTTCCTAAAAAATGTGAATATTTATATACATTTAAATAAAAAAAAAACGCGATATTTATATAAATTAAAATCACGAAAGAAATAAAAAAAAATTATTTACAAAGAATATATTAGAATTAGTAGTAGTTCAAAATTTATCTCTGATTTAAAAAAAAAAATGTATAAATTTAGTAGTACTTGTAAGTAAATAGCAAAATAAAACAAATGATTCAATAAATTTGTAATTATTTTGCGATATAATATAAATTACAGACATAAAATAAATTTTACAAAGATCTTAATTCATAAATAAAGTTAGGATAAACTATTTCCCGGTATTTATCACCCATATAAAAAATTATAAATCGGAATAAAATAAAATTTGAGTTTTTTATGGTTTTTATATCTGGTTTATTATCTTTCAATAATAATTCGAACAGACACATTTAAAGTTTTAACAGCTTGAGATTTTTTCAAGTACTTACGAAAATCTTTTGCATAAACATTCACACTTTGCTCACAAAAATATTTCGTAGAATTCTTTCTATGCAAGAAGATTTTTTGATAATGTGTTCAAGCACTTTTACATTTTTTTCTTATTATAAAAGATAAAAAAAGAACGAAAGAAAATTGCCTACTTGGCGCATTATACTTAGGTTCCAGATTTGTAAAATTAATAGTTTTTAGCGCCATAGTTCTATATTTTTCACTGAGGTTTTTTTTATCATTATGTAATTTTATAGTTCACTAGAAGGCAAATGAACGTGATTTCTGGTTTTATAATCGTATATACCGATTGTGATAGCGACAATGCATTTACGTTTATGCTTTTATGCTCTTTCATCGGTTTTAAATATAGCCCAATCACAATTTTTACATCGTAGAATGAGAAAATAATGCACTTTCGGATAAAATTTGTTAGAAAATTGTGTCTCATTTTTGTGATTTTTTTAGACTTTTAAAAATAATTTTCAAACATCATTTTTTAATCTACCTGAAATTTTAACATTTGTGGCGATTTAAGATCAATTCGAGACTTCAATTAGGGTTATGAAACATTTGTTGCGAATATCATACAGAAATAAAGCTGTAACATGTTATCATGCAGAATAAAACAAAGACACTGGAAGCTTTCCTTTCTATGATCAGATGCTTAAAACATAAATTTTATGGCATTTTTCAAGCAGTTGAAGGTAGTGGGTAATTATGTTACTTTACAAATGGTATAACGAAATTTCGTATAATGTATTTATTTAAATGTTGTTTGTTAGGAGTTTACTTTTAATTGTTGCTGTATTTGTAAGTAAATAGTTCGAAAAATTCATATTTCATGAAAAATGTGAATATTTATATAAAAAATAACAAAATCACGATATTCATATAAATTAAAATCACAAAAGAAAATTTAAAAAATATATTACAAACAATGCATTAGAATAAGTAGCTATTCAACATTTATCTCTGATAAAAACTATAAATTTAGCAGTGTCCGGTAATAAATAGCAAGCAAAAACGTATAATTCAATAAATTTGTAAATATTATTCAATGTTAACATAGTTTACAATCACAAAAAAAAGTTTCATAAAAATATTAATTCATAAATAAAATGCTAGAATATACTATTTCCATTTATCGCCAATATGGAAAATTATAAATAGGGTTTTAAATAAAATTTGAGTTTTTCATCATTTTATATTTCGTTTGTTGTCTTTCAATGAAAATGCGACAACACACATTTAAAATTTTAACAGCTTGAGATTCTTTGAAGTACTTGCAAAAATCTTTTGCATAAGCATTCACACTTCGCTAACGAAAATATGTGTAAAAAGATATATGCTGATAATGTGTTCAAGCACTTTTTTCTTTTTATAAAAGATAAACAAAGAACGAAAGAAAATTGCCTAATTGGCGCTTTTTATTTACGTGCCAGAGTTTTAAAATTAATAGTTTTTATCACTATAATTCTATATCTTTCACTGAGGAATTTTTTTTCATTTTGTAACTTTATAGGTCTCTAGAAGGCTTATAAACGTATATAATAATATTTCTAGTTTCATAATTGCTTATAACGATTGTGATAACGACAATGTACTTACTTTATGCTTTTATGCTTTTTCATCAGTTTTAAATATAGCACAACCACAATTTTTACATCGTCGAATGATAGAAAAATTTACTTTCTGATGAAATTTGTTAGAAAATCGTGACTCAATTTTTATGACTTTTAAAAATAATTTTCAAACATCATTTTTAAATCTACCTCAAGAGTTAACATATGTGGCGATTTAGAATCAATTCGGGACATCGATTAGGGTAATTGTGTAAACACTTGCTTTTAATTGACCAGCAGCTTTTAAATTGTATATAATCCATGTTCAAACTTAGAAATTTTTCATACAGATCATCACAGTAATTGTGATGAGATTAACGAGTTTCATACATAATTCTAGCACTAAGCAACATAGAATGACATGCTTTTTTTACTAAAACCTTTTTGTAAAATTTATCCAAACATTAAAAATTTTCATCTTTTATAATACCATGAAATACCATAGTATACATTGGAAACACCATGAAGTACCATGAAATACCATAAATGGAATATTTCATGGAAATACCATGAAATATTTTTCTTTTAATTCGGTTTTGAAAATCTCAACTGTCAATTTGGTTAATAATCTATATATTTCTTAAGTATATTGATTTTTTCCGTGCGCATATTATTATAGGGTAAGTTATTATTCTATATGTTCTGTTTTAGTGTAAATAACAACCCACCCTCTAATCCCACATATGCACGGTACGCGCATCAATTGCACGTGTCGGATGCTATACAAACCAGACCATATGCAAAAGAAAAACCGATCATATCTGAGCATTGATGTGCCTGCCATCGGAAAGAATTTTTTCAAAGCGACTGAAATTTCGTTTCTCTTATATAATCTAATTTCTCTTACGTTAGTCTCTTAGATGTATTCGATAAAAACTATATAACAGTAGTATAGTAATGAGAGTTTCAGCCCACCCGGCGTTCGGCGTTGACCTCTAAGAGGGGCTGAAGGTCATCCGGCGTTCGAGCTGTAAGAGGGGGGGTGGGGTGAAGGTCATCGGGCGTCACGCAAGGTTAAGATGACGTCATCTTATAGGATGAGTGTGTTTTAGATAAGAATTTTTTTTTTTAATTTTAAGCGGGAATTTTAGGGAGTTAGAATTTTTTTCGGCGTACTATAGTATGAGGGTGTTATTTTAATTTTAATGCGGGGACTTTAAAATTTGCGGTGAACTTTCGTTTTAGATAAGAATTTTTTTTTAATTTTAAGCGGGAATTTTAGGGAGTTAGAATTTTTTTTCGGCATATTATAGTACGATGATTTTTTTAAATTTTAATGCGGGGACTTTAAAATTTTCGGCGTGTTACAGTACGTGGGGTATGTTTTTCGATTAAATTTTGCTGTTGTTCATTTAAAAAGGTAATTAAAAAAGTAATTAAAAATAAGGAATGAAGAGACTTTTTTTTTTCACCGTGTTCTTTGATGAGGGGTTAAGCGGGTATTTCGGAACACAGAATGTTTTTTTTTTTTTTTTTTTTTTGTACTATTGTACCAGTGGTTTTTAATTTTAATGTGGCGACTTAAAATTTTTCGGTGAACTTTAGTTTAAGGATCTATTTTTTCGATTTTAAGCCGAAATTTTGGGTAGATTGATTTTTTTTTTTCACCGTGTTTTAAATAAGGGGTTAAGCGGATATTTTGGGTGGTATAGAATATTTTTTTCTGTACTATTGTACGAGTGATTTTTAATTTTAATGTGGCAACTTAAAAATTTTCAGTTTGGTGTAATTTAAGAGTTTATTTTTTGATTTTAAGCAGAAATTTTGGGGAGTTTGATTTTTTTTTTTTTTTTTTTTCCACTGTATTCTTACATGATGAGTTAAGCGGATATTTTGGGGGAAATTATTATTTTAGCCTAATCATACGCGAAGGATATATTTTTTTTCCGGGGGTTGCTATTTTAATAAAGAACTAATTAAGAAGGGTTCATTCATGGTGAATTAATGAATTATTATTTTTTTTTGGGGGGGGGGGAGTAATTTTGTTAAGATTGAATTATTTTTTCATTTTTTGGAGTTTTAAGCGGATATTAATGTTTAATAGGGGGACTTTAATTTTTTTGCAATGAAATTGACGCGCGCTCGTCAATCTAACCGTTCGGAGTTTGTAATTTTCTTCGAATCATGTGTGCATTTTGGTTTAGAATATCTTAGAAAGACTTCCACCACGTTTATATCTATCCAATATCATAAATAACACATGCTGGTAATGGGAATTTGGGAATAACAATTTTAAATATTTATTGAATGAAGGAACTTTAAAATTATTTCGAGTACTATTTTTAGTCAACTATGTTATACACTTGATATTTTAGAATAGTTAAAAAATAACTTTAAAATTTGAATGAAAAAATATGTTTCAAAATGGGATTTTACGTCCTAGCGTTGAATCGCACCCGTCGCCCTAACGGTTTAGAATATGTGGTTTCCTTCGAACCTTGGTGAAAATTTAATTGAATTGATTATTATTATTATTTTGTATGTGTTGTATATATGTGTGCGTATGTATGTTTGTGTGTTGTATGCATGTATGTGTGTGAATATATGTTTGTGTGTTGTATGCATGTGCGTGTGTTGTATGTATGTACGTATGTATGTGTGTTGTATGCATGTATTTGTTGTATGTATGTGCGTGTAATTTTTTGTCGATAGGTGTGATCTTTCGCTGAAAGTGACCTAGGGTCAAAACTTTCACCCAGGAATCGCCACGGGGAGGCAGATCACTTGATTCCCGTATTACACACATTGACATACATTATTTCGAGCGATATTTTTAGTGAAACATAATATGCAAATGAATTTGTAAAATAATTAAAAAAATAACTTTAAAATTTAAATGAAAGAATGTTTTAAAATGTAATTTTACATACTAACATTTAATCGCGCTCGTTGGTTTTTACTGTTTGGAGTCTGTCATTTTCCTTTAACCTTGGAAAACCTTGCGTCAATAAGGATATTTCAGAAAGACCCCCCCTTTGGGTACTCTTTTAAATTAATATTTGTAATGAGATGTGTTCGCGCGCGTCGGCCTAACTGTTTGGAGTATCAACATAAAATCAACAAATTAATACAAAATATTTCACACAATAAAAAACGAAATATTAAAATCGCCAACTCAAAATGAAATCTCGTGCAATTAGAATAAAAACATTAAAAAAAATCGCCAAATTAAAAGATTATTCTTATCTCACAATAAATATTCTGAAAGACCTATTCAAAAATTCTAGATGAGATTAAAGTTTTTATTCAAAATTCAAATAAAACTTCTTAAGTTTTGACATGTCACTAAAAATTTAAAGCAAACATTTTTTCAAAGTATAATTATCAAAGATTAATTTTTCTAATAATTAACTCGTGTAAAGATAGTTCAAAGTGCAATGATTCACCATTTGCCTTTTAAATCTTAGAACATATTATCTGTGGTATAACCACCACGTTATCTAAAAAATATAAATAAATATTAGTAGTTTTAAAATAATTTTTTTTCGAATGGGTAGTTTGATAAATTAATAACATTAGAATTTTTTGGATAAAAAAAAATAATAATAATAACGATTGAGAAACTAACCATTTCAAAATATTTTCTTGGCATAAATGAATTTAAAAGTATTAAAACCCTTTTCAAAATATTTTTATAAAACCAACTTTCATACAATTCAAAAAGTTTTTATATGAAAATTGAATATTTTTTTTTTCTTAAGAGAAATATTTTACGTGAGTGAAAAAGTGAGAGTCAGTTAATTTATGAATCACTTTAAAATATTACCACGCAATAAATTGTTTTGAAACTATGTTCTTAAACATATTAATATTTAAAAGTTAAGTCATTTTATACATTTTATATTCAAATTATACTTACCAACATATGAATTCGCCTTCAATCCGCACTATCTTGAAGAGTAATGTTTGATAAACTCTTATCAACACAGCATATTGGTTTGAATCACTAGCAAGTTAAGACAGGTATGATATGACTATTCGTTGGATTTCCCCAAAGAGGTGAAGTCATTCTTATCAAATCCTATTTTGAAAGAAGAATATTTCAATTGCAATTAACTTCAGATTTTCTTATTTAATAATTATTTTTTAAATTTGACAATTTTAATTAATGCTATAGTGAAATTACCTTTAAGATTTTAATTTTTTTTTTTATTGCTTATACTATTTCAAACATGTACATTCCTATTTGTAAATAGAAAATCATAAAAAACATATTTGAATGATTTTATTATTATTATTGTTAGACATTATATTTGAAAATCATTTAAACTTTTAGCTTTTATTATTATTATTATTTAGATATTAAGAAGTGATGAAGACCTGGAGAATTAATCTCATCTTAAAACTGATTAATATTCGAAGAAAAATTTATTCTGTTGTCTTTTAATTTACCAAACATATATCTTAATATTCATTAACACACTTCTTATTTAATGAATAATGTATTTGATGAATAATATATTTTATAATATATATGAGATTTTAATCTTTTTTTAAAAAATTGGGTTATGTTAGTTCATACACATACGTTCTTATTCGAAAATTCAAAACCATAAAAAACATCGTTGGTTGATTTTTTATTTTTAATTAGACATTGTATTGGAAAAGCATTAAAACCTTTCATTTTTATCCCATTTAGACTTCAAAAAGTGTCGAAGATCTAACTGCTTTGCAAAGACTTAAAACTAGTGATTTGATGAGTCATACTTTCTGTGGGTTGTTTACAATTTTGAAATTATCTTTATTAATTACCAAACTTCTCATTTTTTTTTAACACCACACTAATCATTGCTCCCATTACTTAATCACGTAAATATAATTTATATCGTTTTTGATTATCAGTTTTATACTAACATTTGACACTTATACGTATGTGTTGTATTAATTCTGTTAGTTTTTAAATTTGATATTTCAAAAATTAAACTAACTCTTAAGAATATGACTCGATGCAATTTACTTATTTTATACAAGTTAACTTTACTACTTGACAGAAATATATTCAAACGCAAAGCGATTTAACTTTCACATTTTTAAACTTATTTATATAATGTACTAACATTTATTCATAATATGCATAATTTTATTAAAATTACTGAATAAAATAAAATTTATACTTTAAAAAATTATAACACCATTTAAAAATATTAAACAACAACAACAACAAACTTATAATTAAGAGATGAATAAATATAAATATATGAATCACACAATAATAAAAAGAAATACTTAATCATTCATAAAAATTCTTCCCTTGAACATTCACACGTATGTTAGTAAAAATATAACACTAATATTTTCAAAAAGATTATAAGCGTTCCCAAATCAACAATGAAAATTGAGTATTAAATATCGAATAATGGATATGCACTTTTTACACTCACATCTTACAATGTAATTAGTAACCAAATGTAATGATTTTTAAGCATGTCTTCTTAATTTTTTTTTTCAATGAAAGACTACCACAGACTACCACAATGAAAGAATACCGCTTGAATATTTAGCTTTCTCTTCATAACTTTATCGAGAAATATATAATGTATACCACACGATTTCATTAAATGAATCACAATACAATTCAAACTTCTCATTTTCAATGTTTTATATATACTAGTGTTTATCAAATAGGTGTTCATTCTGAACAATCATTACTTAGTATATTGATGAAAAGTTTGTGTTGAACGGTTTTTAACTCAAATGGTGTGAGAGAAGGATATATTAGGACAGAAGTTATTAAATATAGAGTCTTTACAGTTTATACCCGTGCAAGAATTGGCATTTCAAGAAACAAAGTTGTGTTATATTTGAAAGCATTCTTTATATTCGAAACGCACACATGATCACGATCATATCACTGAAGAGTATAGAGAAGTTGTTTATGTTGTATATAATTTGAATTTTCATTAACACAATATTATAACCGAAGTTTTTCGACAGTTTGAAAAATTATGATGTACAACGTCTGCACACGTTAACACAGAAAAAGATTAGCTTATGCCCTTTCGATGATAATCGTTATTTGCAGGTAAGATGTATTAACATAACAACAATTTCTTGGTAATTTTACTCGCAGGTTTCGAAACCACAAACATTTGATCATACTTCTCATTTTTAACACGCGACGCTAACCATTGGGCCATTAAAGCCCTTAATTTAGTAAAGTAAGAAAGATCATCGAAAGTGATTACTTCACACATGCAAAAATAATTTTTATTGTGACTTATCAGTTAAAAATCACGAAGAAAAGAAAAAAAAAATCACGTATGTTTTGGATTACTTTGAGATTTTATGAGTCACTTCATCAGTTAAATAGACATACCTACTTCTTATGAATCACTACTTATGCTTAAATTTTCAAACACTTGCTTAAATGAAGTATATTATATTTTAGTTTATCAGTGATAGTGTGATTACTTGTTAATAATTTTAGTATCATTAAAAAATTTCAAAAAATCAAACGTTAATAATTAATAAAAAAAAAATACAAGTCAGTATTAAAGGTTTGAACAAATTATTAAAATAATTTTACAAAACTTTTCAAATTACTTTAAAATGTTTCACTAATATTTAGTAATCGACAAATTTTAATGTTCATAATCATTTATGTGACTTAGGTTTTCTGTTTTAACTGTTAAGTTATTAGATTCCCCTTCAAGTACATCTCATTGACATGTTTTAATCAGCCAACCAACCATTCAACTGTGTTCACAATCAACTAGTATGTGAGTTAGGTTTTCAGTTTTAATTGTTAAGTTATTACATCTCCCCCTCCCTTTCATTTACATCTCATTGATAAGTTTTCATCAACCAACCACCCAACTTTTTTTCGTAATCAACTATTTATTTACCCTAACAAACAACTATTTATTTATCCTAGCAACCAAAAAGCTTTTATCGTCACATGAACAAAATTTTTTAAGCTGAAAGACTTGTCATTTTTAATCGAAAAAACAATGACTTGTGTAATAAATTTTTTCCTTACTTAAATGAAACCTTCACATGTGTATGGTAAAACTTGGAAAATTTCATTTAATGCACAAATTTAAAGTTAACAGGCAAGGTCTTCACACATCTTTTAGTATTTTACTAACACTTTACCAAATATCTTTAGAAAACAACAGAATTTTAAATAATTATTTTAATAAAAATTCTCTTTTGTAAGTGACATTACTAAACTTACTTGAAAAATTAACTTGGCAAAGCAGGTTTTCACTGTTTCAACTTAGTAATATTCATAAGTTTTATATCAAAATCAACTTGTTTGGTTATGTCCCAGCATGGTTTTATAAATTGTATCGAAAAAGACCTTTAATATTAATGTTTAAAAATATGCAGTTAGTCTTTTAAAGATAAATATTTTCACTTCTTTTATTTAAAAACATTTTTAAATAAAATCATTACAGGTGCCAATTTTACTCAGTGTTATGAAATATGCATGCAAAACTTTTAATTATAACTTTCACATTTTAGTATTTCAAATTATTGTTTTCAAGGTGTACTAAAATTTGAAAAAAATAAAAAAATATATTTAATTTTCATGCATAATTAAATTAGAATAGTTTAATAATAAAGACACATTTAACATTCTGTACTCACCTAATCCATCACCATCGCCAAAGCACGTCCAACACACTCCAGGGTTTAGGAAGAAATGAAAAAAATTCAAAGTCCTTATCAGAAAATGTTATCAGATAATCTTATCTTAAGATGTGACGTCACAGAACATGTGTCAACTGATCACGTGATGTATACCACGTGACTAGCTCTTTGTATTCTAGATTGGTTCTTATAAAAATTCATTTATGAAGTAATTTAATCATTCTTCTTATTATTAATTAATTAAATTAATCTTACTAATTAATTTTATCAATCATTCCTATTATTATAATTAACTAATTAAATTAATCTTATTAATTAATTTTATTAATCATTTTTATTATTAATTAACTAATTAAATTAATCTTATTAATTAATTTTATTAATCAGTCTTATTATTAATTAACTAATTAATTAAACTAATTAATAAGATTAATTAATTAAATTAATAAGATTAATTAATTAAATTAATTAATAAGATTAATTTAATTAGTTAATTAATAATAAGAATGATTAATAAAATTAATTAATAAGATTAATTTAATTAGTTAATTATAATAATAAGAATGATTGATAAAATTAATTAGTAAGATTAATTTAATTAATTAATAATAAGAAGAATGATTAAATTACTTCATAAATGAATTTTTATAAGAACCAATCTAGAATACAAAGCGCTAGTCACGTGGTATACATCACGTGATCAGTTGACACATGTTCTGTGACGTCACATCTTAAGATAAGATTATCTGATAACATTTTCTGATAAGGACTTTGAATTTTTTTCATTTCTTCCTAAACCCTGGAGTGTGTTGGACGTGCTTTGGCGATGGTGATGGATTAGGTGAGTACAGAATGTTAAATGTGTCTTTATTATTAAACTATTTTAATTTAATTATGCATGAAAATTAAATATATTTTTTTATTTTTTTCAAATTTTAGTACACCTTGAAAACAATAATTTGAAATACTAAAATGTGAAAGTTATAATTAAAAGTTTTGCATGCATATTTCATAACACTGAGTAAAATTGGCAACTGTAATAATTTTATTTAAAAATGTTTTTAAATAAAAGAAGTGAAAATATTTATCTTTAAAAGACTAACTGCATATTTTTAAACATTAATATTAAAGGTCTTTTTCGATACAATTTATAAAACCATGCTGGGACATAACCAAACAAGTTGATTTTGGTATAAAACTTATGAATATTACTAAGTTGAAACAGTGAAAACCTGCTTTGCCAAGTTAATTTTTCAAGTAAGTTTAGTAATGTCACTTACAAAAGAGAATTTTTATTAAAATAATTATTTAAAATTCTGTTGTTTTCTAAAGATATTTGGTAAAGTGTTAGTAAAATACTAAAAGATGTGTGAAGACCTTGCCTGTTAACTTTAAATTTGTGCATTAAATGAAATTTTCCAAGTTTTACCATACACGTGTGAAGGTTTCATTTAAGTAAGGAAAAAATTTATTACACAAGTCATTGTTTTTTCGATTGAAAATGACAAGTCTTTCAGCTTAAAAAATTTTGTTCATGTGACGATAAAAGCTTTTTGGTTGCTAGGATAAATAAATAGTTGTTTGTTAGGGTAAATAAATAGTTGATTACGAAAAAAAGTTGGGTGGTTGGTTGATGAAAACTTATCAATGAGATGTAAATGAAAGGGAGGGGGAGATGTAATAACTTAACAATTAAAACTGAAAACCTAACTCACATACTAGTTGATTGTGAACACAGTTGAATGGTTGGTTGGCTGATTAAAACATGTCAATGAGATGTACTTGAAGGGGAATCTAATAACTTAACAGTTAAAACAGAAAACCTAAGTCACATAAATGATTATGAACATTAAAATTTGTCGATTACTAAATATTAGTGAAACATTTTAAAGTAATTTGAAAAGTTTTATAAAATTATTTTAATAATTTGTTCAAACCTTTAATACTGACTTGTATTTTTTTTTTTATTATTAATTATTAACGTTTGATTTTTTGAAATTTTTTAATGATACTAAAATTATTAACAAGTAATCACACTATCACGGATAAACTAAAATATAATATATTTCATTTAAGCAAGTGTTTGAAAATTTAAGCATAAGTAGTGATTCATAAGAAGTAGGTATGTCTATTTAACTGATGAAGTGACTCATAAAATCTCAAAGTAATCCAAAACATACGTGATTTTTTTTTCTTTTCTTCGTGATTTTTAACTGATAAGTCACAATAAAAATTATTTTTCCATGTGTGAAGTAATCACTTTCGATGATCTTTCTTACTTTACTAAATTAAGGGCTTTAATGGCCCAATGGTTAGCGTCGCGTGTTAAAAATGAGAAGTATGATCAAATGTTTGTGGTTTCGAAACCTGCGAGTAAAATTACCAAGAAAATGTTGTTATGTTAATACATCTTACCTGCAAATAACGCTTATCATCGAAAGGGCATAAGCTAATCTTATTCTGTGTTAACGTGTGCAGACGTTGTACATCATAATTTTTCAAACTGTCGAAAAACTTCGGTTATAATATTGTGTTAATGAAAATTCAAATTATATACAACATAAACAGCTTCTCTATACTCTTCAGTGATATGATCGTGATCATGTGTGCGTTTCGAATATAAAGAATGCTTTCAAATATAACACAACTTTGTTTCTTGAAATGCCAATTCTTGCACGGGTATAAAGTTTAAAGACTCTATATTTAATAACTTCTGTCCTAATATATCCTTCTCTCACACCATTTGAGTTAAAAACCGTTCAACACAAACTTTTCATCAATATACTAAGTAATGATTGTTCAGAATAAACACCTATTTGATAAACACTAGTATATATAAAACATTGAAAATGAGAAGTTTGAATTGTATTGTGATTCATTTAATGAAATCGTGTGGTATACATTATATATTTCTCGATAAAGTTATGAAGAGAAAGCTAAATATTCAACTGTGGTAGTCTTTCATTGAAAAAAAAAATTAAGAAGACATGCTTAAAAATCATTACATTTGGTTACTAATTACATTGTAAGATGTGAGTGTAAAAAGTGCATATCCATTATTCGATATTTAATACTCAATTTTCTTTGTTGATTTGGAAACGCTTATAATCTTTTTGAAAACATTAGTGTTATATTTTTACTAACATACGTGTAAATGTTCAAGGGAAGAATTTTTATGAATGATTAAGTATTTCTTTTTATTATTGTGTGATTCATATATTTATATTTATTCATCTCTTAATTATAAGTTTGTTGTTGTTGTTGTTTAATATTTTTAAATGGTGTTATAATTTTTTTAAAGTATAAATTTTATTTTATTCAGTAATTTTAATAAAATTATGCATATTATGAATAAATGTTAGTACATTATATAAATAAGTTTAAAAATGTAAAAGTTAAATCGCTTTGCGTTTGAATATATTTCTGTCAAGTAGTAAAGTTAACTTGTATAAAATAAGTAAATTGCATCGAGTCATATTCTTAAGAGTTAGTTTAATTTTTGAAATATCAAATTTAAAAACTAACAGAATTAATACAACACATACGTATAAGTGTCAAATGTTAGTATAAAACTGATAATCAAAAACGATATAAATTATATTTACGTGATTAAGTAATGGGAGCAATGATTAGTGTGGTGTTAAAAAAAAATGAGAAGTTTGGTAATTAATAAAGATAATTTCAAAATTGTAAACAACCCACAGAAAGTATGACTCATCAAATCACTAGTTTTAAGTCTTTGCAAAGCAGTTAGATCTTCGACACTTTTTGAAGTCTAAATGGGATAAAAATGAAAGGTTTTAATGCTTTTCCAATACAATGTCTAATTAAAAATAAAAAATCAACCAACGATGTTTTTTATGGTTTTGAATTTTCGAATAAGAACGTATGTGTATGAACTAACATAACCCAATTTTTTAAAAAAAGATTAAAATCTCATATATATTATAAAATATATTATTCATCAAATACATTATTCATTAAATAAGAAGTGTGTTAATGAATATTAAGATATATGTTTGGTAAATTAAAAGACAACAGAATAAATTTTTCTTCGAATATTAATCAGTTTTAAGATGAGATTAATTCTCCAGGTCTTCATCATTTCTTAATATCTAAATAATAATAATAATAAAAGCTAAAAGTTTAAATGATTTTCAAATATAATGTCTAACAATAATAATAATAAAATCATTCAAATATGTTTTTTATGATTTTCTATTTACAAATAGGAATGTACATGTTTGAAATAGTATAAGCAATAAAAAAAAATTAAAATCTTAAAGGTAATTTCACTATAGCATTAATTAAAATTGTCAAATTTAAAAAATAATTATTAAATAAGAAAATCTGAAGTTAATTGCAATTGAAATATTCTTCTTTCAAAATAGGATTTGATAAGAATGACTTCACCTCTTTGGGGAAACCCAACGAATAGTCATATCATACCTGTCTTAACTTGCTAGTGATTCAAACCAATATGCTGTGTTGATAAGAGTTTATCAAACATTACTCTTCAAGATAGTGCGGATTGAAGGCGAATTCATATGTTGGTAAGTATAATTTGAATATAAAATGTATAAAATGACTTAACTTTTAAATATTAATATGTTTAAGAACATAGTTTCAAAACAATTTATTGCGTGGTAATATTTTAAAGTGATTCATAAATTAACTGACTCTCACTTTTTCACTCACGTAAAATATTTCTCTTAAGAAAAAAAAAATATTCAATTTTCATATAAAAACTTTTTGAATTGTATGAAAGTTGGTTTTATAAAAATATTTTGAAAAGGGTTTTAATACTTTTAAATTCATTTATGCCAAGAAAATATTTTGAAATGGTTAGTTTCTCAATCGTTATTATTATTATTTTTTTTTTATCCAAAAAATTCTAATGTTATTAATTTATCAAACTACCCATTCGAAAAAAAATTATTTTAAAACTACTAATATTTATTTATATTTTTTAGATAACGTGGTGGTTATACCACAGATAATATGTTCTAAGATTTAAAAGGCAAATGGTGAATCATTGCACTTTGAACTATCTTTACACGAGTTAATTATTAGAAAAATTAATCTTTGATAATTATACTTTGAAAAAATGTTTGCTTTAAATTTTTAGTGACATGTCAAAACTTAAGAAGTTTTATTTGAATTTTGAATAAAAACTTTAATCTCATCTAGAATTTTTGAATAGGTCTTTCAGAATATTTATTGTGAGATAAGAATAATCTTTTAATTTGGCGATTTTTTTTAATGTTTTTATTCTAATTGCATGAGATTTCATTTTGAGTTGGCGATTTTAATATTTCGTTTTTTATTGTGTGAAATATTTTGTATTAATTTGTTGATTTTATGTTGATACTCCAAACAGTTAGGCCGACGCGCGCGAACACATCTCATTACAAATATTAGTTTAAAAGAGTACCCAAAGTGGTGGTCTTTCTGAAATATCCTTATTGACGCAAGGTTTTCCAAGGTTAAAGGAAAATGACAGACTCCAAACAGTAAAAACCGACGAGCGCGATTAAGTGTTAGTACGTCAAATTACATTTTTAAAACATTCTTTCATTTAAATTTTAAAGTTATTTTTTAACTATTCTAAAATATCAAGTGTATAACATAGTTGACTAAAAATAGTACTCGAAATAATTTTAAAGTTCCTTCATTCAATAAATATTTAAAATTGTTATTCCCAAATTCCCATTACCAGCATGTGTTATTTATGATATTGGATAGATATAAACGTGGTGGAAGTCTTTCTAAGATATTCTAAACCAAAATGCACACATGATTCGAAGAAAATTACAAACTCCGAACGGTTAGATTGACAAGCGCGCGTCAATTTCATTGCAAAAAAATTAAAGTCCCCCTATTAAACATTAATATCCGCTTAAAACTCCAAAAAATGAAAAAATAATTCAATCTTAACAAAATTACTCCCCAAAAAAAAATAATTCATTAATTCACCATGAATGAACCCTTCTTAATTAGTTCTTTATTAAAATAGCAACCCCTGAAAAAAAAATATATCCTTCGCGTATGATTAGGCTAAAATAATAATTTCCCCCAAAATATCCGCTTAACTCATCATGTAAGAGTACAGTGGAAAAAAAAAAATCAAACTCCCCAAAATTTCTGCTTAAAATCAAAAAATAAACTCTTAAATTACACCAAACTGAAAATTTTTAAGTTGCCACATTAAAATTAAAAACCACTCGTACAATAGTACAGAAAAAAATATTCTATGCCACCCAAAATATCCGCTTAACCCCTTATTTAAAACACGGTGAAAAAAAAAAAAAAAATCAATCTACCCAAAATTTCGGCTTAAAATCGAAAAAATAGATCCTTAAACTAAAGTTCACCGAAAAATTTTAAGTCGCCACATTAAAATTAAAAACCACTCGTACAATAGTACAAAAAAAAAAAAAAAAACATTCTGTGTCCCGAAATACCCGCTTAACCCCTCATCAAAGAACACGGTGAAAAAGAAAAAAAGTCTCTTCATTCCTTATTTTTAATTACTTTTTAATTACCTTTTTAAATGAACAACAGCAAAATTTAATCGAAAAACATACCCCACGTACTGTAACACGCCGAAAATTTTAAAGTCCCCGCATTAAAATTTAAAAAAATCATCGTACTATAGTATGCCGAAAAAAAATTCTAACTCCCTAAAATTCCCGCTTAAAATTAAAAAAAAATTCTTATCTAAAACTAAAGTGCACCGAAAATTTTAAAGTCCCCGCATTAAAATTTTAAAAAAAAAATCATCGTACTATAGTTCGGAAAAAAATTCTAACTCCCTAAAATTCCCGCTTAAAATTTAAAAAAAATCCTAAAACTTAAGTGCACCGAAAATTTTAAAGTCCCCGCATTAAAATAACCTATCATACTATAGCACGCCGAAAAAAATTCTAACTCCCTAAAATTCCCGCTTAAAATTAAAAAAAAAAAAAATTCTTATCTAAAACACACTCATCCTCTAAGATGACGTCATCTTAACCTTGCGCGATGACCTTCACCCCACCCCCCTCTTACAGCTCGAACACCGTATGACCTTCACAGGCCGATGAGCTTCACAGAGGTCATGTAGAGGTCAGCACCCTGCACCCGGTGAGCTGAAACCCCCATTACTATACTACTTATAACAAAACCGCGGCTGACCGGAACCTGCATTACTTAGAATGAAATAAAATTACTACACTTATCCTTGTACATATGCGAACGGGCGAAGTCGGATGGAATTGAACACGGATAGCTATTATCTTATTGTGCCATTAAAATTTATCGAGGTATATCCGAACAATAAAAAATTTCTTCTGGATACCGTGAAATATTTTTCTTTTACTTTCGGTTCTGAGTAGTTCAACAGTCAATTTGTTTAATAGTTTAGATTTTTTTTAAAGTTTCTTGACTTCTTTTGTGCGATTTTCTTTAATTATCATTATACTTTAAGTTACTATACGTTCTGTTTCAGTATAACTAGCAACCCACCCTCTAATAGCGGCGCAATCAGGATTAAGGGTGTATTTCGATTCAAACTGCTTACTTTCCGATTTATTTTTGAATTCATTTTTGCTTTGAAATACACCAAACTTTCAAAATCTCTTATTTGGAAAGTACACAACATGCCGTGATTGCCGATTCTTTGATAAATGCAGAAAATATTGCAAAAAAAAAAGAATCAAAAACGGCATTTCGAACTGATTTTTCCCAAGCGGGAGTTTTGGAAACGAAATAAAAGGGTCATACTGATAAGGTAATTGTTTATAACTCAAATTCTAATGAATTGAGCGTAAAAAGACATCACACGGCACCTCATACGTCCCTTCAAGAATCCCCTCAGCAAGTTTCATGTTTCTACTTTTAAAAATGTGTCTGAAATTGTATCGGAAAATTTTGAGCTGTTGAAAGTGGAAGAGCGTTTTTTCGAATACACCCTTAAGCTTTCGAGGAGTCTAGCATATTTTAGAATTCTGTATTTTCCTGATCTAGCCCAAAATGTCAGACAAGCTCGGTTCAATTTTTTTTAAAAACATTTTATTAAAAACGGACGAGATGTGTCGTTCTCGGACATACATTTTTTCTGTTGACACAAAACAAAGAGTGGAAACCTCTATTTTAAAGGCTTAAATAAAAAAATATATATATTGCTTTAAGTGATAAACATTTAAAATGCTAATATTTCAAATTTCAAAAGAAAATTTATAAATAAGAAAAATAAAATTGTGAAAAGATTACTATTTTTTAAAATTTCTATTTTGCAGAATCTTTTAAAAAAAAATAAAAATAAACTTTCATTATTTTAGAAATCTTTAAATGCAATCAAACCTCGTTAACATGAACAGTGAACACGCTTAACGTGAATTACTTTTAACATGTATTGTTTTCACTGTCCCTTATAAAAACGAATATAAAGATTTATATTTATAACATGAATTACTGTTAACATGGACAAAATTTTGATTTTCCTTGAGGTTCATGTTAACAAAGTTTGACTGTAGTTAGTTTAATCTCGCGGTCTGGGAGGGGCTTCATACCATTTAGCTCCTCCCGTAGGTGTGCCAAGGCTCTCTAATCCCTCATATGCAAGGTACATGCTTCAAATGCACGTGTCGGATGCTAAATCCGCCAGAGCATATGCAACCGAAAAACAGATCCAATCTGAGCACTGATGTGCCTGCCATCGGAATGGCATTTTTCAGAGCGACCGAAATTTCGTTCCACGTATATAATCTAATTTTACATTTGTCTCTCTCATAAATTATCTTTAAATGCATCTCATTTAGAATAATCGGATCTTGTTCGTTCCGAGTGTAAAGGATAATAATTGGCCCAAAACCAGGCAGGTGACTATGACGGGCAGGGCCCGTGCATATCTGTAATTTTATTATGCAAACGTTTTCAAAATTTTCAGATGTGTTTTAAAAATACATGTATTTTGAATTTAGAGTTTTTAAAATTCGAACAGTATTTTGAATTTTGTATTTTAGGTATTAAAAAAAATGTATTTTGTATCTTGTATCGAAACTGATTTTTCGATGTATTTTGTCCATCTCTGGCATATACGAAATTAAAATCTCAAGTTAAATGAATTGAAAATTATTATATTTAACAACCTTGATAGTAATTATTGATAATAACCAATTAATTTGTTAATTCTCGTAAATTTATGACATTAATCGGTTTATTTGGATATTTGGTTAATATTATTAATAATCGGTTGCTATTAATAATAACCGATTAATCAAATCGATCTTAATATATATAAAAACTTGTTTATAAGAAAAATACGTTTAAATAATTTGTATGTGTAAATAAATAAGAATAATTAATGTATAAAATCTAAAAAAGAAAATATTTTACATTACTTATAGTCATTGCAAGCAAAATCAAAGAATAGGCTAAATCATAAAATCACAAACAAGATGCTGGAATAAATTATCTCAAAATATTTCTCTTTAAATAAAAATTGTAAATGTAGAATAGCATGAAATGCCATTTTAAAAATTTTTACGTCTTGTTTATTTCCTTTTTTAGCAAATTCTGAAGACACTGTTTTAAGCATTCAACATCTGGAGATTCTCTCAAATATTTGCGAAAATCTTTTGCTTAAATATTCACGCTTCACTACGCAGCTACACTCAAGCAGAGCGTTCATCACTTCCCCGAAAATCTCTTTCAATATTCTATCTGTCTAAAAATATTTGCTGACGATGTATTCAAAGACTTTTATCTTTATTTTATTTTTTCAAATCATAAAGAGGTAAAGAAAAGTGCATATTTAATGTATTAAATTTATTAGATTCAGTAGTTAAAATTAATAAACACATTTTGTTTTTGAGAAATTTTTTATAATCTTGATTAAACTGAAATTCAAAAAGGGGTATTGAATTTATCAGTCGCTAATTATCTCTCGCAATAAGGAAAAAAAAAGTCGGTAAGTGTGATCACAGATTGCACAGGGGGTTTCGTTTAATGTATCCTTAGAAACACTTTATCCTTAAATTAAAAAACGAAAATTGTCAATAGAAAATTAACCATTCTTTGCATAAATGGCAATGCAAATTTAAATGAATTCTAAAAATACGAAAACTTTAGTAATTTAAATGAGCATTAATTTAATAAATAAAAAAATATATCTCACTTTGCGTTTCAAAATAGATAATAAATATGATGTAATATAATAATAAAAAAATAATGATAATAATAAGCGTGTTTTTCACATGATTTATTTAATCTATTAATTTATATTAAGTATATAATAATTTTTATATCTATTTAAACTTAGCGTGCAACAATTAGGAGAAAAAGAAAACCATAAAAAATGAAAAAAATATATTTTAATTAAAGTACTAGTCTTTTTCAAAATTTTATGATTTGCTGTGATACAAGAAGTATTCAGCTGTAAGTAAACAAAATTTAAACGCTCTGGCTTATATAGTTTCTGCGACAGACAGACAGAAACGAATAGGGTTTCATCATATGAACGAAACCATAAAAAGAACAATAAACTTTCTTCCGCATGATTATTTGTTTATAAATATCATAAATGTTTTTTCAACTTTTCGAAGATTATAGGTAAATCCGTCTTTAAAAATATTTAATAATATTCATTGATATATTTTAAACAAAAAACTTTGCTAATTTTTAAAGCAAAAAAAGTAAACACCTTCTATTGATTTCACAACAAACTGTTGTAAGAAGAAAGTTACTGGTACTAAACGATTGACAATAAGGTCTACTTTTAAATGATGTATATAAAATTTGCTTAAGAGGCCGTCTACATCTCAAATTTGAAAAAGTTTTATTCGCTTAAGCGAATAAAACTTTTTTAGACAGATTTTGTAAGAAATATTACATATTGCAGTTTTACGCTGTAATATATATATATACAGTGAAACTTCTGAATAAGGGACACCCATGGGACCGGAACTTTTGTCCCTTAAATAGAGGCGTCCCTTATTCGGAGTTTTTATTTTTATTTTTTTATTATTAATCATACTGAAGAATATAAAAATAACAAACCATTAAAAGTGAAGTTTAAAGTATTCCAAGTGTATAAATTACGTTAATCAGACACAAAAGAAATAGAGAACTAATAAAAATTTCAATAATTTTTAAATCATTAAGTGATTTGTAGAATTATTGATTTGTATTTTTTATGCAAACTGTGTATATGCAAAAAGTTTAAGAACATTTAAAAGAATTACACTTGAAATAATCAATCAAAAGTGATTGTTTTGCAAATTTCAATTTTTCACTATAAACTTTTCAAGTGCCACGGAAAGAACTGTTTTGTTGAAACAACTAAATTTTGATTACTATTTCCCCCACAAAATTTTTTTGTTGAAATGACCAAATTAGACCAAATTATAAACAAAATTTTGTTGAAATAACAAAGTTATTTGGTTAGTCCAACCACAATTTGGTCATTCCAACCAAAATATTTTGTAGGGGCAAAAGTAACCAAAATTTAGTTGTTTCAACAAAAATGTTCATTTAACAAATCTCTCAACTGCTCTGCTCAGTAAGAGGGAAAGGTATAAAATTGGATCGACTGACTGTGGAAGCGATTTGGAATCGAACTGTGTTTTCAAGTTGAATAAATTTCCTATTGAGTTATAAGTGATTTTTATCACTACACGACAGACGTTTTTCACCCTTTCTTGAGTACTTATTCTTCTTTCACGTATACATTTGGTTCAAAACGTCTACGTTGGCAATATTTTCTGAAAGATCTATTGCTTTAGAAAAAAGAAAAGAAAAGAAAAAACAGTTCGATTACATAGTTCTTGAATGAAGATTACATAGTAGCCTGCTGATTTCGGGCATTTCTGAATAAAAATAAATTAAAACTTTTGTCATAAAATTGCCTTTTTGGATCTGAGAACGGCCTTAAAGCATCTGTAAAGATTTCTTTATTTCACAATTTTCTTTTATTCTCCACTTTCAAAATCATCCTCATAATTTTCAGCATTAATTTCAATGGGGATAAACGCACTGAAGTTGAATCCGAATTGTGGATAAATAAATGCTCGTCAATTGTGTCGTATGCCTCTGTTTTAAAATGATTGTTTGTCTGTTTGATAAGTTCATAAAAATCTGTATTTTCATTTTCATCACAGACTACTTCCTTGTCTAAAATTCAAAAGCCAGACCCTTTAATCTCATTTTCAAGTGTCCCTTAAATAGAGTGTCCTTTATTCAGAGGTAAATACATTACATGTCCTATACCAAGGGACTGGGACCAAAGGTTTTGTCCCTTAAATGGAGGTGTCCCTTATTCGGAGTGTCCCTTATTTGGAGGTTTCACTGTATATATATATATATACATATATATATATATATATATATATATATATATATATATATACAGTGGCGGTCGAAAGTTTCCAGCTAGTTAGTTTCTTCGATTTATTTACCAAAAGGTTTCAGCACAGAAAAAGCACAATTGCTTCAAAAATTAGGAATATGTGAATGACCTCTGATCGCGTGATCATTTTGATTGGATACTGAAGATGCTTCATGCAAAGGGATAAAATTCGAAGTTCGCGTGTGCAAAAGTTTCCGGCCAGTTATCATTCTTTAGTTTTTTTCTATCGGTAAACTATTTTTTGGTTGTGTTTATGAATGAATCAACGTGTATAGCATAGTCTGAATTCAAAATTGAAAAGTTCAACATTTATTGTTCATAAATGAGTGATTAGTTTGACGCTAAAAGTAAAATCTTCTCGAGATATTGCGGCAAAGTTATCGATCGGTTAAATCGACCGTAAACGATATTTAAAAATTAAATAAAGATGGCCGTGGCCTTCAGGACTTTCAGAAGTCCGGGAGACCCCGGAAAATTAATATTCCTGAGGACAGAATTATCAGGAGAAAAACCATTGATAATCCGCATGAAAATTCCGTTGCAATATACTGCGATTTACGGAATGAAAATATTGCTAAAATAAGTCAGTCTATCGTGTTATGATTCTGACGTGATACAGAACTTAATGGAAGAGTCGGTGTTAAAAAAATTTCAAAGGTAAAAAAAAATACCGACGTAGCCTACTTTCATTTTCCAAGGAATACAAAGTCTGGTCAAGTGAAACTGGAAAAAAGTTCTATTTTTCCATCAATCGAATTCGAAACAGTTTTGGAAGTGATGGCAGACACAACGTCCGATGACCTAACAACAAAAGATATGATTCGACCTATGTTATTCCTATAATGAAACATGGCGGAGGACACGTTATACCGTGCGGAGTATTTTCCTCAAAAAGTGTCGGTCCGTTATTTGAAATCCACAGCCAGGTGAATTGTACAATGTATAAGGATATCTTGCAAGACTATTTTCTGCCTTATTAGAGAAAAAAAATTGGTCGCATCTATTTTACTTAACATGATAATGACATAAATAATGTTTGCAAACCTCGATAAGCAATGGTTTTTGCACAAAAAATTTCGTTTTTGAAATGATTACCCCAAGCGCCCAGCATGAATCCAATAGAAAATCTTTAAAAAGAAGTTGACAATAGTCTGCGGAACTATAAATATTCCAACTCAGCCGAAATTTCGCCAAAATTGCAAGAAATGTGAGAAAAACGTTCCATAGACGATCTTTAACCGTTGATTGTATGAATGTCACTTTGCTGCGCCGCAGTACTTATTGCTAAAGCTAATAAAATAGTAATACGATAAAATACTAATCGTAAATGTTGTTGATCACAGTAGTTTTCTGTTAGAATACCACTTTTTTACAAACTTGTGAAGGTGGCCGGAAACTTTTGAGAACATGCGTTTTCCTTTATACTTAATTTTGTCATTTAAATTTATTGATATTTACATGCTCTTCTATAAGTAAGTTCCTAACTATTATGTCAATAAAATGTATTAATATCACTTTGAGATTCCTCTTCATATGTGTATATTTACAAATTAATTGAAAAAAATTTTGCTGGCCGGAAACTTTTGACCGCCACTGTAAATAATGCAATTTTTTTCTCTTATATAATGGTGTCATTTAAATATATATTACTGGTGTAACATTACGATGTTACAGCGATTATATCTGCTAAAGTAGGGGAGACCGGGCCACGTTGGCCATAGGGGTAGGTTGGCCAATTTACTTTAATTCTCAAACCAGTCACCAGATTTCGCCATAAGTCCAGAAACATGTTAGAAAACCTGTTTCCCTAACCTTCCACGAGTTTCAGTTCTTTTAACAAAAGCAAACTAATACAACGTTGCTTTTTCACTTTCGTCGATCTCGAAGCAAATTTTCGTTAGTGTGCAGAAAGTGTTAATGCTCTCAAGAGATACTTCACAAGAACAAAGATGAGTAATATTTTGAAAGTTCAACTTATAACGATTCTTTAGATGTAACAATAAATGTTAAATGTAGTTAAGATATATGTAGAATAGAAAAAGTATTTCAAACATGGCGAGGGGGCAAGTTGGCCCCCTTACGTCGGGGCACGTTGGCCCGGTGGGTCAAAGTGCCCCGGTGTTTTATTGGAAAATAATTATTGTTATGTTGTTAGCGCAAATTTTTTCTTAAGTGGTTTGTAACCTAATTAGCAGGTAGGCCTATTGAAAATTACAACTATTCTCGTATGAAGGTGCCATAAGCCTTACTGTGAAGAAACAGCACGAGAGTTATAGCCGTTGACGCTGTGATATAAACTAGAGGTCACCAGTTTGATCGTATACTATCTCAATATTAGGCCTACTAGCTGTTTTTATTTTTTTTTCGTATAGAATTTATAGTATTATTACATGCAACAATTAGCTACGGGCAATCTATAGTTAATGGCGGATGGTTGATACAATAAATAGATACAATAAAAATAGTAAAATATAAAATTATAAAATATTAAAAAATATATATTATGTCACTTATTATACGTTAAAGAAAAGACCAGGCTACAAGGCCAAACTTTTGAGTCTGTAGGCCTACTTTTGAATGTGCTTATTTCTGAAGTCTTACATATCATTTTTATTTCGTTAAGTGTTGCATCATTGGTATATTTATGATCAGTTACATCGTGAATATTATCACTTATATGTCAATATTTAAGTATTCCTTAAAAGGAGCTCTTCAAATATTACGTAAGCACTTTTTTGGCAATTTTCGACCCCCATTCCCCTTGTCAGCAAGAATAAGCAAATCGCGAACCCCCCTTAATAATTACGTAAGCAAATTATACCCCTCCTCCCAACTTTTTTGACAGTAATAATTTAATTTAAAAAAACAAGAGCTTAGTTCAAATAAAAAAAAAAGCTACTCGACTTAAAATAATAATTAAAAAAACTTGTTTAGTTTTCTTGCAATTCTATTGAAAAAAAAATTCTTAAATCACAATTTTTGGTGAACTTAGACATTTGCAAAATTTAAATTTGAACATGCCCATATCTATTCAGATGCTGACCACGTTTTCTCAAGTCATTTTTCCGTATCTGTTATGATATTGGTTTCCAGTTTTATTCGATTATCTTCATCGCTATCTTTTCGGAAGCAACCTTGATCAACTTCATCTTTATTGATCCCCATCACATCTTCCATATCTTCCACGAATTTTATAGTACAACATATGGCATCGGTCCATTCAGTTTTATTCTTTTCTCACGATTGGAAATAGTAGTAAGTTCACGGAGATAATAAGCCCTCGTGCATCAAACATGCAAAGTCACTTCTAGATAAAAGAGATTTTTTATGTTTTTCTTGTGCGGTCAAAGTTGCTGACATCAGAACTTATTTTGAAAATGTCTTACGTAAGCATCTTTCGTGCTTACGTAAACGTGTATGTGCTTGCATTTCGTAAGCATCATTCGTGGGCCAACATGCCCCACTCAATGGGCCAATCTACTCTGTGCACGAGGTAGGTTGGCCCACACTACATCACACCACAACTTAACTCATAAATTTCTTAAAATTTCATATTAACTAAAAATAAGCGTTTTCCTCAGTATTTAAATGTACTAAATATTGTGTTAAAAAAAATTAATCTGAAAATAAACAAAATTTAGGTATTGAAAAAAAAAACATAAAAAAATCTGGGCCAACGTGCCCCGGTCTCCCCTACTCCATATAAATTGAGGCAGCAAGGCTGCCACCAATTTTATGAATTAACATTACACAAATGTTTACAGTGTTATCTTGGTACGATGTTTGAAAAATTTCTTCATAACTTTTCATTATATGACCCTAGGAACCCCTAAAACACCCCGACTTAAAAGGGATAAACATATATATATATATGGGTCATTCCACATGAATCGGGTAACTTTAGAGGTGAAATTGAAATGTACTATTTTTACCTCAGATTTCAAATTTTTTTTGCTATATCAATGAAAAATAAGTTAATTTTATTATATTCGTACACCAACACTCAAATATCTAAATATTTTTCAAAAAATCGAGTTTTTTTAAAAAGTAGATTCCAGGGGACTGACGTGACTTCCAAGCGACTGACAGAAACAGATAGTTATATTCTAGAATGAACTTTTTAATGAATAATTCAAACTTTTAAAAAAATAATTATTAATAATTATCCAAAAGAGTAATAAAAACATGTTTAATACATAATCTCAATACATATTTTTTATATTAATCATCAACGAATACATGTTTTATTACTTATTTTAATAACACTAATTTAATTTTTTAAAGCTTTAAATAAAACTTTTTCAAACAAGTTATAACTTTTAAAACCAAAGCAAACAGTAACAGTAATTTTTTTCTCAAACATCAATAGTTTTATTAAATGTATAAGTGACTTTATTACGTTTGGTACTTGAAATAGGTAATGGTAATTTTTCCAATACAATGTCACAGCCAACTTCTCTCCGCTTTCTTTAACATGCGAACAAATTACGGCACTCCGGTATTCTTTATTTCTTATTAAAAATTTGACTAGAATAAAGTCTCCAACACTGTACTTGATCCGTTGCTCACTTGTAAATTTTTTACTAGGTTTTTCACGTGATTTTTTTTTTCTTTGGAAGCTGTGAGTGTTGAACAACACCCTGAAAGATTTTTATTTTGTTCAAATTCAATCGTTCCCAATTCGTAATGTTCACAAGTTATAGGATCGCAGAAGCAACTCAAACGATTTCATAACAAGACTGTTAGGATGATGTACATGGACCAACAACAAACAAAATTTAAATGAAATTTCAGTTTTACAATTTTCGGTACTGAAAATTTTGAACTTCTAAATATCGCACATTTTAAAATTTTACGCAGTCGTATAGAAAAAAAAATGACTTTTAAATCTAATTTCTTTGAAAGCTATATCTCAATTTGTTTTTTAGTTATTAATTTTTTTTTTGTAATTTTTAATACTTTTTTGTCATTGTGGCTTTTTTCTGTAAACAATCAAAACTTATTTGGGTTCAAAAATCTTCTAAATATTCTTGAATTTTCTTTTTAAAAATTTTATTACATACTTAGAATTATAGAATAAAGAAATATTGAATTCAAATTATTTACATACTATGTACAAAATGTATAATATGTACAAAATATAAATGCTTTTACCTTGATAATTTTTGATCATCATACTAAAAACTGGAAAGATGATCCTTTATGCATTTCTGCGTGCCTTTTCATAAAATTAACATAATTCTTCAATAAAACTCAAGACACGCACGACAAACAAAAAATATAAACATTCTCTCTAAAAAATTCTTTTACATTCCATCAAAAATTGATGCCAACTTTTTTATCTAAACTTTCAACTCATCTCAAAAGATTAAAAAAATGTAAAAGCAAAGCAGACGAAAAAAAACAGCTTCGCTTCCATAGCAACGAGTTGCGTCTTATAAATAAATTAAATATCACAATTGCAAATATGCAAACGATTTTCTGTGAATAAACTGGAATAACTTAATTTATCAATTCCTAACATAAAAAAATGTACGTATGATAAGCAACAGATATACCTATTCTTGTCCGAAAACAACAGCCATTTTCTAAATGATTGAAAAGGGCAAACATTCGTTAAATTATATATATAATTAAAAAAAAATTCAAGTTTTTGAACCCAATCGTTCATGGACCCCCTATCAGCAATCCGTGTGCCTAATTTCATAGCCCTGCGCGCTGTGGTTTCTAAGTTTTTGAGAATATATAGTTACGCGCACAGATTTTAATAGTATAGATCAGTAACTAATTATTAATTAATAAGAGAATTTAAAATAATGTTAAATTATTATAGAAATCATGTTATCTAGCATTCACTAATGTGTTTAACTGTTTTTTGCTTTTACGTCAGTACCCTGGGTGTTTTTAATCTGAAAAACTGCCAAGGGACTGATGCCAGGGGACTGACGTTTTCACTATAAAACACAAAAATTCTACTTATTAGAACCAAATACCATATTATTCTGTTTTAATATTAAATATAGCAATAAAAAGACGTTAAAAGCAGCACACATCAATAATAATTATTCATAAATTATTGCTTACCAGGGGACTGATAAATTGAGTGTTTGAAATCTGTTTGTCGACACAAGAATGGCAATAAACATTGAATAAAAATTGCTGATGGATAAATATCAGTCTTCACTGCCATCTTTATATGATAAATAAATATGAAAAAGAGAATTAAGTTATCAACAATGGATAATATCAGAAATTTTTGGAATCTAAGATGAGCCAGGGGACTGACGCGCAAAGTAGGGGTACACAACTTAAAATTTAAAAAAAGTAATACTTTTTTTTAAAAAATCACATAACATGCACAAATAGTTATTAATTAACTATCTCAGAATGTAACAAATTTCATTTTTTCTGCCTAAATCCATTAGTTTAAAAATAATTAGTACTTAAGTTTTCACTTTTTCCAGTGGTACACGCCAAGGGACTGACTTTTTGGGGTCAAAAAGCTAAATTTTAATAAAAACTTTTTTCAATTTTCAAAATATTATGCATGCTCCTAAATGGAATCAACTTTGTCTAAAAATGGGCATTTTTCAAATTTTGAATACATTAAATGGTAAATAAATTTTTTGCAATTTCACGAAGTTACCCGATTCTTGTGGAATGACCCATATATATATATATAAAGAGAGGGATTATTTCGCATGATTAAAGTCCTATTTATGCACAAATCATCTTTAAACTCGCTAAAAACATTTATATGGTTAATATCTCGACAGGGATTGCAAACTGGCAAAATCGGCCCTAGGGGGTGGAAATGGGGAGGATTGAAACATTTGAATACCGCCTTAACATGGGTCTGATAAAACCAACTCTTACCGAAAATTACAGGAAAAAATAAACATTTTTAGATGCGTTCGTAATTATGTAAATACGTAGCACCTATAGTGGTCGTTCAGTCCGTCCGTCTGTCCTTCTGTCCGTCCGTCTGTCCTTCTGTCCGTCCGTCTGTCCGCATATAACAACGCAAAAACTACCCAACCGAATCGTTTGAAATTTAAAATACATAATTATTACATAATTTTGTCGAGTCATTTCAAATTTTATGAAAATCGAATGCATAGATCAATTACAGGGGAAATCAAAATTATTTCATTACATTACGGTCAATGGGAAAAAAGTTTCAAATGCATTTTAATTGTTTGAAATTTAAAATACATAATTATTACACAATTTTCTCGAGTTATTTCAAATTTTTTGATAATCGGGTGCATGGATCAATTACAGGGACAATCAAAAGTATTCAATTACATTATGGTCAATGGAGAAAAAGTTTGAAATGTATTTTATACGTTTGAAATTTAAAATACATAATTATTACATAATTTTGTCGAGTTTTTTCAAATTTAATGAAAATCGGATGCATAGATCAATTACAGGGACAGTCAAAAGTATTTCGTTACATTACGGTCAATAGGGAAAAATGTTTCAAATGCAAATTAATGGTGTTACACTCATTCGAACTTAATAAAATTTATATGCAACTATAAAGTACATATTATAATATACATTTTACATAATTTCTGGTGCAAATAACAATTGTTATTGATTTAAGAGATGATTGATGAACGTTTTAATTGTAATTCACTATTTATAATTTTATGAGATTGATATATGAGAGTAATATTTTTAAAACTTCGTTATCGTACGAACGCACCTCATTTGCTACGCTTCACGTGCAATTTCCAACTTGTTTTTTGTTGTTACAACAGTTGTCGCCATTAAAAAAAAAAAAAAAAAAAAAAAAAAAAAAAAAAAAAAAAAAGAAAAAAAAAAAAAAAAAAAGAAAAGAAAAAAAAAACAATAAAATTTTTAGCACAACATTAACTTTTCTATTGCAAGATTTCCACGTGAAAAATTAAAATAAATTAAAAAGTTTTATGAATTTTCTAAAAAATTAAATATTTGTCATAATTTTTCTACAGAAAGATTTTCATGTAAAAATTGAAAATGCGATAGGGTCAATCCATTTCAAGTGGTCCAGCACTGGTCGCTCGACTATTTTTTAAAAATCTGAAATTTTTTGTACAACAACCCTAACATGACGGAAGTTCAAAATGACCGTTATTTTAATTCTACTATTTTTTTATTTGTGCATGGCGGCCATCTTTGTTTCATCGTGTGCAGCGATTTTCTCAGATACTAGGATACACAAAATTGTAAATATCTCGTCTTCTATTTTCCCAATTGAAATGGGGTTTGCAGCATTTTGTTCAGAATAAAATAGGCTAAATAAACAGTGGAAGAAAAATTTTGAAAAATAAATTTTTACAAGTGAAATTTTAGCACAAAATGTACGATTTTTTTCCAAAATCTATCTATCCGTTTGTAAGAAGAAAATTTTCATGCAAGGGAAACTGTCAACCTTACACAATTTTTTCTACAAATCGGTCAAAAGTGCGTGTACTCATACACCAAGTCCCAGATCTGGGAGTTAATTTCTCTTTGCGAAAAAAATTCCGAAATTCGTCGAAAATTTCAAAAATCGCACTTTTTAGGCTTTGATATCTCTGGTGGGGCACGAGATAAAAATCTGAAATTTTGGCCTATGATAGTATCGTGTAGTAGCGTTATGCACAAAAAATTTCAAGAAGGAGATTTGACTACAAGCTGAGATATGACATGAAAAATATGTGAAAACAATACTGTCAAACTATTGTAAACCTACTATGTAATTGTTCAACAAGACTGTCAACTTTGCACATTTTTTTCTACAAATAGGTCAAAAGTGCGTGTACTCATACACCAAGTCCCAGATCTGGGAAATGATTTCTCTTTGCGAAAAAAAATTCCGAAATTCGTTGAAAATTTCAAAAATCGCACTTTTTAGGCTTTGATATCTCTGATGGAGCACGAGATAAAAATCTGAAATTCTGGCCTTTGATAGTATTGTGTAGTAGTGTTATGTACAAAAAATTTCAAGAAGGAGATTTGACTACAAGCTGAGATATGACATGGACAATATGTGAAAACAATACTGTAAAACTATTATAACCTACTATGTAATTGTTCATACCTCCAAAATTTTAAATTAATTATTTATGGTATAAAGTTAAATGTTAATTACAAATATCTTTTTCAAATGTTTCTGTGTGATTTAAACAATTCCGAATGTATGCTAAGATAATACACTATTTGTCCAGATGAACAAATCTACTAGAAATGCTATCGCAACAATTTTACTCGGAACACATTTCAGGAAAAGTAAACTACAGATGGATTACAACTGATCGAGTTGACATGGCTTCAGTTATTAAACCTAGAGAATTTCATTCAAGTTAACAAGGGATGACAAGACTTGGGGGGCTTCAAATAAAATTTTTATAAAGAACAGCCTGATGGACTGACAACAGTAACTGGTCGAACTCATAACATCTCTCGTAAATATTGTTAAGCTCTTTGTTGAGCATATATAGTATTTTGTAAATTAAATGTTTATTATTTAACTGTTTCTGTGTATATTTTCTGTGTAAATATTGTAATAAAAGAGACTAATCTCATTTCTCCTAATGTACTCGTAATAGCATTTCTTAACATTCTTTTAATCACCGTATCTCAGCTTGTAGTCAAATCTCCTTCTTGAAATTTTTTGTACATAACACTACAACACAATACTGTCAAAGGCCAGAATTTCAGATTTTTATCTTGTGCTCCACCAGAGATATCAAAGCCTAAAAAGTGCAATTTTTAAAATTTTCGACGAATTTCGGAATTTTTTTCGGAAAGAGAAATCATTTCCCAGATATGGGACTTAGTGTATGAGTACACACACTTCTGACCTATTTGTATAAAAAATTGTGCAAGATTGACAGTCTTGTTGAACAATTACATAGTAGGTTTACAGTAGTTTGAGAGTATTGTTTTCACATATTTTCCATGTCATATCTCAGCTTGTAGTCAAATCTCCTTCTTGAAATTTTTTGTACATAATGCTACTACACAATACTATCATAGGCCAAAATTTCAGATTTTTATCACGTGCCCCACCAGAGATATCAAAGCCTAAAAAGTGCGATTTTTGAATTTTTTGACGAATTTCGGAATTTTTTTTCAAAGAGAAATTAACTCCCAGATCTGGGATTTGGTGTATGAGTACACATACTTTTGACCTATTTGTAGAAAAAATTGTGTAAGGTTGACAGTTTCCCTTGCATGAAAATTTTCCTCTTGCAAACGGATAGATTTTGGAAAAAATCGTACATTTTGTGATAAAATTTCACCTGTAAAAATTTATTTAAAAAAAAATTTCTGTCACTGTATATTTAGCATATTGTCTTCTGAACAAAATGCTGCAAACCCTATTTCAATTGGGAAAATGGAAGACGAGATATTTACAATTTTGTGTATCCTAGTATCTGAGAAAATCGCTGCACACGATGAAACAAAGATGGCCGCCATGCACAAACAAAAAATAGTAGAATTAAAAGAACGGTCATTTTGAACTTCCGTCATGTTAGGGTTGTTGTACAAAAAATTTCAGATTTTTTTTAAAAATGGTCGAGCGACAAAAAAATATTTTCTGGACCACTTGAAATGGATTGACCCGATAAGTAGTTTTATAGGTTTTTAAGAATGTGAATATTACATCATTTTTTTAAATATAATAGATGTCACCAGATGAATATATAACAACATGCGAGTTAAAAAAAAATAACAATAATAATAATAAAACTTGATAAAAACCAGACTATGGAAATATTGGCATATTTTAACATTTTGAGGGTCTCTGAATTTGTTTTCGCTATTTTTAAATATCTTCTACATGCATGCGTGTGAGTATATTAGAATTTTCATAAAAGGTTTAGAGGTCTATGACTCATGTTTAGTGAAGAAACTGGATTTTATTTGTTTTTAACTTCGAAATCTACCACCGCCGGTATGTCGAGCCGGTAGGATTTTTTTTCCTGTATAACAGTTTAAAATTTAACATCATATTTTTCACTCGTCAAATAGCCAAAATACAAATTTTCATAAATTCGTACGATTAGTTTTAGGAAATTTAATTATTTCAAAATGAGCATATCTTACGATTTATATCCAAATTGAAGTTCGGTACTCGATTCTATAAATGCAACAAAATGATAATGTTACTTCGAATAATATAAAGGGTGTTTCGCTACCAGACCGACAAACTTTGAGGGATGATAGTAGACACGAAGACAAACATTATTAAATAGGAAACCATGGGGCGCAAACGTCTTCTGTAGGATTTACTGGTCATTAAAATTTAAGGTCCAAAATTTCAAACGATGATAAAAAACGGAAAAAAGGGTCGATTTGTTTGCGGTTTTCACTAAAATTATTCTTTAAATCACGATTTTTTTAGATATTTTTTCAAAAGTTACATTCAAAAATTGTCGATAGAGGGCGCTTTAGACTTTAGAGTAACGAACAACAACTTTTTACCGTTATTTTGTGCATGTGGTTGAAATTATTCTAAAGTTTAGACTTTAACTTAAATTTTAAGCCCATAATCGGAAACATTGGGATCGGTTAACTAGCGAAAATTTAACTGTGAACAGAGGGGAAAATTTTAAATGCTCATAAATATTGGACAAACAAATCGATTTTGTTGCGGTTTGCGTGTAAGTCATTCCCTTGGTAATTATTTTATTCAAAATGATGTACAGCATTGGTGTCCCCATTTTTTGATAGAGGGCGCTTTCGACACATTTTCGAAATTTCAATGGCATTACTTCTGTATGTTTTACTACCAGATCAAGATACTTCCAGGAAGTGTCAGGGATGCAAAGATTACTCGGAACATTTTATAATGTAACGTCGAAAATGCCTTTTTTACGAGTTAGGGTTAAAAGAAGCTGAGAAAAAAGCAACTTGATAATTCTGCAACACGTTCTGTCGGAACTTCTGGTAAAAGCACATGTTCCTCTTTCGTTGCACCACTCTATAGCACGATGGAGCTCCTCCACATTTTACCAATGATGTTCGCAGACACCCCAACATAACATATGGACAGCGGTGGATAGGTAGTGGTGGCCCGGATCGTTGACCTGCCAGATCGTCGCACCTACTTCATTATATCAATTGCTTTTTTTTTTACATACCTTTATTTTATTAGTGTATAATTTTTCTGTATTTTTTTAAATTAACGTTGCTGGGTGGGGCTAGTTGAGCTCAAATTAATTAGTAGCCCTCTCCCACACCTGGCTCAATCTGGCTCTGAATCTGTATGACTTCTTCTGCTGGGGTCAAATGAAAAGTTGAATGTATGAGACTCCCGTACCGTCAGTGGAAGACCTCTCTCTCAGCTCGAATTTCTGTAGTTGCCAGAAAGCTGTCCGAGATGCCAGGAATTTTTCAAAGTGAGAGGAATTGCATGCATCGCTGCTGTCAAGCATGCCCGACTACTTCTGGTCGTAATTTCGGACACCTTTTGTAGTAAAACCCTTAACTAAATGTTTTCTTCCACATTAACGTGTTGCTGTTTCACTACCTGTTTCTGTTGCTTTTTTCTCTGCTTCTTTTAACCACAACTCGCTAAAAAGACATTTTCAACGTTACATTCCTATGTGATTCCGAGTCGCTTTGCATCCCTGACACTTCCTGTTAGTATGTTGGTCTGGTAGTTAAACACCTAGGAGTAATGCCATTGAAATTTAGGAGATGTGTCGAAAGCGCCCTCTATCAAAAAATGGGGACACCAATGCTGTATGTCATTTTGAATAAAATAATTACCAAGGGAATGCCTTACACGCGAACCGTAACAAAATCGATTTGTTTGTCCAATATTTATGAGCGTTTAAAATTCCCCCCTCTGTTCACAGTTAAATTTTTGCTAGTTAAACGATCCCAATGTTTCCGATTATGGGCTTACAATTTAAGTTAAAGTCTAAACTTTAGAATAATTTCAACCACATGTACAAAATAACGGTAAAAAGTAGTTGTTCGTTACTTTAAAGTCTAAAGCGCCCTCTATCGACAATTTTTGAACGAAACATAAAAAAAATTTCTAAAAAAATAGTGATTTAAAGAATAATTTTAGTGAAAACCGCAAACGAATCGACCCTTTTTTCCGTTTTTTTATCATCGTTTGAAATTTTGGACCTTAAATTTTAATGACCAGTAAATCCTACAGAAGACGTTTGCGCCCCATGGTTTCCTATTTAATAATGTTTGTCTTCGTGTCTACTATCATCCCTCAAAGTTTGTCGGTCTGGTAGCGAAACACCCTGTATTTCTTTCCAATAGAACCATTTCACTCACTTAATCTTTCGACTATTGTCAACGTAAATGTTTCAATAAAATGACTAAAATATATTTATTTTCTAATTATGCTTTACTGCACATTAAGTAAAGATGGAATAGATGGTTCACGAGCCGTTAAGGCCCCACACTAATCCCTGAAAAAGACCCGGATGATAATGTAAAGTCTATGGGAGCGTTCTTTTCCAATATCTAGCTCAAATTTTAACATTTTTACATGATTTTTTTTTTTTCATAGGATAGCTGAGGACGATCCGCAACCAGCCTAATTTTTACTTACTTTTCAATTTTGGTTTCAGATTTTTTTAATTACTTTAAAATTTAAAACCTGTTTAAACCGGTTCTGAAATTGAAACTGTCATAATATAAAAAATATATAAGTAAAATCGAAAAAGTAAAAACTAGGCCGGTCGTAGATCGTCCTCAGCTATCTTTATGAAAAAAAAAAAAAAAAAAAAAAAAGAAAGAAAGAAAAAAAAATGTAAAAATATTAAAATTTGAGCGAGATATTTCAAAAGAATGCTCCCATAGATTTTACATTATCATCCGGGTCTTTTTCAGTGACTATTGTGGGGCCTTAATTCCCAAATTCGCTCAGCCGAGCTCAGAAATCTGATTGGCTAAAATTGGAGGAAGTAACGTAGATTTAAACCGGTGCTAAAAAAAAAAAAAAAAAAAAAAAAAAAAAAAAAAACAGGACAATATGCAGAAATCTGTTCATTGAGGTGTATGCTGTTCAAAGGTTTTACCATATTTGAATATTTAAGAGTGCAGATTTCTCCATTTTTCTATATAGGGTATTTCCATGAGCACATGTCGTGTAAGTCAAATACTACGATTTTGGATACCAGTATTTTAGAATGGAAAAAATGTGACTTATTTTATGAGAGATATTTTATTAATTGAATAAGACCATGCAAACCTTTCGAAAATAACGGTGGCCAACAACTTAGCACTTACTAATAATATGACTTACACTGCAAGTGCTCATGGAAATACCCATGAATATGGGAATTTCCATGAATTCCAATCTTCATGGGAATATGTATTATAATACATAAAAGTTTGGACTGAGTCAATTCGGGAATTAACGGCTCGCAGATGGTTTCTCAAACCATTATTTTGACTTTTTTAAGCATAACTAAAAAAAAAAACTTGGAAGAAAAATTTTAAATTGAGAATTCCCATAAAGCAAAGTATAATGAATATCTATCAAAAAAATGTAGGTTGCAATTCATATTTTTTTTCTTAATATTAATTTTATAATTCATAATTCATGTTATAAAAATTTTCCAAATTGAAATATAATATATATATGTTTGAGGGGCTTTTTTATGGTTGGCCTTTTTTTTTTTTTTTTTTTTTTTTTTTGGTATTAAAATCATACAAAAAATTATCACATTAAGATTATAATTTCAGGAGATATCAATAAAAATATAAAAATGTCAATAAACATCAGAAGTTCTAAATTTTGACTATTTATAATTCAAAAAGTTATCATCTAAATGATTTGAAATTTCCTTTTTAGGCATAGTTTGAACTGATGTTTTAAATTGTATTGTCAGAATTGGGTGTTGCCATTGAAAAAATTAAAGTTTGGTCTGATTTTGATTTGCAGATGGCTACCTAAGCAAATTTTATGTACATTATTTAAATGTAGATTTTATTCCCAATTGGTTGTTAGCATTGTATTTCTTCAGTAAACCCTTAACTATGCCACAAATCATACCAGTCACTTATTTAATAAAAAAGCATTTAATCTTAATCAAGATACTTTTATAAAGTGTGTGTAGGCCTTTTTCTCCAAATAAAATTAAATACCAGATTTAAGATTTTTGTGTTTCGTTTATTATTTTTTTTAGCAAATTCTGAAAACACAGTTTCAAGATTTTAAAACTTTGAGATTCTCTCAAATATTTGTGAAATTCTTCCACATAAATATTTCCGCTTGGCTAACGAAAACCTCTCACAACATTTAATAGATTTATTGACAATGCGTTCAAGTGCTTTCATCTACATTTTTAAAAGTAGAACAAAAAAAGAATGAAAACTATCTATAGCATATTTTATTTACGTATCAGAATGAATAAAATTAATATTTTTTTAGAATTTTTTTTTTTTACCTTTTGCTAAATATTGCATATTTAAAACATTATCAACATGTTTAAACAAATCTAATCGCAGAATGCACAGAGGTTTTTGTTTAATATTTCTTTCAAAACAACTTACCCTTTGATTAATAAATCAAAATTATGTATTTATAAATATTAAATTTTCACATAGATGGTAGCAAAAATAAATTTAATTTTAAATAATTGTAAAAGAAAGTTATTTATTTTAATCAAATTAAAAATGTTCAAACCAAATTATAAATAAAATCCAAGGTTTCATTTTTTTTTTTTTTAAATTCTGAAAAAAAAAAAAAAAAAAAAAAAATAGCGAACATATAAGTAAAATTCTAAATGAAAAAAAAAATTGTTTAAACAAAATTTAAATGCTGAATCATTAATAAGTCGCAATAGTTTTCAAAATAGAAAGAAAACTTAATTTCAAAACATATTATGAATGTCAATCATAAAGAAAAATAATATAAACTCTTAAATTGGCAAAAAGCAGACAATAAATCCATCTTAATATGAAAATTTCAACTTCCAGCACGAGGGTTTGAACTAAGAACCTTCTGTTTGCTAGGATGATGCTTTACCTCTAAACTATGATGTCTGCACGAAAAACGTTGAAATTAAGATTCTCTTTCAAAATGTAAATCACATAAATGAATGGATAACATTGAAAAAATCAATTTAATTAAAATAGCAGACTTTTTCAAAATTTTATGATTTGTTGTATGAGCGAGTTAATCAGCTGTAAGTACACAAGATTTGAAGTATCTGACTTACACAGTTTTTTTTTGTGTGTGGATTCTATGACAGACAGACGCACAGAGGACAGAGACGAATAGAATTTTGTCTGATGAACGAAACCCTATTGAAGAACATTTCAACATTCGCGGTTACATTAACTTGGTTATTCGCGAATTTTGTTTTATAAAGAATATTTTTCTTACAAAAGGAACTTGCTTCTTTTAAACTAGTAAACTATTTGACATTTTACTGTAAAGTCTAAATTTTGAGAGATTCAGCTCTCATATTGAGGAAAAATATAGATCAGCAATTCCGAGAAACCAGAAAAATGACTCAATACTAAAATTAAAAGGAAATCCTAATTTTTTTCTAATATTCAAAAATTTATTGCAAGTGAAAAAATCTTTGCAAAAACTTTGTGGAAAATTTTATATCTTGAATAATAATTTGTTGAGAAAGCATTATAATGCGATACCTCACTGGTGAGGAGTTTAAAATTTCACAGAGAAATCGAAGCCGCAACTTTCTCTTATAAGGAAATTCATAAAGAAAAGATCTCTTCTTCGAAATAATCGTACATTTTGCATTATATATAGCATTAATAGTTTTTTTCAGACATCAAGCAACAACTAAACTTTGTGCAATATATTTATAAACATTCAATTTTATTTACAGCATGCATTTTTTAATGCTTAATAAGTATATTTTTACGTTTCAATTGCTTTTTTTTTTTTTCATTTTAAAAGAATTATATAACCTAACCCCTCATTTATGCACAGGAAGATAGTCTTAACATTCGCGATTTTGAGGGGGCTCAGGGCTTGATCGATACGGAAAAACTTGTAAACAGAGCTCTGGCTTCGAGTCCATATAAAAACAGAAGTATTCAATGTAACTAATTTAAACTTTGACATTTTTAAGGTATGTTTGTAGTCTTATAAAATTATAAAATGAAGTACTTCAATGTAATATAGTAAAAAATATAGCAAAATTTATATAACACAATTTTCTAAAAAAAAAAATTATGTGTTATATCGTCATCCGTAAGATATCTTAACGTTGAATTGGCACAAGAACTTAATTTTTGCTTTAAAATGATCAGGAAACTTTACTCTATAGAATGAATTAAGGATATTAGTATCACTCAAAAAAAAAAAAAAAAAAAAAAAAAAAATTAAAAAAACTCTCAAATTTGAAAATTTAAAAAATTCCTACAAATACTTTCTTTTTTTATTAAAAATAATCAAAATAGTAAACTATCTAAACTATATTAATTTATTCTACAGATAATGAAGTTATATGCATGCAAAAAAAAAAAAAAAAAAAAAATTAAGCCATTCTATCAAATAGTTTTTTTTTTTTTTAATCTTACGGATAGTCGTCAAAAATCAAGTTATGAGAAAACGCGATTAAAGTTGAAATTATATGGGTTAAAGTGATTGATACATAAATGCTTATAACTAATATACTAATGCTTATAGCATTAAAAATGCAAATATTTGTACTCGGTTTTTCGCACTGAGTTCAGAATTAATTGAATAATCAAAATGGATCATAAAATATCGATTTTTTGAAAACTTTTCCAGCTCTGGGTCCCCAAAGGATTACTGTATTGTAAAAGAATTTGTATGATGTTACTCCATAAAATTGGTGCCATCTCTTTGCGTCCAGTTTTATGGAGTAGTTTAACAGATATAACTGTTGTTATGTCACACTGGAATAATGTGAGTTCTGATATTTTCATGCTGTTATGGTGTAATACAAATGCATAAATATATATAGCAAAGTTTTCTTCAAAAAATTAAAGTAATAGCGACTAATGTTAATTTTCCATAATATTGATTCAAATAAAAATAAATACAATCTGAATGGTTGAAGCAAACATTAGCTGTGTTTAATTTTTATTTCATATGAATATCATACTGAAATAAGTCAGTTATATATTTTAATCCACAGCACAGCAATGACACTGCAATGGTTTCTTTTCGTGATCAAATGATCATACGATTACAGATAGGGAACGTTTGAGCAACTGACAAATTATTCTATCACTTCAGTAAAAGTACTTAACCAAACATTGTGGTACATTTTCAAAATTACATGCTTTTGTCTAGAAACTTTTAATTTATGTGCATTCATAATTTTAAAGAGCAAACACATAGGGTGTTCTGTGAATACCATATATTCTGTGTAGGATAAGAATATTCACTTGTTAGGATGAGCGAAGCGAATCCTCTACTAGGCCACTCAAATTACATTTTGTCGTACACTTTACAAAAAAACTATTCAATACTTTAACTTCAAATTAAACACAAAAATAAATTATGATCTGAAGATTTGCACAATATAATTTTTTTTACAGTAAAACATTAAAAAATTATTATTTTAATTAATTTATTTTACATGCATTTCCTATACGAAAGCATTTTAGCAAATAAATAAAAAATGAAACACGTACATTTTCAGAAAAAAAAAATATATAAATCATGGAGTAAGTAATTATAGATAGAATAATGATTAATTTAATAAATAAAATATGTTTTCATTATTCCGCAAAATCGTTTGCACAGACGACACTTAAAACATTTAAAAAAAATTGTATTAACGATTTTTTTTTATACTAAAGTGGCAACAAAAGAATAGTAAACAAATAAAATTATTTGTTAAATTTGTTATATAAATGAAAAATTAAAAGAACTGCGTGAAGTTGTTGCCTCGATTCAAGCTCTTTATAAATGTACTAAAGCAAAGTTGGCCGAGTCAGGAACGACAAATGGACTTTAACCATTTCTTACTTTATTATTTGGATCTAAAGTAACGTTACGGTCTTATTTGTGGACCGAAAAAGGTTTACAGAACGGGACTTTAGACTTTGTTGCAGGTATTAAAGAAAATCACAAGCCACCAGACCAGATATCGCGAATAATCATGGATAAATTTGAATACTACAGTAATTTAACTTAATAAGAATTGGTGCGTACCAATTCCCTCAATAATTAAATTCTGGAAAAATGGAAGCATAAATTGCTCAAGGAAATAATTTCTTCTGCAGTTAGTTTTTGCTGTTACAATTCATAAATCCCAAGGTTTAACATTAGATGAAGCAGTTGTAAATATTGAGGATATATAAACACCAGTTGGCTTAAAAACGCTCGTAACGTTGTCGAGAGTGAAAATCCTTCAAAATTAAGCATTCAACAGAAATTTTCCTTTCGAAAAATTCTACAATATCAAAAATTCTCATACGCTAACGTGTATAAAAACGAAGAAATTAGAATAAAAAGTTTTACAGTTAAAAATTCATAGTATCAACGAGAGCAGATTTCAAATGTTTTTCCAGAAAATAGGATTTTGAAGAAGTAACTTTCTTCCAGCTTTCTTCAAATATATTATTGTAAAATAGCTATCAAATAGCTATCAAAGATTATTTGATGTTAATTACAAAGATTGGAAACATGCATATTTCAAACAACTTTAAAAAACACCAGTAGCTACTGGAAATTGTAAAAAACATCTTTAAAAGAGCTTTTAGTTGAAAATTTAAAAATATTTTGTAAAAGTTTGCTTCGAAAATATTTTATTATGCCAGTCTTACATCATAAATAAAAAATTAAAATGCGCCAAAACATAAAATAACATTTTTTTTTTTTTTTTTTTTTAAATAAAGATGCAAAAATAATATTAAAAAAATTTTATTACTTTCAAATATCTGTTTTATAAAATAATGCTTCGCGAATCCAAACAAAGCATGGCTTTTGCTAGTAATACAAAATAAATGACCTGTGATCAGACTCATACTTTTACAAGCAATACAAAAAAGAAGGATTACAGGAAACCTATAAATCGCTATTTGCATTTGTGTACAATGCTTATACGCGTAGGCGATTGAAATAATTTCCTAATGTATGGAAACATATTTGTATGATCGTTGAAGGGTTAACAAAATTTGTTTCGACGCTTACAGCACGACGCTACAACAATAGATTGTACTCAATATTCCAATTTGCACTTAAGCATAGAGTATATTTGCACGATGATTACTACGAGTGTCTGAGCATCAAATAGCATGTGCGATAGCCCGACCAGTGGCCGAGAGATTTTGCCTCCGAAACTGGTAGACGGTAGGTGCTGGGATCGAACCCAATCACGGTCGTTAGCCTAATCGTTCGGAATTTTTCGTAGTTTTCTTCGAACCTTTGATTTCTTTGCGTGAATACGGGTTAGGATCCCTTAGAAAGACCCTTACGGAGGTCACACCCCCTTTAGGGCCTATATTCCATGTGTAGGTAATCGACCGAAATAAAATAAACCAAACCAAACCAAGCATGTGCAATATAATAAGCATAAATTCATAATTTTTCAAATTTTAGTTTCTTAAAGGGAGCAAGGCTAATAGATTGTAAAACTAACTCGGACTAAAACATCGAACTCGGGTGATCAGTATAGCGTACCGGCATTCTACCAACTGAAACTCTTCGGACGATACATCGCTTAGCAGTTCTCATTGTCATATGTTAGCAAGGCTACACCACCAGCACATCATGGAACATTTTTCCGTGAGCCACCTATTCTGGAGCAAATATGAAACTATGGTGAATCCAGCATCGAGGATATTAGATAAATCTACATAATTCTCGAAAATTTTTCTGTAGAAACTTTTTCAGGCCTTGCATTCAATAATTTTTCAAATTCTAGTTACTTAAAAGGTGTACAGTTGCCGAGAATTATATAGATTTAAACAATAATTCATACAAATATTTCAAATATAACCTATTTATCTAGAAGTGGCAAAAAAGCAACAATAAAAGAGCCCACTCCAGATTAAATTTTCCCGAAAAATCTTCCTTTAAAAATATGACTAGTAACAATCGACTAGTATTAAGTCCACTAATTATCAGACTGGGAGATGGGAGCACAGTTAAATCCTCTCTTCAAGCTGATGGCTGAAATTTCAGAATTAGTTAAAACTCGATTTGCGTATTAAAATTTAATTATTCTGCCAACGCATATCTTGGTGGAAAACATATGCAATTTTAGGGATATAGGCTTACCATTGTGTTTTCCTGCCCCCCAGTCAATCATGTTTCTTTATTTCTAGGTGCTGGAAAACACATTGAGAAGTCTACTGATAAATCACTGAAATCGGATCTGCAACTGGTTTAAATAGTATTAAAATAATATATATTAATTATTAACGCGTTTTAATAGTATTGAATTGTTTTACATTTTATGAAATTGATATACGTTGCTGAGGTTTATTACAAATTACATCCCGTGTAATAGAAGGAAGATAGTATTTACAGGGATACACAAAAGATTTCCGATATTCTATTGTATCCGAGGTACTGTATATTATTACACCAAGATCTGAATATTTTAGAAACTTCCTTATAGTACGAACGCACCTCCTTTGCTAGGTTTGACGTGCAATTTCCAACTTGTTATTCTAACTATGAACCAACATAACACCATATGTTAAAATCAAAAAATCTTATGTTTGTAGCTGCTATAGCAGTACTATTTGGTTCATCATGAAACAAAGTTATCAACAATGTGAATTTTTTACAATTTAAATTATTCACAAATTAAATTAAAGAAAATAAAATAATTCATAAATAAAATAATAAATTTCACAATTTCTAACTATATCCTTTTGGATGAAAAGCTTAAACCAGAATAAAATGTTGTGTCAGTTTTACAATTCTTGTAACTCGTTTATTACATTTTTTAGCGGATAATTTGAATATAATCTCTGGCTTTTAATAACTTGAGATATTCTTGAATACTTTCGAAAATCTTTTTCATGAATATTCACGCTTCGCTGACGGAAACTTCTTTCAGAATTATCTCTGTATGTATAAGATTTGCTGAGAATGCATTGAAGGACTCTTATATTTGTTGTTTTATATATTTTTAATTTTTTTCCCTGCTTTTATAATATTTTTAAGATCCCCACTTTGAAATTTATTCAATAAAATAGTGATGTTTATTCCAAAGCGTGAATTGGAAAATTTTTAATAACAAAATAAATGCATTTGCAAATAAGGAAAAGCCCATTCCACTATTTAAAGTAAGAAAAATCATGCGTTAAGTATAGATTATGAAATGCATTCCAACATTTCCTGTAATCTTTAACAAAACTTTGTTATCCAGAGAAATAAAGTATTACTGTCCAAAACAAATCCGTATTCCAATACATTTTAACAGCTTTGTATTTGATGTGTCGGTTGATATATAGACTATAATGAGGAAACTTAGTTTAGCAAGAAAATGCCTAACTGGCTGAAATTTTCCTTTCTGCAATTTATACTAATATATGGAATCATACTTGAATATTTTTGTTCAATCCTGTAGTTTACCTAGTATTTTTAACACAAGAAAGTATTTTTCTAAAATTTAGTTCAAGCAAAAATACTCTTTAAACTACTTAAATCACATTTCCAGAAATTATCATCCAAAGATGACCATGCATCCTGTTCCTTGCGTGACCCCGTACATCGTTTTATCTATATTCTACAAAAATTTCTTAGTAAATGGAATGCAGTTCAACATAAAAATGCATAACTCATTTGAAAATCATCTTCAAGTAAATTACGCTCATATTCAGTAACCTTTCAAAGATCTTTTATGTAACCCTGTATATATAAATTATGTTACTATTAGAGTTTATACACATTGTATAATATGCATACATTTAGTAATATTAAAAGCTCATATCAGAATTAAAAATTTGTTTCATCTATCCAACAGCAATCATCCATATTATACAGCACTTCAGATAGAACAGACTATTTGAATTTTTTTGTGTGCCCCTGTAAATGCCATGCACTTCAAATTAAGCCTCAGCGACTTATATCAATTTGATTATTACACGAAATCGTTTGCCATAATTAGAATATGTCGCAAACAATACCCCCTTTATTATTATGCAATTGGACTCTTTTGTGTGGCCCTGTAAATTAATAATAACAATTCTTTTCACTGCATACTTTACCAAATGCACATTTTAGTACATGTATATAAATTTGAATATGTTTGGCAGTTTGTAACATCTTTAAAATTCATTTGAAACGATTTTTCCCCATAGGCCGTAATGAAATGGAAAACTTTTGATTGTCCCTGTAAATAAACTTATCATGGTATAAACTTCATTTTCAATAGAGTTCGTGCTAATGTAAACCTTCGTTTGGTAGTGCGGTCCAGGTGGCCGATAACATATGCCAGTAAAACGCGGGACCTGTGCCGCTATGTTAGCCGATGGGAAACTTCGAAGGTGAACGGGTTTCAGGTGATTGTCACCAAAATTAGTGAGCTATGTGGCCCCCTTTTTTTGGTTCTTAGAGTTAGTCGTGGGCTGGGAAACCTTATGCTATGCCTTTTCTGTGCTTCTTGGTACCATACTGCCTTTTCACTCTCCGTTTTTTGAAGACGCCAGTCGGTGAAATGACATCGAAGTATGGGGCAACCAAACTCGTTTGGATGCCACAAGCGCCCCTTCTTTTGGAGGTTATATTTAACCTCGTGCTTCCAGCTCTGGAGTAATCTTCGGATTTCCACAAGAGACTCTAAATTATACTTTTTGACCGTGCTTTGCTTCGAAATTCATCTTTTTATGTTCATTTCTTAATATTTAGTTGGAGGTTACGCGCAATGGACCCAAATTGTGTTGGCACTCCGTAAGCACCGCGATGTCATGTCATGTAAACCTCATTAACGTCCAAAAATGTCATGGCAATCCGGGTATTTTTACGAGAGTTAGAGCGCGGCCTGAAGGCCGCGCAGATCAAAAGCATACAATCGAACAAACCGAAGATAAACAAACAAATAGACAAACCGAACAAACCGAAAGCAGACGAACCGAACAGCATAAACACTTTTCGACTTTGTTGGAAAGTGTTAAAAAGATTGAGTACCTGTCATTATGATAAACAAGCTAGAAACTGCGCGTCAAACGTAGCAAATGAGATGCGTTCACACAAACAAATTTTTAAAAATGTTCAGATCTTGCTGTAATAATATAAGTAACCGAAATTTGTTGTGTGTCTTCGTAAATACTATCTGCTTTCTATTTTATAGCAAGTAACTTTCAGTAAATTTTATCAATGTATATAAATTTCATAAAATGTGAAATAATTTAACATAATATATAATTAAAACTTGCCCAAAACAATGTTTCCGCCTATACTTTTATGCAATGAAATACTTCTGTGCGATCCTGTAAATTAATAATAAATATTCTTTGTATTACAGAATGTATATTTTAATAGATACTTCATAAATTCATATCAATTTTATTGTATTTGGAAGAGTGTGACATCATTAAAATGCACTTGAAATTTTTTTTCCCCATTGGTTGTAATGTAACGGAAAACTTTTGATTGTCCCTCTAATTAAATTATACATCCGATTTTCATAAAATCTGAAATGACTCGACAAAATTATGCTGTTGCATAATTTTGTTACGTTAATTTTGTTTGTTAATTTTCTTACGTTGCTGTTTTATTACGTATTTTAAATTTCAAACAATTCGGTTGGATATTTTTGCTCTGTTATAAAAAAAAAAAAAAAAAAAAAAAAAAAACTTAATCAACAAAAAAGGTTTTTTTTTTTTTTTTTTTTTTTTTTTTTTTTTTTTTTTAATTAAACTCTGTTATTAATTTGGATTTGGAAAAACTAGTGTATGAAGTCATTTTGAATTGGAAGGTGCTTTTAGAGTCGCATTTATCAGCATTTATGTATAAAAATGATATGTTATGCTAACTCATACAGAAAAAGAATTTCAGCGGTGATTTATATCTGAAAAGTTATACTTTTATAGCTATCTTTTTAAAATAAATACAAACAAATACCAAATCTGTAAAACATTTTGCTTCGATTTACTTATTTATTATAATATTCCGATTTCACAAGAAAACTATATATTTTATATTTCAGATTTCAGATAAACCTATTGACCAAATTACCTTTTTCGTAAACTTTATGTTCAAAAGGAAATTATTTACTTTTTGTTCCTAATTTTAGCTGAACAAAACTTTATATTAATGATGTATACTAAAATTTGTTTTCTCAAAAGACTCGATTCTGCAAAGAAATTAATTGGCCGTCAAAAAAATTTCAGCTTCTCAGATTTTCTTTTCAAAATAACTTCCTGTAAACTTTCTTTTCTATTTCTATCGCTATCTGGAAAAAAAAGAAGCAAGATAACATCTCGTAAACTTTCTTTTCTTTTTCTTTCGCTATCTGAAAAAATAAAAAGAAAGATTATACCTCTCCGTAAAGATATACCGTATATAAAGATATACCGTAAAGATATACCTATATTATTTTTCATTGCCTGTCGTGTCTGAACTCTTTTTTATTTTTTGAGGTTTAATACAATTTAAGACTCTTTAAGCTTGAAAAAAAAAAAATGCAGTTTTAGGATCTTTATTTTAGGACGATTCTTAAGGTCATCTTTTGCTGTATAATTGCATAAAAGAAGACATTTTTAAAAACTTAGTGACAAAAAATATACTATATTCTATTGTGAATTTTACATTTTCATTACAAGAAGAAAATAACACCAACAATAACATTAATGAATGTAACAAAGATTATAGTTATATTAATAGATATAATCAAAATAATAAAGAAATTGTTTTAGTCTTCGTTCATAATTATTGGAACTAAAAAGTACATTAATGATGTGCATTAAATTGCTGTTTTCTTCTTCTTTATTAGACTCTATTTGGCAAAAAAATTAATTGGCCTTCGTAAAAAAAAACACAGTTTCAGGTTCAAAATAACTTCCGAAATTCCCTTTTCAAAATACCTTTTTGTAAACTTTCTTTTTCTTTCGCTATCTGGAAAAAAGCAAAAGAAGAAGAAAGTTTATAGCTCGTATTTTTTATTGCCTGTCGTGTCTGCTTTAATTCTTTCTTATTTTTTGAGATTTGAGACAGTTTAAGAATTTTTGGCATTAAAAGAAAATGTTGATTTACGGCCTTTAATTTTGAGCGATTGTTAAGATTATTCTTTGCTTGAAAGTACACCTTTTTAAAACAGAATTATTTATAGAAAAGATGCCACTTTTTACTACGCATTTTACAGATTAATCAGTAGAAAATACCACCAGCATTAACATTAATGAATATAATAATGACTATAGTAGTAATAATAGATATAAATTTATTATGAAAATCAGATATTTTATAGTCCTTATCATAATTGTTTGAAGAACTAATTAGTATTAATGTTGTACGTTAAATTCCTGTTTTTTCAAAAGGTTCAATTCTGCAAAAACCAGAGTTGAATAAAATATAAAGCACATAAATTACTTGTAAAGACGGCATATAAAATAAGACTTATTATATTGATTTTTTAAATTAAAACTCCTTTTTTTCCGGAGAACGATGTATCAGAAGTAGTTATTTTACGAAGCGCAGTACAGTAAAGGGTCTTAAGAATGTGAAATTTCCGAATTAGTTTAATGTATTTTACTAATAACTATATTTTATAGTTTGTATTTTTATTATTTTGCATTAAGAGTGTTCTCAACTGCTTTGCTCAACAAGCGCAAAACGTTCCGACACATTTACAAAATCATTTTTTAACAAAAAGGTACAAAATTGGGACGCCTGACTATGGAAGCGATTTCGAATCGCACTTAGTTTTCCATTTTATGATATTTAAATTACCTATCGAGTTATAAGCGATTTCGATCACGTAATAACGCTCTTTTTCCCTTTGTAAGATTGGTTTTTTTGCCTTCGTCGGAAAATTCCTCTTAAAACGTCAATCTTGATAGCTTATTCTGAAATAGCTTTTGCATTTGCCAAAAAAAAAAAAAAAAAAAAAAAAAAAGAAGAAGAAAAAAGAAAAAAGAAAAGAAAAAAGAAAAAAGAAAGAAAGAAAAAGGAACTATGAGTGCGATTAGGTAGTTTCTGAACAACAACCCCAGTTATTTTCATGCATTTCCGAACAAAAATAAATTAAAACTTATGTCACAAAGTTGCCTTTTTTGATTGAAGAACACCCTTAAAAATGCATGCAGAATTAAAGCCCGAGGTTGATAATTTTTTAACCATAAAATACCCCAAATACTTTTTCTATTCAGCAAAACCAATAAAAAAAAAAAACATTTCATATAATTGATTCATTTTATTCCAGTTACGGCACACATTTATTTTTTTCCATCTCTCAGTAAATGAACTGGTTATGGAATCAAAATAAAATGGAAACTGGTTAATGGACTCAAACTGGTTAATGGAATCAAAAGAAAAAAATTAGAACGTTAAGATGAAGATTTACCGCAATCAAAAACATTTCTTTAATGGTCACAAATTAATACGCATTGTTTTAAGATCAAAACCCAGATTAAAGCAATTAAAAAAAAAAAATTCTTACTAGAAAAAAGGGAAAGTTTTTTATTCATTCTAAACTCTTTATTCACAAAAAAATAATTGAAAGATAAAAATATTTACTTGTGTGCAATTAGTAATGAAAACCAAAATAATAAAGTAAAATAAAAAATGCAAAGAAAATCATTTTCGGTAAATTCCACAAGAAAAAATGTAACAAAGCTGTACTTACTACAATTTTTTTTTCTTTTTTTCATAATCAGATATATAGATTGTAGTATCAAGACAGCAACTGATATATATATACATTTTTTTTTACAATTGAAAAACTATATACACTTTTGTTATTACTGGTTATTATATTGTTATTTTGTTAGTATAAAATACATGTTTATCCTAGTTGTATAAAATGTAAATAATCTTTAATTTTTCATAATATAATATTTAAAAATCGTTATGGTTTTTATTATATGAGTTATTATGACTCTCCAACCAACAAACAGTGAAAAACTGTTAGGCAGTGTATAGCCAAGTCTGAAAACAATCGATTTATTATCTATCATAGCATGAAATTTTGTGAAATTCTGAGAATTTGTTCTTGAGACATAACTATCTCGGAAATCGTAAAAAAAAAAAAAAAAAAAAAAAAAAAAAAAAAAAAAAATGCAGCATAGCAGAGCAATTTTCACCAAAAATTAATCAGCACCAATTGATGTTAAGGTCCGACTGAATCGAACTTTGATTAAATTCTGTACATGAGTTCATGGGATAGACCATTCATAAGTATTGTTGCACATATAGATAGACAGACAGCTAGACTTATGGACAGACATTTTCAAAAAAGTGTCAAATCACTTTCAGGACCTTTTAAAACATATAAATCCCTCAAAAATCAACTGTCGAATTTTTCTACGATCTATGTAAAAATAAAAATAAATAAATAAATAAATTATAACAAAAAATATGATAGATTTTTACTTCTTTTCATTTTGTTTATTATAACCGTGTGTATATTTTAGGTACATTCAATAGATACCGCAGTAAGCACTACAGTGTGTCCACTTTCAACGGCGGCCAATGGCTAATTTCTAAACCATTACTCATAGACATACAGTTCCATTTTCAAAAATGTTTTAAAAAAGTAAAGAAGTATTTCTTAAGCGTTTTAGGTTAAAAAAAAATTACAAAAATTAAATTTTTTTACTGCCCTTCCGGTGATATTTAGCAAATTTTTACCAATACTCTAACAAGTAAGACAAAAAAAGTCCTATTCCTCTGCGATAAAAAGTGACCGAATAATAGCTGTTTAAAATTAAGGCTTTTTTTTTTTTTTTTTTTTTTTTTTGCTGCAAAATAGGTGTCAGTCATAAATTTACTGGAAATAAAAATAAACGTCAGATATAAAATTTAACATTAAACATTGAGGGTAAAATAATTTTTGCAATATTATTTTTAAATTTATGTTGATGTTTACATATTAAAGAAAAATATACAACTTGTACTAAAAATACAACTTGTAAAAAAAATAACAGGAATTTTGTTAAATTAAATTATGAAAAGCAACAGTCACAGTTCGTTGTAAAATAATGCGTACTTAAAATTCTATTACATTACTCAACCTAATAGAATTTGGTGTAGTGCTATAAAATAAATAAATAATACGCACCTAAAATCATATTAATATTACATTGCTATTGGATATAAATACGTATGCGAATTGAATCTCGATCGGAAAGTGAGTTAAAATTTGAATACAAATTTTGAACTAAGAAAACATGCTCACGAACATTACAAGTAAGTTTAAAGCTTATCAAAATAACGCACCTTTTAAAAATAAAATCGTGAATAGAGACATCTTCATTTCCTTACAAAATAAAACATATGTAAAAATACAATTGAGGATGTGGATTTCAAAACTCGCATTCTCGCTCTTGTTTTCTCTCTCAGTCTAAATCAATTTGTACTAGTGTAACACTACAATCTCGAAATTTATAATGAAAACAAATGGACGCATTTAAAGGTTTTTCAAGATTTCCCAAAATTTGATTTTCTTGATAAAGAGAATTTTGAAACTCACTTCTTCAATTACTTTAAGTAATCTAGAAAAAAATTAATAAAAATAAGCACTTCCGTAAAATTTATACGGTGGCAGCGCCTTCAGTTAAATAGCTTTAAAAATATTTCTTTACCCCATTCAAAACATTTTTGTAATTGGAACTATATGGCTGTAACAAATGGGTTAGGAATTAGCTGTATTCACTTATTAATTAGTGGATACTTTACGATACTTTAAGCACTTTAGTGTACGTTCCCTTAAAACTTAGTCCAACTCATCCGTTTTCAGATACAGAAAAGTGGTTTAAGTCATGAAATTTAAAGTTTCATAACTCAGAGTGATGGAAAAATTTTACCAAATATCAGGTATAGGACAGAGGGACCGTATGAAAATTTAATTTTCGTATTTTTTTATTGATTTCATTTTATTTATTTATTATTTTTTTTACCCAAAATCGTTTAAAAAATATTTCTTTATTATTTTAAAAACATTTTTGTATTTGGAACTATATGTCCAAGACTAAAGATTTAGAAATTAGCCATTGGCCATCGTTGAGAGTGGATACACTGTATGATGAAAAAAAAAAAAAAAAACTTCACTACAAGCTTTATAATCCGCTATCAAACTTTAGTGATAGCGGACTTTCGCTTTTTGAAACATTTACGGTCCTTTTAATTTCCTTCTGATGAAGAAAATGAAGAAAATAGTTCTTCGAAAAACTTTAAAAAAAGTTTTAAAATAAGTCGAGGCAGTTGAAATAAGATATCTACGCTAAAAAAAAAAAAAAAAAAAAAAAAAAAAAAAAAAAAAAAAAGCTAACACTACACTCTTTTAGAAAAATATGAGCTCAAAAAAAAAAAAAAAAAAAAAAAAAAAAGCTTCGGTTAGAAATAATTCCAAATAAAATCACCAGTTTATATACAAGAATTTTTTATAATGTAACTGAATTCTGACTTTCTTGATCTTCGCCATTGATGCTTCATATTTAACGTGTCTAATCTTCGTTTGTCTTTCTCTCTTACAAAAAATTTTAAATACAATGTTTCTGAATAATTAAAGTTCTTCAAGAATATATTTTTTCTTTTGTTATATTTCTGCCAATTTCTTCACTCTTCTTTAATCTTCTTACACTTGAAATAACTATAATTACTTCATCAAAAGAGGTAAATCTGATGCAACAAGAGAATCGTTACTGAAATTTTAATTGAATATAAAATTAACTACCTTTACTAAGGAATTTATGTCTCAGTTACGGCTGAAAATAATCTGCTTCTCCGTCATGGTTTTAATTAGTAACCTTTTTAAATATTTAATGTGAAAAGAAAGAAAATCAAAGCAGACGAAACTGAGTATTAGCAAAATATTTGTTACGAAAATAGTTACATTAATAATGAATTCTCTAGTAAAGAGTCTTAAAGCTTTAGAACTTGCATGAATAATTATATTATAAAGAAAGTATAATGCTGCTTCTTTATCATTATAATTTATTTTCAGAGTTATCAGTTTCTGTGTTCCTATGTTTTCAGGGAAAAAATTAAAAGAGTGCTACGTTCGTTGCAAAAATCTTACTAAATAAAAAACATAATTCGCAGCAAAAATTAAAAAAACAACAAAATTTATTTTCTATATTTAGTCCGGTCAATTTAGACATTCGAAGTTACATAAATTCCCACCAAGCTGAAAATCGGTAAGATTGTTTCAAATATCATTAAAAATAAAATTTGAAAGTTCCCCATCTTTCCCCTGTAAGGAAAAAATTTTATTCAAGGTCAAAGGTCAAAAAATGAGTTTTTCGCGATTTTCAGCAAAACGGTAAGTTTTATCATAAAAATACCTCAGAGAAAAATTGTAGATCATAAAATTATCTACAAAAAATTTATTAATAGTACTTTTTTTTCTACGAGCCATCGTTTTTGAGGTCTAACGATTCAAAAAGTTGTAAAAGTTGTAATCGTCATAATATGCACACATTTCCACGCCACCTATGAGGTAGTGTACTTAGCGCGTTTTATTTTTACGTGGTTTCCCCAGTAGGCCTATTCCACAGGTCTGTTTTGATCCTGTTTAATTTGAAACTATTGAAAAATAATGGATATTAGCAGAGATTGAAAAGATAAAAGCAATTTAAGTTTTTAAAAAAAGTAGTGAAATTTAATCGTCCGAGTCGTAACTTTCAAATTCTTCTTCTTGTTCTTCTTCTTGATCTTCTTGTTCTTGTTCGTCTTGTTCTTGTTCTTCTTGTTCTTGTTCTTCTTCATCTTCATCCTGAGTGCATGTAAACTGCGTTAATAACGATGTATCGCATGTTGCCTCGTTGGAATCAAACGGATCCTCTACTGTTGGTGATTCAATATTAGAGCACAACCGGCCTTGACAATGTGTACATGCCGGAGAACAAAACAGACCGACTTTTTTGCAACCACATTTAGCACTGCATCCCTTTTTGCAGTTGCAAAAAATCGAGTTCAGCAGTTTTTCTGGCGCAGGTGGAAGTAAAGTGTGCACTGGTTCTAATGAATTGTTGACCAACTTCCAACCCCAGTCTGTAGGGTCTAACTGATAACCAAGCCACACTTGAACTTGGTAATATACCCTAAAAAGATGTTGATGAGCAGCAACTGAGGTTGGGGGAAGACAAGCTAATTGTACTTGTTTTTTACTTTTGGTGTTTTTAACGAAACATGCATATCTATACTTATCTAAGCAGGTAGTTTTTTTAGGAGCTCCGTAGATAGAAAGAAGAAAGCGAATGCCGTTAGTAATAATTTCTTGCCGAGTAGAATTACTATTTTTAAAAACTTCAGCACATTCAATTAAATTTTGTTTCTCAAATAGTTTGAAAACTGTTATTTTACCCCTCCTGTAAAATGCGGATGTCGTATCACAGCCAGTTATTGCGTGTAAAAATAGTACATGATTTTGGCACTTTGCAAAAGTAGATAAACTTTTTGATGAATACATTTCCGATTGATGTTGAGCTTTTCCTGGTTTTAAGAAGAAAATAGTTTTTTCAGTTGGAGTTCGAGCAGTCAGTAATACGAGTAAGTCTATATCTTCTCCAACAACAATAGTTGTATTTGTCAAATTGAACTGCTCAATTGCTGTTTCAATTATCAATACATCAGCATCATTATTAGCTTGTCTTACCAATATATTTTCCGTAGTAAATCTTTCTTTCAACATTGAAATGAACCGAGACTTGTTGTCAGTATTAGAAAGAAATTTTTGTTGGCTGGTTGGAACTGTCATATTTTCATCAAATAAAATATCAACAAAAAGCTGATTCACTCGAACGTAATCTAGTACGAGGAGGACTTTCTGTAGATGTACTGGCTTCTTGTTCTTCACGTTGTCTTTTATTAGCTGCAGCAATAGAAGACTTTCGAGTATAATTTTTACGACAATTTTCATGTATTGTCACAGATTTTTGATTTTTTAGATACTCCGAAAATTCATCTGCTCTTTCGATACTTGCATTAATTAATGTCTTCATACCACGTTCAACAGTAACAATTTCACTTTCAGTTAAAAGTTTAGCGCAAATAAAACAATATTCTGACATTTTTGTTATAAAACTCAAAACAGCACGATATAGGTTAAGATAAACACGTGTTTTCACTACCAACTGGCGTTCAAGACTAACAGTATTTCATTTATTATAGCAGGTGTAAGACCCTAGCCACGCACACAATTAAACAGGGGCAGATGTTTTCTCAAGGTTACGGTCAAGGTTTTTCTATCATAAGGTTGTTCCATTTGAAGAACAGCCAATCAGAATAGAGCAGGACTGAAACGTCACGCGGGTGATAGAAACGGAGATCGAACAGCTGTGATAATGTAAATAGATGCGTAAAAAGTAGAAAAATGTGGTAAATAAATTTTTCAAAGCAGATCTTCGAAAGTAAATTGAATGAAATCACTCTCCTTATAAATTTTTTTAGATAATTTTATGATCTACAATTTTTGTCTGAGGTATTTTTATGATAAAACTTACCGTTTTGCTGAAAATCGCGAAAAACTCATTTTTTGACCTTTGACCTTGAATAAAATTTTTTCCTTACAGGGGAAAGATGGGGAACTTTCAAATTTTGTTTTTAATGATATTTTAAACAATCTTACTGATTTTCAGCTTGGTGGGAATTTATGTAACTTTACTCTTATTTTTTGGTTTAATTTGACCGGACTAATTGTTTAAGCTCGAGAAGGAACAGAAGTTAAGACATATTGTTCAGTTAGTTCTACATTTTATGTTAAATTTTTGTAACAAATAAGTTTTGTTACATTTTTGTAACCAATTTAACATTAAACAAAACATAGAGTATGATACTTTAAAATCCTAAAACTTAGATTCCATTCAAATGAAATTAAAATAAATACATTGGGAGTAAATTTTCATGCTAAGTCGTCAAAGTCGTTTTTGGTTGAGTGATTTCACTTTGTATGCTGCTAATGTTACTAAAATCTGCACTTACGCTACTAAACCGTTTACGTTGTTGAAACGTAAATTAGAATCGCCGTTAATCATAGTTGAGGTAACTAAACCGATTATTAGTGAAAATTTTCTGCAACAGTTTGGCTTATTGATGGATTTGAGAAAACATTTATTAAACGCTAATGTTATTGACTAATCTTATTGCTCGCTCTCGTACCAGTCTCTATGGCCCAGCTGTTAGAACTACTCTTGATTATTCTGCATATATCGAGCTATTAAAAAATACAGAGATTACCCGGTATGACAATATGGACAATCGAAATGTTAATCATGATACTCGGCATTTACAAGACAGCACCTTCTAACAAAAAAAGCATTTTTACGTAAAAAAAAAAAAAAAAAAAAAAAAAAAAAAACGTTGGGGATAATTGCGTTAAATTTAAAAGGATACATTTAAAAAATGCCTATTTAAAACAGCTTTTTTATAACGTTGTTCAAAAATACCGGGATACAAAGACTCTGTTTATTTAATTCATTCTATATTTCCTTATTTGCAAATATTTAACTGATCTTATTAAAAACAGCCATTGGATTTCTCAAACAGAAACTAATTTCACTTTCAAATTCCCCCATCAAAAGTTAATGAATAAAAACCCTTAATAAGAAATTTGCAGTGGTTTTCTTTTAATTATAATTCAGTCTTCTGTAATCTTTTAAAAATATATTTTTAATGTCTGCTGCATCTGACAAACGTAGCTAGTAGGGGGGGGGGGGGAGCTCCCTAGTTAGAAAAAAACATGGAAATGTGTTACGTATGGTTTTGTGTTACGTTTTATTGATATACACTATATATATCAATAAAAAATTATATCAAATGTAATATTAGGTGTATCTAAAAATCAATCCGCAGTTTTATGAAGTACATATTTAAATATCTGAAAGAAGTTCAGCAAAATAATTTAAAAAACTAGTAGGGATTTTTTTTTAATCAAAAATATTCTTTTATATATATATTAATTAAATATGAAGTTTTTTATTTTTTAATGCATCTTCAGTTGAACATTGAAATGCAGTCAGCTCAACATTTGAATAACATTTTTCAAAAATAAGCAAAATTTTTTCTTTAAACCTTATAACAAGATTATTGTATATTTTTAAATATATATAATCTAAATAAATTAACTAAGCAAATAAAAATTAGCTTTTCTATATGTACGAATTCAAAGTAATTTCGTAATCATTAATTTCATGGAAATCAATAAAGTAAATTTGAAATTAAAACTTAATTGTAAAAAAAGAACATTATATGTTACCAATAAATATACCCCAAATGATTAAGAGTAAATGAATAATTGCTTTTACAACTTTGTAATTTCTTTCATTTTTATGGATATTTTATACACTGCATAGCATACTCTTAGAAAAAAAGACTTTATAAGAAAAATGCATCATAAGTTATTTTTAAATACACCATACTGTGGTTATTGCATATGGTTTACTTGGCACACCCGCGCATATATGAAATATAAATTGTAAACGCAGATTTATTAACGGATTAACTTACTTTATAGATTTGTTTTACGCTTGCAACTTATTAAGTTTAATAAAGTTACCAATTTCAATGACACTTATTTCCAAAAGACTAACGTAACTTTAATATAATTCTAATTTTTAAATTTCTGGTTTTATTCACTCTGACTCTATACATCTTTAACCAGTAAAAATATGCATTTTTAATATTAAATATCTTTGCAAGTGCTAAAAGTGTGGTTTCGGAAGTTCGAAAACACATGTCTATTTTTTTCTCTTTGATCCTTTAAAATATATTATATCTTTTACATCTTATACGCTTTGAAAATAAAAACCAAAGTTCAAAAGGGTGAATATTTTTTCAGAAAATCTGCATAGACATTTTCATAATGGCATTTTTGACATTAATTTAAATATAAAAACATTATCTTGTTGAGACTTTTTTCTTTTTAAATCAATTATTTACTCGCTGTTAATTACTTATAAAGTAAGCTTTTACCTTCATTTATTTTTCCATTAAAAAACTGTAAACTTCTAAATTGCAACATTTTTCTAATTAGAAATATTTGTTTTAATCTTCATTGTAAGATTAAGACTAAGCGTAATTAATTTTGGATCGTTAAATAAAAAAAAATTCTTTGTCGTAAAATCTTCTCTTGAAAAAGAAAGAAAAATATTGTATTTCTTTTCCTTCAACTTCATTAAATTTTTGAAAGAGGCATGGCTTGGATTTTAAAATAAAACGCGTCTTTAAAAGATTTAACTATGAGCAATCGAATAACCTATTACTTTTTGTTACATGTACGAAAATTTTCCTTTCAATAACTGAATTAAATTGAACTAATTATATGACATGCCATAGTTTAAAAAAAGCAAAATAGATGACGGATGTTATCTTTTAAGGATGATAATAAAAAGATGTTGTTGAAACGCGAATTATGTTCATTTTTTTTCCTATAATAAGGAAAAGAAAATAAATTACTGATAGTATCCTCATTCCAAAATTTTGTAACAGACAATAAAGCTGAAGTCCACTTTTTATCTATATCTGAGTCTGACGATTTAAAACCCGATACCGAATACAATACTGAAAAAACAATGCATAAATTTGTTAATATTTCTTTTCAAGATTTATTTTCTCATTTAAAAATAAAAACTGTTTTTTAGATAGATATAAGCATTATTAATCCTAAATACAAACATTTGACATTATTTTGTGATTTTTACATCCATGAAATATTGTTTGAAAAACATTTTTTTAAAAATAAATTTATACTCAACCACGGGGGAAAATGTGCAAAATCCGTAATTCTTATAATTTAAAAGTACCGTAATTTCGGGTGTATAAGCCGCGGATCAAACAATTCTTTTTGGACCCAGAAATCTTATTAAGTGATTGAAGACAAATATTTACGGCGATCTAACTAGTTAAATTTGTTTCTTAACAATTTCTGGGTCGAAAAAGAATTGTTTGGCCTGCGGCTTATACACCCGAAATTACGGTATTAATGCGTAATTATTGCAATAACACACATGTTCTAATTGCCAACAATTCTATAGAGTAGTAATATCTTTGGAGTAGTAATTTTAGATGGAATTGTAATATAGTAGATAAAGTAGTAATGTAGAGTAGTAATATCCTCGGCTTCTTTATCTTCTTCGGGTCCCTGGGTCCCCATTCGGAGACTTTTGTTCTTTTACTTATAAAAATTAAATATATGATTCTCTTTTTTTTTTTTTTTTTTTTTACATTTTTACACCTGCATCGAAGCTGAATCCTTCATAAAATGTGTATTGTTTTCATCTGAGTTTGCAAAATGCCCAACAATGTCTAAAAGACAGGGTGACCAAGAAAGTGATAAATTCTCATAGTCATAAATATTTAACTTAAACATTTTTTTAATATTTTTTTTTTTGAGGATTTGTAGATTACTTACTTGTTCAAAGCTCTTAAATTTGTGACTGCGTTAATTTAGTTTAAAGGTTATTAAATAATATATTATATGTATATATATATATTAATGGTTATTAAATATTATAATATTTATGTTTTAAGGGAGCTTGTAGTTTTAGATCCCTATTTTTGAACATAAATTACTAAGCGCCTAAATGAACAATTCCAGAAAAAAAATTCTGTCATTTACAACATCATTTTTTTGCAAAAAAAAAAAAAATAATGAATGAGTATTTGTATTATTATTTTACCTTCAGAACTGAAGAGGTTGTGTTATTAACACTGATCGTGCGAAGCCTTCAGAATTAGGTAATAAATAGTAATTAAACTACCTTTTAAACTGATTTTGAAATAATTGTAAAAGTCTTTGAAAAACTTATAATAGTTTCTTGTTTATCAAATAGCATTTTTTTTCCTTTTTCCAATTTTTAAATACATAAAATTTTCATTTTAATCCCGAAGATTGGTATAAACAGTCACAAAATTCAAATCACGCACCTGAAGAATTCAAACTCTTTTTTCCTGCAATGCTACGATGTTAATCTTAGACATCTGAGCCGTTTTTAGGTGCGTTCGTAATTATGTAAATACGTAGCACCTATTGTTGTCGCTCAGTCCGTCCGTCTGTCTGTCTGTCTGTCTGTCCGTCTGTCTATCTGTCTGTCCGTCTGTCTGTCCGCATATAACAACGCAAAAACTACCTAACCGAATCGTTTGAAATTTAAAATACATAATTATAACATAATTTTGTCGAGTCATTTCAAATTTTATGAAAATCGGATTGATAGATCAATTACAGGGACAATCAAAAGGATTCCGTTACATTACGGTCAATGGGAAAAAAAGTTTCAAATGCATTTTAATCGTTTGAAATTTAAAACGTATATTTATTACATAATTTTGTCGAGTCATTTCAAATGTTATGAAAATCGGATGAATAGATCAATTACAGGGACAATCAGAAGTATTCCGTTACATTGCGGTCAATGGGGAAAAAGTTTCAAATGCATTTTAATCGTTTGAAATTTAAAACGTATATAATTATTATATAATTTTGTCGCGCCATTTCAAATTTTATGAAAATCGGGTGGATAGATGAATTACAGGGACAATCAAAAGGATTCCGTTACATTACGGTCAATGGGGGAAAAGTTTCAAATGCATTTTAATCGTTTGAAATTTAAAACGTATAATAACTACATAATTTTGTCGCGTCATTTCAAATGTTATGAAAATCGGATGCACAGATCAATTACAGGGACAATGAAAAGTATTCCTTTACATTACGTTCAATGGGAAAAAAAGTTTCAAATGCATTTTAATGGTGTTACACTCATTTGAACATAATAGAATTGACATGAATCTATGAAGTATGTACTAAAATATACATTCTGTACAATCTGTGATGCAAAGAATATTTATTATTAAATTACAGAGTCACACAAATGTATTCCACTAAATAATGTTATACGGGAAAACATTGTTTGGGGCATGTTTTAATTATATAAAACTACTTCACATTTTATGAATAAGATATACGTTAATGAAGTATAATAAAAATTACTCCCTGCATATTTACAGGAACACAAAGATTTCGACCACTGTACTGTATCCAAAGTACGCCCTACTATATCAGCAAGATCTGAATTTTTTAAAACTTCGTTATCGTACGAACGCACCTCATTTGCTACGCTTCACGTGCAATTTCCAACTTGTTCTTTTTAAGAATTATCAGCACCATCTGTATGCGTAAAGGAGTAGTATTTTCTGAAATATTCCCGTATAAGTACGAGAGAAAGTCTCAAAATAAATTTCCCCTGCGACTGTGGATAGAGGCGTGTATGAAAGAGTAGACATACATGAAACATTAAAGATAAGACGTAACTTTAATTTTCTACATAAGTGCCAGGTGATTTCAGACATTTGCCATACCCCTTTATAAGCTTCAAAAAGACCCTCAGGGAAAAAAATCAGGGCTTTGCATATGAAAGAAGCATTGAACTGCTTGTTTGATTTCGGCATTGCTTCCAAAGCTGTAGTCAAGCATTGCTTTAGTCTAATGTAATGTGCACGCTGTTGTAATATGCAGGTCTGGGTCGGTTCACCACTAGTTGATGCCTTTCTGGAGAAATCTGTGGGCCAGATGTTATATCTAAACAAAAGATGCGGAAATAGTGCCGCCAATTCAGTGAGAGTCATCATTAAGTGTTGGATAAACCGAGACCTGGACGGCCGTGCACGGTCACTATTAACGAAAGCAATGCTTGACTGCAACTCTGTAAGCAATTCCGAAGTCACACAAGTGGTTCAACGCTTCTTTCGAATGCAAAGCCCTGATTTTTTTCTTCCTGTAGGTCTTTTTTAAACTTATAAAGGGTATGGCAAATGTCTCAACTCACTTGGCACTTATGTAGAAAAGTTAAGTTACGTCTTATCTTTAATGTTTCATTATATGTTTTGTCTTTCATGCCTACCTCTGTCCACAGTCGCCAGGGAACACTTATTTTCTGATTCCCCTTTCTATTTATTACGCCGAATTTAAAGTTGTCATCTTTAATCCTTTTCGGCACAGAATAATTCTGTTCGTAAAATAGAGAAATGATTGATGACAGTCGAATTTACAAACGACTTTTTAAAAAAATTAGAAACTTGTTATTTTAAACTTTTATTGTGAAAGTAAAATCATATAAAAATAGTCCTGGTACCAGCGTTTGTAAACTTGGAATTAAAATTTAAGGACCAGTGAGCCGGAAAAGATTAACAGTTTTATAGAAATCGTAATTTAGAAATTTTTTAGAACGGTTTTCACTCATTTTTTGTCTATTTTAAAACTTTATTATTTTTTCTCCTTTTTTCAGACAGCTATTACATTATATAAGTAATTAAAATAACAAACTTCACATTTTTAGGCTCTTCAGTATCATACGAATCGCATTTTTAGAACATTTTTTGCTCTTGCACAACTTCCCTTTGAGGATAGTTGCATTGGCATAAAATATGGCTTATGAATGGAAACAGGGATTATCAGCATCAATTTGTTGCCATTATTTTTGAGATAGTTTTGATAGTTCAAGAAATTACCACTTGAAAAGAAATAAGCAAATAAACAAAATAAAATAAAATAAAATAAAATAAAAACATTATTTTATAAATTAGTATAGGTACTAAGTTTAGTATAGGTGATATACAACGAAAATATCATAACAGTGTAATATATTTTAATAAGCTGATTTATATAATGTTAATTAATATTCAATAAAATTACTTTATTTTTTATCTACAATAATTTTATGCAAAGAAATTTTATATTTATGTAAACATTTTTAATCTGTGTGGCCTTAAATGAATACAGATTACACAAAAAAGAAAGCTATAAGCAAACAAAATATTAAAGATAATAATTTTATAAATTATGGACTAAAAGAACATGAAATAAAGGAACTGATTAATTGTGCCGTTAAAAGAACGTTAATATAGAATTGAATAAATATTTATTCATTTTTTATTCTTCCACAATTTCTACCTTGATTGTTTTTATTTTAGAAAAAAGAATACTGTGTTTTAATGTCATTTATTATGCATATTCAAAAAATAAATAAATAAAATTCCGTTTTCCATCCGGGAATTTTTATTAAAGGTTTACTGTAATCAAAGGCATATAATAATTATAATTGCACAAAAGCATAGAAAAATATTTACGAAATAAAATATTCCAAAATTAATTATGATAGACTTGCGATTATTCATCACTCATGGGGGAAGGGTTATATCGGATAGTAGAAAAATGAATAGCATATAATATTATCCAAGGACTTTTGTGCATACACAAGTGTTCTAAAAACAAAAATAAATAAAGGTATTTTGAATAAATGTATAAAGTAAGATAAAATTAAGAAATGTATGTAGGATATACAGGGTGAGTCATAAATATCGAAACAATAGGCTATCTCCTCAAATACTCCCCGAGACCCATACTTCCAATTGCAAAAATTCATAAAAAAAGATGAATTTTTTGATAAGATAAGTTGCAACTCCATGGGGGGTCTGTTTTAAGAAATACGAAAATTAATTTTTTATACGGCCCCCAAAGGATAAAACTTCCAATTAAAAATTTGCTTTATCCCTTCCTGAATTGAACAAAAGAAATTTCATCTCGATATCTGCAAATCCCCGAAAGATATTAAAATCCAAAATTTTCTCAAATTCCTGACTTACACCACTTAAGCATACCTCTGAGCGCAGCAAAATCAGTTCATTTGAAGTACAATTAAGGGATCGACCATAAATTTACGTATTGTTAAATGTCGATCCAAGACAATATATAAACTTTTAGATGTAAAATAAAAGCGCATAGGTTTTTGTTTTAAACTTCGTTGAAATGTGCTAGATGTCTGCAATATTTCGACCTTGCCGCCAACTTCGTAACTGGCCCGACTCATTTACCGGACCGTCTTATTAAACACTCATTAAAAGTGTTATCAAATTAAGTGATATTAATTAAACTCTCATTAAAAGTGTCTTAAAAACTTATTGGCGCAGGCAATAAGTTTAGTAAATATAGTAATAGCGATAATGATGCTTCTGTTAGCGGAATCATTGGAAATATATTTTAATAAATTACATAGAAATATTTTCAAAAATCTACTTTATACTACAGTTAAACCACTATAACGGACACTCCCGAATAGCAGACACCTCTGTTTAACGGACTATTTTCCAATCCACATTCTCAAAACCTAAATTTGTGTATGTTTAACCAGTGTTCACGCTGGTATTTGACCAACGTTAGTAATTTGGCTAATTAAAAATAAAAAAAATTCGCCAAATGAAAAATGTATTTGCAAAATAGAATCGCCGTGTAGCACACACACACACACAAAAAAAAATCTTTATTCCTTTAATGTACTCATTTTATTCAATATGTTCTAAAATAACCTAATTTTTTATATTTGTGGCAACGATTGTTTTTAATCTACTTTCAACTATCCGCTACAAATATGATAAAAATATGTATGTATGCATATGTATGAAAAACGAAAAAGAAAAGAATGAAAAAGCAAAAATTGAGCACTAGCAATTTGGCGAATCTGATCGCTTATTTACGCGCCAAATGAAGAATTTAGTCGTAATTTGGCGCAGTGGCGAGCAACAGCGAGAACACTGCGTTTAACCTCCGAATAACGGACATTCCGAATAGTGGACACCATTTAAGGTGATAAAGGATGAAAAAATATTTTTTTAAGGAGAAAAAAAATGAAAAAAAGTAAAAAGTCCTCTAAATTTATCAGGAAATTTTGTGATAAATGAGTTTGGGAACCCCCCCACGTTTAGAGTTGAATTGAAGGGGTTGCCCAGGAGGGACATCTTCCAGAGCATTGAAATATCTGCTCGGAAAATTGAGATTTTATGCTTTTAACAGTCAAAAAGTGCAATCCCCCTCCCCAACCGGAACTCTATAATGTCCAATAATATGACTTTGAAAAACAAATTATATGTAATCGCAAGCAAAAGTTAACTTTTGTAACAGGGTTTTTTCACAAGCATGTAATGAACAGTGGGTAAAGGGGTGTACAGTTTTATTTAGCCCCATTGCTTAAAAGATAATTTTAATTTCTGATTAATCATATAAAAGAGGTTTTAGGACACATAAAAGTCAATTAATGAAATGTTAAACGTTTCTTAGCAGTTTTTGAATATCTTTGATTTTCCCAAAGCGGACACCTCCGAATAGCGGACAATTTCTGCGTTCCTGAGGTGTCCGTTATTTAGAGGTTTTACTGTATTCAGTTTCAAAATTTATGAAGGTTTTAAACCTATTTTTGCTCTCTTTTATCTTTACAAGAAGGAATTGGATCCATGAAAATTTTGAATTCCGGTTTTTGATGGATTCACACGTTTTAGGGCTCAGAAATACCGAAAAACATGTTTTTATGAAATGTTTGTCTGTGAGTCACAGCGCAATGAAAAAATTTGAAATCGACGTGATAAAAAAATAAAGTTTAAATCAACTGACGCATTTAAACAGTAATTAATGAAGGTAAAAATGGCAAAACTTAAACAAAATCTGAAATCAAAACTATACAGCATTTAAACGTTAGGAGCCCATCTTTGCCCATCTTAAAACTAAATGCACTTTACTGCATCAAATGTTTTTATTTCAGTATTTCTCATTTTTAAACTGACATATGTCAATAACCGTCGGTTACGGTAACTTTTTAGCTCAGAAAATTTACTTTTAAAAATAGATTTATTTACAAAAATTATTTTTTAATATTGCTATTTTAAATACTTTTATTTTTTTAAATAAATATTATTTAAAATGCTGAATTAAAATTGAAAATTAGACATTTTCGTTTAATCAGAAGAAAAAAATTCAACGCGACAAATGATATTTTGAGTTATAACAATTTTAATTTACTCAATATTTTTTTTTTTTTTTTTTTTTTTTTTTTTTTTTTGAAAAAAAAAATTATTTAGAAGTCTTATGATGTGATAATGCTTACAAATTATATGGTTAATCATCACAAAACATTCAAAATTCTAACTTTATAAATAAATAAATAAATAAAATAAATGTTTTTGGACCCATTACAGCAACATTGTTTCTTCAATTACACGCATTTCAATTTGTGTCTGATCCCTTGAAACCTCACGATTTATTAAAATTGTCCTAACTCTCTGAGTTTTGAAGATATCAAAATGAAATGTTTTTTGTTCAGTTCAGGAATGAATAAGGAAAAATTTTCCAATTGGGTGTTTTATCCTCTTGGGGCCGTATAAAAATTTAATTTTTGTATTTTTTAAAATAGATCCTCCATGGAGTTGCAACTTATCTTATAAAAAAATTCATCTTTCTTTATGAAACTTTGCAATTGGAAGTATGGGTCTAGGGGCAATATTTAAGGAGATAGCCTATTGTTTCAATATTTATGACTCACCCTGTATAGGAAAGATATGGTACACAAGGTGACATGGATCAATCAAATATTTCCTAAATGCATCCCAGAAATGGTGAAACCATCTCAGTCATATATTTAAAAGAAATTTTGCACGGCGTGCAATTTTTTTTGCCCCCCCCCCCTCCCCCTCCCAAAAAAAACAGTATTTTTTTAGTTAAAAATTGTTATTGATTTCGGTATGCCAAATAATTTTTTCATACGGTTATACCTATGTAATTAAAGGTTGTTTATATGTGATCTAAGGCATGTGATGCAAATATGGTCGATGCAGGCAATATGGCCGCCCTACAATATTGTTATTAATATACCAGTGAAATCCAAAAGATGATGCTTGAATATATTACCTAGATATCCTAATAACATAGTGTAGCACTGTGTTGGCCGCAATCCTTGATCACGTGCATTGGGGAACAGTCATTGTTGATTTGTTGTTAGTTGCGTTGGCATTTTATAAATTTTTCTCTTGTAAGTTTGTTACTTTTCTTATTTAAACAAAATATTTTTATTTATTGTTACGTATAATATTTTACCTGGTTCAAAGTCCTTTTAGCTGTAGCAATGAATTTTAATGTGTGAGTGTTCAGGCAGAATTAAGAACACTTTTTCGAAACTCATTATTATTGGTAATATGCCCATTGAGCATATTACCTGCACGTATGGCATGCTCCATTCATATAAATAAATTTCTCTACCTTTTATGTTTATTTCTTTATGCAAATAATTAATTAAAAATTTTAATGCACTATCAGCATTAAATACCAAATAAATAAGTTTTTACAAATATATATTACTACCAAGTAAACATAAAATAAATCAAATGTAATATCGTTAAAATAAATTATTTAATTTTCTTGTTTTTTTTTTATTGTTTTTGTAAAAACTCAAAAAATAAATTTGGCTTTCTGCGGTTTTAGTTTCTCATGGGTTAAATTTGAATATTTTCATGTTATTTCACCTATAGCCATATTACTTTCATATGGGCATATTACCCTCATCAACTAAACTTTTTTTCAAAAACTTACTGCAAGTTTAAATCTTGATTAATTTAAATTTTCATTTTTTTTCCAATGCTAAATATTTTTTCTCTTTTAGACTATTTTTATTATTTTTAAAATCACTTACAACTGTCCCTAAAAAAATTCTATACTTATGTGGCCATATTACCTGCACATACTTTATCTAGTTTTAATGATGAAATCTCGAGGAATATTTAGGATTCTAAGTAACTTAGAATGGAGAGATAATGTCTACAGTGTAGAGTCGGGGTGAGTTATACTTTTCAATTGAGAAACCGGGAGAGATGTAGATGGCAGAGATAGTCCAGTTTTTCTGACTGGAAGGGCGCGGATTATGTAATCATGAATTCCAAATTTAGATTTTTAAAAATCTGAATTTAAACATAAAAGAATTGCATTTTTATGTTTTTTGAAAAAGCCGACCACCTGTAACAGAAAAGGTTAGTTTAGACAAGAGGTATGGAATAAAGATAATTTAAAAAATGCTAATAGTAAAGAACTAATAGTAAAGTTTATAGTAATGGACTATAATAATTCATGTAAACTTAATGTTGAATACATAATTCTATTGTAGGTGTCTTCATTTAATTTTCATATAATGAAAATAAACTTTTTAAATTTAATATATGTAAAATTGTTTTAATATTTTATTATGGTCCATTTCGCTTATTCACATTGACCATCTCAGCCAGAGTAGTCAGGCATAAGATGGATTATAAAGTAAATTTTTTTAAAAAAATATAAATGAAATTTTTTTAATGATATAAACTTCTGCATTAGGATTTTTTAAGAAACATATTACACTATATATGCATACTGTTAAAAGTAAAATGTTTGTAAATATATGACTTTCAGAGCGCGAAGAAAAAAAAAAAAGTACACCATCTCTCCCGTAATTACCCCACTTATTTTTTTATATTTAAAACAGATTGAAGGATTTCTAATGCCAAAAATCGCTGAAAGTCCATAAAGCACCATAACTGGATGTTTTACGGATGTAAAAAGGCGTTTGTTTGTTTGTTTAGCTTACTTGAAAAATGTTTTTTCTAAAAATAACTTATAGGATCTAGCGAGTATAAAAAATAATTGTAACTGCTATACACTTCATTTTCAATACAAAGTAGCATAATTAATCTCATTGATATATATACTAACAAAAGCCATGCTTTGTTTGGATTCGCGAAGCATTATTTTATAAAACAGATATTTGAAAGTAAAAATTTTTTTTAATATTATTTTTGCATCTTTATTAAACAAAAACGTTATTTTATGTTTTGGCGTGTTTTAATTTTTTATTTATGTTGTAAGACTGGCATAATAAAATATTTTCGAACCAAACTTTTACAAAATATTTTTAAATTTTCAACTAAAAGCTCTTTTAAAGATGTTTTTACAATTTCCAGTAACCACTGGTGTTTTTTAAAGTTGTTTGAAATATGCATGTTTCCAATCTTTGTAATTAACATCAAATAATCTTCGATAGCTATTTTAGAATATATATTTGAAGAGAGCTTGAAGAATGTTACTTCGTCAAAATCCTATTTTCTGGGAAAACATTTGAAATCTGCTCTCGTTGATACTATGAATTTTTAACTCTAAAACTTTTTTTTTCTAATATCTTCTTTTTTATACATGTTAGCGTATCAGAATTTTTGATATTGTAGAATTTTTCGTAAGGAAAATTTCTATTGAATGCTTAATTTTGAAGGATTTTCACTCTCGACAACTTTACGTAAAGCCAACTAGTGTCTATATATCCTCAATATCTACAACTGCTTCATCTAATGTTAAACCTTGGGATTTATGAATTGTAACAGCAAAAGCTAACTGCAGAAGAAATTCTTTCCTTGAGCAATTTATGCTTCCATTTTTGCAGAATTTAATTATTGGGGGAATTGGTACGCACCAATTCTTATAAGTTAAATTATTGTAATATTCAAATTTACCCATGATTATTCGCTATATCTGGTCTGGTGGCTTGTGATTTTCTTTATTACGTGCGACAAAGTCTAAAGTCCCGTACACTAAACCTTTTTCGGTCCTCAAATAAGAACGTAACATTACTTTAGATCCAAATGATAAAGTAAGAAATGGTTAAAGTCAATTTGTCGTTTCTGAATCGGCCAACTTTGCTTTAGTACATTGTACATTTATAAAGAGCTTGAATCGAGGCAACAACTTCACGCTTCAGTTCTTTTAATTTTTCATTTATATAACAAATTTAACAATTAATTTTATTTGTTTACAATTCTTTTGTTGCCACTTGACAAAAAAAAAAAAAAAAAAAAAAAAAAAAAAAATCCACAATACAATTTTTTTAAAATGTTTAAGTGTCATCTGTGCAAACGATTTTGCTCAATAATGAAAACATATTTTATTTATTAAATTAATCATGATTCTATCTATAATTACTTACTCCAAGATTTATATTTTTTTTCTGAAAATATACGCGTTTCATTTTTTATTTATTTGCTAAAATGCGTCCGTATTGGAAATGCATGTAAAATAAATTAATTAAAATAATAAATTTTTTACCGTTTTACTGTAAAAAAAATTATATTGTGCAAATCTACAGATTCTAATTTATTTTTGTGTTTAATTTGAAGTTAAAATATTGAATAGTTTTTTTGTAAAGTGTACGACAAAGTGTAATTTGAGTGGACTAGTAGAGGATTCGCTTCGCTCATCCTAATAAATGTTATGGCAAACCGAGTATATTTACGTGAGTTAGAGCATAGATGGATTAAACAAACCGAATTCCTAAGGACTTTTCATCTATGTTAGAAAGTGTTATAAAAAATTGTCCTAATCCCATTTTTAGGTAGCTTTCATTACAAAAAGTAAAAAGCTACCTATTGCAGCCGTCCGGAGGAAAGCACTTCCAGAAAATTTTGGTATATTTTCACCGATCATGAAACCCAGACCCCAAAACCACCCTCCGTTCAAATGTTGACATATATATATATATATATAAACATATATATATATATATATAACCATATATATATATATATATATATCATTTTTGTCATGCGATAACTAAAGTATTTATGAACCGATTTGAATGAAACTTGGTATGTACATAGTACATACAAATGTCTCGACCGAGTTCGTTAGACAGCATCATCCGTCATCTTGTTTCAAAATGACAACCATTTAAAAAAATTTTAAAAATTTAAAATTTAAAATTAAATGCGAAGAAATTAAAAGGTGAAAAATATTTTTCTTTTATGTGCTAGTTCTTAAAACAACAATTCCAGATCACTTTTTATTTTGTTTATATCTTAAAAAATGATTGAGTTATAGCACTTTGAATTTTTCTTATGGCTGACATTTTGAAACAATCTGATTTTTGTCATGCTGTAACTAACGTATTTATGAACTGATTTGAATGAAACTTGGTATGTGCATAGTACACATAAATTTCTCGACCGAGTTCGTTAGCCAGCATCATCCGCCATCTTGTTTCAAAATGGCGGCCATTTACATTTTAAAAAATTTTAAATTTAAAAATAAATGCGAAGAAATTAAAAGTTGAAAAATATTTTTCTTTTATGTGTTAGAACTTAAAACATCGATTTCAGAACACTTTTTGTTTTGTCTATATCTCAAAAAATGATTGAGTTACAGTACTTTCAATTTTTCTTATGGTTGACATTTTGAAACGATCTGATATTTGTCATGCTGTAACTAACGTATTTATGAACTGATTTGAATGAAACTTGGTATCTATATAGTACATACAAATGTCTCGACCGTGTTCGTTAGCCAGCATCACCCGCCATCTTGTTTCAAAATGGCGGCCATTTAATTTTTTTTAATTTAAAATTTAAAATTAGGTAGAAAAGGGTGAGAAACTGAAAAAGATTTTTCTTTTGTGTATTTGACCTTGATACAAAGATTCAGGGAATTTTTTGTTTCATCTATTTCTTGAAAAATGGCTGAGTTATAGTACTTTCAATTTCCAGTGTGGTTGACGTTTTGAAACGGTCTGAAATTTGTCACGCGATAATACACATATTTATAAACTGATTTCTATGTAACTCCGCGTGTACATAGTACATATCAATGTCTTGACTGAGTTCACAAGCCAACCTCATCCGCCATCTTGTTTCAAAGTGGGGGCTATTTAAGTTTGTCAAAAAACTTTTAAAAGTATGATGATGTACAAATAAAAAATTAGAAATTGAAAAAAGATTCTTTCGAATGCATTTATCTTAATAATGAATTCCGGAGTATTTTTTGCTTTGTCTTTATCTTAAAACACGCCTGAGATATAGCAGTTTGAATTTCTAATGTGGGTGACATTTTTTTAAAAATCAATTTGCCCGCAACAGCACTCGTATATATTAATCGATTTCGATATGAGAGTGGATGTCCACATGAATTAAGATTTTGACCAAGCTCATTGGTTTGTTTTATCCATCATGTTGCTTTAAAATGGCATACACTTCATGATATCGTGAAATTTGGCGACTCTCTAAATCGCTGAAAACAAGTTGAATAAAATATGACTAATTTCTAAAAATTCCTATTAATAATCAGTATTGACAGAAACTAGCATTCACTCTTATAAAATCGGGTTTCACTAATTTGAGCTTTGTAAGTTTGAATAATACAACTTAATTTAAAATAAATAATATATAAATAAGTATATGAAAGCTACCTTTTCCTCCCGGTATTGCCGGAAAGACTTTTTTAGGATTTAGTTCATATCTGACGAAACTCTTTTCATCTCTCTTCTATGTCTGTGTGTAAGTCCGTCCGTCACACAGCTCGTTCCCAAAAGTTATATAAAATTGAGATTTTAAATTTTGAATTCTTTGAGGTGAATGAATACCTATAATTACTTGACAAATCCTAAAATTAAAAAAAGTGTTAATTAACGCACGTTATTGATTAAAAACTCCAATTAAAAGAATGTAAAATGTTTATAATTGAACTAAAACATTGACTTTAATGAAACCGCAAAGATTTTCTTTCAGAAGCACAAAAAAGTTCTTCCGGCAGTGCCGGGAGGAAGAGGTAACTTTCATATACTTATGTATTTATTTATTTTAAATTAAGTTGTATTATTCAAAAATACTAAGCTCACATTATTGGAACCTGATTATGATCTTGGTCGAAATCTCAATTCAGGTGCACATTCACACTTATATTGAAATCGATTAATATATGCGAGTGCTGTCGCGGGCAAATTTGATTTCTTAAAAAATGTCACCCACGTTAGAAATTCAAACTGATCAGGCGTTTTTTAAGTCAAAGACAAAGCAAAAAATACTCCTGAATTCATTTTTAAGATAAATACTTTAAAAAGAACCTTTTTTCAATTTCTAATTTTTTTTCTTTGTACATCATTATACATTTAAAAGATTTTTGACGAACTTAAATGGCTGCCATTTTGAAACAGGAGGACGGAAGAAGTTGGACAGAGAACGTGGTCAAGGCACTGCTATGTACTACATGCACCCGGAGTTATATCTAAATCAGTTTATAAATATGTGCATAATCGCGTGACAAATGTCAGTCCGTTTCAAAATGTGGACCACACTGGAAATTGAAAGTTCCCAAACCAAGCAACAAAAACCCAACCAAAACCCAGCCATTCCAAACCCAGCCATTTTTCAAGATATAGATGAAACAAAAAATGCTCTGGAATCTTTGTATCAAGTATCAAGGTCAAACTCACAAAAGAGAAATCTTTTTCAATTTCTTACTGTTTTTGCACCTAATTTTAAAATTTAAAATTTAAAACAATAATTAATATTCCGCCATTTTGAAATAAGATGGCGGATTGATTTGACCAACGAACTCGGTGTGGTATCACGTGACGAAAATCAGACCATTTCAAGATATGAGATACTAGAAATTAAAAATGCGATAACTCAGCCATTTTTTGAGATACAGACGAAACAAAAAATTCTCTGGAATTTTCGTATCAAGGTCAAATGCATAAAAAAATCTTTTTCAATTACTCACTTTCTTGTACCTAATTTTAAATTTTAAAATTTATAAAAATTTTTAAATGGCCGCCATTTTGAAATAAGATGGCGGATGGAACTGAGTATCGAACTTGATTCAGGCCTCAGTACATACTATGTACACACCAAGTTACATTTAAATCGATTCATAAGTAAGCGTGTTATCATGTGACTAAAATAAGATCGTTTCAAAATGTCAGCCATAAGAAAAATTCAAACTGCTCTAACTCAATCATTTTTTAAGATATACACAAAATAAAGAGTGTTCTGGAATCGTTGTTTTAAGTTCTAACACGTAAAAGAAAAATATTTCTCAACTTTTAATTTTTTCGCATTTAATTTTAAATTAAAAATTTTTTAAAAATTTAAAATGGCCGCCATTTTTAAACAAAATGGCGGATTATTCTAGCCAACGAACTCAGTCGAGACATTTGTATGTACTATGTACATACCAAGTTTCATTCAAATCGGTTCATAAATACGCATGTTATCATGTGACAAAGATCAGATCGTTTCAAAATGTCAGCTGTAAAGTGCTATAATTCAATCATTTTTTTAAGATGTAGACAAAATAAAAAGTGTTCTGGAATTGTTGTTTTAAGTTCTAATACGTAAAAGAAAAGTATTTTTTAACTTTTAATTTTTTTGCATTGAATTTTAAATTTAAAATTTTTAAAAAAAATTAAAATGGCCGCCATTTCGAAACAAAATGGCGGATGATTCTTGCCAACAAACTCGGTCGAGACATTTGTATGTACTATGTACATACCAAGTTTCATTCAAATCGATTCATAAATACGCGTGTTATCACGTGACAAAAATCAGATCATTTCAAAATGTCAGCCATAAGAAAAATTCAAAGTGCTATAATTCAATCATTTTTTAAGATATAGACAAAATAAAAAGTATTCTGGAATTGTTATTTTAATTTCTAACACGTAAAAGAAAAATATTTTTCAACTTTTAATTTTTTTGCATTGAATTTTAAACTTTAAAGTTTTTAAAAAATTTAAAATGACCGCCATTTTGAAACAAAATGGCGGTGATGCTGGCCAACGAACTCGGTCGAGACATTTGTATGTACTATGTACATACCAAGTTTCATTTAAATCAGTTCATAAATACGTTAGTTATCGCATGACAAAAATCAGATAGATATATATATACAGGGTGATTCATAAAAGATGGGCAGAACTTTAAGGGGTTATAGTACACTTAAAGACAAATAATATTAAATAGGAGACTAAGGGTCCCAGACGTATTCCCAAGGAGATAGGGGGTATTAAAGTTTAGGGTCCGAAATTTCAAATGATTATAAAAAATGGAAAAAATTGGTCGATTCGTTTGCGGTTTTTGCAAAAAATTTTCTTTATGCCAGTATTTTCTTGAAATAAAATTTTAAAGTTCAATTTCAAAAAATGCCGATAAGGGGCGCTTTAGACTTTGGAGTAACAAACAACTATTTTTTAACGTTATTTTTTGTATTTCTTTAAATGACTTCGAAAGCTTAGACTTAAACTTAAATTTTGATCTAAAAATTTGAGGCCTAACGAGTAGTTAAGTAGCGTAAACTGAAATTTGAAATTTGAAACCCTTCTCCCCCCAGAACAAAAATCAGTTATTCCCGATCTTTGTGTTGTAGATTAGGCTCTAACTACTGCCGCGTTTTGCTAAAATTATTCTTTATGTCAGTATTTTCTTGAAAATAAATTTTAAAGAAAAGTTTCAAAAAATTCCGATAGAGGGCGCTTTAGACTTTGGAGTAACGAACAACTATTTTATACCGTTATTTTTTGTGTCTCATTAAATGCTTTCTAAAGCTTAGACTTAAATTTTCAGCCCAAAATCAAAATCGTTAGACGTGGTTAAGTTTCTGGGGAGAGGGGTTTGAAATTTCTACTCCTGAGCACAGTTCAGTTTACCATGTCCACACATTGTGTGCTGTGATACGAGGTAAAAAGACACAAATTAGGATTATGTTACCAAAGCATATTTATTAACATGTAATTACAATAAATGTTCAAAATTGTGACCACCAGAGGTTATGCACGCAGAACAACGGCGAAGAATGGAACGGCGAACATTCGCGAAAACATCAGGCTTTTCGAGCACTTCCCCTACAGCGGCGGAAAGTCTGGCGACCAGTTCCTCGGGGGATTCAATGGGTGTCTCATACATAAGAGCCTTCAATTGTCCCCAAAAAAAGAAATCGAGGGGTGAAAGATCTGGCGAGCGAGCAGGCCAAGCAACAGGACCACCTCGACCAATCCATCTGTTCGGAAATGTGATGTCCAGATAGTTGCGGTCGTCTCGTACGTAATGGGCTGGCGCTCCATCGTGCTGGAACCACATGACCCGCCGGATGCGTAGAGAAACAACGTTTAACAGGTCTTGCAGCACATGTTGCAGAAATGTGAGGTATGTTTTACCGTTGAGGCGTTCAGGAAGAAGGTACGGTCCGATTAGGTGGTCTCTGAGGATTCCTGCCCAAACATTGATGGAAAAGCGTCTCTGATGAGCATGTGGATAAGTAGCATGTGGATTGACATCCGCCCATACATGTGCATTGTGTGTGTTAAATGTACCTTCACGTGTGAAGGTACATTCATCGGTGAAAAGCACAGTTCGTCCAAAATGTGGATTTAGCGCGTTCTGCTGCAGAAACCAGCAGGCGAATTCAATACGATTTGGATAATCCCCTGGAGACAGTTTCTGGACTCGTTGCACATGAAACGGGAGCAAATGTTCATCCTTCAGTACCCTCCAAGTCATGGACTGTGAGGTATCCACCTGCCTAGCCACTGTTCGTGTACTTGTACTTGGCTGCGCCGCTACTACATCCAGAATGGCTTCTGCAACAACTACTGATTCGTCCTTTTTTGCACGAGCTGCATTCGACCGGGAAGCGAGAAATGATCCCGTCTCACACAACTGTCTGTGCAAGCGCTCGAAAGTTTTGCGGTTAGGCAACCGCCTGTTGGGATATCGCTATCCGTACATTCGTTGTGCCTCTGCACCATTTCCATCTGCCGCTCCGTAAATTAAATGCATCTCAGCCTTTTCCTTATTCGTGAAGGGCACCATCTTCCGATTCATTATTACAGCGACTTACACTTGACTCACCGTTCAGTGGTTTTTATGCCTGAATCGTGTCGAAATTTTGCATACGTGTTCTTCTTCTTCCCCATTTGACATTTGCATACTTTCTGTCTCCTTCTTCACCCGGTGACTAGAGTCAGGAATGGAGCTTTAACGTTTGCATGAGCGACGTTTCCAACTGTGCCAGTGCCTTTATGAGTGAATTCCGACTATGCAGTCCTTGACGAAAGTTGTATTTTTGCCTCGTATCACAGCACAGAATCGTTGGGCATGGTTAAGTAGTGCAAACTGAACTATGTTCAGAAGTTGAAATTTGAACCCCCTCCCCTCGCTACTGAACCACGCTCAGCGATTCAGATTCTGAGCTGAAAATTTAAGTTTAAGTCTAAGCTTTAGAAAGCATTTAATGAGACACAAAAAATAACGGTATAAAATAGTTGTTCGTTACTCCAAAGTCTAAAGCGCCCTCTATCGGAATTTTTTGAAACTTTTCTTTAAAATTTATTTTCAAGAAAATACTGACATAAAGAATAATTTTAGCAAAACGCGGCAGTAGAGCCTAATCTACGACACAAAGATCGGGAATAACTGATTTTTGTTCTGGGGGGAGAAGGGTTTCAAATTTCAAATTTCAGTTTACGCTACTTAACTACTCGTTAGGACTCAGATTTTTAGATCAAAATTTAAGTTTAAGTCTGAGCTTTCGAAATCATTTAAAGAAATACAAAAAATAACGTTAAAAAATAGTTGTTTGTTACTCCAAAGTCTAAAGCGCCCCCTATCGGCATTTTTTGAAATTGAACTTTAAAATTTTATTTCAAGAAAATACTGGCATAAAGAAAATTTTTTGCAAAAACCGCAAACGAATTGACCAATTTTTCGATTTTTTATAATCATTTGAAATTTCGGACCCTAAACTTTAATGCTCCCTATCTCCTTGGGAATACGTCTGGGACCCTTAGTCTCCTATTTAATATTATTTGTCTTTAAGTGTACTATAACCCCTTAAAGTTCTGCCCATCTTTTATGAATCACCCTGTATATGGTTATATTCTATATATATATATGTCAACATTTGAACGGAGGGTGGTTTTGGGGTCTGGGGGTCATGATCGGTGAAAATATATTAAAATTTTTTGGAAGTGCTTTCCTCCGGACGGCTGCAATAGGTAGCTTTTTATTTTTTGTAATGAAAGCTACCAAAAAGAGAGAAGGCTTACCACAAATGTCGCCAGGGTACACGGCGATAAAGGACCAGAGGTCATTCAAACGCACGCCCTTATCTTAAAAGTACTGGACCTGTAAACACGAAATTTTGTAACTACACGCAAAGAATTTTTACCTTTTCTTTCTTTCAAAAAATGTTTGTCTTTAACATTTTTTTTTTCAAAAATTCAAACTAGAAGGTCGAAATATCTATTAAAAATCGATTTTATTTTATTTCAAAGAATACGAATACTATGTTAATAATCTTTCCAACCCAGACAGCTGGTACCGAGAGTAATGAGATAGGGATTGTATACCGACTTTTATTATTATTATTATTATTATTATTATTATTATACAAATATTGCATTTATAGATTTAATATTTAAGCATCTATGCCCCCCCTCCCTTTTTTTGCTGATTTGAATATTTACTTTTTAATTAAAATCGAACAGTTAGAAGCTTACTGTAATTTCATTAATTGGATTGTGGAAACATTTTAAAAGTCGAACTTCTTCACGAGAGTAAAAAAATGAAATCGTTTTACACTAGGGTTGTTTTGCTATATTTAACAAAACTGCACTGATACATTTTAAATTTATGTGTAAGTATTTATTTTTTAACGCTGATTCCGAGTATGTTATATTCATAAAAATCAATTAAGAACTATAAAGAAAAAGAAATGCTTCCCAAAGGCACATTCTTTAAATCTAATCGTTTGTCTAATAATTATCATTATTTTATGCCATATTCTTTATTAAAAGGTATATAAAATTATTAAAAATATGACAGACATTATTATGATAGAGACTAGTGGACTTCGCCCATTGGCGGGCAATATTCGTTATATTTTCTAAAACTGAGAAAAGGAAAAATGTTGTAATGTCCAAATGACATTAAACTAATCACGACTGATATCCTATTTAATGAATTTAATGTGTACACAACTATTTGAAAATCTATGTACATTAAAGCTATGTACATGAATAATACTCTTTAAGAATAACCATTAACAAATTACACAGAACTTCCCGAAGAAACAACTTTGCCTCGGGTGTATTCCATGCACTCTACCAACATCACAACATTATAAGTCAATTAGCCCGCGCTCTTCTCTTCGCTTCTTTTTATTTCTCGTAGGATATCCAATCTCTTCACTTCGTTTTAATTAGCTTTTTTAAAAAAGAGTTGGAAGGCGGATGGTTACATGGCACATGTCATAGATTTTAAAATTTCACATATTTTTAAAAACACATGATGATTTTAAAGGAAGGGGAGATGAATTGAATTTCTAAGCTCCTTTTTACTTTTCTTGTCTTTAATTTCTGTATTTTAAGCAAATTTTTTTCACGCAGACCTAATTAAGCAACAGCGAGATTTGCCCTCATTTGAAGGCTAAGCCAAAAGGTTATCTTGTCGAGAACGTCATCTTGGTGGGACCTATTTAGACCCTAGATGATTACAGGGCATTCCTCTCCCTAATTGTATGAAAATAAAAAAGGCAATTAATGATAATCTATCGTATAACATACCTGAAAATGGTTAAAATTTTTAAACATAGCGGAAGGAGTATAAACTTGAATTAATGTTTTAGAGAACAACATTAACTTCTCAATAGAAAAGAATTCGGTGTCCAACGGAGGAGGGAGACAAATGATTCAGTACGTAATCATAGAAACCCGGAAGATGATCACGTTGTGACCGAAAGTACTCGGTGAATGGTATTGAAGATTTAAGCTACGTTCTGATACCGTCAAAGAATTACATGCACTTTTTTTGCAAATTTATTTGATTTTATTTTGATTTAGCACAGGGCGACTATGATATTACAATTACATATACATATACATAATAAATATGCTTTTTATGCCACGCATGATTTTTAAATACCAGAAATATTACTGTGTATAAATAACAATACGGCATAAAATAACAGTGATTTATGATAAAATATGATAAAAAAATTTTCTCTTTTTAAACAGTATAAATAAATTTAGTATAGTTCTATATATTATTCAAATTCATTTTTAATATAATTAATGTAACAATCATTTTATATACACATATATATATAATTATCTTGATTAAATAAATGGCAAATTCAATATTGTACAATTTCAAATAACAAAACATATTACTTTTAGATCAGAATTTAAAACAAAAAGACATTTAGAATCAGGTATTTAATAAACTAAAAATATATTAATGTTACGTAATAAAATTAATTCTAATAGGTGCTTCAGATTTTATACAAACTCTTTATCAGTAAGTAAGTGTACCAGTAGTGGGCCATGTACCTATAGTAGGCCACCAGTTTTCAAAGTTGAAAAACAAGTTTTCCAGTCACCTCTGTCAGGTAACAAACTAACTGCTGATTGGCTGGAACCCTTATCTGTTATCAGACAAAGGGACAAATTCAGTATTCCGATAATCTTTGAGTTGGAAGGTTGTTTTTCTTCCAATCTTAAAATACAAGGATTTTGTGGCTCATTCTTACTGCTTTCCTTAAGAGGTAGGTTTTCATTCAATATTTTTTTCTTTCGAAGTATATTGTATTTTATATTAAAATGCCACGTTTCTAATACACTGCATAAATGAATACTTTATTCCTTATGCTTAAAAGGTATAAAACTAACATATTATTAAGTTTGGGGGGTGACCCACTTCTGGGTCATTAAATTTCAATTTGCTCCAGTAGTGGGCTAGATGGCCAGTGAAGGATTTCCTATTACAAAAGAAATACTCATATCTAACGTAATAAAATTGGCCAAAGAGCATAAAATCACTTTCCCTGGAGAAAATAGTCTTCCTAGACGAAAATGTTATGAGAGTTTTTTAAAACGCCATCCTGACATTAAACTGCGTACCAGTCAAAATTTAACAACGAGCAGGAAAGAAGTGTTATAAAAGAGTATAAATGATTGGTTTCTAGAGGTTGAGACTTATTTAAAAAACAAAAAACTGGACAATGTCTTACGTAACCCCTAGAGGGTTTTCAATTGTGATGAGACAGCTGTTTTTTAAATCCGAAGCCAGGAAAAGCTCTTGCTGAAAGAGGATCAAAAAAAGTGTATACCACTGCTGGAGCTGATAAAAAACTTAATTTGACTGTTCTTTTAACAGCCAATGCAGCTGGTGAACTTGCACCACCAATGATCGTTTATAGGTAAGCATGTCTAAAATCATAAATCTAGTAAATTAAACCTTTAAATTGTTAAACATGTTTTTATATCCTAATTTTTTGTCTTTCCAATTTTCAGGTATGATAGGATCTTTTAACAAATTGCAAAGGTCATGCCTTCTGATTAGGCTTTTGGAAAGTCGGAAAGTAGATGGATGACTCAAGAAACGTTTTATGAGTATGTGACAAACATTTTTGAGCCATATTTAAATAAGCATAGCATAGAGAAACCTGTACTGTTATTTATGGATGGACACACGTCTCACATATCTATGAACCTAAGCACCTTCTGTATAGCTCATGGAATTGAAATGGTGGCATTGCTCCCAAATGCCACACACCTAATGCAACTTTTGGACGTTGCTGTTTTCCATACTCTTAAAAGCGCTTGGCGGCAGGAAGTAGTGAACTTCAGAATAACCCATGAAGGCAAACAACTACAGAAACAAGAATTTCCACCAGTTCTAAAGTCATCTTTGGATCACTTAACTCCTGCAACAATTGTCAGTGGATTCCGTGCATGTAGACTGGTTCCATGGGATCCAAAGAAAGTAATTGTTGAATCCAAAGTAACATCAAAGAAAGTGGTAATATTACCAATAAAGGAAAGAAAAATGGCTTCTTTTTTGGATATTCTCGAAGAAAAAATGAAATATTTCTTAGAAAATAAAAGTGAATGGAATGGCCGTGTGGAGTAAACAGATCTTTATTACTTATAGTTGGAGACGAAGGAATGAACAAAGAACCAGTTTTCCAGGTAAACTATTGCAAAATAATTTTGGTATTAAGCACTTAAAATTGATATAATTTTTTACTATTATTTATAAAAAATTTCTATTTATTTATTAAACATTTTACTTCTTATAGAGTACACTAGACATATCTATTGAGGCGGTATGAAAGTCAGAATCAATTGACGCTGTTGAATATGCTGATGCTGAGGTGGATATTCCAGAAGGATCAACCGGGCCAGCTGCTGAACCGTCTAGAAATGTATCATCTCCCTTCAAAAGAGTTCTTTTCTGGCCAGAAGGAGAAGATAAAACAAAGAAAAGGAGAAAGCGAGAGAAACTTCTTGCACTTGTGACTTCTCCTCAAATGCTCCAATATTTTAAGAAGAGAGAAGATATTAAAAATGCTAAAGCTACAGAAAAAGAGAAAAGAAAAAAATTCAAAAAAAATTCAAAAGGAAGAGTTGTAGAAAATATCCAATGAAAATAAAAAAAGCCAATAAAATGGCTGTAAAAGAAAAAAAAATCACTTAAATTTAAATCCCACTCACATTGTTTTTTTTCTTTTTTCTTTTCTTTTTTTTTTATAAATATAATATAAATATAATATAGTCTTTCAATCATTTCAGCATTTTATTACCCTTTTTATTATGAATATCTTATTATTTATCACTACTGCAAATTAACAAATAGGGCAGATATATATTTTTAAGTTGTAAAATATTACAGACTGTTCGAAAAAACTAAAGGGAAGCTGAAATTATTTTACGTAATCATCAAAATTTCTAAATATGATTTCACTATTGTGTATATTTAAGTGTAGATATGTAAAAAATGTTATAACCTCTGTACAGTACACATTAAACTCAAGAATGGAGTGGCCCACTACTGGTGCATCAGAAATTTACTATGCCCACTACTGGAGCATAGAGGAAGGTAACATTTTTTTATTTTTCATTTTTTCTAAAAAATATATTTTTAAATTTTGAATGTTTATTCTGATACATGAAAGTAAGGACTAGGCTAATATATATATATATATATATATATTGGAATTCACTAATATATTAATAATAATTTGACAAATGTCCTTAAGTGGCCCACTACTGGTGCGTTTACCTTACAAATGCCAATCGAAAATCATTGTAAGTAAAGTGCAGTTTTGATTTGAAAGTAAACACACATATTTTCTTCCAAAATATGCATGTTTACTAGATGTGTGGGGGAAGATCGTCATTGGATTTTTTTTTTTTATGTGAAATGTCAAAAGCTTGACTTATACATTACATAGCATACACTATTGCCTTCCGAACTCATTTTTTTAGAAGGAGTTTTAAAGTTTGAATTTGTTAATTGAAGAAAATATGTTCCGGATTAAGGATTTAGATTAAAGGATAAAATGTTTTGAAAGGAATATCAAACGAAACCCTTAGTGCGATCTGTGATCATAGTTACCCCTTTGTTTGTACTTTTTACAAGAGAAAAAAACCTTTTTCAAGGGCTAACAATCAGCCACCACTAAACTTGGGAAATACAAATGTGACAATGCTGCATTTTGTTTTCTTTTTTATATTTATCTGTATTACATTTTTTTTTTTTTTAATCTGATGAGTAATTTTTAATTTTTGAAAAAAAAATTAAATCGTCATCATCTCCAAATTTATGTGAATTCATACCAACCAAAACTTCAAATACCAGCATTTTCTTTAAAACATACTTTCATTAAATTAAATTTTTAATTAACAACTTGAAATTTCTAGTAGGAATAAGTATATAATTAAATTCCGTAAAGGAATCATGTGTTATACTTTATAATCACTACATTCCTAACAAATTCATACGTAGTTGATGTTATAGAATGTCAAATCGCAGAAATGAACTCGGGAATTCCTCGAGTTAAAAAGAAAACAAAATGTAAAAAAATATTTGAAAATCACACAAAGAACAGTAAATTGAGTTTTTTTATATATATATTTTATTCGAACGTAATTTTTTTCGCTATTCAATGACGTAACAAAGAAATTTTGTGGTTTCTAAGAACAAAATAAATTTGCGATAAAAGCGAAAGCAACAACGTACTGTTTCATCACAATCCTTAAGATGTCAGTATTACAGACACACGTAATTTTTTGCATTGGAATATAGTCATTCAGTATAATAATTTGCATGTAATGGCATACAATTTCTATAACAACCAAAATAGAAACACTCGGTATTAAAAAGTTTTTACTTCTTTCATATTTTTCAAAGATTATTTACAGACTAACTTTAAAAAATAAACATAATCTTAAAGGTGGCTGGAACGTGACTTTCATAAATATATTTAAAATACATTCAGAAAATAAAAAAACACTTTTTAAAAAACCTTAACAAATGTACTCAAAGCAAAACTTTTTTTTTTCTTTTTTTCATTTTCAAAATTTGTTCTATTAGTTTATAAATATTTTTTTTTTTTTTTTTTAAGAACTTGTTTTCGGCAAATACTGTTGCGATGCATCTCCATGGCAACGGTGACGTCAGTGAAAGAACGCAAAACGCTTCTCTTATCTACTTGCGTTTGGAGAAATAATTAATTTGGTTTCATGGATTCGTCCGCTGACTTGCAGGAAAGCTGCTTAAAAAAATATTTAAAAATATGCTCATCGTGTTTAAATCTTCATTTTTTAAAATTAATCTTCATTTTATTACAGACATTTTTATTTACACCAGTTTTTAAAATTTTAAAAGAAGAAAATATGTGTGTTTCTTTAAAAATCCAAACTGCATATAATTCACATTGGTTTTCGATTGGCATTTGTACGAATGAAGATCTTTGTAAAGTTTAAAACGCCTATTAAAATTTTATTTATTAAGCGACATCAAAGTATTTTTTATTCTATTAAATATCTGATTTTAAATATATTTTTAATTTTAAGTTCTGATTTAGAAGTGCTATGTTTTGTTATTTTAAACTGCACGAAATATTGGGCTTACCAAATATTAAATTAGCACAAATTTTTATAAAAAGAAACTCCTACATTAGTTCTACTAAAAGAATTTTTAAAATACTTAAAACTTTTCTAAATTTCTATGTGCTATTTAAAAAGAGAAAAAGGTAATGCACCACATTTCATTATGCTTCATCATTATTTTGTTACATGGTATTATTTATGCGTAATAATATTTCTGGTATTTCAAAATTATGTATAGCATAAAATGTATAAATGGAATACCTATATATCACTATTATTTTAGCATAATCAAACTGATCGGTAAATTTATCATACTAATTGATTAATTCCAAATGAGCAAAAAATTGTCCAGGCCGGGAATCGAACCCAGATACTTGGCTTAGGGTAATAACTGTAGCCAAGTATCTGGGTTCGATTCCCGGCCTGGCCAAATTTTCTCTCAGTTTGAATTAATCAATTCGTATACCTATATATCACTAGAATATCACATTCACTTTGATTAAAACCAAAATAAATTAAGTAATCTTTCAATAAAGGTTCCTTTTAAATCTTTAAGAAAGTCAGAATATGCAAAAAATGTTACTGCATAAAAAACAGTTTTAAAAACTTCAGTCCCATTCCCTGAGCACTTTCCATTTTTAAGGTTGCTTCGATTCCATATTGAAATTCTTTGATCTTAATTAATTCCTTTTTTTCTTACTCTGCTCGCAAAAAATTGTTACCTCAAACCACATTCGCATTAAATAGATAAGACCTCAATCTAAACAAATTTATACTTTTTTGTATCATAAGAAGAAGAAGAAGAAAGTTCAAATTTGATATAAAATGTTTTTATGTTTATATATATTTAACATAATAATGTGCGAAATTAAATTGAAATTCAAAAGTATTTTTATGCAAATTTTTAGATAAAAATCTTAAAATAAAACTAATATAAAAGTAATTTGTGACAATCACATCATATGAAATTTCATTTGCAATGTTTTCTATAGAAATAGAAAGTAATTCATTAGGACTTCACGTAGGGATTTAATTACAGTTTTTTTTTACACTGCCCACTCTTTTACAGCAAAAAGACATTTTTAAAATTAGTTTAAAAATTACAATGTCTTTGATTTCGTACCTTTATATTTGTTACACTCTCTAATATTATATGCAAGTTTTGTCATATTATTTACAGCAACTTTCAGGATTTTTTCATGAGAAGTTCGGTTCGCGATTATTTAAATCTTTAATCGATTCGTGATTATGTCATTGTGAAGGTTGATTACAAGGAAGGTCTGCATATTGGGACCTCAGAATATTTTGAAAAAAAATTAAACTAACTTATAGATGTTATTTAAGATCAGTCAAATTTAACGGTGGAATTGCAGCAGGAAGTCTGAGAAAAAAAACTGTCGAATATTTGAGGTGCATTTCGCCAGCCCGCACATATGGAGTTCAGAAAATTCAACAATGTCATTCGTTAGTACTCCGTTAGTACCGGTAAGTACCGAGAGATTTTCGTTTGTACCACATCCGTTGCGGAGTTACGGTTAATTCTCAAGTTCCAGCGCGCGGGCTGGAGAAACATGGGATTTCCTATAGGAAAAAAATGAAGGTTCTCCGATTTCGTTCAAATTATGTGTGTCGTTAGTACTACGTTAGTACCGGTAAGTACCGAGAGATTTTCGTTTGTACCACATTCGTTGCGGAGTTATGGCCAATTCTCAAGTTCCAGCGCGCGGGCTAGAGAAACATGGGATTTCCCATAGGAAAAAAATGAAGGTTCTCCGATTTCGTTCAAATTATGTGTGTCGTTAGTACTACGTTAGTACCGGTAAGTACCGAGAGATTTTCGTTTGTACCACATCCGTTGCGGAGTTATGGCCAATTCTCAAGTTCCAGCTCGCGGGCTGGAGAAACATGGGATTTCCTATAGGAAAAAAATGAAGGTTCTCCGATTTCGTTCAAATTATGTGTGTCGTTAGTACTACGTTAGTACCGGTAAGTACCGAGAGATTTTCGTTTGTACCACATCCGTTGCGGAGTTATGGCCAATTCTCAAGTTCCAGCGCGCGGGCTGGAGAAACATGGGATTTCCCATAGGAAAAAAATGAAGGTTCTCCGATTTCGTTCAAATTATGTGTGTCGTTAGTACTGTTAGGAATTGATAAATTAAGTTATCCCAGTTTATTCACAGAAAATCGTTTGCATATTTGCAATTGTGATATTTAATTTATTTATAAGACGCGACTCGTTGCTATGGAAGCGAAGCTGTTTTTTCGTCTGCTTTGCTTTTTATATTTTTTATCTTACGAGATGAGTTAAAAGTTTAGATAAAAAAGTTGGCATCAATTTTTGATGGAATGTTAAAGAATTTTTTTTAGAGAGAATGTTTATATTTTTTGTTTGTCGTGCGTGTCTTGAGTTTTATTGAAGAATTATGTTAATTTTATGAAAAGGCACGCAGAAATGCATAAAGGATCATCTTTCCAGTTTTTAGTATGATGATCAAAAATTATCAAGGTAAAAGCATTTATATTTTGTACATATTATACATTTTGTACATAGTATGTAAATAATTTGAATTCAATATTTCTTTATTCTATAATTCTAAGTATGTAATAAAATTTTTAAAAAGAAAATTCAAGAATATTTAGAAGATTTTTGAACCCAAATAAGTTTTGATTGTTTACAGAAATAAACTGGCGCCCCGAGCACGGACATTTGAATAATAATGTTGAGATATTGAATTGTTTTTATAGCGTATAGTGTTTTCATAAGCTGTGCATTACTACTTAATTTTTCTAAGATGAATAAGTTAAAGAAAAAGCGTACACCGCTACGTGCGTCATTTACCAGAACTTTAAATGTTTTGAAGGAAGAAATTAACAGCGAGTCATTAGATAAGGGTAAAATTTCAGACGATTTTAGTAAATTAGAAAATTTGATTCATGAAATTAAATCTATTGATGAAGCTATAATTGAACTCATGTTAGATGATGATAAATGCGATGAAGAGGCTATTGAAAATGAAGTAGTGGAAAATGAAAGTTATTCAGATCAATTTATTACCATTAAGCGTAAAGTTAGCGAAGCACTGGGTACAAATAAACGTAATCAAGATGATAGTGAAAAAAGCACAGATCACGGTTATTCCAAATCAAAGCATTATAAATTACCTAAACTAAATATTAAGCCATTCGATTCGCAGTTAATGAATTATCTTTCATTTTGGTCCCAGTTTCAGAAAATTCATGAAGACATAGATTTGGATAATAGTGACAAATTTCAGTATCTTATACAATCGGTAGAACCTGGAACCAGTGCCAGGCGTTTGTTAGAGAGCTATCCAATGACCGCAGTTAATTACCCCAAAGCTGTCGAGGCATTTCAAGAACGTTTTGGGAATAAAGATTTATTAATAGAAGTGTACGTAAGAGAATTCCTAAAATTGATTGTAGCTAATGTACAGGCGCAAGGCAAAGATAAACTTCCGTTATCAGATTTATTCACGAAAGTCGAGGCATATTTAAGATCTTTAGAATCAATGGGTTTAAGTTTAGAAAGCAATTCGGCGTGGCTCTATCCCATGATAGAATCTAGCTTATCGGAAGATGTATTAAAAGCATGGCAGCGATATAATATTTCAATTACATCAAACGTTGTTAGTAATAATAATGCATTGTCAACAAAAGCAAATATAGTAAGTTTGATGGAATTTCTGAAACAAGAAGTTGCAAACGAGGAAAGATTCAAATTAGCCAAATCGAGTTTTATAGAGCTGGGCTCTAAAGACAAACCTAAAGAAAAGTTAAGAAAAGCAGAAAGTAAAATACCTACTGCAGCAGGGCTATTTAGCGCAAAAGAACGCCTTTGTTTATTTTGCAGTAAATCTCATGAAAGCAAGGACTGTGTTAGGGCTAGATCTCTTTCCTATAATGAACGGAAGGCCAAAATTAAGAATAAAAATTGCTGTTTAAAATGTCTTCGTTTTGGTCACCACGCTAAAATTTGCAAAGTTTTTATTCGTTGCCACGTTTGTTCTAAACCCCATACCGAGTTATTATGCCCTGAAATTTCAATGTGTAAAGAACCAGAAAATACAGCTAAGACCCCAGAAGTAATTCAAAGCACCATAGCAAGTAAGCAGTGTTCTGCTGAAGTAGCCCTTATGACTTTAGAAATAGTTATTAAAGGTCGAATAACAAAGAAAGTACGAGCGTTACTTGATTGTGGGTCGCAAAAGAGCTATATTTTAAAAGGTACAGCTGAAGAGCTAGGTTTACACCCCATTTCTTCTGAAGCTATTGTGCATACATTGTTTGGTGGTACACAAACAGAAGCTAAATCTCACAATAAATTCCAAGTTGAGTTAAGTTCTTCTGATAGACAGAAACAAACGAAAGAAGTCTTAGAACTTTTGGATCAAGATATAATTTGTAATAATATTCCTCGGATACCGAAAGAATCAGTAATTAAAGAGCTTAAACAAAATAAACTGTGGATTACAGATTTAGGAACAGGAAGACCAAAAATTGAAATTTTGATTGGAAGCAATTATTACGGACAACTTCTTACAGGTCGAGTAAAACAGTTAAAGAGCGGTCTTACAGCAATAGAGACAAAGTTTGGATGGACACTTTGTGGTCGTTTAGAAAGTACATCACAGTCTTGTCTAAATTATGGAACTATGTTTATCACGAACCTAGCTTTAAAAGATATGAAGATTCCAGAATTATGGAAGTTAGAGACAATCGGTATAACAGATCCCTGTCAAACTTTGTCTAAAGCAGAAGAAGAAGAACTCGCTCATGATAATTTTATAAAAGAAGTTGATAGAAATATAGAAGGTCGCTATATTGTAGGTCTTCCTTGGATTAACGGCAAACGTGAGATTCCTTCAAATAGACACATAGCTGAACGAAGATTGATAAATTCAACAAAGAAATTAAAATCAATGAAAATGTTTGAAGAATATGCTAAAGTTTTCTATGAATGGGAAGAAGAAGGCGTTATAAGTAAAGTACCAGATGAAGCACTCAAGATTCCAGGACATTTTTTACCACAAATTCCTGCAGTGTTAATAAGATTTCGTGAGAAAGCTATTGGGGTAGTAGCCGATATAAGAAGAGCATTTCTTCAAATTGAAGTCAAAGAATCAGATCGGCATTTCTTGCGATTTTTATGGTGGAAGAGTCCTGACGAATTTCAAGTTTATCAACACAATAGAGTAGTTTTTGGAGCAACTTGTAGCCCATTTTTGCTAGGTGCAGTTATAAGATATCATTTGAGTATGTTGGGTGAAGAGATTCATAATGAAGTGCAGAAACAGAAATATATGTTTTCCATCAGAATTGTCAATTGAAGAAAAAGAAGATGCGGAAAGGTCGCTCTGGTCAATAATACAATCTGAAAGTTTTGGTAATACTACTGATGCAATAAAAGGATTAAAGGTTATGAAAGATCAAGAAGGTTTGTTAAGAGTAAAAACAAAGATATTAGAGCGAGATGACGAGTTTTCTTTCAGATATCCAATTTTATTACCATCGAAACATCATGTAGTGAATTGTCTGATTCAAGAATGTCATTTAAAGAATTGTCATGCTGGACTTCAAACAGTTGGATCCATTTTGAGAGAAAAATATTGGATAATTTCTTCTAGACGCATCATTAGAAGTCAATTGTCTAAGTGTTACAGATGCAAAAGATACTCTACAAAGCCATATACTACACCTCCAAGCCACCTACCTCTAGATCGAGTCAGAGATTCCAAAGTTTTTGAAGTTGTTGGAGCTGATCTTTTTGGCCCTCTTTTCGTAAAGCAAAGATCCAAAGTTTGGGTTGTATTTTTTACATGTGCAGTATATAGGGCAATACATTTGGAACTTGTATCCAGTCTCTCAGCGGAAGGATTCATTCAGTCACTTCGAAGATTTATATGCAGGAGAGGAAGGCCGACTACTATATACTCTGATAATGGCTCAAATTTTAGAGGAACCAATAACCTTTTAAAATCATTGGATTGGAATGCAATAGTTTCTTCAAAAGAACTGTCTCCTATTAAATGGAAGTTCATCCCTCCAGCAGCAGCTTGGTGGGGTGGATGGTGGGAGCGTCTGATTAGATGTGTTAAAATTCCCTTGATCAGAACACTCGGCACTTCAACTTTAACTTTTGAAGAACTCATGACTGTTCTATGTGATGTCGAAGCAACAGTAAATAAAAGGCCTCTAACCTATATTTTTGAAGAAACAGATAAATTTATACCTTTGACTCCATCATCATTTTTGCAAGACATTGAAGAAATAGGTGTTCCTGATTTAGATGCAATAGATTCAAAGAAACTTCAATCTAGATATAAACACTGTCAAAATATTCGGCAACAACTTAGAAATAGATTTAGAAAAGAATATTTAGCTGAATTGGTCCAAAAATCAAAACAGAAAGGACAAGCTGTCAGACTAGGTGAAGTAGTCTTGATAGAACTAAACCAAAAGAGACTTTATTGGCCTATAGGAAAAATTGTAAAGATTTTCCCAAGTCGAGATGGAGCAGCTAGAGTGGCTGAAGTTAAAACAAGTTCAGGGACCTTGGTGCGTCCACTTCGTAAGCTGTACTCATTAGAGATATCAAGTCCTGATGACCCTGTAATCCAGACTGTGAGTAACAGTAAAACTAGAAGTGGTAGAGTAGTACAGAGACTTCTGAAATGACTTTTTCTAGAACTCTGAAATGACTTTTCTAAAACCCTGAATTGACTTTTCTAGAACTCTAAATGTTTCATTATTATTTTATTATTGTTTAGTTATTATCTTTATTTATTTGCATATTTTTTATTTTGAATTAGGGCTTAATTTGATCAAAAGTGATCTTAAGTTTAATTTGGCTTCCGCCTAAATTAAAGGTGGGAGTATGTTAGGAATTGATAAATTAAGTTATCCCAGTTTATTCACAGAAAATCGTTTGCATATTTGCAATTGTGATATTTAATTTATTTATAAGACGCGACTCGTTGCTATGGAAGCGAAGCTGTTTTTTCGTCTGCTTTGCTTTTTATATTTTTTATCTTACGAGATGAGTTAAAAGTTTAGATAAAAAAGTTGGCATCAATTTTTGATGGAATGTTAAAGAATTTTTTTTAGAGAGAATGTTTATATTTTTTGTTTGTCGTGCGTGTCTTGAGTTTTATTGAAGAATTATGTTAATTTTATGAAAAGGCACGCAGAAATGCATAAAGGATCATCTTTCCAGTTTTTAGTATGATGATCAAAAATTATCAAGGTAAAAGCATTTATATTTTGTACATATTATACATTTTGTACATAGTATGTAAATAATTTGAATTCAATATTTCTTTATTCTATAATTCTAAGTATGTAATAAAATTTTTAAAAAGAAAATTCAAGAATATTTAGAAGATTTTTGAACCCAAATAAGTTTTGATTGTTTACAAGTACTACGTTAGTTCCGGTAAGTACCGAGAGATTTTCGTTTGTACCACATCCGTTGCGGAGTTATGGCCAATTCTCAAGTTCCAGCGCGCGGGCTGGAGAAACATGGGATTTCCTATAGGAAAAAAATGAAGGTTCTCCGATTTCGTTCAAATTATGTGTGTCGTTACTACTACGTTAGTACCGGTAAGTACCGAGAGATTTTCGTTTGTACCACATCCGTTGCGGAGTTATGGCCAATTCTCAAGTTCCAGCACGCGGGCTGGAGAAACATGGGATTTCCTATAGGAAAAAAATGAAGGTTCTCCGATTTCGTTCAAATTATGTGTGTCGTTAGTACTACGTTAGTACCGGTAAGTACCGAGAGATTTTCGTTTGTACCACATCCGTTGAGGAGTTATGGCCAATTCTCAAGTTCCAGCGCGCGGGCTGGAGAAACATGGGATTTCCTATAGGAAAAAAATGAAGGTTCTCCGATTTCGTTCAAATTATGTGTGTCGTTAGTACTACGTTAGTACCGGTAAGTACCGAGAGATTTTCGTTTGTACCACATCCGTTGCGGAGTTATGGCCAATTCTCAAGTTCCAGCACGCGGGCTGGAGAAACATGGGATTTCCTATAGGAAAAAAATGAAGGTTCTCCGATTTCGTTCAAATTATGTGTGTCGTTAGTACTACGTTAGTACCGGTAAGTACCGAGAGATTTTCGTTTGTACCACATCCGTTGCGGAGTTATGGCCAATTCTCAAGTTCCAGCGCGCGGGCTAGAGAAACATGGGATTTCCCATGGGAAAAAAATGAAGGTTCTCCGATTTCGTTCAAATTATGTGTGTCGTTAGTACTACGTTAGTACCGTTACGTACCGAGAGATTTTCGTTTGTACCACATCCGTTGCGGAGTTATGGCCAATTCTCAAGTTCCAGCGCGCGGGCTGGAGAAACATGGGATTTCCTATAGGAAAAAAATGAAGGTTCTCCGATTTCGTTCAAATTATGTGTGTCGTTAGTACTACGTTAGTACCGGTAAGTACCGAGAGATTTTCGTTTGTACCACATCCGTTGCGGAGTTATGGCCAATTCTCAAGTTCCAGCGCGCGGGCTGGAGAACATGGGATTTCCCATAGGAAAAAAATGAAGGTTCTCCGATTTCGTTCAAATTATGTGTGTCGTTAGTACTACGTTAGTTCCGGTAAGTACCGAGAGATTTTCGTTTGTACCACATCCGTTGCGGAGTTACGGTTAATTCTCAAGTTCCAGCGCGCGGGCTGGAGAAACATGGGATTTCCTATAGGAAAAAAATGAAGGTTCTCCGATTTCGTTCAAATTATGTGTGTCGTTAGTACTACGTTAGTACCGGTAAGTACCGAGAGATTTTCGTTTGTACCACATTCGTTGCGGAGTTATGGCCAATTCTCAAGTTCCAGCGCGCGGGCTAGAGAAACATGGGATTTCCCATAGGAAAAAAATGAAGGTTCTCCGATTTCGTTCAAATTATGTGTGTCGTTAGTACTACGTTAGTACCGATAAGTACCGAGAGATTTTCGTTTGTACCACATCCGTTGCGGAGTTATGGCCAATTCTCAAGTTCCAGCGCGCGGGCTGGAGAAACATGGGATTTCCTATAGGAAAAAAATGAAGGTTCTCCGATTTCGTTCAAATTATGTGTGTCGTTAGTACTACGTTAGTACCGGTAAGTACCGAGAGATTTTCGTTTGTACCACATCCGTTGCGGAGTTATGGCCAATTCTCAAGTTCCAGCGCGCGGGCTGGAGAAACATGGGATTTCCCATAGGAAAAAAATGAAGGTTCTCCGATTTCGTTCAAATTATGTGTGTCGTTAGTACTACGTTAGTTCCGGTAAGTACCGAGAGATTTTCGTTTGTACCACATCCGTTGCGGAGTTATGGCCAATTCTCAAGTTCCAGCGCGCGGGCTGGAGAAACATGGGATTTCCTATAGGAAAAAAATGAAGGTTCTCCGATTTCGTTCAAATTATGTGTGTCGTTACTACTACGTTAGTACCGGTAAGTACCGAGAGATTTTCGTTTGTACCACATCAGTTGCGGAGTTATGGCCAATTCTCAAGTTCCAGCACGCGGGCTGGAGAAACATGGGATTTCCTATAGGAAAAAAATGAAGGTTCTCCGATTTCGTTCAAATTATGTGTGTCGTTAGTACTACGTTAGTACCGGTAAGTACCGAGAGATTTTCGTTTGTACCACATCCGTTGCGGAGTTATGGCCAATTCTCAAGTTCCAGCGCGCGGGCTGGAGAAACATGGGATTTCCTATAGGAAAAAAATGAAGGTTCTCCGATTTCGTTCAAATTATGTGTGTCGTTAGTACTACGTTAGTACCGGTAAGTACCGAGAGATTTTCGTTTGTACCACATTCGTTGCGGAGTTATGGCCAATTCTCAAGTTCCAGCGCGCGGGCTGGAGAAACATGGGATTTCCTATAGGAAAAAAATGAAGGTTCTCCGATTTCGTTCAAATTATGTGTGTCGTTAGTACTACGTTAGTACCGGTAAGTACCGAGATATTTTCGTTTGTACCACATCCGTTGCGGAGTTATGGCCAATTCTCAAGTTCCAGCACGCGGGCTGGAGAAACATGGGATTTCCTATAGGAAAAAAATGAAGGTTCTCCGATTTCGTTCAAATTATGTGTGTCGTTAGTACTACGTTAGTACCGGTAAGTACCGAGAGATTTTCGTTTGTACCACATCCGTTGCGGAGTTATGGCCAATTCTCAAGTTCCAGCGCGCGGGCTAGAGAAACATGGGATTTCCCATGGGAAAAAAATGAAGGTTCTCCGATTTCGTTCAAATTATGTGTGTCGTTAGTACTACGTTAGTACCGTTACGTACCGAGAGATTTTCGTTTGTACCACATCCGTTGCGGAGTTATGGCCAATTCTCAAGTTCCAGCGCGCGGGCTGGAGAAACATGGGATTTCCTATAGGAAAAAAATGAAGGTTCTCTGATTTCGTTCAAATTATGTGTGTCGTTAGTACTACGTTAGTACCGGTAAGTACCGAGAGATTTTCGTTTGTACCACATCCGTTGCGGAGTTATGGCCAATTCTCAAGTTCCAGCACGCGGGCTGGAGAAACATGGGATTTCCTATAGGAAAAAAATGAAGGTTCTCCGATTTCGTTCAAATTATGTGTGTCGTTAGTACTACGTTAGTACCGGTAAGTACCGAGAGATTTTCGTTTGTACCACATCCGTTGCGGAGTTATGGCCAATTCTCAAGTTCCAGCGCGCGGGCTGGAGAAACATGGGATTTCCTATAGGAAAAAATGAAGGTTCTCCGATTTCGTTCAAATTATGTGTGTCGTTAGTACTACGTTAGTACCGGTAAGTACCGAGAGATTTTCGTTTGTACCACATTCGTTGCGGAGTTATGGCCAATTCTCAAGTTCCAGCGCGCGGGCTGGAGAAACATGGGATTTCCTATAGGAAAAAAATGAAGGTTCTCCGATTTCGTTCAAATTATGTGTGTCGTTAGTACTACGTTAGTACCGGTAAGTACCGAGAGATTTTCGTTTGTACCACATCCGTTGCGGAGTAATGGCCAATTCTCAAGTTCCAGCGCGCGGGCTAGAGAAACATGGGATTTCCCATGGGAAAAAAATGAAGGTTCTCCGATTTCGTTCAAATTATGTGTGTCGTTAGTACTACGTTAGTACCGGTAAGTACCGAGAGATTTTCGTTTGTACCACATCCGTTGCGGAGTTATGGCCAATTCTCAAGTTCCAGCGCGCGGGCTGGAGAAACATGGGATTTCCTATAGGAAAAAAATGAAGGTTCTCCGATTTCGTTCAAATTATGTGTGTCGTTAGTACTACGTTAGTTCCGGTAAGTACCGAGAGATTTTCGTTTGTACCACATCCGTTGCGGAGTTATGGCCAATTCTCAAGTTCGAGCGCGCGGGCTGGAGAAACATGGGATATCCTATAGGAAAAAAATGAAGGTTCTCCGATTTCGTTCAAATTATGTGTGTCGTTAGTACTACGTTAGTACCGGTAAGTACCGAGAGATTTTCGTTTGTACCACATCCGTTGCGGAGTTATGGCCAATTCTCAAGTTCCAGCGCGCGGGCTAGAGAAACATGGGATTTCCCATGGGAAAAAAATGAAGGTTCTCCGATTTCGTTCAAATTAAGTGTGTCGTTAGTACTACGTTAGTACCGGTAAGTACCGAGAGATTTTCGTTTGTACCACATCCGTTGCGGAGTTATGGCCAATTCTCAAGTTCCAGCGCGCGGGCTGGAGAAACATGGGATTTCCTATAGGAAAAAATGAAGGTTCTCCGATTTCGTTCAAATTATGTGTGTCGTTAGTACTACGTTAGTACCGGTAAGTACCGAGAGATTTTCGTTTGTACCACATCCGTTGCGGAGTTATGGCCAATTCTGAAGTTCCAGCGCGCGGGCTAGAGAAACATGGGATTTCCCATGGGAAAAAAATGAAGGTTCTCCGATTTCGTTCAAATTATGTGTGTCGTTAGTACTACGTTAGTACCGGTAAGTACCGAGAGATTTTCGTTTGTACCACATCCGTTGCGGAGTTATGGCCAATTCTCAAGTTCCAGCGCGCGGGCTGGAGAAACATGGGATTTCCTATAGGAAAAAAATGAAGGTTCTCCGATTTCGTTCAAATTATGTGTGTCGTTAGTACTACGTTAGTACCGGTAAGTACCGAGAGATTTTCGTTTGTACCACATCCGTTGCGGAGTTATGGCCAATTCTCAAGTTCCAGCGCGCGGGCTGGAGAAACATGGGATTTCCCATAGGAAAAAAATGAAGGTTCTCCGATTTCGTTCAAATTATGTGTGTCGTTAGTACTACGTTAGTTCCGGTAAGTACCGAGAGATTTTCGTTTGTACCACATCCGTTGCGGAGTTATGGCCAATTCTCAAGTTCCAGCGTGCGGGCTGGAGAAACATGGGATTTCCTATAGGAAAAAAATGAAGGTTCTCCGATTTCGTTCAAATTATGTGTGTCGTTAGTACTACGTTAGTACCGGTAAGTACCGAGAGATTTTCGTTTGTACCACATCCGTTGCGGAGTTATGGCCAATTCTCAAGTTCCAGCACGCGGGCTGGAGAAACATGGGATTTCCTATAGGAAAAAAAATGAAGGTTCTCCGATTTCGTTCAAATTATGTGTGTCGTTAGTACTACGTTAGTACCGGTAAGTACCGAGAGATTTTCGTTTGTACCACATCCGTTGCGGAGTTATGGCCAATTCTCAAGTTCCAGCGCGCGGGCTGGAGAAACATGGGATTTCCTATAGGAAAAAAATGAAGGTTCTCCGATTTCGTTCAAATTATGTGTGTCGTTAGTACTACGTTAGTACCGGTAAGTACCGAGAGATTTTCGTTTGTACCACATTCGTTGCGGAGTTATGGCCAATTCTCAAGTTCCAGCGCGCGGGCTGGAGAAACATGGGATTTCCTATAGGAAAAAAATGAAGGTTCTCCGATTTCGTTCAAATTATGTGTGTCGTTAGTACTACGTTAGTACCGGTAAGTGCCGAGATATTTTCGTTTGTACCACATCCGTTGCGGAGTTATGGCCAATTCTCAAGTTCCAGCACGCGGGCTGGAGAAACATGGGATTTCCTATAGGAAAAAAATGAAGGTTCTCCGATTTCGTTCAAATTATGTGTGTCGTTAGTACTACGTTAGTACCGGTAAGTACCGAGAGATTTTCGTTTGTACCACATCCGTTGCGGAGTTATGGCCAATTCTCAAGTTCCAGCGCGCGTACTGGAGAAACATGGGATTTCCTATAGGAAAAAAATGAAGGTTCTCCGATTTCGTTCAAATTATGTGTGTCGTTAGTACTACGTTAGTAAAGGTAAGTACCGAGAGATTATCGTTTGTACCACATCCGTTGCGGAGTTATGGCCAATTCTCAAGTTCCAGCGCGCGGGCTGGAGAAACATGGGATTTCCTATAGGAAAAAAATGAAGGTTCTCCGATTTCGTTCAAATTATGTGTGTCGTTAGTACTACGTTAGTACCGGTAAGTACCGAGAGATTTTCGTTTGTACCACATCCGTTGCGGAGTTATGGCCAATTCTCAAGTTCCAGCGCGCGTACTGGAGAAACATGGGATTTCCTCTAGGAAAAAAATGAAGGTTCTCCGATTTCGTTCAAATTATGTGTGTCGTTAGTACTACGTTAGTAAAGGTAAGTACCGAGAGATTATCGTTTGTACCACATCCGTTGCGGAGTTATGGCCAATTCTCAAGTTCCGGCGCTCGGGCTGGAGAAACATGGGATTTCCTATAGGAAAAAAATGAAGGTTCTCCGATTTCGTTCAAATTATGTGTGTCGTTAGTACTACGTTAGTACCGGTAAGTACCGAGAGATTTTCGTTTGTACCACACCCGTTGCAGAGTTCTTGTACTAAGTTCTAAGTACCGAAACATTTTTGTTCGAGTCATATCCGTTGCGCAGTTATGGTCGATTCTTCAGTTGTGACGTGCTGTATGATAAAACATGGGATTTCCTAGGGAAAAAAAATGAAGGTTGTCCGATTTGAAAACTATACCGATGTGTTATTATACCGTTATACTTTTATACTGATGCTGAGGTGCTGACATACATCGTGTTTGCTTTAAGGTTGCTAAAATCCGTTGGCTTGTTAATAACATTTAGAATCAAAGCATTTATAATAAATATTTTACAAAATTTAATTGTTTACAAATTTTGCGCTTACATTTTAGGTTTATGTTGAATTTTTTATAGTTTCAGAAGCAGGTCTTGAAATATTTTTTTTTTATTTGCATCATTATGATCCTTTTCATGTTATTTTTTAATTGTAATTTTTAATTGATGACTGCATACATGGATTTTCTGAGTATTTTTAGTATGAATTTTATGCTCCTCCAAATGATGAAATATGTAAAAATGTAATTGGTAATAATGATATGTAATATGTAAAAATGAAACATGCAATAAAAAATTGCTATCTACGTTATTTTTAAGCCGTGTGATTCCAATACGTCACATGAATTTTTTCTATAAATAAATCATTTTTAATGTATGGTTTTAATGCTTGACTTCATTTCATAAACTTATTCTTAACGACCCCAACTTGGCCTATTGTTTGATTCTGCTCAGGTTTACTCTAATTTTATTAGTCTGCATTTCGGATAGGTTTTGGATTGGATTTTGTCTGTTTCGTGTCGGATTCGAGTTGATCTTTTCTGACAAAGTGAAAATTATTTGAAAGGTTCAGAAAATTTTTTTTACCAGAAAACATATGTATTTGATTATTAAGGAGTATAAATAAATTTATATACAGGGTGTATCTAAACTACTGGGCGAAACTTTAAGGGGTGATAGTACACATCAAGACAAACAATATTAAATGGGAAACTAAGGGTCCCAAACGTTTTCCGAAGGAGATAGGCTCCAAAGTTTAGGGTCCAAAATTCGAAATGATTATAAAAAACAGAAAAATTGGTCGATTCGTTTGCGGTTAAATAAATTAATTCTAATTAAGTCTAAAGGACGCTTTAGACTTTCGAGTAATGAATAACTATTTTTTACCGTTATTTTTTGCATCTCATTAAATTTTTTTTGAAGTTTAGACATAAACTTACATTTTGAGATCAAAATCTGTGGTTAAATAGCGCAAACTGAACTGTGTTCAATGGGAGTAGGTAGGTTCAAATTTCAAATGATTATAAAAAAAAAAAAAAAAAAAAAAAAAAAATTGGTCACGTATAAAAACATTTCATATTTATTTACTTAGAAGGTGTCACAAATAAAAATTAAATTAAAGAGTTGACATGTTTCGGTTCATTAATAAGAACCGTATTCATAACATATAAAATCAGTAGAAAATTAAATGACACTCTTGTGTCATTTAATTTTCTACTGATTTTATATGTTATGAATACGGTTCTTATTAATGAACCGAAACATGTCAACTCTTTAATTTAATTTTTATTTGTGACACCTTCTAAGTAAATAAATATGAAATGTTTTTATACGTGAATGAAAAAAGGTGAAGTGATTTTGTTTTAGTTTTTGAAAAAAGAAAGCTAACAACAGTTTTAACATTAAAAATTGGTCAATTTATTTGCGGTTTTCACTAAAACTATTCTTTATGTCAGTGTTGGCTTGAAAATAAATTATGCAGATAAATTTAAAAAAATGTTGATACAGAGCACTTTAGACTTTGGAGTAACGTACAACTATTTTTTACCGTTATTTTTTGCATCGCATTAATTTTTTTTTTTTGAACTTAGACATAAACTTAATATTTGAGCTGAAAATCTGAATCGTTGAGAGTAGTTAACCCATTAGTGCCTGGCGTCCCATTTTTGGGACAGTTTCAAAAAATTCCAGTAAGCGCCTTTCACACCAGTAAAAATGAGGATAAATAAATACTTTCTTTCTCGAGAAGAAGTCCTCGATAAATTAAGATAAAAGTTATTCTTGCTTTAAAAGTGGTGGGAAAATGCAAAATTCAAATTTTAGCGAAGAAAATAATTCAGGCACTAATGGGTTAAGTAGCGCAAACTGAAATGTGTTCAATGGGGGTGGGGAGGTTAAAATTTCAAATGATTATACAAAACGGAAAAATTGGTCTATTCGTTTGAGATTTTTTCGAAAACCATTCTTTATGTCAGTATTTCCTTGAAAATAAATTTTAAAGATAAATTTCAAAAAATTCCATTAGAGGGCGCCTTAAACTTTAGAGTAACCAACAACAATTTTTAACTGTTATTTTTTTTATCTAATTAAATGCTTGCAAAAGCTTAGACTTAAATTTTGAGCTCAAATTCTGAATCGTTGGGAGGGGTTAAGAAGCGTAAACTGAACTGTGTTCAGGAGTTGAAATGTTACCCTGCCCACCCTACGAACACAGTTAAATTTTTCTCTACTTAATTACACACAACGATTGAGATTTTGAGCTCATTCATTTTGAGCTTTCCTGTCTAAGCTTCTAAAAAAATTTAATGCGATGCAAAAAATAGCGGTAAAAAATAGTTGTATGTTACTCCAAAGTCTAAAGCGCCCTCTATCGACATTTTTTGAAATTTATCTGCATAATTTATTTTCAAGTCAATACTGACATAAAGAATAATTTTAGTGAAAACCGCAAATCAATTGACCAATTTTTTTGTTTTTTCTAATCATTTGAAATTTGAACCTACACACTCCTATTGAACACAGTTCACTTTGCGCTATTTAACCACAGATTTTGAGCTCAAAATTTAAGTTTATATCTAAACTTCTAAAAAAATTTAATGAGATGCAAAAAATTACGGTAAAAAATAGTTATTCATTACTCCAAAGTCTAAAGCGTCCTTTATCGGCATTTTTTGAAATTTATATTAATAATTTATTTAATCGCAAACGAATCGACCAATTTTTCTGTTTTTTATAATCATTTCGAATTTTGGACCTTAAACTTTGGAGCCTATCTCCTTCGGAAGACGTTTGGGACCCTTAGTTTCCCATTTAATATTGTTTGTCTTGATCTGTACTATCACCCCTTAAAGTTTTGCCCAGTAGTTTAGATACACCCTGTATATAAATTTATATATACTCCTTAATAATCAAATACATATGTTTTCTGGTAAAAAAAAATTTCTGAACCTTTCAAATAATTTTCACTTTGTCAGAAAAGATCAACTCGAATCCGACACGAAACAGACAAAATCCAATCCAAAACCTATCCGAAATGCAGACTAATAAAATTAGAATAATCCTGAGCAGAATCAAACAATAGGCCAAGTTGGGGTCGTTAAGAATAAGTTTATGAAATGAAGTCAAGCATTAAAACCATATATTAAAAATGATTTATTTATAGAAAAAATTCATGTGACGTATTGGAATCACACGGCTTAAAAATAACGTAGATAGCAATTTTTTATTGCATGTTTCATTTTTACATATTACATATCATTATTACCAATTACATTTTTACATATTTCATCATTTGGTGGAGCATAAAATTCATACTAAAAATACTCAGAAAATCCATGTATGCAGTCATCAATTAAAAATTACAATTAAAAAATAACATGAAAAGGATCATAATGATGCAAATTAAAAAAAAAATATTTCAAGACCTGCTTCTGAAACTATAAAAAATTCAACATAAACGTAAAATGTAAGCGCAAAATTTGTAAACAATTAAATTTTGTAAAATATTTATTATAAATGCTTTGATTCTAAATGTTATTAACAGGCCAACGGATTTTAGCAACCTTAAAGCAAACACGATGTATGTCAGCACCTCAGCATCAGTATAAAAGTATAACCGTATAATAACACATCGGTATAGTTTTCAAATCGGACAACCTTCATTTTTTTTCTCTAGGAAATCGCATGTTTTATCATACAGCACGTCACAACTGAAGAATCGACCATAACTGCGCAACGGATATGACTCGAACAAAAATGTTTCGGTACTTAGAACTTAGTACAAGAACTCTGCAACGGGTGTGGTACAAACGAAAATCTCTCGGTACTTACCGGTACTAACGTAGTACTAACGACACACATAATTTGAACGAAATCGGAGAACCTACATTTTTTTCCTATAGGAAATCCCATGTTTCTCCAGCCCGAGAGCCGGAAATTGAGAATTGGCCATAACTCCGCAACGGATGTGGTACAAACGAAAATCTCTCGGTACTTACCTTTACTAACGTAGTACTAACGACACACATAATTTGAACGAAATCGGAGAACCTTCATTTTTTTCCTATAGGAAATCCCATGTTTCTCCAGTACGCGCGCTGGAACTTGAGAATTAGCCATAACTCCGCAACGGATGTGGTACAAACGAAAATCTCTCGGTACTTACCGGTACTAACGTAGTACTAACGACACACATAATTTGAACAAAATCGGAGAACATTCATTTTTTTCCTATAGGAAATCCCATGTTTCTCCAGCCCGCGTGCTGGAACTTGAGAATTGGCCATAACTCCGCAACGGATGTGGTACAAACGAAAATCTCTCGGTACTTACCGGTACTAACGTAGTACTAACGACACACATAATTTGAACGAAATCGGAGAACCTTCATTTTTTTCCTATGGGAAATCCCATGTTTCTCTAGCCCGCGCGCTGGAACTTGAGAATTGGCCATAACTCCGCAACGAATGTGGTACAAACGAAAATCTCTCGGTACTTACCGGTACTAACGTAGTACTAACGACACACATAATTTGAACGAAATCGGAGAACCTTCATTTTTTTCCTATGGGAAATCCCATGTTTCTCTAGCCCGCGCGCTAGAACTTGAGAATTAACCATAACTCCGCAACGGATGTGGTACAAACGAAAATCTCTCGGTACTTACCGGTACTAACGGAGTACTAACGAATGACATTGTTGAATTTTCTGAACTCCATAGGTGCGGGCTGGCGAAATGCACCTGAATATTTGGCGTGAAAACACGAAAACGTCATGCGATTTAGCGAGCTAAACTTTTCCTCACCAAAAGCAAATGATTTTAACGTAATTGTTTGTAACTGTCAAATTGTTTGTTAATGAGTTTTTAGAATGCGTGTAAATGTTTTTTAATGAATTTAAACTCAAACAATGAGAGAGTTTCATATATGCAAATATCGATATGACAAAATTGTTGTTAAAACAAACTAAAACTGACAAAACTAAAGTTATTTAAAATTTCAAAAATGTTCAATAGGAAACATTTTTTTCCCTTAATGTACTTTTAACATAAAAAAAAGAACTTTTTCAAATTATATTTCATCACCAACTGATGAAAAATCGCCAAATAACGAAATTATCGTTAAATTTTCACGGACGCTCTTTCGATGTACTGCTTTTTTTATATATATATATATAAACACACATATATATATCCTTTGAGACGAACATTTTGTAATTCTTTCATATTTTTCGGAGTATGCCCGTATGGAAACCTTCTTTTTTAGTTCAGTTACAAGATCGGTTTAATTTATCTCTTGATTATTCATTTATTTGTGAAGTTTTTGTTTCTCTTAGTAGTTTCCTCATGGAATAATACACGAAAACAAACAAATACTGAAATATTTACATGATTTTAATTGGCTATTCTTCCGTATTTCTGCTATACGCAGATTTTAAAATATTACTTTTGAACATCATCCTAAAAATAAAAAAAATCGGTAAATTGAAACACAACTTTCAATCAAATTGCATTGGAAAGTACTTTCTTTTTATTTCAAGATGTAAAAACTGAAATTGTACCATGTTTAGAAATTAAGTAATTGTAGTTAAAGCGAAATTTTTCGGTTAGGTAATTACTACTGTCAATATAAAGGAAACGTGATCTTTTTTATTATTTGCTTTTTAATGTAGATAGTATATAGTTACTAAGTTTTAAATCGATTAAATTTTGCAAAAACGAAATAATCCATGTAAGGTGGATGCAAATGTATGAGAAAGCGTGCGAATTCACATTTAAAGTCACACGATCATACTTTTCATACTTTTCATACTTAATTTATTTTATAGAAAGTTAAAACTGTATTTATTAGTTTTATTGTAATCTGGAAGTTAAAATACAATATTGCAATTTATCTGATTTTTTTTATACATTGGATTTATTATTATTAGTTTAAATATGAGAGCATGCTTACTAGAAAAAAAAAGTGATTCAAAAATGGAATAATGTCTAAACATAAAATGTAGGGGGAACTGGGGGACATTGATACATGGGGCACATTGATACACCCCCTGTACAGAACACAGGGTCATTACAGGAAGTTTCACAACAGCTCCAAAAGGTGATACTAGTACACTCAACAATATACAGAAAGTTTTGGAATGATTCAGTAGTTTGTTGAAATGGGACGGGTGATAATTTGTTTTTGTAGGTCAAAAGTAAATTTGAGTTGTAGAATTGAAATGGTATTATAAAACTGTTCCAGTATTTTCAACCGAAAAGAATACTCTCTCTGGCAAGTAAAACTACTCTTTATCAGTTTCTCATTCTTTTTAGTTAGATAAATTATGAAGTATTGGATTTGAGATTCATTTCATTCAAAATGGCTGTATGGGGCACATTGATACAGTCTTTGTCGGGGCACATTGATACAACCTAAATCCTTTTCTAGTTCATTTTTTCATTACCTGTTATTATTTTTTTTACAATGCACTCCTTAAACCAACCATTTTTCGCTAAAAATTTCTAATATTAGTTTTTGTTGAAGTGAAATAGCTTTAATTTCTTTATATTAGAACATTTTATAGTATTTTTGCAAAGAGAAGACGTACGAACTTACCCAACATATAGTGCTAGTAGAACTAATTAAAAAATGAACGGCAGCCTGGAAAATCTCAAATTTATATCAGTTCTCCAGAGAAAAAAGTATTTTCTACATGAAAAGTGTTACGTAAGAGAAAAAAGCTGCAGAACAGCACAGAATAATTATATTAAAAAATAGAATTTTTAATATAATTATCCTTTATTTTTTGTTTATAAACCGATTTATAAACAGAAAACTTGGTATTTTTTCATCTTCCCTAAGAAAGAAGATAATGCTGGGATTGAAGTACCAGATACGACAAAGTTACCACAGCCAACAATCAGACAAGGAACAGCCAGAACATGAGGTCATTATACATTTCATTTTGATTGCTTTAATATTGCTTACAAATAAAGTGTGGGTGAATTGAATTTTTACAAATAGTATAAAATGGTTTGCTAACTATTTTTCTATGAAAAATATGCATCGGTGTTATTTTGTCTCCATTTTTCCGAGACGTATCAAAGTGTATCAATCTGCCCCGGGGATGGGGCACATTGATACAAATTACTTTTTTTTATTTTTTTAACATTACATGCAAAAATAATATATAAAACAACGATTGAACATTTTTATAACAAATTATACAGGTTTTGCTGACATCACATCGAAAAATAATTTTAAATTTCTGCTTTCTAGACACCAAAAAAATTTTTAGAAAAAAGTTGTATCAATGTACCCCAGTTCCCCCTAAATATGAAGTATTGCCATCCATAAACATTAAGTAATATTAGTAAGTATATAGGTAATATATAGGTTAATTAAAAAGTTTTTTAAATCGAATATTATTTTGCAGTTTATTCTTACTTTAAATGTGAAAAAAAAATAGTTAGGATGCAGGTAGTATTCTCATTTATGAATTTTTTAATTACTTGAATCTTCGTCACTTTGAAAGTAAAAAGAAAAGTTATAATGCTATAGTTGCGTGCCAGAGGACCATCAGTATATCTAAAAGACACGTGCTTCTTTAGTCATCTGTCCTGAGCATTCTTTCTATAGAGCAACAGTATTATCAATTATTTTTTTAACTAAAAGCTGCTTGTTTCTACATATGCCCAAACTAGCTATTTTTTTCATATTTCCATTTATATTTTTTAATTGAATTTTAAAATATTTTTAATGAAATTTCTTATAAATAAAAGCAATTTGATTACTTCTATTGTTTCAAAGAAAGGATAAATAATAAAGATTATTTCACAGAGTACAGAGAAAGAATTCACTTATAGTATGGTGTCTGGGCGTGCTGCAGAAAATAAACTCTAAAATCCGTTACATTCGCCCCAAACATAACCATGTGCTTTCAAGTGCCTGTCAATTCAATCCTGTATTTATTTGCTTTTGCTTAACTACTTCAAATTGCTATTCATTATCCCCATATTGACTGTAGGTATGATTAAAATTACGATTAAAATTGTGTATATGTGCAGTACCTGTTTAATAAAGGTTATTAGTATTAGTTTTTTCTGTTTCACGTGCTGGTTTTGTTTGTGCCGAATGAAAGCATTTAAATGTGAGCGATAACATCCTCAACTTGCAAACCGTTTTTACGGCATACTGCATACCCATTAGCTCTTTCCCCCATGGATTTATTTGCCTTTATTCCTTACATCCATATTGATGCCATTTTTTATTTACATTTAAAAATAACTTTTTTTTAAAAAATTGAACAAAATTTGACGTTATGCTTTTAAGAAAAACATATTTTTTTGTATAAAGTTGTTACATTTCAATATATATATATATATATATATATATATATTCGTTGATATTGAGTTTGAGACACTAGCTATATAATCTATCTATATATTTAAGAAACCGGGCTGTTTTTTTAGTCATCAGCCCTGAGCTTTTTACTGGCCCGATTTTGATAATTATTTTCTTTTAATGAAAGCTGTTCATGTGTAAATGTGCCCATTCTGGCTAATTTTTTATTTATTTCCATTTTAATATTTTATTTTTGATTTTAAAAGCTTTTTCGTGCCATTTCTTCAAAACAGTGGCAACAAGTCAAGCTTTTCTTACTATATAAAAATTTATTTTGCGTTATTGTTTTCCACCAATCAGGAGCTTGATCTCATCGGTGAATGTGTTATCGCATTTCAAAGAAAAAAAATAATGGTTTCCGTAAAATTTAATACTAATAAAATGATTGCGCATAATTATTCACTAATCGCCGTACAATACACAGATTATTTGCGGAGTAATACTATTAAGTATTAATAGAAAATAATAGAAAATAAACTTTAATAAAATATAATATCTAAAGCGAAATTTTGTCGATGAAGAAAATGTCGTCATTCAGAAACCAGATAAATTTGTTGCATGAATATTATATACATTGTTATAGCTGTGTCAGTGATGATGTCATATTCACTCACATTTACTTCTTATCACTATTTATTCGTGCATCTAAATAAGCTGAATTTCTTCTATTTATTTAAAGGTCCGTGGTATGCACAATTGAAAATATTTCTATAAATTACGCCATTTCCATTTAATTATAATAAATATTTTATGAAACTAAGGAACTTTTAATTAACTGCATAAATCACGTTTTTATTTCGGAAAAGATAAGTGTTTCTTGAAAGTGTAAATGATGTCATATTAGAAAAAAAAAAGAATAAAACCTGTGATACGCCGGTATTATGATCTTTCTATTTCACATAATATCAAAAATTAATTAAAATCATTTCGTTGTATTAAGTTATTTAAAATAAAAATAAGTAAAATACTTACTACATATCAGCAACAAACACAAAAAAATTTATTCTTTTTAATAACAAAGATATCGTTTTTCTTTTCGTTACCATAACAATAAAATTAATTTTGACAAGTTCTTGGAGGCTACAAGCCAATAAATAAATTAAATTTATTGCAAGTGCTGTAAATGTGTAGTGGGTTGCTTATGCAATTTAGTAACTCCCTGTTTCCATTATAATTAAAATGTTTTATTGACATCATAATTATTGCATAGTCACCAAGGGATATTTAAACGAAGGAAAAATAAACTATGCAGATATTTTTGAATTCTTCTTATGAGGTATTATATTAACTTCCTAAATAATTTGGAATTTAAATAATGTTTAAGGTTTTGAAATCGCATTAAAAAAGATTTGTAGCTGAAGTTAAGTGCAACATAATAATTTATGAGTTGTTTTCCTTATTTTTTGTTATTTTCTGAAGTTTGTGTATCATCATGAAAAGCTATGTTATCCCTATTTTAAGAGATGGCAATTGTTTATTACGCTCAGTATCTTATTGTGTATATAAGATTGAATTATGTATCGTATCTAATATATATCTAATATATATTCTTTTCCGTCGATTTTCGACGGGTTTTGCTAGTGCATTATTTAAAAGAAAACAATAATTTTCTTTCATAGAACTAAACATTTTATCACTTATGTCTCTAAAAGACATAATTTTCAATAATTTTTACTCAAAAGTGCTAAGATTACAATCTCTAGAGTGCAAATGTTCACACGAAAAAATGCAGCTGCAAATGTGACTTCAAGATTGGAAGTATAATTGTTGATAATCTATTATACAATAAAAAAATAATAATGAACATCGATATGAGAAATCCACGCGTAAATTATGCGACGTTGAAAATGACCTTAAGTTTACATTTCACAGGGGAAAAAATTATTACATGAAAAAGAAATCAAGCATAATATCTTCAATTATTAACTTCTTATAATTATTTTGATTAAATTTTACTGATTACGTACACGGGTAAATTTATTTTCATAATAACTTAAAAAGTTGAAGTTTGTGAAAATAGTTTTGCGGTGACTTTAGGATAATATAATGCGTATATTAATTAGTACTATTAGACATACATTTAGAGTTGAATTTTTTTGTTATATTTAGTTTTTATATATTTATTATAAATCAATCTAACAGTTCCTTTCTAAGCATTTTCTTTCCCAGTAATGCAACATATTTCAAATTGTTTGTTATGAAAACTAAATTCGTCAAATGTGTAAATAAGCTGTTCTTCTTCTAATCGGAAAATATGAAATACTAGCAGCCTTCGCCCGCCACGCTGGTCGGTTTAGATGAACAGACGGGCATTAAATAGTTTAATAGTTTATTAATTACGGGCATTAAATAGTTTAATACTATTATAATGCATACCAAAGAATGTCTCAATATATAAGTATGCAATCGAATATTTTTGTGTGGCCCTGTAAATCAATAAGAAATATTATTTGCACCACAGATTGTACATTATAGTATGTACTTTATAGATACATATTAATTTTATTATGTTCGAAAAAGTATAAGACCATTAAAATGCACTTGAAACTTTTTCCCCCGTTGACCATAATGTATCGGAATCTTTTTGGTTGTCCCTGTAATTGAACTATGCATCCGATTTTCATAAAAGTTGAAATATCTTGACAAAATTATCTAGTAATTATATATTTTAAGTTTCGAACGATTCGGTTGCGTAGTCTTTGCGTTGTTATATGCGGACAGACAGTCAGACGGACGGGCAGACAAACGAATGGGCAACTCGGTATCCCGGGATTTCCCCCCTTCAATTCAAAACAAACGCGACGTTTCTCAGTTTCCGGGATCGGAGAAGAAAGCGTCACATACATACAATATACATACGGTTGGATTTTAATAGTGTAGATACATATGACTACTGATATTGTGACAAAACTATTTAGTATTTCAGTAAGTGTAGTCACATTTAATAAAATGATTCAAAATTATGCACGTACCATTTAAAAAATAAATAAACGGTCAAGTGCGAGTATTACCGAGCTCAGAGGGTTCCGTACAATAAACATATGTATTATTAACCCCTGTGGGATGAGCGACTGGTATATGTGCCACTTAAAATCCTCAGAATTTTTCATTATTTTCACCCGCTATTTTTTATTGTAAAATTTACCTTATTTAATCGGAGTAATTTCGCAATTCGAGCACACAAAGTTTTTTGTTTTCAAAAATCCGTGGTTAAAGATTAAAAATTAAGCAAAGTGCGCTCATCATGAAGGAGTTAAATGTATTGTTAAAAGAAAAGCGTTGCAGAAAAGAGTAATATGATTTTCTAAAAAAATATATACAAAGTAGGATTGGCTATAGCTGAATATACTAGAAAAGTATGAATTGGTATATCATGAAAATTCAAAGCGATATGAAGCCTAAATAATATCAAATATTGATATTTTGTATAACTCCTTCTTTTTTATCTTATCCTTATTTATTTATACGAAATATAACTCGGTAATGAGAATAATAGGTACTGCATATTTAAACTTCATTTGGCTTTTCATAAAACTAAATTCAGCGCAGTAATAACCTTTTCTTTTTCTAATGTAGCTAACACAAAACCCTTGGTTCAATCTTTAAACTTGGTATTGTGCTAAAGGAGCTTGTGTAGAAAAGAACTCGCAAATTTGCAAAACTGCTTTGATCTGTGATACGTTTAACCAGGAAGGTTTAATTAAATTTTAAATACGCAAAAAGTCGTTATGAGAAGACCCACTCAATGCAAACTGGTCTCAAACCCTAGAGTATTTAGGAAGGATTCGCATGCACAAGGAATAAAAATAAAATTAGACATTTTAATACCAAAAATTTTGTAACACAATGGCCGCTATATCCGACGTGAAGAACGCATTGTATAAAATATTGCAAACAATATTTTTTTAATAAATCCTGGTATGACAATGGATATTTTGTTTTCAATTTCTTATGCGTATACTCTGATTTATGTGATTAATTCTAATTAAATTAGTATGTTTGCAACAGTATGAAGTTCATTGCTTTTATACTGCTACGAGACATTGCATTGTACAAATATATTATTAAAAATTATTATTCAAGTTTTAAAAGCCGATGGTATGCAGAGTACGCCGCCCCCGTCATTATTTATGTCCAAATCATGCTTATTTTTAAGGTTTAATACCTCAGCTAATTACCAATGAATAATTTCAAAAATCATTATCAAGAATGTTTTTATACTTCTGCTACGATAGGTACTTCCAATACCCCTCAACACCTTTGCTCAATGCCCAAAAACCGAAATTTGTATGAAACAGAAAAATATGCTTTTCTCAAAAAATCTGCGACCTAGAGTAATCGCTATAGTTTTCCTGCAAGGTTTAAAGTAAAATCTATGACCTCTAATATTTTTCATAATTTTAGTTTCAGTATATTTGGAATTAGATGGGCGGGAACATATTTTTGCACTACATTTTCGATGACATCTCTCAAAATATAATATCTAAAATTAAAAAAAAAATGTATTTTTGAATTAAACGTAATGAAAGCTTTCACAAGATACCCCACATGATATAATAAGAAAATATTTTTTCCCTTCAAGTAATTTAATTAGCCTCTCGCCACCTCCTAAATATATATTTGTAAATGTTTAATAGTCTGGAAATATGTGGGTCAATAGTATTTATAACATTCCCCAATTTCGGCTTTCCTCATTTCATAGCTTATGAGCAAGGTGGCTGTGACAGACGGACAGACAGACACAGGAGTGATCTTAATGGTTCCATTTTCACTTTATAAGTACGGAATCCTAAGTACGGAAAAAACTAAGACATAAACTTAATGTTCTTAATCAAGTTAAGTTAAAGCAAAAAATGAAAGTATTAAATTAATGAATTTTTAAAATAAAATAACATAAAATAATTTTCTTATTTATTTTAACCAGTCTGAAGGGTAATTAAAGAAAGCGAATAGGAATTTATTTTTTAGTCACTTCTTTACTATTTGTATTGTTACATTTATGCATATAACTAATTACACGCTTATAGAAAATATTTCCTTTTCTTAATTTTTATTATTTCTTGACTCATCATTTCTCTGCTTGCAATCACCATGGCAATAACAACGTCATCGGCGAAACTCAAAGTAATGCAACAAAGGAATCACTCCCGGGACTTTAATTGAATGTGGAATTCTCCATCTTTACGGAAGAAATGCCTTCGTTACGGCTGAAGATAACCTTCCTTCTTTTCTAGACTTTTAATTATTTGAACGTTTGACGCTTTGAGAATAAAAGAGAAATATATAGAGTTGCGTGCCATTGGACCATTTGCTGCGAAAATTAAATGCATCAGGTAGGTTAATAATGGATCCTTCTTGCAATCAGAAAAGGTCAAACATATAAATGAATATTGATAATGTGAGGAGATACTTTAATATTTAGTACGCGTAGTCACATTTAATCGTTATTTTCTGAATTATGCATATACCATTTTGCACATGCTAAAATGGAAAAAAATGGCTTAAAATTAATGTTCCTTAATCAATTATATAAATCACTCAAGATTTTTTGAGAGAATTTGAATAAACTGGTTCCAAATCTAATTTCAGTTTTGCGCATTTATTTATTTATTGATAATTTTTATAAAAATAAATAAATATTTTCCAACTACCACAACTCACAAAAAATGACAAGTTTTAAATTTTACTAATCAAATTAAGAATTACAAATTATTGATACAATAATTGCACAAATAGTTATTTTTAATTTTTTATGAAACTTTATTAAAATACAATCCACAACACAATCCGGTCTCAACTTGAGGATTCAGTTGTAATACCACTTTATAAATACATTATACAGCCATTAATCACCGGACCTTTCAATGTTAGACATTTTGTCAAATATTGAAAACTGTGTTTGATCTCATATTTATTAGCTTTATTTGAAAAGCAAGGCAACTAGGATGTCAACAAAAAATCAAAGAAAAGAAGTAATTTTGGCGATCACCCTGTAAATTAAAATACATTATATTGCAGATATACTATACAAATACTTAGTTATTGTACAATATGTCCATTCTTTTGGGTACAAATAATGCGTATTTTCATAGAGATATTGCGATATTTTTTTTAAGTACAAAATATTTAGGCATGGTTTCTTCCATGCAGCGTTTTGAACCAAATTTAACGCTAATTTCAGAAAATTTGGCAAAATGTAATCGAAACAATATAGTGCAATCTATTTATATAAAACACTAACGTGACGATCCCGTTTATCTCATCCTCCGGAAAAACGAACTTATCGCGGCCATGTTGGGCGTAAGTAAATGTCCCACTTATATAAGGGAAATATACGGCTAATCTGCTTTGCATTATGTCTATTCTTATTCATTTTCTTTGAAATTTTTAAAAACTCTCCATTTATAGTATTTTAAATTATAAATAACGAATAACCAGCTATCAAGAGTTTTCATGCATTGACTTACTTCACTGTAATTATTTCTTTGGCGCCGTTGTTTATCGACAATTAGTTAAGAAAAAAAAAACTTTCTGCTGGGAACATAAGCATCCAGCAATCTTCCGAGATTTATAGATATATATATAAATGGTATATTATAGATATTGTATCCTTTGATGTTTTTGTATAGTGATTGTAAATACTAGTGTATGTTTAACGCTATTCATGTCAGGAGCAAGGCAGACCCCTATCTCAGCTGGCATCTAGAAGGCACCAGTTTTGGGCTCTCGCATAACAATCGCTTGACATTTACGTCAAGAATGGTTTATTGGTAGATTTACAAGCCAATTAAGCGAGACCGCACACGTTTTTCTGTTGAGGCTCCCGGTCATTTTCCGGCTAGGAAGCGAGTTGCAGACAAGAGGGGCCAGCCCCCCAAGCTCGAACAAGAAGCCAACGAATCTGCTTCAGGAATAGGCCGGGAGAGAGACTGAATGGTCATTTTCGGGCAGATTGAATCGAAGGGGAGTATTAGCCACGCCCGCCATGAAAAAAAAAAGAATATAGACTGTTTTCTTGAGGAGTTGAGATGAAAAGTTCGCTCCGAGATGCGAAGATGTATTTATAAGAGAAACGTTAATAATTCCAAGGAGGACCTACCAACATAGCCTGTGATCCGAAAATGATGACCGCCGATAAGGATGTGTGATCGCCTGTGATCCGAAAGTGATGACCGCCGATGAGGATGTGTGATCGCCTATGATCCGAATGTGATGTCCGCCAGTGATGATGTGTGACCGCCTGTGATTTCTCCGAATGCGAGCCTTAACTGAGTGCTGGGCACGAAATAATATGAAGGTACGGTTTTTCTTAAAATTTATATTGTTTCCCAAAATGTTTAGGGCAAAATGCCAAGTAGGGGGTTCTGCACGCTCCAATTGGTATTCAAGATTAGAGTATTAAAACCAATAATTATACAGGTAGAATTAATAGTGTTCTTTTTGTTTTTTTATTTTATCTATATTGAGAATAATGTGTATTGTGACGCACCGACAATTTGTAAAATTTTTGTAAATAAATTTATATGTTTGTTGTTAAAAAAATTGTTGGTATCTTTTCGACCATGAGTCTTATTTTATTTAATTCTATTATGATCTGATTTAAAGTTATGTTTTATTTACGATCCATAAGTTAATTCCATCTTCAAAAACAATCACAACGCAATTTGGTAATGAAGGCAGTTGCCTCACTTATATCGAAGGGATTAACCAGGATTTAAACGAACGATCACTGTTATTTTTGTATTAGATATTAAAAAATTGCATGAGTTTGCACTATGAATACTTTAAATTAAAATGATTAGGAGTGACTAGCATAGTTCATTCAAGGATTTGGGTTATGCTGACATGTCGAAATAAAGATTTCCGTTACAGGAGCCCAGTTCTGTCCAGCATATGCCCTAGAATCTTATTTGGTACCGTGACCTTTTCGGATGAGTTCCGGAGGTTAATAATATTGTTTTTGTTATAAAAAGTTTATAGTAATTCATAGTGTTAGTTTTACTCAAAATTCTACGCGCTATTCATGGTTTTTAATGTTAAATTAAATTTTAAAAGTAAAACTTGGTGCCAATGGAGTGTGCTACAACGTTTCTGACTCATTCGTCCAAAATGGCTATTTTTTGATGTGTTATACTAAAAATAAATATATATGTTTAAGTATGATTATACTGATGATATTGTGTTTTAAATTGGAAACAAACAATCTTATAATTGTGTGTGAAAGGTTTTAAGAGTAATATTATGAAATAAGGTTTCAAATTATATGATATATTTGAAAAATTTGAAAGAATTTTAAAATAGATTTTGCATCACATTGAATTTATTTGTGGTATTTTATTGTAATGATTATATTTTGGGGGTACATGGCATTTTCTATGTTATTGAACAAAAAAAAGAAGGGTTTTATGTGAATTTATAAGACCAATTTTATGCCGCAAAGGAAAAAAGCGGGAGTAGTATTACAAATGAAATAAAATAATAATAATAAGAAGAAGAAAGGGCAGTTTAGAAAATTAATAATTTTGGTACTGATTTTCTATGTGTATTTTATACATTTATTTTGAATTTGATTGCATTTGGATTTTGAGGGACAGTGTATATATATATTTATATATTTTCTTGTGTGTTATAGAAAATTTTATTCAGGAGTTAAGTTGTATTGCAAAGTTGTTTGTGTAAAAATATATAATATAAGGGTAATGAATGTCAATTAGGACAATATATGCCGAGGAAAAGAGGAAGGAAAAGTTTACAAAATCAATCTAAGCCAGAGGTGGTAACAAGAAATAAATCAAAATTGATATCTAAAACGTTAGAGATTAAAATGGACACCCGTTAAAACCGAATTTGTCGCAAATGTTATCATTGATTGTTCCCTTTGACGTAAAAAAGATTAGCAATGTGTTATTTCATTTGAAAGAATTCGATGAATTATTGGATCGGGTCCACGTAGAAGAGGATTTTAAATTACAGATATTAAAAGCTAAATTTGTGGGTACGGCCCGTGAGAAATTAGTATCTGACCAGACGCTAAATGAGGAAAAGAATTATACAGATTTTAAAAGAAAAATCGTGGAATTGTTTCAGAAAAAAGATTCTTTTATCGAAGCACAGATAAATTTTAACTCAATTAAGCAACTCCCAAATCAAAACATGAAAGATTTTATAGAAGTTTTTAACAAGGCCGCATCAATGTATTTAGGTGCTTCTGGCCAGGCAACGGAGGTGGGAGCTAATAAACTATTCGATTTAATAAAAGCCAATAAATTTTTGGAGGCAATATCGCCAAATATTGCGTTGGAATTGCGAAAATTAGACATTAAAGATTTTGGGAAATTGTGCGAAAAAGCTCAGACGATCGAAGTCGCGTATAAATCGACAGTTTTAGATCAGATTAATGCGGTAACAGCCAATACAAGCAAAGAAAATGAGGATTTTTGTACGAATTTATTACAATTAAATAAAGAGCAGGCTACGGCCATAGCAGAATTAACTGCTCAGGTCAACGAGTTGAAATTACAAACTAAAACCCAAGTTAGGGAAGATAATTTGAAAGAAAAACGATGTGAAATCTGTAATACGAATCGGCATGACATTTCCGAATGTTGGTACAATTTGAAAAATTCAAATACTAAATTTCGGAACCAGGGACAGAGAGATTTTGCAAATAAGAATTTTGGTGCGAATAATTACAGGACGATGGAAGGCTATGGATTTGCAGCGCCAGTATCACAAAATTATTTTCCCAGTGCACAAATGTATAGTGATTTTAATTATGACAGATTTCACAGGGATAGAAATTATCAGGATTATAATAGATTTGAAAATTTTTATGAAAATTTCAATCATAGTCCTCCATGGAATAGGGATTCCTCGGATAGAAGCTATAATAACAGAGATGACAGATCAGGGGTTGCACGCTACGATGCATATTATGGAAATCGTAAACAATCGGATGAACATAGGAGAGGGCGAAATGACTATTCCAGAGATGAACCGCAGCATGACAGAAATAGAAATTCAATTCAGGAAAAAGAAAATAAGAGAGATGTTTCGGACAGACACAAAGGGAAAAGAAAGTCGAATTCGGGAAACTTTTAAGGGAATCTGCAGTTGTAAATAATAGTCATAAGAAAGACCCCGGTAGATTCCCGATAAGGGGGAATAAGTTCGTGATTGCTAGTGTGAATTTAGCGGGAAAGGATAAACTTCCCATCATTGCATTACAGATTTTTGGGTTAAAAGTTGACACGTTGCTGGATAGCGGGGCCGCAGTTTCGCTTTTATCACCGGAGGTTTTAGAGGCGCTCAAACAAACGGATGCAAAAATTAAATACTTGGCGAATAGGGTAACAATCCACACATTCGATAACTCAGTCATACCTTTTCGGCAATGTATAAAAATTACATTTAAAATTAACATTGAGTTTGTGACAGGAACATTTTACGTTACATCTCATAATTTTCAAGGGGACTATAAAATGTTGCTAGGTTTTGATTTCTTGAAAAAAAAATAGAATGATTTTAAATTTTGATAAGAAAACACTAAAATTAAAAAATACGGAAATTGCCCTGGAACCGCAGGTTATGAATAAGGAAATAGTTAATATAAATAGTATAAACAAAAGGGGGGCGGAAGTGAAAAATGTCATAAAAGCGGTACGCACAAATATTACCAAAAGGCATTTTAAAGGAAGTGAAGTATTTGCGTGCATGGAGAAAGAAGCACATTTACACCCAGGACAAACGAAAATAATATCGTTGAGATGTCCGGAGGCGGTCCAGCCTAATCAGCTGATTTTAATTGAACCAACTGAGGAATTTAAAAATTTATTTACGGAATGTTCAGTACATGAGGTACCAGTCACTAACAAAATTAATTTAATTATAACGAACAATACTGAAGATAAGATTATAATTAGAAAGGATACTAGGGTCGCACTGATCAGTTCGGATTTTGTTAGTAAAAATAACTTAAAGCTTAATGAGATTGAAGAGGGAGAAATTTATCAAATTAATAATCTAGATTTATAAGAAGTTAGGGCTTTGAGAGAAGCGGAGCTTGACAGATCGGATTTTAATTTAGATCATTTAACAGGTGATTTTAAACAAATGATAGAAGACTTATTGATGAGTCATGCACATGCTTTTTCGAAGTCCTACAAATCTTTGGGTCAGTCTTCATTGGTATCGCCCAAAGTACAATTAAATCACAATTTTCCTATTCAGCATAAACCATATAAGACGCCTCAGGCAGTTAAGCAGTATGCGCAGGAAGAACTACGAAAATTGCTAGAAGCGAAAATAATCGAAAAATCTGGTTCGGATTATGCATTTCCGGTATTATTTGTAAAAAAAAAAAGGCACGGAAAAAAATTTGGTTCGCTATAGAATGGCGGTGGATTACAGGACGTTAAACGAGATTTTAGAGGGGTTTCCATATCCGGTACCGGACGTAAAAGATGTTTTACAGGCAATTAGTGGAAAATTTTTTTATACAATATTAGATTTGCATTCGGCTTTTTTCCAAATTAATTTACGCCCGGAGGATCGTCACAAATTAGTATTTGTGACGGAGTTTGGGAAGTACGCCCCTTGCCGTCTCAATTTTGGGCTTAAAATAAGTAGTACAAAATTCGCTGAACTTATGGATAGGGTCCTGGGACACTTTCCTAAGGACAAAGTAGGATATTTTATAGATGATGTGGTTTTGGCCGAAGACAGCCCGGAGGGAATGACACAGTTGTTAAAGGAAGTTTTGGAAACTCTAATTGATCACAATTTAACAGTTGAACCCTCTAAGGTGCAAATATGTAAACCGGAAATTGAATTTTTGGGTTTCAAAGTTAATAAAAACGGATATGCCCCATCAGAAAAAAACGTGGGGAAGGTACAACGATTAACTAGACCTAAAAATAAAAAGGGGGTAAAGTCACTTTTAGGTTTGGCAAATTATTTCAGAACTCTTATTCAAAATTATGCCGATATTGTCAATCCTCTAGTCGAATTGACTAAACAAAATGTAAAATTTAAATGGACTGAGGAGACGGAACAAGCATTTTTAAATATACAAGAGGCAATCGTGAGCAACCCCACCCTTAAACCGCCAAAATTTGATAGGGAGTTCTTTTTAATAACTGATGGTTCAAAGAAAGCAATATCAGTTGTCCTTGGGCAGGAAGATAATGGATACTTAGTCCCTATTGAATTTTACGGTAGAAAACTTAAGCAGTCAGAAACGGCTTCCCCAAGCATGAAGTTCGAATTATTGGCTATTCATGACGCAGTTATGCATTTTAAACACATGCTGTTAGGGCGAAAATTTACTATTTTAACGGATAACAAAGCTCTCACATATCCGCTGAAAATTGAAATGCAGTCGGATATAGTGGCTAGATGGATTTTAAATCTCAGTGACTATGACTACAATATCGAATACATCGAAGGGAAAATTAATCCTTCGGATTTTTTGTCTAGAAACTTAGTAAATAATATTACTAGTAGCAACGAGTTACAGAATAACTTATTCAAAGTAAATCTTAACTTGAGTGAAGAGAACATTAGAGCCAAGCAATATGAGGATGAAAAATTAATCACAATTATAAAAAAGGTTGAGTCAAAGAAAAACAACAGAATAACAAAAAAGTATAATTTAAACGAGAATAAAACGCTGGTATTAAAACAAAACGGGAAATATCCAGAATTAATAATCGTACCGGACGAGCTTAAGTTTACGGTTATGGCGGAGGCACATGGACCCCATTTTGGTTTTAAAAAAACATATGAAACTGTCAAAACTCGTTTATTCTGGTACGGAATGTACCAAGATATAAAAAATTATTGCACGAATTGCGTAAGATGTAATTGCAGTAAGCAGCATCAGACGATTAAAGTACCACTTGAAAAAATGGAAAGAAATTTACAAATCGGAGCAAGTCTACAAATGGATATAGTAGGTAAATTACCCATGACCCTCAGAAAAAATTGCTTCATTCTGACTATCATAGACGCAGGCTCTAGATTTTTAGAAGCAGTCCCTTTACGAAATGTGGAGTCCCAAACTATCTTGAACGTTTTAAATAGGTACTTCGGAGCCTACGGCTTGTGTTCCGAAATAGTTACAGACAACGCATAATATTTTCGCAGTGCGCTTTTTAAAGAATATTTGAAGACACTAAATATAGATCTACACCCGACAAGCGTCTACAAACCTTGTGGGAATGGTCTGGCTGAAATCATTAATAAAACGATTAAGGCATCCTTGGTGGCAATGTCCAATTCCACTCTTGAGTGGGACACCAGACTCGAATATTTTAAACTTAATTATAATACCACGATCCATCGAGCACTAGGTTATTCTCCTTCAAAATTATTCTTTGGTAGAGAAATTAAAAATCAATTTATGGTATTAAGTGCTCCGGATTTAACGTGCACTCAAGCGTTCGTTAAAAATAGGATAGAACATATGAGGGCAGTTCACCGGCAAGCTATAGCTAACCAACAAAAAATTATGGCGGAATATATCAAAGAAAATGATCTTCAGGAAGTTAAAAAGTTAGACGTGGGTCAAGAGGTGTACGTAAAAGTAATTGGCAAGCCTAGGGCTTTACACCCTCGTTTTGAAGGGCCTTTTGTGGTAGTAAAAGTTGTTCGACATAATAATTATGTGCTCCGTCTGAAAGACAAAATAAATGGGCCAACAATACGTCGACACATACAATTTCTTTTTGCACCCAAGGCTACGACGAGGAATGCCAGAAAAACTAAGGGCGAGTTAAATGAATCAGACTCGGAACAGAATATTGAGGATTAAGTAAGGGCACTCTTACTTAGATATATAGGTTACGGAGGATTAGCTTGTACAAGACTGTAACAAAGACTTAATTAAAAAAAAAAAAAAAAAAAAAAAAAAAAAAAAAAAAAAAAAGGGCTTCTTTCAGAGCCATACATGAAAAAAAAATAAAATAAATAAGTATTACGGTTGATAGGCAAATTTATATAAGATAAGGTGGATGAACGCATTTCCTCTTAAGATTAATTATTGAGTGAATGTAAAGATAGCTTAGATAGTCAGATTCATTGAAAATTTTGAAATAAAATTATAACAATAATATTAATAATTACTTCTTTCAAAAGTGGTTTTGTTTGGGCGACACAGGGAGATAATACCTCTTTATATTTAAAGGCGAAAAGGGAACTTAGTTTAAAGAAAAAAAAAGGCTCTTTTCAGAGCCATACAAAAAAAAAAAAAAAAAAAAAAAAAAAACTTTTGCATAACTTTATCTTTGGCGGGGCAACCAACATTGGGGGTTTTGGGACTTTGCATGTAAAAAATTCTTTTGCGGGCAGAAGATTTTGATTTACTTGGCCAAGGCATGCAGGGTCGTGAACTATCATTGTTTTTATTTGCTCCTAGAAGGATAGATTTCGAAATTGGGTAAAAGGGTTTGGAAGTAAATACATTAATAATAGTGATACAAAAAAATAAAACGGTTATATAATAAAAGGGGTATAATAATAAGGATTATATAAGTAATAAGGAGACATAATGTAGCGTTGGTAGGATAAAATAAATAAATAAATCAAAATGTGGTAGCTTTTTGTTTTTCCCTCCCTGTTTGGTTTCAAATTAGTTAAAAAAAATAAAAAATAAAATAAAATAAAATAAAATAAAATAAAATAAAATAAAATAAATAAATAAATAAATAAATAAATAAATAAATAAATAAATAAAAATTTCTTTATATCAGCACATAACAAAATGCTTATAAGGCTTACACAATGGATTACTTGTTGAGTTTGACTACTAACAAAATTTTATTGAAGTATATGGTTTCCGCGGTCATCAGAATGACATAAAATTTTAGAAATTGGGATTTTTTTTTGAGTGGACAGGTTATATTATATATATAAATGTTATATAAAGAAAAAGGGTAAAATTGGTCTTGTAAGATTAATTTTTCAATATGTATAAGGAATGAAACAAAAACAACAGCACTTACTATAAGTTTTGAATAGTGCTAAGGGTGAAAATCATCCTGCACAACAAAATTGTAAATTTAAAAAATTGTGTGTATTGATTTTATATTGAAATAATGTGAATGGTATAAAATGTGTATCATATGTAAAAAATTATAGTGTAGCATATAAATATGGTGATGCATTGTTTGTACGTTATGATAACAGCCATACTTGTAAATGGAAAAATGAGTCAGAAATGTGTTCTTAAACTATTTCAGTAACTAGTTTTGGACATAATAACAGCTTTAAAATAAATAAATAAATAAATAAATAAAATACATATATATATATATATGTATATATATTATCATTGCTTTATTATTTCGGAAATTCGCGATTTTAGGCTAAATTATGGGAACAATATAAGTATTGATGCATAACGCAGAGAAGAATCCTCACACATCAACAACCTCCCAGCAGGGGAGATAAGCAAATAGCAATACATTCAGAAACTGCGAATCATTGTGTTACGTAACCTGAACTTTCTTTACAGACATGGACAAAAAAAAATCTAGGCATTCTACGATGATCATTTTAGATTGTGATGTACAGAATTAGACAACTGATGGCGTTGCAAGTGTTCAATCACAAACAGACTTTGAAACAGTGATTTATCTTTCAGGATCGCCGAACACTTAAAAAAAAAAAAAAAAAAAAAAAAAAAAAAAACTTGAGTCATGACGGGAAGTTTTCACGAAACTCAGTTGTTTCCCTTGAAAGATACAAGGTTTACACACCTAACAAAAAAAAAAGAAAAGAAAAAGTACTCTTTTGTCTGTTTGTTTCTTTTTTTTTCATTTAGTTGGGGGGGGGGGAGATGCTGGGAACATAAGCATCCAGCAATCTTCCGAGATTTATAGATATATATATAAATGGTATATTATAGATATTGTATCCTTTGATGTTTTTGTATAGTGATTGTAAATACTAGTGTATGTTTAACGCTATTCATGTCAGGAGCAAGGCAGACCCCTATCTCAGCTGGCATCTAGAAGGCACCAGTTTTGGGCTCTCGCATAACAATCGCTTGACATTTACGTCAAGAATGGTTTATTGGTAGATTTACAAGCCAATTAAGAGAGACCGCACACGTTTTCTACTTGAGGCTCCCGGTCATTTTCTGGCTAGGAGCGAGTTGCAGACAAGAGGGGCCAGTCCCCCATGCTCGAACAAGAAGCCAACGAATCTGCTTCAGGAATAGGCCGGGGGAGAGACTGAATGGTCATTTTCGGGCAGATTGAATCGAAGGGGAGTATTAGCCACGCCCGCCATGAAAAAAAAAAGAATATAGACTGTTTTCTTGAGGAGTTGAGATGAAAAGTTCGCTCCGAGATGCCAAGATGTATTTATAAGAGAAGCGTTAATGATTCCAAGGAGGACCTACCAACATAGCCTGTGATCCGAAAATGATGACCGCCGATGAGGATGTGTGATCGTCTGTGATCCGAAAGTGATGACCGCCGATGAGGATGTGTGATCGCCTATGATCCGAATGTGATGTCCGCCAGTGATGATGTGTGACCGCCTGTGATTTCTCCGAATGCGAGCCTTAACTAAGTGCTGGGCACGAAATAATATGAAGGTACGGTTTTTCTTAAAATTTATATTGTTTCCCAAAATGTTTAGGGCAAAATGCCAAGTAGGGGGTTCTGCACGCTCCAATTGGTATTCAAGATTAGAGTATTAAAACCAATAATTATACAGGTAGAATTAATAGTGTTTTTTTTGTTTTTTTATTTTATCTATATTGAGAATAATGTGTCTTGTGACGCACCGACAATTTGTAAAATTTTTGTAAATAAATTTATATGTTAGTTGTTAAAAAAATTGTTGGTATCTTTTCGACCATGAGTCTTATTTTATTTAATTCTAGTATGATCTGATTTAAAGTTATGTTTTATTTACGATCCATAAGTTAATTCCATCTTCAAAAACAATCACAACGCAATTTGGTAATGAAGGCAGTTGCCTCACTTATATCGAAGGGATTAACCAGGATTTAAACGAACGATCACTGTTATTTTTGTATTAGTATTTATATGTATTGTATGTATATATTTTGTTTTTTTCTCAGCTCTGATAAAATTTGTTTTTTTTATTGATTTTAAACAATTAAAAAACACATTAATTGAAAGAAAAAAAGAAACTTGTTCAATTGTATAAGAAAGCAGCGATAAATGGTTGACTGATATTGGTTGCATCCATTGAATGTAAATTCTGACAATAAGCATGAGTTTTGTTTTAATTTTCGTTCTAGTATTAAGCTGACAATAGTATTTAGTTTAAAAATATTAACAGAAACAAATAAAACAAAATTGCACAAAACTTATTTTTTTATAACGAATTTAAAAGAAAATTCAAAGTAAATTTCATTTATTTACGATTTTTAAAAACTCTTTCCTTAGATCAAGAATTAGCTTATTTAAAAACCAATCCAAAGTCTGATAAAAAGTGTGTCGTTGAGGTTTATTAGAACTTTTTTAAGTATATTTTTCTTTCCTGCGCGTAAATTTTATAAAATATATACTTGGTTTTTGAAACCCTATTTGTTTAAAAGATTGTTAATGGGTTCTTAAATATCTAAAGATTTTTAAATGCATAAAAGAAATGTTTCAAAAATAGCGGATGTTTATAAAACTACAGTGCATTTTAATAAATGTTTTTTTTTTTTTCATATCAAGAAATGTTTTAATAATTTATAAGAGTGTATTAAGAACTGACACTCACACACATATTAATGCTTATTCTCAATCGTTGGTCTTTATATTATAAAATTTTGGCTCTAGGTTTGTTTAGTAACATATTAACGCACACACAAAAGGCAGATTTGGATAAATATTAAATAAATAAAGAATTGAAATTGTTTGTTTTCACCGTCTAAGACAAATAAAATTTTCCGATCAAGCATTATTTTTTATTTCAAATTTTTACTCCTTTTTCTTTTCACTTAAAAAAAAAAAATGTATTATTACATTTTCAAATAATACCAATTACACTCTCTCAGTAACTGAATTTCTTCAAATACTTTTCCTCTTCCTCTTTTTTTCTGTTATATTTTCCACCATCATTTTTCTGCTTCCAATCACCATGGCAATAACGACGTCATCAGAGAAACTCAAACTAATGCAACAAAACAATCATTCCTGAAACTGTAATTGAATGCGGAATTCTCGATATTTAAGGAACTAATGTTTCAGTAAGCGGCTGTCCATAAGTGATTTCACACTTTTTTCTGTATTCTTGTCCTTCTCCTCTCGCCCTTTTTGTCACAAAGTGTCATACTTCATCATACCCCTACCCTCTTCCCCCCCCCCTGCTCCGCCGCCTGTCATATGTTATGCTATATTACATAAACATATAATTGCAGTTCAGAAACAAAACGCTACGTTATAGACTACATTAATTTTTTTTTTTTTTTTTTTTTTTTTTAATTTTAGCTACGTGTTTTAATGACATTTGTGAGAATAACAAGAAAAATGATTTTTATACTTATTTTGTATAAAATAAGATTAAAGTTTACAACAGAAAACATAATTAATATACAATATCAATAAACTATTAATATGCAACAGCAATTGAAAACAACAATATTTTGGAATTTAAAGCGGAATTTATTTATTTCGCTTTAAATCTTATCTTTACTTTATGAACTCAAAATAATATAATTTCAAAGTAACTTCAAAATTTAATCTGCTGACTCTTAATGCTTTTATTTTAACGAAAATGTGTGATGTCATACTTCTTACTCCCTCCCATTCCATTATCACAAACTGTGACAATTTCACACAAATACTCCCCCTTCTGTAAGCGTGATATCATTTATGGACGACCCCTAAGGACTGTGGATAATCTCCGAATTTTTTTCTTGTATTTAATTATTTGAACCTTTTGACAGTTTAAAGTAAAAGCGTAGGATATGCTACTTGTAAAATTGCGTTCGGTTGGAACACTTGTTACAAGAATTTAACGCCTAAAATAAACTAATATTGAATTATTAATCTAGTAATAACAGTTGAATGTCATCTACGCTTATGATATTGATGTTAAAAAGAATCAAGTATGTGTGAGTTTAAGATTGCACAGCTGAAATGCAAACTTCTAAATCGATTAATTACATATATATATGGGTGATTCTCAAAATAGGGGACAATTTATGTCTTTCAGCATACAAAAAAAAATTTAGAGGTTTTCTGTCATGTTTTTATACTTAGATATGTTTGTCTTAATATTATTCATTATTTGCACTCAAGAATTACTCACTTTCTAGTTAAAAACACCTTAAAATAACAGAATAAATGTTCAAAATGTCATTAGCATGGATGTCCACAGCAGCTGTGCCTTGTATATGCTAGCTTTTTCAAGAGTTAATATCATGTTTATAAAATAAAACAAATGTTATTCTTTCTTTAAATTAATCAAGGAGAGGATTTATCCAATAAATTTCTTTTTAAAAATAAAATTATGGTATATAAAAAGAATTAAAGTTTGTCCTCCATATTCTGTTTTCAAAACAAGGTCATACTATAACAGCTGTTTATTAATCAAAAATTCATTTTCACATATGACAATACTTTGAAAATATAAAGTTTCTCCATGGCAACAAGTAGCCATTTTATTCCAGCCTGAAAATAGAAGCATGTATTGTATTTTAAGAATAGAAGTTGAATATTAGGCGAGTACATCAATTGTATGTCATTAGAATGGATAAAAATTTTCATGTTTATTTTATAGTTAAAATTTTTATTTTACTTATTTGCATAGAACTTTTGTGTTTTAAAAAGCCCCAGAAAGGACTATTGCATTGTGATTCTATTATGGCTCATAATCTTATTTAAATTAAAATTTGTCATTAGCATGGACAAATGACAGTGTCATTAGCATGGTTTTTCTGTCCATGCTAAAGACTCCTATGTGCATAAATGTAACCAGTACTTATATTGTATCCTTTTTAAAGTTTAATTTTACATATAAATTTAGGTATTACATTTATTATCCCTATAATATGCATTAAATCTGTCAGAAAATCACTAAGACAGCTTCTTACACTGTTAGTGTCAGAATGTTGCTCATGTAAACAAAGTTTGCTCTTTGGTAATGTTTTTATTCTCCTTGTATGTATGTAATAAAATAAAAAAAAATTTTGCGTTTTTTTGTTCTCTCTTAGCTTCAATTCTAAAGTTGTGGAACATATTTCAATCTTAGTTTCGTAACTTGTAACAGCTAAAATTCTTTTTCTTACTTTAGTTATTAATAAATTATTGCTTGCTTCTCAAAAAGGCGGGAAGTATTTCGTAAGCTTTTTACTTTCTGGCATATTCCTGCGATTTTAATTTTTTTTTTTTAACATCGCGTGACAGGTGTTACTACGCGTTGTTAAAGGGCTTTGTCTTCCGAGGAAAAAATATAGTTCTTGCCAAGGACCGCCTATTACGACCAATTAGAATTGATCATTTTGTCCGTTTGAGGCTCGAGTCCATCCTGATTGGATTTTTAAAATGATTGACGCGGAGTAGGAGGGCGCTAGTTTTGTCGTGAAAATGATTTTTTCATTTGGCTTTTCAGGAGAACAGAATGCATCTTTTCTTTAAACTACCAAGCCGCGTTTTTCATTGCTCCGCTGAATTAGAATATTTGATGATGTGGACGAGATAATGAAATTTGTAGTGTCGATGTGGACTAAGGTGATTGCGGGGAAGAGTTTATCTATTTTTAAGCTCATCAATAAAGAACTTGAAGACTGATGTTGTCTGTTTTTATAATGGGGGAAATACCCCAATGAAAGTCTTCTATTGCTTGCCAACTGTCGGAGCGACTACTCTGCCCGTGCTGCTAAGAATACGTAGAATTTATGCAACATAGTTATTTTAGTCGAGTTCAGCTTATATTTATTACATTTTTAGCCGGCAGGATTTATGAGCCGGCGTGCATCTCTGGGAAAATATTAAACTAGTATGGTTTGCCAACTACAGACTGTTCCTGTCAGAGAAACCTACAGCGATGAGTGTGTGCTCGCCATGTTCTAGGAAGAAATGTGTTTGTCTCACACTTCCCGTTCCAACTACATCAAGAAAACTGCACGCGCCATTTTCGCCGAATACGCCGATTCTTCATGTGCATAAATGATAAACCCTTCAGCTGGGAAACGGATCGTCTTATGAAGTTTTGTGTGACTATGTCTAGCATCTGCAAATTTTTAAGTGTGAGATATGCCTGCAGTATTTTTTTTTTCTTGACAGCGACGAAAAACGTGTGCTGATGATTATCAAGATAAAGAACAACTGCACGACAAAATTCAACATCATTTTCTTTTATTTATTTATTTTCTAGATAACAGTACTGAAATATTTTGATAAACTTTCATTTCATAATAAATGAACACCTGCAGCATGATTGCAAAACTACGATTGATTCCATCGGTAATATAGACTAATTGAAATTTGCACCTGTGAGTCGTATCTACGAAGTGCTTTATTTTTGTTTATTTTAATAAAAATTAGGTATTTGAACAAGGCCACATCGAGCATGTCTGTAAGTTATTATTTATTATTTTATTTGTTTATTGATTAAGAAATTTTAATAATAATTTCTTTGTTTAAATTCTTGATTTTTTTTCTCTTTTATTACAGATATTAAAAAATAAATTTGTTCTTAATTTATAATTAATTAAAATTTTCTACTCATAGAAATTTTATTTAGTTTTACAGGTGTTTTTTTTTTTTTTTTTTTTTTTTTTTTTATCGAAAGATGGATTAATTTGTTGTTAAAAAATACTCTGTTGCTAAATTTATTTTCCATACGTAAAGAAAAGTATTTTTGTTCTTAAAATTATTTGTTATTTCCCATGTATGGAAAACCGATATTTATTATTTTATTACTTATTTATTTATTTCACATGAATTCAAACAGAATTGATTTATTTATTATTTTTATTGTTATTTATTGAAGTATTTGAAGTATAGTAATTGAATTTTAATAATTGAAGTATAGCATTTAAATATTTTCCATATGAATTATCCTTCTTTCATGTTATTAAGGTCAGGATTAGTAAAAGAAGAAAAAATGTCAGAAAATAAACTTGATATTGTCCCTTTTGAATTTGGGTCGGGCATGGATATTTTTAAATGGTTTAAACATTTTGATCGAGAATGTTCTGTAGAAAAAAAAGATAATGAGTGGAAACACCAAAATATTTCAAAATATTTAAAGGGGGAAGCGCTAAAAACTTATATAAATGATTGTTTGGATTGTGCTACTTATGAGGAAATTGTCGAGATTTTAACTGAAAAATACATTCAGGTTAGAGTTCCAAAATTTTCTGAGTTTACTTCCTTAAAGTTGAATGATCTAAGTGATTTGGATTCTTATTTTAGAAAGAAAGTTGAGATTGGAAGGCAACTTCAGCTTGAGGAAAATTTAATTATACAGGGATTAACAGATGGACTTCAGCCGGAGTATCAAAATTGTTTGATGGTTAACCCTCCTTCCAATACTCGTGAATGGTTTCGCATTGCTAAACAATTAGCAGCGATTCCAAATCATACCTCTAATAATAGCAATAGAAATTTTCAACAAACTAGACCTATGCACAATTCCAATCCTCAGCCCAGACATTGGACTCGGCCTACTCCAAACAATCCATCCCAAAATTTTAATCCTAGGTTTTTCACTCCTAGAATGCCTTCAATAGTTCTCCATTATCAAAACAACTACCCTAGTCGTCCGTGCAGAATATGTTTAAACAGAGGCATAGAAAATGCATATCATTGGGAGAGGAGTTGTATATTTAACACAAATTCCTTTCAATCTCAAACTCCTGCTCATATTCAACCACCCCCTACTAATAATATTTGACAATTAATCATCCCTGGATATGTGGGCAATAACAAAGTGTATTGTGTGGTTGATAGTGGATCAACTGTCTTAATTTTACTCCTCAAATTTGTTCGATATTTAAATGGTAATTTACATAATGTTACCCCTATTACTATTAGACAGGCACAAGGAACTCTTACAATTAATAAATCTTGTCGATTATGTATTAAATTTGGTAATATAAAGAGATATGTTAATTTTTTAGTAAATAAGCTTGATTTGGACTATGCTATTTTAGGTTTACCTGATTGTGCCAAATTTAAATTGAAAATTGATTGTGCAAAAAGCCAGGTGTTACAAGACAATATTTCGTTAAATCCATATGTCAACATATCCAGTGATAACTTAGAATTGCTTCATTTTGATATTATAAAAAATGATACTACTGTGCAACCCGATTATGGAAATACCATAACTCCTCAATCCTATCCGCGAACTAATAATGATGATTATAATCTATTAAGGAATCTGAATGCTATTCAAAATAAAAATGTAAGGGAACTTTTAAGGGATTATTTAGATATTTTTGCAAAAAATAAATATGATGTAGGGAGAATTAATATTGTACCTCAGCGTATTTATCTTAAATCTGACCTACCAATATCTTTGAGGCCTTATCGTACATCCAATGCTGATGAAAAAGAAATATCTCAGCAAATCCAATCCTTATTAGCTGCTGGGTTAATTATAAAAGTTATAGCCCATATTCTTCTCCAGTTACGTTAGTAAATAAACGAGATGAAGGCAAAAAAAACCCGAATGTGTGTTGATTACCGAAAATTGAATTCTATTATGAAAAATGACGCTGAACCTTTGCCCCGAATAGATGAAATTTTAGACAAATTAAGTGGTGCCCAATATTTCTCTACACTAGATTTAGCCTCAGGCTATTGGCACATACCTATTCACCCAGCCGATTCCGAAAAGTTAGCCTTTACTACTAATTGTGGGCTCTGGGAATGGAATGTTCTCCCCTTTGGTGTAAAGGTAGGCCCCCCAATTTTCAACAGGACAATTAGAAGAATTCTTACAAAATATAAAATAGACTTTGCTTGTTATTATTTTGATGATATAATTATTTTTTCTAAATCAATAGATGAACATATACAGCATCTCATCCAAATTTTTGATTTATGCCGAATAGAAAATATTAAATTAAAATTATCTAAATGTACTTTTGCTCAAAAACAAATCAATTTTCTAGGGTATGAAATCCAAAATGGAACTTTAACTCCAGCTAATACTAATATAGAAACAATTAAAAAATTAAAACCTCCTACTAACACTAAAGAATTACAAAGATTTCTTGGTTCTATAAATGTGTATCATAAATTTATTGACAAATATGCTGAAATTACACACCCCCTAAATAAATTACTTAAGAAAGATACTATTTGGGAATGGAATACTGAATGTCAAAACTCTTTTCAAAAATTAAAAGATGCCCTCATTGCTAAACCAATTTTAAAGATTTATGACCCAAAATTACCCCTACACATGTTTGTTGACGCTTCTCAGGTAGCGGTAGGTGCAGTTCTTAAACAACCCGACCATAATAACTTTTTACATCCAATTGCTTATTTTTCTAGAGGATTGAGAAGTTATGAGAAAAATTATTTCATTACCGAACTAGAGTGTCTTGCTATCATTGATACTTTAGATAAATTTTATCATTACTTTCACGGTGTACAATTTACCATCCATACGGATCATGCATCTCTTGTTTGGTTAAAAAATGTCAAACATTTAAGAGGTCGATTATTTAGGTGGTCATTGAAGTTAAGTATGTTCGATTACAAAATAGAGTATTTAAAGGGATCTACAAATGTCGAAGCCGACATGTTGTCCCGAAACCCTATTTCTCATTTTTGTAAACCCCTTACTTTTCTTCTTGACGTTAAAGAGATTATTGAGATGCAAGAAAAAGAAAATGTGTGTGGATCAAATTATATTAATGACAATGGACTGATTATAGTTAAAAGAAAAGGTTTTCGTAAAGTGGTAGTTCCCATGTCCCTAAGAAAAAAATTGCTTAATGTTGCTCATGAACAGTTTGGTCACCTTGGTGTTCAAAAAATGCAAAATTTAATTTCTCCTAACTATTATTGGCCAGATATGACCCAAGACATTACTAACTTTGTTAAATACTGTGATATTTGCCAGAAAAATAAAAAACCTAGACAGAAAAAATTTGGCTTATTACAAGCTATGCCCACTACAGATCAACCTTTTGACTGTCTGTCTGTTGATACTGTAGGAGGGTTCAATTATTATAATTCTACAAAAAAATATCTCCATATTATAATAGACCATGCCACAAGATATGTTTGGGCATTTCCTTCCAAAAGTGTCACTACAGAAACTTATACAAATTGTCTGAAACAAATCTTCAATATCAAAATCCCTCAACAATTATTCTGTTTTAGTAAGATTTCAAGTGTACAATCCCCTCAAAAAATACTTAGTGACAGGAATGCTGCTTTTACTTCTTCAAGATTCAAAAAATTCCTGCGAAATCATAATATTAAACAACGTTTGACCACTGCCCATCATCCACAAACGAATGGGAAATGTGAAAGAGTAAATCAGACAATAGTAACTAGATTAAAATGTAAAGTAAATTCCACTACCTCTAAAATTCCCTGGACTAAGCTTTTAACTGAGGTAATTAATGAATATAATAATACACCCCATTCTATTACTAAATTTCCACCTGCTTACTTGCTTTTTGGCCAATTACCCTATGACTCCCCCTTACAACAAAATTATTATCCCCCTGCTCATGAAGCACTTAAAATTGCTAAAGCAAGAACTGATGAATTTCATTTAAAAAATTAAAGATATTATGATAAAGATTATATCGAACCAAAATTTAAAATAGGAGATCTAGTTATCTATGAAGAATTTCAGTACCCTAATACTAGAAAGTTATCACAAGTATTTAGTGGCCCTTATAAAATTCTTAACAAATTATCCGAAGTAAATTTTGAAATTGATAGGCAAAATCAGTTCAAAAATTCAGAGATAGTACATGTATCTAAATTAAGGCCTTATTATTCCCCTGATAATTTTAAATTAAGTCATGAGCAACAATCCCCTAATCAACAACAACAAACTCAAGTAAAAACTGTAGCTTAGACTATATCTCTAGTTTATCATTTTATAATTTTTTTTTCTCTTAAACAGTAAATTTCTTTCCATATTTTAATTCAGATAATATCTTGTAATTCTTACAGAATGGCAATGATATCTCTTGACTGCAGCGAGAGTGTCACTTGTCTGGAAATTTTTATATTTGTTTGTTTATGCCGGCGTAGACGAACAAAGTGGAAATTTCTTATTCTGTACTGAATTACCCTACTTAGAATAGTTTAATAACAAATAAATATTTAAAAATATACAAAAAATTTTTTTTCAACTGAACCTATTTGTAATATTAAATTTAAGCTATCAATTAATAAATTAATTATTTGCCAAGTAACAAAATTTTTATCACTTTATTTTAATTTTTTTTCTTTCTCTCTTTCTTTGCTTCTGCATTCCAGTCCAAGTACATGTCAATTATAATATAATTTTGTTTCTTTTTCTCTTTCCTACTTGCATCTTGCAATGTTTTATCACGCCGAGAGAATATTTATTGCGTAATTATTTGACATGAATAGATCTTGTTTTTTATTTTTATCATTTATTAATATTTCTTTTTAAGAATCTTAGTAGTTTAAAGGTCACATGCATTCTCAAACATGAATAAAATTTTTATTTATCTTTATTTTATTTTAATTTATCATATTATATTTTAATTTTTTTTTGTACATATTCCTACTTAATCCTGTACTCGAATTGCCAGATTAAGTAAATGATTTCATAATTGATTGTATTTTTTATTTTATTTCACTTCTCTCTATATTTCATCCCAAAAATATGAGATGAGATAAACGAGATTAAGTATTTAAAGAATGTCTTTTGTGATATTTATTATTACTTATTAAGAGATTTACTTATACCCATTATGATATTTACTTATACTTATGATATTTATTATTATTGATATTTTTCCTTATTATGTGTCTTACTTATATTGTTTATTATTTACATTGTTAAAGTTTATTATTACTATATTATAAAATGTCTTACTATATTGAATGTGGACAATTAATAATGATATAATTAGATCTCCTTGAAAAGAGATCATGAATACTCCAAATATGACTCTTAAATGGATTTTTGAAACAAACTTTCAACATTGATTTCAAGAAAGTTCTATTAAATTCCTTCATTTCTAGATTTGACATTGTTAAAAAAGAATTCAATGTTATTGTTTTTCATTTTTATGTTTCATTTTTATGTTATTACTATGGGTAATTGCTTATATTTTCAAATTACTTTATGATGTGTACTTTAAACAAGATTATATCTTGTATTTGTATTGATGCCTATTTTATTGTATTTAAATTTGAAGTTATTCCCCGCATCACCTTAGTGTTCTTAAATGTGAATTCTATATTTATATAAAAAAGAGAAATTAATTTAAATTTTTTTATTTAGTATCTAATTATTATTACTTATATCAACAACTTCGTGAGCTAAGTCTGCATCATCTCCCTTTCTGTGAAATTGCAGGTCTCAGACCTACTTTTTCACCCGTCTTTCTGGGAGGGGGGATTTGTAATAAAATAAAATAAAAATTTGCGCCATTTTTTTGTTCTCTCTTAGCTTCAATTCTAAAGTTGTGGAATATATTTCAATCTTAGTTTCGTAACTTGTAACAACTAAAATTCTTTTTCTTACTTTAGTTATTAATAAATTATTGCTTGCTTCTCAAAAAGGCGGGAAGTATTTCGTAAGCTTTTTACTTTCTGGCATATTCCTGCGATTTTAATTTTTTTTTTTTTTTAACATCGCGTGACAGGTGTTACTACGCGTTGCTAAAGGGCTTTGTCTTCCGAGGAAAAAATATAGTTCTTGCCAAGGACCGCCTATTACGACCAATTAGAATTGATCATTTTGTCCGTTTGAGGCTCGAGTCCATCCTGATTGGATTTTTAAAATGATTGACGCGGAGTAGGAGGGCGCTAGTTTTGTCGTGAAAATGATTTTTTCATTTGGCTTTTCAGGAGAACAGAATGCATCTTTTCTTTAAACTACCAAGCCGCGTTTTTCATTGCTCCGCTGAATTAGAATATTTGATGATGTGGACGAGATAATGAAATTTGTAGTGTCGATGTGGACTAAGGTGATTGCGGGGAAGAGTTTATCTATTTTTAAGCTAATCAATAAAGAACTTGAAGACTGATGTTGTCTGTTTTTATAATGGGGGAAATACCCCAATGAAAGTCTTCTATTGCTTGCCAACTGTCGGAGCGACTACTCTGCCCGTGCTGCTAAGAATACGTAGAATTTATGCAACATAGTTATTTTAATCGAGTTCAGCTTATATTTATTACATGTATATATGTAAAAATGGAAACTATTTGCTGGAAAGGAAGACTAATAAATATAGAAAAAATATTTAAACAGGAAGAAAATAAAAATTTCTTAATATATTTATTCCATGCAATTTGTTTTGTCATTAGCATGGCTCAAAAAATACTAATTATTTTTTTAAAGTTAATTTTTAAATATTTAGCTCTGCTGACTACATGTAAAGTATACCTAATACTATATTAACAACACCTATTTTTATCAGAAATTTTGCTAACAGTAATTTTTTTAAGATTTCATTTTTGAAATTGTCCCCTATTTTGAGAATCACCCATATAGATATATGTATAAGTAGAACCCTTTTCATATTTGATCTCACAATCAAACATTCTGAGTTCCACTCCCATATTATAACTTTTTTAAGTCATCTAATGGGGGAATATCTAATTTCAGCATATTTATCTATGAATTTGTGGTAAACATTACTGGAACCTAGAAATCTTTGTAATTCTTTAATATTAGAGTGATGTTTTAACCTTTTAATGGTCTCAACAAAAAAAATCTTATGCAGAATAATATATCATGCAAAGAAAATTTTATGAATTTTTCCTTCAAAAATTATTACTACTGAAGCATATACCAACTGTTAAAAGATTTTTCAGTATCAAAACACATCAAAAATAATTAGTAATAGAAATAAATCTTTTACGTCTCCAAGATTTAAGAAATTCCTCAGAAATTATCATGTTCAACAGCGTTTTATATCATCACATCATACCCTGACCAATGGGAATGTTGAGTGCGTCAATTAAACTATAGTTACTAGGCTCAAATGCAAAGTTAATTACACTTCTTTTAAAATACTTTGGACTAGATTATTAGACCAAGTTATCCAAGAAAAAAATAATTTACCATATTTCATAAGCAAATTAGCAACTGCCTACTTATTGTATTCTCTATTAACTTATGAATCTCCTTTAAAAGAAAATTGTTAGCCCCCACCCCCCAGTAAACGAAGCAAAATTAATGTATAAAAATTGCAAAAGCACGAACTTATGAATTTCATCGTAAAACGAGAAGATTCTTTGATCGAAACTTGAATCCCCATTAAATATTCAAGATTCTGTAATTTATGAAGAATTTAACTATCCTCGTCACTCGAAAATTGGAATCCATCTTCTCCAGACCTTACAAAATTATAAATAAACTTTCTAACACATCTTATGAAATAGATAAATTTAATTATGAGACTGGATAAAATTTAGCTATTGCGCATGTTTCTAAATTACGACCATATTTTCACCAGAAGATTTTAAAATGTTTCGTGAGCAACCCCCCCCCCCCCCTAAAAAAACAAAAAAAAAAACAATCAAAACCTCAACAAACATCACAATCACAATCACAAAATCAAACTAAAGTGAAAATAATACGTTAAATTCGAATTTAAATGTCTTTTATTACTAAAGAATATTATTTGATTTTGGGAGTTTTTGGAGTTAAGTTGAACATCCTAGGCAGGCATAAGATGTCTAAATTGATTGTAAGAACTTTCAAATTGATCTTATTAAATCTTCATAGTTCTTTATCAAAATAAACTGTACTTACTTATTTATTTTACTAACTATTTACAAAAAATAATAACATGTTATTTATTTCAATATATAGTTATACAGTAAGAGTTATAAATATTTATATAAGCATATAAATTTGATAATGATGTGATTTTGTAGTGTCTGTTGAAACAATAGAGGTTAAAACTTTAAAACAAATTGTCTTTGATTCCATTTCTAAATTAAGAATAATATCTTTTTATTCCTGTTTATTTTATTATTTAAAGTTTATCAACCATATGTAGAAAAAACATTGTTCTATATTTGAGGTATGAAAACTTCATAACCTAACTGTACGATTGTAAAAGAGTATCAGAGAGAAATTAGTCTAAGGAAATACTGGATGAGAGTCCACTATCTAAATATTTAGATTTAATTTTTTGGGGGGAAGGGCTATTGGAATTATTATTATGCTTTTAGATAACTATTTTATGTATACTTTCAGCGGTCAAAAATACTTTCTTATACAATTAAAAGGTAAGAAAATTATTGAATTGATATGTAATTATTTTATCCTCAACCAATATTTTCCCTATCAATAAGTAAACAAACTGTGATATTTCTTTTATATATTTTAAATTATACTCTTGTTATATTATTTCTACTATTTCTATTGTTGAAGCATATTATGAATTGCTATCTTATTGAGAAATATTAGTAATATTGAGAATTATTATTGTTATTATTATGAATTGAATTTTATTATATTACTTATTATTATTATTATCATTGAGAGTTACATTATTTATTATTGGAAATTAGACATATATTATTCCACGGGAAAGTCTTTAAAATGTGCGATGTTGAGAAGTTTAAAAATTTGCATTCCGAAAATTGTAAAACTGAAATTTCATTTAAAATTTGTTTATGATGGATCCAGGAATATTAATGTTTAATTCATGTCGTACGTAATATGAGGCGTTCGGAAGTCAGTCTGATTAACTCCATCAAATAAAAATGCACTTTTTAAACAGTTAAAGTTGTATATCTATAAACTACTGTTTTTTTTATGCTTGGTCTAGGAATATTAATGTTTAATGCATGGCGTACGTAATATATGACTCGTTTTGATCATCTTAAAAATGGTGTTTATTATTATTATTAATTTAAATATAGAATTTGTTTACAAGTCTTTAAAATTTTAGTCTTTGAAAATATCATTTCCCAAATAGTTGTTGTAATTTGTTGAACTACAATTTTTTTTCTTAGTATTTGTATTGTTAAACTTTTTAAAAGCATCAATTACTCGCTCTCAAAAACTTTTCCTTTTCCTAATTTTTATTACTTCTTCACTCATCATTTCTCTGCTTTGCAATCACAAATGGCAGTAACAATGTTATAAGAGAAACTCAAACTAAAGTAACAAAGAAATCATTACTGGCACTTTAATTGAATGTGGAATTCTTCATCTTTACGGAAGAAATGACTTACTTAAGACTTCAAATAATCTTCTATTTTCTGTTGATTTTAATTACTTGAACTTTTGACACTTTGAAAGTAAAAGGGAAAAATGATGAAGTTTGTGACGTTGCGTACATATGTGATATTTGTTACGAAAATTAAATGCAAAAGATAGGATAGCAATGATTTTTTTCTCAAAAAAGCAAAGGTCAAGAACGTGTTAGAATATTGGTTTTATAAGAAAATAATACGAATGACTATCTTATTGAGAAAGATTAGTAATATTGAGAATTATTATTGTTATTATTATGAATTGAATTTTATTATATTACTTATTATTATTATTATTATTGAGAGTTACATTATCTATTATTGGAAATTAGACATACCATTCCACGGAAAAGTCTTTAAAATGTGCAATGTTTAGAAGTTTAAAAATTTCCAGTTCCGAAAATTGCAAAAGTGAAATTTCATTTAAAATTTGTTTATGATGAATCCAGGAATATGAATGTTTAATCCATATCGTACGCAATATGAGGCGTTCAGAAGTCAGTCTAATTAATTCCATGTCGTCTGTAATATATTTATGTAATATATGTAATATATGACTGTTATTACGTAAGTCACGTTATGATCATCCTAAAAATGATGTTTATTATAATTATTAATTTAAATACAGAATTTATGATTAGACTAAAATTATGATTACACTGAGATTAAGATGAAATCTAAAATTTTAGTCTTTGAAAATATCATTTTCCAAATAGTCGTTGTAATTTGTTGAATTACAATTTTTTTTTTTTTTAAAACATTTGCATTGTTAAACTTTTTTAAAGCATCAATTGCTCGCTCTCAAAAAAGTTTCATTTTTCTAATTTTTATTACTTCTTCATTTATCGTTTCTCTATTTTGCAATCACAAATGGCAGTAACAATGTCATTAGTGAAACTCGAACTAAAGTAACAAAGAAATATTTGCTGGCACTTTAATTGAATGTGGAATTCTCCATCTTTAGGGAAGAAATGGCTTACTTAAGACTTCAAATAATCTAACATTTTCTGTTGATTTTAATTACTTGAACCTTTGACACTTTGAAAGTAAAAGGGAAAAGGGTTGAAATTTGTGGCGTTGCGTGCATATGTCACATTTGTTACGAAAATTAAATGCAAAAGATAGGATAATAATGAGTTATTTCTCAAAAAAGCAAAGGTCAAGTACGTGTTAGAATATTGATTTTATAAGAAAATAATTTAACAGTGCTTTATGACTAATCAATTTGTTCATAACCACATTTAGAAAACGTTTATGACTTTTAAAGTAAACGATGCTATACGAAATGTTATTTAACGCTTTTATTTAGGTTACAAAAATGAAAGTTAGAGAAAATTCTAGAGTTTTAAATAAACTTCCACAATTTATTTTTTTCATGGCAAATATAACAGAAACAAAAGAAATGGCCATCTTTAAAATATGATATTTCAATACAATTGATTTTGTATAAAAGGTATATCAAAATTTTCAACAAGGTGGGATTTTTAAACAACAGTTTTCAACATTTTTTTAATACCTTCAAAGTTTTTATAAAATGAATATAAAATTACTAAGTTAAAAGAATTTCTTTAGAATATTTAATGCAACTAAATTGCTGTTTTTTAAACACTAAATTACTTTAATACCTCATCTTATTAAAAATATTTTTCAAATTTGGAATCATTAATAGATCCTATGATAATATTTACTTTCGTTGGCTCTTGTTGCTTTCTTCAATCTTTACAAGAAGAAATATAGGATTCCAAAAATTTTTCAAATTCCGATTTTCGACGGCTTTACACATTTTAGGGATCAGAGATTCCAAAAATATGTTTTTATAAAATGTCTGTGAGTCTGTGCTTCTGTCTATATGTAACACAAATTTTTTAAACGGTCTATCTCAAGAAATAATGTATAGAATTTCTTAAAAATTTATATTTTGGTAATCCCCAATATAAAGGATGCTGATTAGTCTTTGGTGTAAATCACTCAACAGGTTGCCCTGCTATGTTTAATTTTCTTCCGATTTACCCAACAGCTGTATCTCAACTAATTCACAGATTTCTATCAAACTTCAGATTCAGTTAGTCCTTGATATGAATTGACACTGCTTACATTTTAGTATAAATCGCTCAGTGGGTGGCGCTGCTGTGCTACATTTTTCACGATTTTCACAATAGCCCTACCTCAAGAACTAATGCACGGAATGCAATAAAAATTTATATTCCGGTAGTTTCTGATATTGTTTGATGCTGATTTGTTTTTGATGTAAATCACTCAATATGTGATATTGCTATGCTGCATTTTTTATGATTCACGCAACAGCTCTATCTCAGTAACTAATGCACAGATTTCCATCAAACTTCAGATTCAGTTAGTCCTTGACATGGATTGGTGTCATTTACATTTTGCTATAAATCGCACAACAGAAAGAAAAGACGTCGACACAGTTGAATCATGCGTGTATCTGGATCTGAAATGAATAAAGATGCAGATGATGTTTGCAAGTTTGAGTAATTTTACCTCCCTACAGTATTTGTGTGCCTTATGTGGATATGAATGGACATATTGCGCAATCCAGTAATTTTCCCAATAATTATGCTTAGGAATATTTTACGCACCTATCACAGACTTATTAGTGAAATAAAACGTAAAATCAATTTTTATGAGTTGTTTCACTTTTCTTGCGTTTAAGCGATATGTCTTATGATATATTATATTTTAAGTAACTACGTGCATTTGCTTTTGTTGTAGGTGAAGAGAAAAACGTCGTGACTGAAATATAATGGTTTTAAATTCTTTTAAATTGCCAATGAAACCTGAAATTATATTTTAGTACAGTCGTGGGAAAAAAAGTAAACACTCCTTACTAACTCCTCAACAAACTATCGTGGAAGAAAATTACTGGTCAACGATTGAAAATAAAGTTTTAAATGATGTTTATAAAATTTACTTAAAGAGCCACCTATATATTAAAACGAACTCAAACTTCACTTACTTTCAATAGCAATATTAAATTTTAACAAGATATTTAAAATCTTCGGTTCCAACTAAGCCTAGACACAAAATTTCAATTAATTTGAATGATAAGCTTTTGAATTATAAACATTAAGTATAAAGTATTAAAATGTTAAATTACATTTTCATATTTTTATTAATATCTCCTGAATTTACACTCCTAATGTGTTATTTTTTTATGAAGCAATAATACTAAAATATTCAAACATAAATACGTTGAATTTGAAATTTTTATAATTTTATATGATGTAAATTACAAATATGAAATTTCGAAAAAGTTCGAAAGAATTTTAATAGCAACCTATGATTTTTTTGATGGATTTAGATTTATTAAGTCCTGCTTTATGGAAATACAAAATTTCAAATTTTTCTTTTAAATAATTTTCAAATTATGCTTTAAAGCATAATTTGAATGGCAAAATGATCGTTTAAGGTTTACGATGAAGGTGGCTAAATATGTTGAAACTTCTATTGCTACTTTGTAATTTAGAGTCTTCAATGTCTGCTTGAGTGGTGTCTAAGGTGCCTTGATCAAGAAGGGGGGCTCTCTCGGTGGAATACTTTTGTGTGGCCTGTAGATTTAAAAAAAAATCCTTGTACCACAGATTGTATAGAATGTACAGTTTAGTATATACTTCATTCATACATATCAGATTTATATTGTTCGAAAGAGTGCAGCACCATTAAAATGCACTAGAAACTTTTTTCTTTATTGACCGTAATGTATCGGAATAATTTTGATTATCCCTGTAATTGAACTATGTATCCGATTTTCATAAAATTTGAAATAACGCGACAAAAATATGTAATAATTATACATTTCAAATTTCAAACGAATCGTTTAGGTAATTTTTGCGTTGTTATGCGGACAGTCGCAGAGAGAGACAGACGAACAGATCGACAGACGATCTGAATGAACGACAACTATGGATGCTACGTATTAACATAATAACGAACGCCCTAAAATAATGCATGGTTCTCTAACAAAAATAAATATATTTTATCTGAAATTTCAATGCTTCAAAATTATTTAGATGAGTTGACGCTAAAAATAGTCTAATTAATATTAATGACCCATATTGATTAACTGAAAAAAAACATTAAAATGAAAGAAGTTCTTTAATGAATCATTATATCCATCTCTTAAAATTCTACTGAAGAAGTAAATGAATGTAATCTACTGGAGAAAATATTAATATCACTCATAAAGTATCAATAAAAAATGTTCTTATTCGTAGGTTTTATTTACCCGTCGCTACTTGTTTCAGATATAGTAAATAAATAAAACTTGATTCAATAACTTGCAGAAACTGCATTTTTATTTAAACTGAATATATGCAGAACTAAATTATTCATTTCATCAACTGTAAATGTGTCAAACTAATTAATTTTATAAGAAGAAAAGAAAGTAACATGTCAAGAATAGATTATGATACACTTTCCAGCACATTCATAATAATTTAACAAAATTTCAACATTTAACAAGGTAAAAGATGATGTTTCAAAATGTATTACACATTTGAAATCCAAATATTAGCTATTAAGGTTACATCGGTCAGCCGGTCCATAATTTTACAATGTCACTCTGCACTGTTAAAAGTCTTATCCTAGTTTGAACCAAATTTTGGCCTATAGCTGCCATTGTAATATGGTGAAATCTTGAACCAATATTTGGAGCGCCTTTTGAAGTATAGATCAAATGGTTAGAACGAAATTGAAATAGAAAGCTCCAAATGTTGGTACGAGATTTCACTATCTTATGGCAACAGCTACAGAGCACCAAAATTTGGTTCAAACTACAACAACATTTTTAACAACGCAGAGATTCTGCCAATTCAGCTTCCAAAACCGTATGTTCATTTGAATTAATGTCCGAACCTTTATAAATGTGTTTAGTTAAGTGCACTTTTGCAGACAAATGTTTTCAAAATTACATTTTAGTGTCTAAAAGTAAATATACGTATATATATATTTCATTTCTTTTTTTTTTTTCTTGGATCGATTTGCCTCTACTTTATGGGACAATTGGACATGGGGCAAGCGGGCAAGCATGTTTATATTCTATGTATCTTTTTTTTTTTTTTTTTTTTTTTTTTTTTTTTTTTTTTTTTAAATATTGGATATTAGGCCCTGTTTAAAAAAGTGTAAATAACTTAAAAAATTAAACTATGTAGATCATGCAAATTATATATAAAATAAAAAGCGTTTTAAGGGAAACAGCGTTCTAAGAGAAACCTTTACCTTTCAGGTGCCCCCCCCCCCCCAAAAAAAAAAAAAAAAAAAAAAAAAAAAAACCGCAAGAATTTAATAAGTGCATACGTACTTTAGTTTAGGCAATAAGTATATAAGTTACATGGGCATATTAGGAAAAAATAAACAAGGTATATCAATGAACAAACAGTAAGTACTTAAATATCTCATTGTTTTTTTTTTTTTTTTTTTTTTTTTTTTTTTTATTTACATATCATACGTAGTATAGGGTAAGTCTTGCAGTCACTTTGAAAATTGAAAAAATTTCTTTGACGGATTTACATGTTTCAGAAATTAGAGATTCCGAAAAACATATTTTTAGAAAAAACATTTGCCGTCCGTCTGTCTGTCTGTCTATTTATCTATCTGCTTGTGTGTCTGTAAACACCCTAGCTCCCGAGGAAATTGAGATAGAGGCTTGAAATTTGGTATATACTTCGAATGTAATAATGGAAAGATGATTATTTAACATTAGTAACCTCGATTATCCGGAACTATTTTTTTCGGACTCTCGAAATATTCGATCTGATTAAAAGTAGATAAAAATTTTCGAAATTTTTTTATTTTAAGGAGTGTATCTAAAAAGCAATAACATAACGCAAATTTTGTATAAAGAACGAAGTCGATCAGATAATTAATTATCGAAATATTTGCAGTCATATTTTCCACACTCTTCGATTTTTCATGACCCTGTATTTCATTCAAATTTCAATTCAAAGATATATTTTAATTGGATATGATATGCTTAATCCGTTATTCTGTTAGTTAATATTATTATTAATTTAGGAGTTATGAGGATGTTTTGTTTATGCAAATAAATACTACTTGAATAGTTTGGCGTTTTATAAAATTTGACGAAATTGGTTCATCAGCAATTCATTAATAGAGCATTACCATGCAGTAAAAAAATTTAAATATACGTTTAAATTTTATTTTGGAATTGTTTTGAAAGCGTTGCAATGCATTTTATAAATAATCTACACATATTTTATTTTCATATTATATATTATACATATCCATGATGGGTAAGTATTACAGTGCCTCCCCCCCCCCCCCAACGACTAATTATTTACTTCATTGAGAATTCGATAAGTCCAATCAATCTGTGGAGAATTAATTTCGAACAGAGCCCTAATCTTTTTATTGGTTTCGATAGTTTTCTAATAATGTCAATTTGTTTTATGTACCCCTTTCCATCTGTATAGTAATATTTAGAGGTTTAGATATATCACTTAAGAAATTTGGTTTAATATCCGCTGACATGCTTTTTTAAATTTTTATTATGTAATTTTAATAATTTATTACCTAATTTCGTTTACTGCAAGCAAAAAATAATGGAGAAATTAATTTCCTCTAGTAAGAAAAACTTCAGAAATGTAATTATAACAAGTGAAGTAACTGGATCTTACATGGTCTATTTATTCCTGATCCATGTCTCAGTTACCTTAAAAAATTTATCGGATAACTGGAACACCCGTCTTATATTTGAAACATGGAGTAAATATATAGATACTTCCTAATAATAATATGTTTAAATGCCTAATCTTAAAAATTCGTGATTGTTTATTAAAAGCACGTGATTGTTTATTAAAAGTAGCTTAAAATGAAGCTAAAAAAATTCAACCAAAAGTAATTTTTTTTTCTTTAAACCTGAATTTTCGGTAACCTATCGTAGAAAGGATAAATCATGTTAAATATTGTTAAAAACTGTGTTAATATTTTACCAAAATAAGTATTTCTCAAACATTTATAAAATCCCTCATTGTTTTAGGAATGTTTGCTTCCTATATTGCAAGAGAGATAGATGCAAGGTCAGAGTTAGAGTCGTGGAGTCGGAGTCAGAATCAAATCCGTTTTTGGGCAAAAGAGTCGGATTCGGAGTCCTTTAAAAACAAGCCGACTCCGACTTCAACTCTGGCTTCTTTTGTTAGAAGTGAAATTAAATCAATTATATGTAATTTTAAATCAATAAAAGGAATTATTATTGTTATTTTTGGATTATATCCGGCTACCAAAATTAAAGATTCCCAATATACTGCTTGCATAAGTTAAAAAATCCCTGTCGGCATGGCCTATAGGCGGAGGTAGATTTCGAAAATCATCAAAAGTTTTCATCTCAAAAAAAAAAAAAAAAAAAAAAAAAAAAAATAGAGATAAACCCAGTTTAACTACTTTATTCAGCCGCTTTTAATTTTTTTTATTTCATTTTTCTGTAAGTACTGGTTTTATCAAAATCATCTTAAACGAAATTCTACTCAAATGCCCATTTTGGCAACATATTTTGAATTATATTCTTACTTTATTCAAAAAATTGACCAATATGCTCATTATATAGTTCCTAAATAACAAAAAACTGTTAATTAAATTCGTTTGACAGCAAAATTGAATTTAAAAATGAGTCATAAAATAACCAATTTATTATTTTAATACATCCACAATTCTTTAATCAAGATCGCTTTGGTAAATTTTGTGCAAAGTGCCCACTTTGACAGCTTTTTTTAAAATATATATTTAGCCTTTATCAAAAATCTGACGAATACGATACATTACACAGTTCCTAAATAACAAATAACTGTCAATTGAATGCGTTTGAGTGCAAAATTGAATTTAAAAATGAGTCATTAAATAAACAATTTGTTATTTGAATACAACCTCAATTCTTTTATCATGATCGCTTTGGGAATTTTTTTTGCGAAGTGCTTACTTTGACAGCTTTTAAAAAATATATATTCACCCTTTATCAAAAAATCGACGAATACGCACATTATATGTTCCTAAGTAACAAAAAACTGCCAACTGAATGCGTTTCAGAGCAAAATTGGATTTAAAAATGAGTCATAAAATAACCAATTTGTTATTTGAATACCCACAGTTCATTAATCATGTTCGCTTTGGGAAATTTTGTGCGAAATGCCCATTTTGGCAGCCTTTTTTGAAATATATTCTGCCTTTATCAAAAAACTGGCCAATCCGTCACATTACATAGTTCCTAAATAAGAGGACCAGTAAATTGGAAGGGTTTGAGTACAAAAATGAATTTAAAAATGCCTCAGAAAAAACGCAGTTTGTTATACTTCCTCAATTTTTCAATGACGATAACTTCGGGAAATTCTATTCAAAATAACCTTTTTGGCAGCCTTTTTAAAAATATATTCTGCCTTTATCAAAAAACTGGCCAATACGTCATGTTATATAGTTCCTAAATAAGAGGACCTGTAAAATGGATGGATTTGAGAACAAAAATGGATTTAAAAATGACTCAGAAAAAACGCAATTTGTTATACTTAATCAATTTTTTAATGACGATAACTTCGGGAAATCTGTTGAAAATACCTTTTTTTGGTAGCCTTTTTAAAAATATATTCTGCCTTTATCAAAAAACTGGCCAATACGTCGCATTATATAGTTCCTAAATAAGAGGATCTGTCATTTGGTTTCGTTTAAAATCAAAAACGAATTTAAAAATGAGTCAGAATATAAGCAGTTTGGATTTGAGGTTTTTTTCTCCAACTCCTATTTTTGTTTAATTTATTTTTGCTATAAGAATTGGTTCTATGAAAAACTTGTTAATATAAAAGTTGTAGATATTATTGTGAAGATGAAAAATAAATTTAATTAGATTTGATTGCTTAAGAATTGAGTAAGTTATGGATTTTTTTCTTAAACCATGTTTTTTTTCGCCCCTTGAGCCCATTTTTAACTTTATCAAAATTCTGTCATGCATAAACTTTTTGCCCGTTTTTTAGAAGTAATATAGACTTTAAACTGATTCGATATCTATTTTAACTAAGAAGTTATCGCGTTTTTTCGGTTTTCACAAAAACCCTCCCTATTTCCACCCCCTTGGTCCGATTTTACCCATTAATGATCTCGACCGAGATTTTAAGCTCCTTGATTTTATGTAAAAGTTTGAAGAAGATCTGAGCATAATTGTGGAAGTTATTGTGTCCAGAAGAAAGTGATATACACCGATAGATAGATAGATAGATAGGTAGATAGATAAACTTTTTTACTGATTGTAGTTTTGGGGTCTAGGAGTCATGATTCGTGTAGATCCGCAAAAATTTTTCAGAAATTCCAACATGGGAGAGAATGCAATAGGTAGTATTTCATACGAAATCTACCTAATATTTCATACAAAATCTACCTAATATTTCATACAAAATCTACCTAAAATTCCCAATATACTTCCTGGCATATACAGTACATGAAAACTATTTTTAATTTCTAGTAAATCCTAAATTACTTCTGGAATAGCAAAATTTTAATCTTCATTTTTTTCCTTTCAATCGAAATTTTTTTGCTTTGAAGAATATAAAAAAACATCAAAGTTGTAAAGATTTCTCCTTTTCAAGTCCACGGATCCGAAATAATAAAATTTTTGTTTTGTCTTCTTCTTTAAATGTTTATAGTTGAATTTTTCGGGTTTGTGGGACATAAAATTAAAAAATTTGCAAAACGGAAAATGTTTTTTCCCCTTTTTTCTCCCAAAAGCTCTAAGAACAGAATTAATATCAAAATAGAGAAATTTTCGCCTTATTTTTCTTACGTTCCCTCATAATTTTAACCAAAAGTAACACTAGTACACTAGCCTGCCGGGAGTTCGAGTCACAGTCAGATTCAGAGTTCAAAGTCGTTAAAATTCCCGGAGTCGGGGTCAGCCTTTTTAACACCGACTCCGCGTCGCTTTATAACCAGATATTGTTAAGAGAGATAAATATTCGGAACACATATGACATATTCATATTTTCTTTTCCTTAATAAAATGTGAATAATTCACAATATTTTTTTTAACGTTTCTTTAAAAAAGGACGATTTTCTGCATCTAAACACAGAAGAGTTGGAACACACTTCGAGGGATCATAAACAAAGTGCTAAAGTATTAGAAGGCTTTATTTCGCGTGCATATTTTAACATTACAGCCAAAGGGAGTTACTTAAAGCAAGTTTCAATGTAATTTCATTTTTAATAAATTAAATTTTAGATTAGATAATCTAATAGCATTTAAAATTATGTACCATTTTTGTAAAGAATTGCAACTGTAGCTTTTCATCATATCATTTAACAAATATTCGGTTATATTTTTAAAATTATATTTTGAGTGCAAGTTCTACTGTAACAACCAAAAGAACTTTGAATACTAGGCCGCTTCGCAAGTTGCGAAAACAGCACTCCTTGTCAAAGACCCAGGACCTAGCTAGAGAGGTTTTCGATTTGAGAAATAAAAACAAGATGGCAGATCTTAAACAAAACGAGTGGACATTTCTTTTTCTCTTTGAAATAAAATTGAAACTGTGTTTTAGACTTTATGAGATTTATTTATTCATTGAACACATCAGACTTGTGTAACTGATAAAAACCCACTTATATATCATCCTCAATATACAGGGACGAGATAGCGCAAGAAAATTTACAACTCTAGAGAATTATAGCCAGAGCTCCAGAGAGAGAATAGCGGAGCCGCCGGGAATCGAACTCAAAAAACCTCTTATGCTCTCGAAAGATTATGTTCCTCAGCCACGGAGGCCCCAAGTTTATGAGATGAAAACTGTGTTTTAAAAAGTGTCGCGGATTAGATATAATTTGAAGTGTGCTGTTGCATGTTAGTGTTTATGTCGAAGATGAGTTAATTTTGAAACTGCACTGGGGGTTTAAATTGTACGCGTGAAATGTAAAATAAAGAGTTTCGATGTTAATCATGGACCACTGGAACTAAAATTAAAACGTAACTGTATATTTTTCTTTAATATGTCAGAGTGAAAATAGATTTCAAATTTATAGTGTAATATTAATTTTACTCTAAAGTATTTTTTTTTTACATTGTTGCTGCTATCTACCGATTTAAATCGTAACAGGAGAGGTGAAAAAGTAATACATAGAAAAGTCGGTATTGTACGGTATGCGAGATCGCACATCCCCTGTTACCAGTTAATATTTAACTGTTTATGTCTGTTACATTAACTTAAAATCTTTTGAAAACATCTGAAGATCATTGGTTTTTTTTTAGTCTTCTTATTGGACAGCTTCAAATGATTTCTGATGATAAAGAAAAGTTTCTCGAACATTGGATAATTACAGCGGGTCCAAGAAAATTTTATTAAAAAGTGCAATAATCAACATATAGGAAAACACAGTAAAAATATACTAAAGATGACACGTGCACAATGCGTTTCGAAAGAATGTTCCTTTATTCACCATACTAAACAAAAGTACTGCTACTTTAAAAGATGTAGACAGGAATGACATTACCGTTGCTTTCAAAGTGTTAACACACCTTTGTGACTGGTGAAGCATCATCGCGTTCTTTTGAAACATTTTCTTCTTTTCTAAATTTGATTTTTTTTTTTTTTTTTTTTTTTTTTTTTTGTTATCATCTACATTGAATTTTTGTAAAAAAATTTACCACGATAATAAATTTATGGCTATTTTTTACAGCGTAGTGAAATATTTATAAACGATAATCGTCAATATACTAATTTTTAAATTTAATAAGTATGATATAGAGATTTTTTTACAAGTTATTTTATACATAAAGAAATTTACCCACACTGAATTTTATCATAGCTTTTATACAATCCTTTTTTTTTCTTTTTTTGCAATAATCGATGAGTTTAGAATTTAAAATATTGGAAAATTGTTCTGGCATATTTTAAAAGAAATATAACTTCTACAAGATAGATTGAACATTTTCTAAAACGATGAAGTGTTTGCGTATAACAGTATTAATAAATAATCTCATTTTTCAAAACACGAGTTTTTCAAACCATTTTATCATAAGAAGATTTATTCACAACAAGCATATTATTCTTTTCTTTTCTATTTTCAGCATATTTTTTATACATATATTGCTTATTTATTATGTCTATATGATTTTGAATATCTTCAAGAAATTTTCACACAATGTGATGTGACAAGATGCCTTTAAATGTTTTTATCTATTTATGGAACGTAATAGATAAGTTCTTTTCCGCCTTGTTGTATAAATTTATAAAGCAGGGGTATTGCACTAAATAGGGCATTGTATATGTATTTTTATTTAGATACTGCATCGTTAAAAAGTTCTTTAAAAACACATAAAAGTTTCTAGAGAAACAATTCGATTAAATTTTTTTATCTTTTTAAACATTTTTTTTTTTTCAATGGTGGAAGAAGTTGATGTAACCACCGGAAATTTTACGCTTAGGAATGTAGATGGTGTAATGCAATACTTTTTTAATTTTATAGCTGTACGATTTTTATGCAATATAGTCCAAGAGCCGACAGCTCGAAAAACTAAAGTATCGAGCACAAGAAAAAAAAAACCTTTATTTTATGGAAGAGTAGTAATAGCAGAATCTAATGATTCATGTTTGCCAGAAGCGAATTGGTGCATAAGTCGCAAATTAATATCATTAGTGGCTTACTCGAAGCCTTACCATTGTGTTTGCCCTACAATCATTTCATACCTTTGATTGTACGGCAAACACAATGATGAACTTACCAGTAAACTATTAGTGGTGTTTATTTTTGGCATTAAATATGACATAACACTTTCTTCAAATCAGGTTTTCAATTATCAGAAGCATAAATATCTACGTATAAAAATGCTTTCTGTAAATCTTCTTCAGTTATACAATTTAGTTATAGGCCAAAATAGAAGATAGAACTTTGGGAGAGTCTTGAATTAACCCTTTATCTACCGACGGTGCTTGTAAGTACCATTAAAATTACTTTTTATAATTTTTTTAATACGGTAATTTGTTGTAATACTGTTTAGAATGAATTACAGATACAATACTTTATGTTGTTCTAAAAGCATTGTTAGTTATACAAAACAAAAATATTTTTAAAAGGATGATTTCTGTTGCTTTGTATCTTTTCAGCTTTCTTGTCGCTGACAGAGGGGGATGGGGATTTTTCAATTCGGAAATATTTCTATATTTATTTGAATTTCTCTGATTTATAAGAACATCATATTTGTACATATTAAAATTCTACACAATACTAAGAAAGCAATTTAAAATAAAAGATTTGAGTGCGGTTATACATATTGCACAAACTGCCTGTAAATTCAAAATTATTAATCCTTCGAAATCCTTCAATCCTTCTAAAATTCTTCAAAACTTTATTAAGTGATTATGTAAATATTTTATTTTAGTTTAAACAATTTACGTAAAATGCTTTTGAATGTAAAATTTTCAAGTATTCATAATTTAAGAGATAAAGGGTTAATGAAAAGAATAAAAAATCATTGAAAATCGTTAATTCTATAACACTTCAATTTTTAGAAACACACGAAAAATTTCGATTTATTGCCATGTTTATTAAATTTATTATGATATATGATTCATCGAACAAATGTTGAATTGATTGTAATAAAAAAATTGATAGTTTGTGCGCAAATAAATTTCGCAATGTAAGCTTATTTTAAAAAGAACTTGAATAGGAAAATTTTCAAGTGGAAAGCAAATTTATTTTCAATTAAAGAAAAATTGATTGAAATATTTGATATAAATGTTGTGTAACTATAAAAAATATTTCTAAAATGCACATTTAAATATTTATTTAAATATAAATTAAACACATTTTTTAAATATTCGTAGAATTGATTGAAATAGTTATTTAGAAAAAATAGAATGATTTTGTTTTAAATATGCATATTTTTTAAAAAATTTTATTAGAAATATTAAAAGAAACTGAGTTTAAAGATTTTTTTTTAATTTAGAAAGGGTAAATCGTCTGATCAGATTTGGTATAAATTCTTTCTTCCTTAATCATAAAAGACATACTTTGTACTCAATAGCAATAGTTCCTATAGCTCAGTCAGTAAGGAGTTCTAAATTATCGTGTTCAAACCTGCTAGAAACTGCTAGAAACAAACTGTGTTAAAGTTTAAAATTAATGTTCAAAATGAGAAAATACATGTAATTTCAAACTACATCTTTTAAATTTAAAATAAAGTGCATTACATTTCACTACGTAAATGGAACGTGGTATTACAAAAGATATTTTTTAATTATAAATTTCGAAAGTGGTGATAAAAAAAAATGAAAAAATTAAATAATAAATTAATCTATAGAAGAACACATTTCTTACGATTAATAATTTTTTCTCACATTTAAAAATTAATTTATGTATGCATTTACACTGATAGGTTTATAAATTTTTTTAATTGATAAATGGACACGTTAAAAAACCTCAAGAGTTTACCGTTCTAAGACTTCTTTATTCTCAAGTTGTTCAATAAGGAATCGGGGAGCTATCCTCTATTTCCCATATCAACAAGTGAAATCGTACCACAAAGACAGCAAGCCTCCCAGCCGAAACAGCTAGGAAAAGGAAAAACACAAATACACAAAGTGCATCCTAGAAAATTCAATACTGATGATACATCCTCAAACAATTATGATGAAACCGAGACTCGAGATTTCTGCACAAAGGTGGACTAGGTTACTAGCGTAAAACCAATTAGACGCCCTACGAATGGTGCTGTCTTTGTCATGAGGAAAGGGCATGTTTACAAACAAACACTTCTGTCAACCATTTTACCGCTACATTTTTGTCATTTCGATCATTGTAGGAATCGTCTTGGCGACATAGCCCAATCATATCATGGGTCATGCAAACTTAGACCAATGAAATTCCTGTAACTCATCTGTAAAGTAGGAGTCGTAAAGAACGGACAGGTTTTTCTCGCTGATCCACAGTAATTCGACCACAGTGACGTCAGCTGCTCTTTCCTTATTATTAGGGAATGATTTTCATATTTTATTACATCTGTAGAATCCGAATAGGTCTCGAATATTTCCGATAAATCTATCTTCAAAAAATTCTATTGTTGAGACCCCCCCCCCCCCTTCTTTTACTGACCGAGAGCGACAATTTAGAGTAAGAATAATGTATGTGGAACGTAGATGTTCCTCCCAGACACTTTGATACTTTGAAAAATACAAAATACAAAATTCAGCCAAAGCCGATCCCACTGATAAGCACGATATAGAGCGGGAATGGCGTCTATAATATGGAAACAAATATATCAATAATAAAATTTGTAATATGGCAATAATCAGACAAAAAATAATAAAGGTAATATTAAGTGCTGCTATTGTAAGATTACCTTCCTCCTTTCAAATAGTTGCCCCATTTTTCTTACCTTAGGTGGAGTACCTAATATTTAGCATACGGTTTTTTATACCCCAAGATTTACTGGTCAATTTTGTTGAGTTATGATAAAATTTTATTAATTTAAGTTTAAGATATTTAATGTATGAGAACCAGTTAGAGTGTTGATCTATCGATAAGCCTACTAATTTGAGATTAGAGATATGATGGACGCTAGTGCCATTTATTCTGATGATGAATTTTCTTTTAAGTTTGTACTGTTTTTCATATGTAAGAATTTGGGATACTTTTAGTTGAAAATTGGAGATCAGATGCAATGATTGCAGAATCTGATAGAAAATGAGAAGACCCATTGCTGTCTAGATTTTAACTCCAAGTCTAAACACCGAATACTAGAAAAAATAAAGCTGAAGTCATCCCCAAATGAAAAAAGCAAGTATCCCAAATCATAGAATGGTGTGGAAAAGAAAGCTATGTTTATAATTTTATTGCTTTCGAAGGAGAAACTGCACTTTTCCTTTTGTACCCACCTGTATGCCTCCAGGAGTGCCAGAATCAAACCTCCATCTTCAACTTTTTTCATCGAATCCACTCTCTTTTGTCAACGACCACAGAACGATTGGAAAAAAAAGTCCGTAAGATACTTATAAAGCTTTCGAAAAAAATGTTTGAAAAAAAATAGTGAGGGAAACCTAAAGGAAAATATGATCGAAGACAATGTCTGGAAATGATTGCTCCTCAAGACCTCAAGCAAAAAATGAAGGTGCCGTCAAACGTGCAGCAGCCACACTGCAGTACTCGCTGACCAAAATACTTCCAACAACAGAAAGTCACACAACTAATGTAACCTGAAACAATGAGCAGAGGGCCTAAACCCATACGAATAACCATATTCTTGTTCATTAAAATTCGGTACATTCAATCGAATACCTTGGCAATACGTGGTCGTAAATACAAACTGTCGAAACCTCATCAGAACGTCAGAGTTAATCTAAAGTTAATTTCAATAATTAAATAAACAGCTAATCAAAATTAACGTTCAACTGTTTCAATACATCGTAACTGGAGCACTTTCAATAGTGCAAATTCAATAAAAGATAGAAAGGAAGAAAAAGAGCAGCAAAGCATGTGTTGCTGCTGTTTTTGATTTTCTTTTTAATTTTTTCTGAAGATTAACGAAGAGTTTGTTTTTATAAAGTAAATGCGAAATTTATTTAAGTTGCACGTGATTTTTTTAGTGTGTCGGCTTTTATACATCAAGTACTTACTGAACTTTATTAATTACTACAGCAACGAAACTGTTCATTTTTAAAATGAGTAACAATAATTCAAAACTTTTCACGGGCAATGGAAAAAAAATCACTTCAATTGAATTTTAAAGATTTTATACCATTTCAAACATAACAAAATCGAGATGAATTTACTCAGTGCACTAAAATATGCATTTTGTAGAATATGCAGTGCGAAGAATAATTATTATTCATTTACACAGCTGTACAAAATAATTCCGTTGCATTAAAGTAAAAGAGGGGGAGGGGAATTATTTGCGGTATAATTTTATTATGTTAAACTATTTTACATATAATGAAGTTGATATACGTCGTTGCGACATATCATAATACATATGTCATGTGTTAATACGAAGTGTATATCATTTACAGGGACGCATAAAAATTTCTGACAGTATATTTTATTCGAAGAATACTGCATATTAGTGATGATGGCAGGAAATGCTTTTTTTATAGTAATATGCGCTTTTAAGTTTTACTATATTTATGCGCACTACATGCAGTGTATCAGTGCTAAGGGTAGTTTTATATGAGTTATACATTTTTATGCTGAATTGTATATAGTTTACTGAGAAATATTTATACGAAATAGATAAAATGATATACAGGACCACACCAAGAATTGGATACATGGACATCTATATAAGAATTATAATTATGTAATTCATATAATTATATTAATATATATTTATATATATAATTTTAGTAGTTTTAAAAGTGCTTTAGTATGAATTAAATTTTACTTTAATACTGTCGTGTAATAAAGGTACTAGATAAACTACAGGACTAAACAAAAGTTCTCAAATATGTTTCCATCTATTAGTACAAAATGCTGAGAAAGAAATTTAAACCTGCTAAGTTTTTTGCTTAATTTTCACATTATATAGCATGCATATCAACCTATAGTTCAAGTACTAGGTCGGTCAAAAGAGTTAGAATGCATATTTGTCTATGGACAATAACTGCTGCTTTATCTATTTTTAATATGTTTACTTAGTTATGTTATTTACCTTATTTTCTTAAATAACAATTTTTTTTAAATATTTTACTAAGAGTTGCAAAAATTTTCATAATCTATGCTTAACACACAATTTTTCTTTCTTATTAGTTTTATTTCAACTGATTTAACAAAAGGAAGTTAAAATAAACATTGATCCGTAATGAGTTATTTAAATTTTAAGATTTGTTAATGGGGAATTTAAATATTTCACCAGTTTTGTTTTAATTATTTTTAAATAAAAATTAAAATAAACGTTTAAAGTTTTAAGTACTTCGAAGATTAGTTACAGAAACATATATGTAAATTTTAAATAACTGTGCTCTTATTTTATTTCTAAATTAAATTAAAAATAAATACCGAAGCAAAAAAAGTTCTTTCAATATTCAAAGACACGTATTGCAGAAGTTTTGATAATCCAAGGTCATCGTTTAAACTAATTTTCAAACGGATGTTTAAATTATACAAATGCAAATTTTTTTAATGCATTTTCTTTACATTTTCAATAAGATTAATTAAGTCGTAGCATTTATATTATCCATAGTGTTGTGTTTTAAACTTATTTTGCTATGGAAAATTAAAAAAATAAATAAATATTCCTAATAATTAATAAAGGGATTGAATAATGTATAATAAATTAACACCTTGTAAAAATATACGATTTCTAATTGCTAAAAGCTGCAAGATGAAAATTTAAAAATAGTAAAATAGTTTCATTTGATTATTCGCATGTTTCAATTCCACCCAAATCCATTTCTAAAATGAATAAATAAAAATATTCTAAAATAGCACAATAAACAATGTAATGATTTGAAACACCATCATTCATTTTTTTCATGTAATCTTGTATTTAACGCAAGTTCTTTTAGGTGCGTTCGTAATTATGTAAATAATGCGTCGTTCAGTTTGTCCGTCCGTCGGTCTGTCTTCATATAACAACGCAAGAACTACCTAACCTAATCTTTTGAAACTTAAAATGCATAATTTTATAACAGATGTATATTTTCCAATTGAGTGGGAAAAAGTCCGGCCCAGGATTCGAACCAGAGATGCATGGGCTGTATCCACCAATGCTCTTCCAACTGAGCCATCCCGGACGAATACTGGAGGACTATTTCACCCAACTAACCTTAACGATCTCACAATATGGTCTGATACTATGGATTCAGCCAATACATCCCTGGTTCGAATCCTCGCCCGGACTTTTTTACACCCACTTGGAAAATATACATCTGTTAAAATTGATTTACCGATTGAAAAATCGTGTTATAAATTAATCTAATATAATTTCGTATGCAGCCTTTTTGGCAGTTCTATATATTGGCCTTGCTGATCGATATTATTATACCAGATTCTGAAATCATTAAGATTAGTTGGGTGAAATAGTCTTCCAGTATTCGTTCCGGGATGGCTCAATTGGAAGAGCATTGGCAACTTCAGCCAATACATCCCTGGTTCGAATCCTGGCCTGCACTGTTTTCACTACCCACTTGGAAAATATACATCTCTTATAATTGATTTACCGATTGAAAAATCGTGTTATAAATTAATCTAATATAATTTCGTATGCAGCCTTTTTGGCAGTTCTATATATTGGCCTTGCTGATCCATATTATTATACCAGATTCTGAAATCATTAAGATTAGTTGGGTGAAATAGTCTTCCAGTATTCGTTCCGGGATGGCTCAATTGGAAGAGCATTGGCAACTTCAGCCAATACATCCCTGGTTCGAATCCTGGTCCGCACTGTTTTCACTACCCACTTGGAAAATATACATCTGTTATAATTGATTTACCGATTGAATTATCGTGTTATAAATTAATCGAATGGAATTTTATATTCATCATTTAAATTACGAGTAACTGTCTTCAACGGTTCGATGACAGTTTTTTACAGAGTTGGTAGCGGGTGTTTGATTTTTTTTTTACCATGACTGTACATTGCAATTTTTTACTTCCTGTATTTCTGAAGTTTCAATGTAAAATCACTGACAGAAATGCGTTTACTTGTTAATGGCTGCTGCAGAAATTTTCGACCATGATACTGAAAACCTTTAACCGAAAGTTTTAGTTATATACGTCATTACTTTCTTTACAATTTGCACTCACAGATCTTGTGTCAGTTATAACTAAGAATTATACACAATGAAGTTCATAGCAGCAATAAATAAAGATTGTCTAATTTGAGCTTCAATCAATGAGTCTTGTTGAAATTTCCACAAGGAGAAACGAGATTTTTGGAATACAGATAGATTCGGTCGAATTTCAGTCTGGTCGAATTTTAACCAATACGTTCACCCCAAACGAAATTTTCACGAATCTCAGATTTTGGGACAAAAACGAAAATAAAACGAATTTCTTTTTTATTACTATTACTATTATTTTACTACTATTTTTACTACTACTTTTTATTACTATTATTTTTATATCGATTTTTTCTTTTTTATTACTAAAACATTTATTACTAAAAGCTCAGAATTTTCTGCGGTCGACTTGGTGGCCTACTTACTACCTCTATGTGACCTTTCTATAGTTAGATTTCTTCTCTCATATGGCTTCAAAAGTTTTAGAAATACAGCTACTTCTAGACAGGGTGTAATGTTGGCGTCAATTATTAAGAGCCTACACTAGTCACTCAAAAAGACCAGGATGATAATGTTAAGTCTATGGGGGGCAATATTTTCAAATATTTCGCTCAAATTTTAATATTTTTACATGATTGTTTTTGCATAGGTTTGCTAAAGCCGATCTGCAATCGGAATATTTTATGTTTTTTTTCGATTTTGGTTTCAGATTTTTTTAAATTACTTTAACTTTCGGAACCCGTAGGAATCAGTTCTGAAATTGAAATGTAGCCTCCATGAACTTGTAAAAATTCCATTCATTTTTTATGGCAACGAAAAGGCAGACGAGATCGTTGTTATTTAAAAAGAATAAAAATTGTTGTTTGTTGTTGATATGCTTAAGGCGTTCTATTTATTATTATTTTACAAGTAACTTAATATAGTGAAATTATTTTAATTAGTTCTTGATATTATGTAAAATAGAATGATTTTAATTAATTATTTGTTTGATACGTGTAAATAGAAATAACGTAATACCGGGCTCTTATAGAAACTATCATAATATTTAAAAAAAATGTTAGAGTATTAAAATTTGTGCTAGATATTTGAAAATAATACCCGCATAGACTTAAAATTATCTTTTTGAGTGACTGGAGTGGCCTCTTAAGCTAAAGATACCTAAATTGTTCATCTGTTAAGTGCACAACGGATATTTATCTTTCTGGCAGATTTCGTTTAGTCACTGCATTCGCTTTCCAGGTCAGCCTGGTAAATCCTATTTTACTAATCGACACCCACTGAAAGTGGAAGGCTCGCATACCAGTAATGGCGATCTCCCAAATTGTTTCTGGAACGCATACAAAAAAAATCCTGCTTTACATCGGGGCCGTAGCTAGAAGGGAATAATAGAGGGAGAGAGGGGGGGGGGGTAATAAAATGTAGGGTGAGTTCATATTTTCTCTCTTTCTTTCTTTGGTACAGAAAGTTAAATTAATGCACATTTACATTGTAGATATTATATTTCTTACTAAACTGTTCTAATAATTTCATTTCTTGCTAAGAAAAGAATATGATGATGAAAAACTCAAGTGTATAACTTATGCAGTATTAAACATCATGTTATGTATCTATGTCCAAATAGGATATGCGAGTGTTGAAATACTTATTTTAGTTTTAATTTAGTATTTCTGCAAAACTGTGAAAGGACTTCAAAACTAAATTAGATTCCTGAACAGAATTTCATTTGGATTTTTGAAACAAATTCATTTAGTGACTTGGAATCTTTTCCAGGGGGAGGGGGGGGGGCCTGAAAATATTTTAGGGAGTGTTGAGTCCCCCCTAGCACCCCATTAGCTACGGTCTTGGTTCACAAAATTATCATTTAGCATGATTTGATATTTTAGTTCAGTGTACAGAAAAGTATAATGTATCCTTCCGCATGAAGTAGAACTGTTTAATGTTAAACATGTATACAAGTACTTCTTTCTTTTGCAGAAGTCATATTTGTTTAAATAATAGAGCTTGGGTTATTTCAGGATATGACGCGGGAAAGATTTTGTATAATCGCTAAGAACGCCAGTACGTGACTTCGATGAATATTTTGATTTAGAATATTTGCTGCTTCAACTAGTCGAAAAAGATATTTCTTTTTTACGAAATGTAATAAATATTCTTATCACGTGCTATAATGTATTGCTATGACAACTGTGACGTCAGCGTAAACATGGAAAAAGTTACTTTTTCATAGTATTTTTAAAACTGCAATTAATTTTATGTTTATTTAGAAAAAGCAGAGAGAAAATTAATGTAGATCAAATGTGTGTTGATTTTCAAGTTGTATTTTTAAAATGTTGATATCATGTTACTTTTACTTACTAAGTAAATTTATTTATTTTTTATTTTACTTTTAGACCTACCAGTGTCAATCTCTATATGCAGTGAAAACAAATGAGAATTCGGTCATTCTAGTGGAACTTCTACAATTTTATAAATGAGTGAGTGTACGTGAGAGAAAACAGCATGGTAATAAAATAAAAAAAATTCGAATTCACTATTAAAAATTTCTGTAAAAACACAGAAAGAAAAACAAGACTCTCTGTAAATGTACACTAGTTATCTGTTAAATTTCGTTAATGTAATAACCATTTGGGATAGTCATAGCATGCTAATTATTATAGAGATGTTTTGGTATATAATAAACCATACATCAAATAAATTATGCAATAATAAATAATGTGAATTTCACTTCTGCAACTACTTCTTGAAAATGACTAAGATAAATGACATTCTACACACACTGTAAAAAAAAGTTACTAAATGTTTTTTATTAAACTGCTATTCCTAGAACTTTTTTAGTAACGGTAACAGCAAAAATTCATGTAACAGAAAAGTTAATAACATTTCTTTTTCTTTTTTTTTCTTTTTTTTTTTTTTTTTTTTTTTTTAGAGAGCAGAAAAATATCTTGAACATATATATATATATATATTTGCTTTATCGTATTTATTAACTCGATTTTTCGACCACTTGAATAAAAATTTAAGTGGCTACTTTTAATTTTTAATGTTTATATATACTGATATCTATAATATGTAATACTCTAGTTTTCTAAAGGAAATCCAGTTTTAAAAATTTCAGTATAGTCAGTAGAGTTTTAAAATTTTCAGTATGCCTAGAACAAGAATGTCAAACTCATTTACCGCTGCAGGCCAAATTCAGAATTTTATACAAAGCCGCGAATCAAATAAAAAGGGCAGATTAATATTATTAGTACTTCACAGAATAAAATTTGTGCATAATAAAACACAGCCATAAGAAAATTTCACGTGAAGTTCCAAAATAAACTATATTTACTTTTTTTTTCGAAAAAGTACTAAGAATTACTTTTTATCAACTAAATCTATAAAAATGAATTATCTAAGCAGGTTTTTTTTCTTAATAAGTACACTTTAGCTTGGCTTGTAATAACGCCTGGTATATCTAAAAGGAAATGCATCTTCTCTTTGAAAATTATTTGGTAACAGTAATAAACTCTATTTGAAAACGCTATTGCTATCAGATAAAAATATAGCATTATAAAATTTGCTTTGAAGCTTACTCAGGTGCTTTGTAATTTCAAATGGAAACTCCAAAAACTCTCTCGATTGCTGGTCGTTTAACAACTTGTATAAGAGTTCGAAATATTCGAATACATGTCTTTCGATGTTTGCATGTCTAAGGCCACAGCTAATGCAAAGCGTATTTTCAGCATACACGATCTAACAATTAAATTAAATTCAGATAAAATGGCAAAGATTTCTTGAGCCAGTATAAGGTTGTTCTCAAACCAATAAGAGCAAGGTTTTTATAAGGTTTTGATTTATTTTTGCTCGGAAATGCATGAAACTAGCAGGTGTTGTTGTACAGAATTTATCTAATCGCACTGATTTTCTTTTTTTTCTTTCTTTCTTTCTTTCTTTCTTTTTTTTTTTTTTTTTTTTTTGCAAACATAATAGATTATTCAGAAAATAGTGTTAAAGTGGGCGTTTTGAATGGACTTTTTGCGCGAGAGAAGGAAAAACTAGTCGGATGTGCCAATCCCAAAACTTTCTTCTATCTCATACGTATACATTTTAATATTTAACCCCCTGACTGCCCAGCCAAAGAGTAATATTGTAATGTTGTTTTCTCTATAATTTATTAAAAATATTAAAAAAAAGATGTTTTTTTCAACCTGATACAAAATATGTTATTAGTATCGGTGCATAATCTTTGACAGCATCAATCCTAACTTAATTTTTCAGAACTGGGTTTTATTTGTGGAACTATACTGATTTAAATATTGCTTATGTTGCAGCGAAACCTGCAGCTTAGCGTGTGAAAAAATCAGCCGGCGGTAGTCAGGAGGTTAAAAAAAAAATAGTTACTCATTTTAATGTTTTAATAATTTTAATTCAATACCATACGAATTTTGGTTTTCATCTTAAATTTCTGCTTCAATCAATTAATCGGAGTAAAAAATAAATTTCCGTCTCTACACGAGCCGATGGACAATAGAATGATAGGCAGATTTTTTTTTTTTTTCAAATTTAGGGAGGACCTACTTGCCTTACTAAAAAATAATCATATATAAAAAATTGAGTTCAGTTCTAGGATTAACTTTATACATTTTTAGGGGTGCAATATTGAAAATGGCTTAAAATTGGCTATTGCAGTGCCCCCTTCCGCCGGATTTTTTTCAAATTCAGGGAGGACCAACAAGCCACAGTCATACACATACACAAAAAATTTGGTTCAATTCTATGCATAACTTCATATACTTTTGGTCGGTACAATATTGAAAATGGCACAAAAATCGCGATTACAGCGCTCCCTTCCGGCGGATTTTTTTCAAATGCAGGGAGGACCAATTAGCCATAATCATACACTTACACAAAAAATTTGGTTCAATTCGATACATAGCTTCATATACTTTTGGTCGGTACAATATTGAAAGTGGCACAGTAATCGCGATTGCAGCGCCCCCTTCCAGCGGATTTTTTTCAAATTCAGGGAAGACCAACTAGCCATAGTCATACACATACACAAAAAATTTGGTTCAATTCGATGCATAACTTCATATACTTTTGGTCGGTACAACACTGAAAATGGCATAAAAATCGCAATTGCAGCGCCCGCTTCCGGCGGAATATTTCAAAACTGAAGGAGGACCTGCTTGCCACAGCAAAAAACATTCACAAAAAATTTAGTTCAATTCTATGCACAACTTCATACACTTTTTGATGGTAGAATGGCGACATACACACAGACACACAGACAGAGACACACGGACATACGGACAGACAGACATTTTGTAAAAACATGTCTTTTGGAATCTCTGACCCCTAAAACGTGTAAATCCGTCGAAAACCGGAAGTCGAAAAATTTTTCGATTACAATACTTTCTTCTATTGAAGATAGAAGAAAGTAAAAAAGAAGGGAGAAAAAAAGGCCAGATAATCAGTAAAGCTAGTCAGTAAAGCCTAAAGATAATCAGTAAAGCCTAATCAGTAAAGCTTATAACTCAATAAGTAATTTTTACTTTCTTCTATCTTCAATAAAAGAAAGAATTGTAATCGAAATTTTTTTCGACTTCTGGTTTTCGACGGATTTACACGTTTTAGGGGTCAGAGATCCCAAAAACATGCTTTTACAAAATGTCTGTGTGTCCGTGTGTCTGTGAGTCTGTGTGTATGTCGCTATTCTACGCTCAAAAAGTGTATGAAGGTATGCATAGAATTGAACCAAAATTTTTGTGAATGTTTTTGGCTGTGGCAAGCAGATCCTCCTTCAATTTTGAAATATTCCGCCGAAGGGGGCACTGAAATCGCGATTTTTGTTCCATTTTCAATATTGTACCGACAAAAGTGTATGAAGTTATTAATCGAAATGAACCAAATTTTTTGTGTAAGTGTATGGCTATGGCTAGTTGGTCCCCCCTGAATTAAAAAAAAAAATCCGCCTGAAAGGGGCGCCATTTTCAATATTGTACCGACCCAAAGTGTATGAAGTTATGCATCGAAATGAACCAAATTTTTTGTGTAAGTGTATGGCTATGGCGTTGGTCCCCCCTGAATTAAAAAAAAAAAAATCCGCCGGAAGGGGGCACTGCAATCGTGATTTTTGTTCCATTTTCAATATTGTACCGACCCAAAGTGTATAAAGTTATGCATCGAATTGAACCAAATTTTTTGTGTAAGTGTATGGCTATGGCTAGTTGGTCCCCCCTGAATAAAAAAAAATCCGCCGGAAGGGGGCGCTGCAATCGTGATTTTAGTTCCATTTTCAATATTGTACCGACCAAAAGTGTATGAAGTTATTAATCGAAATGAACCAAATTTTTTGTGTAAGTGTATGGCTATGGCTAGTTGGTCCCCCCTCCTGAATTTGAAAAAAAAATCCGTCGGAAGGGGGCGCTGCAATTGCGATTTTTGTTCCATTTTCAATATTTTACCAACCAAAAGTGTATGAAGTTATGCATCGAAATGAACCAAATTTTTTGTGTAGGTTTGATTAGAAATGAGATAGATTTGGTTTGATTAAAAAAATGCAAAATTCAATTAGATTTTAAATGGTTTTTATGGCCATCCTTTGAAAAATTTATATATTTCCGTTAAAAAATGAATGTGTGAATGCGTCAAAACGTTTCGCGATTGTTAAGCAGAGCAATTGAGAACTGACTGAGACCACGTGTGGCCTGTGGGCCATGTGTTTGGCCACAACTCGATTAAGGTTGTCATCTTCCCGAGGTCCCCCCTCGCACCAAAGTATTAGCTAAATATCCTCCTCCCATACACACCCCGGGAGTATTCGAATTAAATAATCTTACAGTTGCCAAGTTAACCAAAATCACTTTTAGTCTTTGAGAAAATATTTGCAGGAAATGCAATATTAAGACATTTTTCTTAAATCATTTTATTAAATTTGGGACCTCCTCAGTAGGGGACCCAAGGCCACGACCTAGTTGCTATGCGCAGTAATCAAACCCTGTGTTTGACATGCCTGTCCTAGAACTGTATAAAAATGCTTTTACCACTTTAGCGCAATGAAAAATTAAGACAAAAAGATAATAATACAAAAAGGAAAATTCTCGAAATCATAAAGTCATGAATATTCAATTTCCTACACCATTTGTTACTGAAATTCTAATCGTAACTCAGGAAATTCGACGAAACAGAATTTCCGGCCTCCATTTTTATTAACACTGAAGTAAAAAAGAAGGAAATTTTTGCTTCGCACCTGCTTGTCAGCGAACATTAAAACGAACACGTGTAGCCGGAAACTAGCTGCAAATAAATGAAAACCGAATGGTGTGTGTTTATTTCTAAAAAAGAATAAATTCAATCTTCTAAATTTACATTTGTTTCCCGGTGGATTTGCACGTTTGAAACAATTTAAAAAACCAATGAAGCAAAATAAAGTTTTTTTTTTTTTCCTTTTTTTATTTAACAAGATGAAAGAATTGGATTCGTGAAATTTATCGAAATCCGGTTTTCGACGGATTTACATGTTTTACGGGTCAGAGAACCCAAAAAACATGTTTTTACAAAATGTCTGTCTGTGAGTCAAATTTTGTGAGCGCAATATCTCAAGAAATAAAGTGCGGAATTTTATAAAATTTAGATTCTGTTAGACCTTGATATAAACAAGGTCTGAATAGTGTTTGGTATGTATCGCTCAACAGAAGGCGCTGCTATGCTACGCTGCAATGCCACTGCTATATTTCCACAAGAGACATATCACGTGAACTAGAGCATGGGTTTTTATGAAACTTTAGATTTAGTTAGTACTTGATATAAAATGGTGCTGATTACGTTTCGGAGCAAATCACTCAACAGAAGACGTTTCCGTGGTGGCATTATTCGCAGGGGCGTAGCTACGTTTTTTGGCGCCCGGGGCAGGATTAATTTTTGCGCCCCCCTCCCCCCCAAAAAAGGTTATTATTATTATTATTATTATTATTATTATTATTATTATTATTACTGAAGAACAAGAAGGAGAAATAAAATAATCTTTTTGACTTGAACTGGGAGGAAAATGCATCTTTAGTTTTTCTTGTTTTTAAGGATTTGGATAATTTTACTCAAACACACTAAACATAGCATAGAACCGGATTACTGAAGACTTCCAATTTTCATCAATATTGAATTTGAATGGGAATTTCAAAAACTTAGCGGTACGTTCACGGATATGTTTATGTTGTTTTAATCATGTGGGATGCAGAACCCGATTAGGGTTGTGCGGGGCCCATGGTCCAGCACCTGTTTGAGGGCACCTTGCAGTTCCTTTACATTTTTGGGGGATACATTTTATGATTTTTGTAGAGGATAAGGAATGAATTATTATTAGATATTACGATACGATTTCAAAATTAATCAAAATATATTTTTGTTTTTGAGAAAAAAATGCGGAAAATACTATCTTAAGACTTTGTTTGTTTAAAAAATCATTTTACTAAATTTGAGCCCCCAGCAACAGTGAGTCCAAGGCCATGGCTTTATAGGCCTTTGCGGTAATTTGGCTCTATAATGAGAATAGTTGGAAAGAGAATAAATTTGAAAAAAAAAAAAAAAACACATTTACTAAAACTGCTAAGTTATGATATGTCCGATTATGGTAATAAAATCTCCTGATTAAAAACTGCCGTCACCGTAGAATTTCAAATTGCTTTATGCATCCATTTTTAAAGATGGATGAGAAAACAATAAAAGGTTTTGAATTCTTATGGTAAATCAAGATATCCAACTAATTTGTTTGAGATCTTAATAAACCCTGAACATATTCTCAGTCGCATGACAATGATCAGATATCAATATAGAGAGAAATGCTATAGATAAAAATGATAAAAACTAAAATCATTTTAAAATTCAAAAATTTAAATTAAAATCCATAAATTATTTTTCTCAAAATCCATTTTACTCCTTGAATTTTGTTTTTCAGCATGACATTTATTATGTTCACCGGTAAAATCAGAGAGTAACTTAAGATGGATAATACTGACGTTTAGGCAATTCTTCTTTTGTTTGTGGCTAAATCTTTGTATGTTTCAGATTCTAGGAATTATGCAGATCTTGACCATATGTCAATCAAGAGCTAATTAACCAATTAATATAACCGTTTCTCGTAAATTGACATCTTCGCTCACTACTGAAAAATATTACAAGCCATAACATATTTGCACGAACTCGAAAGAAAAGGTTTAGATTTGGCAACCATATAGGTCCCGAAATTGGTGTAAATTAAGTCGTAAGACCTCTTATGGAATTCACCGAGATGATTATAAGATGCAATGACGAAAGAGTTCGGTCCAAAGAAGTTCCCGAGTCAAATTATTTTATCTCATTCTCTCAGTCATTCCCATAATTTACATAGATGTAGTTTTCTCTAATGCATATGCACTGAATTTAAATATATGTAAAATAAATTGAATTTTTAAAACGACGAAAACAGACTTTGTAGTGGTCGTACTAAGGAAGACTGAAAAGTCCTACTTCGTTTTTTTATGCCATTTAAGTAGTAAAAATTTGGGGTAAGGTCGCTCACATTTCATTATTTTGTTTTCTCAATCACAATTTGACGGAAAAATGGAGTTTCCAATTAGGAGGAACCTTTTCTTGTTGTTCTTTTAGCTAAATACTTTTTGCATTGGTTTAAGGAAGCTTTCATTTTAAATATTTATATAGAATGCTAACAACAGCAAAAAACAGCGTGAAAACCAATCTATGTGTGTCCGTATGTTTGACGGAGAGGACTAAAAATATCTACTACACAAACAACTCTGAAATTTTGAATGAGAGTAGTACAAGGCAGATCCTATCCTAATGCATGTGAGACTCAAATTTTCTATTTTCTTTTATTTTTTTTCTTATAGTCGAGAATGTAAACTAAAATTCATCAAAAATGCGATTTTTTCCCCGAAAAATTGCAAAAATTGTACACTCATCTGAATTTGATTTCCAGTTGAAAGAAATTAAAATTTTTCACTTATCAGCGAAAAAAGAAAAAAAAATAATTAAGATTTCTTAAAATTTCAAAGCACATACATAAAAAAAATTATATATTTTTTTGAAAATCGCTCGGTAACTTTTTTTCTTTTTAATTGACGGCGACAGTATTACAAGAGAGTGAGACCCCATATGCAAAAGTTGCCACAGTCGACCATTTTTGTCTTCTGTTCGCACAAGTATTTTTCTAATATAAATATTGACGTTTATTGCTATTGTAAATATTATTAAAGTGTGTGTAAGAATTTCTGTTTTGGGAAAGTGGTGCATATTAGAATTTTAAACAATAATCGCCTGTGGAAGCCCTAAATACGAGAGAAATATACAGATACGAACATTCCATTAAAAACAGAACTACAAATATTTTTTTCCGTCCACACACTCCACTAGTTTTCGAAAATTGATTGATCAAAGGTTATATAATATGCAGACAATCGACTTAATTATTAAACGCTATCGAATGCTAAAATCATAATTTAAAAGTACTTTATCAATTTAATCGAAAATTACTAGTGTGTTGTGTGCACAGAATGAAGTGATAGGAGTTAAGAGACCGTCCACAACAGTTTCTCACCTTTATTTACATTTTAAAGTGTGATGACTATTGAACTTTTAAGACACTTTTTTGTCGGATTCTACAAAATAGATTTCAATAGATAATGATTCTTTGTATTGTAATTAGCTTACAATTTTCGTGAAATTTTTAGCTCCCTCTTCATGTGAATATGACGTATTCTTATCTCAGATTCTATGGACCCAATTTCCATTGGGTTTTTCTCATTCAACTTCGTTTTCGATTGTCTTGCAGGTTTTAGTATTATCATCCACCACCAGGGGCATTTTTATCTGAGATTTCATGGGACCTATTTCAAGGGAATTTTCTTTCTTTCGATTCATCTTACGATTATCACTAGATGTTTTTGCACGTGCGCAGTACGCCTTCTACACAGTGGCATAAGCAGCGCACATCCATTTCGGAGATTCATTTTGACAGAAATAAATTTGAATGTATGTTTTTAATGGTGGTTCTTGGCTACGTAGCACACCCGTACTATGCTGCCGAAGACACCGGAGACTCATCCCAGAGGTTAATTTTGAAAGATTTATTTTTTAATTTAAATTTGAATAGAGGTTTTAATCATTCGCGGTTCCTTTGGAAAAATCGACGGACGGGCTAGCTAGCTACAAATGAAAAATGTTCTTGATACCAGAAATGTGATTTCAAGTCTCCAATCGGCTTTTTGATTTATTTACTTCAGGCTAGACAGTTAAAAGCTTCCATCAGCGATTAACAATTATGAATTTTGTCATTCCTTCCACCTTCACCGAATTTCTTAAAAACATTCACACAACATAGGTCAACAATTATTATTCATTTTCAAAATATGTGAAATAATTTCGGTTTAAAGCTCCTCTGAATTTGGCGCCCCTATTTAAACATTTTGCGTCTCAATTCAGAAACATCATTATCTTCGTTACCGATTGTCTTGAGCCATCTCTAGAAATATTTACATAAATTTTTCTTTTCTTCATCAACTGGATATAACAAAATATTTTACTGAAAAATACATTGACACACATAAAAAAATTAAAAGTCAACAATTTTTGTTTATTGTTAAAATAAGTAAGATAGTTTCGGTTTAAACCACCTCTCTCAATTTGGCGCCCCTTGGCCTCGGCGCCCGGGGCGGGCGCCCCCCTTGCCCCCCCCCGTAGCTACGCCACTGATTATTCGTGATTATCAAAATAGCTCTATCTCAAGAACTAATGGATGAAATTTTCTAAAACTTCAGATTCAGTTTGTCCGTCATATATATTAGTGTTGTTTAGTTATTGGTGTAAATTGCCCTACAGATGGCACTGCCATGCTGCATTTTTTACGATTTCGCAATAAATCTATCTCAAGAATTAATGCATGGATTTTCATAAAACTTCAGATTCAGTTAGCACTTGATTAAAAAAAATAACCGTAAAATGTTTGTGGTGTACATCACCCAACATGTGGCGCTATAATGCAGATTTTTTCAGATTTTACAATAGCTCTATATCAAAAAGTAATGCACAGATTTTCACCAAACTTCAGATTCAGTAATAAGTTGACAAAAGTTGTAGCTGATTAGATTTTGGTGTAAATCACTTAACCAGCATTTTTCAGGAAGTATTAACATGCATAAGATAGAAGAAAGTTTTGGGAATGCCACATCTGACTAATTTCTTTTTTTTTTCCTCAATTGTGAAATACAAATTTCTTGAATGAGGAGTTGTTTTGAATTCAAACTATTTAATTTAAATGGACAAAAAAACTTTGAAGTGAGCAAAAACCTACAAAAATGAATATTTTATTATTAACTTACTAATATAAAATGTGGATAACTGTGATCGAAAATCGCACAAACAGTTTCGTTTAATATTCAATTTAAAACACTTTAATTAAGAAATAAAAATCCTTAATTTATAATTATTAAATCTTTCCATAGATGGCATCACCATTTCATTTAATGTCAAACATTTAGAAAAAAAAAAGATAGTTTTTCAATTCAGAATAAAAATATTTAAGTCAAGCTCTTTAAATAACATTCAAAATTCAGAAAATTCACAAATTTAGCAGAAGTTTAAATAGAACTATGTTTTCTGAAAAAAAAAATATTTAGATGAAATTTAAAATGTTGAAATTGCTCTAAAATTTGGTGAATGCAAAACTGACCGGGAGGTGGTTTCACAAACCATCATCTCATCGAGTGCACGGATGAAATACTAGAATTAATTAAAACGAGATAAGATTCAATTACAATTCAATGTGCCATATTCTTCCTTTCTGTTCGAGAATATAAAAATCGCCATTTTGCATTATGTAACGTTTCAGGAATATTGTGTACCATACTTATTGCATGCAGATGTTTTCAGAAAATTTCTATTACAGTTAAAGGAATACAAATAGTTTTACATTTGTTTCTAATAATCCATAAACAAATGGAGCCTATATTCTTCCTTTCGGTCTACGGCTATGAAAATTACCATTTTAACTTATGTTACATCAGAGGAATATACACCGTATTAATGGAAACATTTCCATGCTCATCACAAGTATATGCTTGCAACTAATCCCAGTGCGCAACTACATACTCAACTATATCATATAAAATATCATACCATGATAAGCTATTTACCCCGCACAAAAAAGAAGAAGACTGAAACAGACACATACCATCTCCATATGCATAAACTACTCGATGAGGACATTCTTAACTGTGATTAAAATTTTAAATTTCAATTTGTTCTTTGAAACTTTCTTCGATGAACAATGTCTTTCATTGGAATTTCATACAACTTCGCGTATTCCCAAGTCAACATGTCACCATTTTGCAGACGAATTTTAACATCTAGAATTCAAACTTTACACAGTAAAATATTGCATCGCCAATATTTGAAATTCATTCGAAATTTTATATCGAGATGTGAAATTCGATTCAGTTATTTCTCTTCTCGATATCACTCATCAGTGATTCAATTCACTTGATTAACTTATAATTAAGTTATTTTTAGAAACAAGTTGATAAAATAATTTTACAATAAACTATCAAATCTTCACACTTTCGAATTTAAAGTAAATCGTAATATATATATATATATATATATGGCCAAAACCCGAAATACGCGTATTTCGGGTTTTGGCCGGCCAATTCGGGAACTGGCCGGGAAGCCTTGGCCAGCATCCGAACTATGATGCATAGGTACTAATTTTATTTTGTAATTAAGATAATGTAACATTAAAATGTACAGTAAAAAAGATTCCCATTGATTATATTTGTAAAATTAATGCACACATTACACAAATTATTCCATAGGCACTGATTATATTAAAAAACACTTTATTAAAAGAATAACACTCACTCGCAGCTCACTTCTGCATTATCGTCTGCACATTTCTCAAACACAACTTTGGAATAATAATATAAAAAACACTTCACTTCTTTTCACTTTCTGGACACTGAGATTTTAATTATAGGTAGCACGGTATCGTCTGCCTACATGGAACATACCGGCCCCCATTGACATGTTTCACATTCAATAATAACTCTTTTTTTACAAAGTACACTAATTACACAAATAAATACAAAAGGTCACTATATGTTTACTCAAATATAAAAATTGAAAGAAAAAACAATATAACACTCACACATATATATATTTATCTTTTATCTTTTTTTTAAGTACTATGGTTTTCAGGCATAGGAAAATACATAATTTACTAATCGATCTTTTAAAAATTTCATTCTGAGTTTTTACCTGAACTACGCGAAATTTCTCATCATTACCGTAATATACTACAATAATTCTGCCTAATGGCCACTTATTGTTTGGTGTATTTTCCTCTACTAACATTAGATCTCCTATTTTTACATTATCCTTTTCAATTCTCCACTTACCAAGTCTTACAATTAATTTCAATTATTGATTAAATTAAATAGAGCTTTAAATTTAATTTTTTAACAATTGATAAATAAACTTTTTAGCCTTTGCTTTAAATATCCTTTAAACTTTAGTGCTAAACAGAAATATTAGAAAGGAGATAAAAGTGATTAAAACTGCTAGTATCCTACTGATGTTAAATCCTATCAAAACCCCCTTTTAACACTTTTATCTAAAAAGGAGAGGCGACTACAAGAATATTAAAATGCACCACTATAGTTTTAATCCTCTTAAGGATAGCCTAACACACTAGTGCATCCTGACGATGTCCATATTTAGAACAAAAAAGGATAACTTCTTAAAAAGGACCATTATCTCAACAGCACTTAATCACCTGTACACTAGCTCCAAATATGTTAATAAATCTTTAAAGAAGACACAATAACCGGTAATAAACAATAAAAATTAGCCAAAGTTCCAGCTCAGCCCAACACCCAAAATATTCAAACATATTTATACACAAAATAAAAATGTTTATATAATATTTACACACATCAAAAAACAACTTTTACTAGGTAGGTAGTCACTTAAAATTACTCTCATACCAACATGATCCACTCGATCTGGCTCCTAGGTTTTAAAACATATTCAAAAATATTGATATATACTGCTTTTATATACCTTATACACACTTGAAAAAACCTTGCATATATTTCAACAAGAACACAGCATGTTAATATCTTACACTCATTAAACTTTTTCAATATTGTAATATTCACTAAACAATCTTCAAAGTCCATAATAGGAAGAAATTTCAATTATCATATACATTGATAATATTTCTTACACAATTAACTGTTTTAAACAATATAAAAATATTATTTTCACATATTGAATAAAAAGATCAAAAATCTTTAATATTCAATTATAAAATTTAAGAATAGTGGAACCCCATGATTAAATTCAAAGGTAACCAAATCTCATTTTTACAACATACAAACTTCCCGGTCTGGCATCAACACATGACTCCATTCTCAAAAATAATCCTATCCTTCACAGCAGCCAATTTCCAATAAAAACAAAATTTCAGCTACAACATCTCCTAAGAATCCGGAGGACACATATAATTAAATTGGTACATAACATTCATACAACTTTCAGCGCCGTGTACACCCGGCTACACTATCACTCTCTCCCAATTTGCCTGGGCCCTAGGTCTTCATACCTCACTCTCTCGAAAAACACAAAATCACATAGCACGGATACAGATTACTTGAATTCAGACAATCACAAATAAACCTCAAATAATAAACTATTGTTTCCATACTTAATATTAGGACAGATCAACCAATGTTGACACCAAGACCATAGAAACTCCTTATTGCCGAGAAATAGTCCACCAGTACAAAAACACTTTCACAAAAATTAGACTCTCCTCACAAGCCCTAAAACTTACACAGCTGAAAGATGTTCCTTCCACATTCAGGAGACAATTCTAACAACTAAAAAAAATGCTATCCTACAGTTGAATCTAACACAAAATATTTAAATCTGTTCAATTACATTAATATAACAAAAACTTTATTAATTTATTTCCATATCTATTTCAACATTTCACAATTGCTTAAATTCAATACCAAAAAAAAAATATCCGCAAAAAGATCCATCAACTCAATCAAAAAATGGATCAGATCTTCAAAGACTCCATCATCAAAAGAGTTGAATTTTTATTACACGTGATCAACTTTCAACTTCCAATTAACAAAAGTCAACTTTAAAAATTATATCTCAAATTAGCACTGAGCAAGCATGACACTAAACAACTGCAAAAAATCCTAACACTTAGAATGGTGGATTTCTTCCATGGCTCTAAAACTCTAAATCAACTCTAAAACTCTAACTCAACTCTAAAACTCTAAATCAAATCTAAAACTCTAACTCAACTCTAACACTCTAAATCAACTCTAAAACTCTAACTCAACTCTAGAACTCTAAATCAACTCTAAAACTCTAAATCATCTCTTAAACTCTAAAACAACTCTAAAACTCTAAATCAACTCTAAAACTCTAAACCAACTCTTAAACTCTAAATCAACTCTTAAACTCTAAATCAACTCTTAAACTCTAAATCAACTCTAAAACAAACTCTCAATCAACTCTAAAACTCTCAATCAACTCTAAAACTCTCAATCAACTCTCAAACTCTCAATCAACTCTCAAACTCTACATCAACTCTAAAACTCTAAATCAACTCTTAAACTCTAAATCAAGTCAAAAACTCTAAATCAACTCTCAAACTCTAAATCAACTCTAAAACTCTAAATAAACTCTAAAACTCAAAAAAAATCTCTAAAACATATTACAAAAATTATTATTTTTATGAGAACTCAGAAAAAGAAAAGAAATATTTATCTCCGATTATAGATTATATGCACTAAATCAATGACTGGTGTAAAGTAAATAATAAAATTCATCCAGTAAATAAAAATTCAAATTTATTTAGAATATTCTGTACTTAATATGCCAAAATTTTCGTGAGATCATGTTTCCCTAAATCTAACACTAATAATCAAGAAACCTCCCATACTGAAAAAAATATACTTGATTTTTTAAAACATAATATGCTAAACTTTAAGAATATATATAAAAAAATACCAAACTTTTAAACTAAAAAGAATAGGACATAAACTCCAGGAAATCAGCAAGATCAATAAACCTCTGGAGCCATGTCACAAAACAAAATTTAAAATATTAAATTACTCAAAAATATCTATAAACTTTCATTAATAATTCATAAATCTCCGCCCGTAGACAGCACCAAAACTGATTCCCTACCATTTAAGCACCTTACAAGTTTTTTAAAAACTTTAAATTTATTAAAAATGTTAAATATATAAAAGAGTCTATTAAAATATTACACACTTTATCCAAAGTTCAAATATACTCTCAAATCTTATATTTTTCATAAATCCTCAAATGCAGGATAATTGCCTGTTAATTAATATATATATATAGATAGATAGATAGATGTAACAATTTTTAACTTCATTATACTTAAACTTCAAAATTAAATTTAACAGTTTAAATCTAAAAATATAGCAAAACTATTAAGTTTTTAACACTTCATTTTTAATAAATATCTCTATATAATATTTTTCACATAAACTACTTAAAAATTTATCCATTTAAATTATTTTCTATTAAACTAAAGAAAATCATTTCATTTTCAATAAAAAGAATTTAAAAATTTTCACTTTTACTGCAGAAGTCCTCCATCACACAAAGTACCAGAACCGGTAAGTTCTGTCGAGAAAATATGCAAAAACGTCATGGCCAAGTAGATTCCCAAGTTATCCGAGCTCTTGAAAGTATGCAGGATACAGTCTGTCACAACTAAGTCGATGATTCCTTGAAACAAAAGCTCATTCATAAACTCATTTCAAGCACTGTAGATCACAGTTAATGATCGAAAGAAAAACTCATCAGGATGAAGTCCTTTCAGGCACCATAAGGCATCACAGCAAAAAGTCCAACTGGGCGAGGTCGTCATAGGCTATGTAGAGCACAGTTCAAGAAAAACAAAGCTGAAAGGTTCTTGTGAGCATTCAGGGCAATCAAACTTTCATACTGCCCACACACTTCACTTGCTGCACCATGACATTCACGACAAAAATGCATAAACTCCAATGTTTGGGACGCAGACCATACTCAGGTCTTATCATCTTTCATCACACTAATAAAATAAAACCAGCACTGTCTCTCTAGAGGCGATAAACTTTTAAAAAATCATCACAGTTCCTCTTATCATATCCCACGAAAACAGACTAAAAACTTTATTCTCTCAATATGCAAAAAGTCCACTTATTTGTCCATATCTTAATCAGACAATAATTTAAACAATTCATTTTCAGATTTAACCAAAATATGACTTCTTTAACCACTTCGCAAAGTCGTTTCAAAGAAAATTTTCACGAAATATGAAGAGGAGCATCTAAACTTCTGACTGCTTCCTAAAAGCATAGTTCCAAAAAAATTTCAGCAATCGGTATCAAAATAATATTTGTCAAAATATTTATTAACTCTTAAAACAATATCTTCTTAAACACAACACTTCCATTATTTGAGCACAACACTTCACTAATTTAAGCAGAATATTATTCGAAGACTCTCATGTTCAACGTGGACAGATCTTTAATAGAACTCTTAACATAACATCAGCACATATTTCAAATTCGATGATTATTCACTCATATAAATAATCATTTTCACCTCCTCCGAGACGGACCATGTAAAATTAATGCACACATTACACAAATTATTCCATAGGCACTGATTATATTAAAAAACACTTTATTAAAAGAATAACACTCACTCGCAGCTCACTTCTGCATTATCGTCTGCACATTTCTCAAACACAACTTTGGAATAATAATATAAAAAACACTTCACTTCTTTTCACTTTCTGGACACTGAGATTTTAATTATAGGTTGCACGGTATCGTCTGCCTACATGGAACAATATTGAAACGAAATATTTTTGTGTACCTAACTAAATTAAAAAAAAATAGTACACAATTCCCTTTCAGTATCGAAATTAATTGATAAACCAAATACGATGACAATTATAAGTAACCGTAAACTTTACTCAAGTTAGATCACGGACAGGCTGACGGCTAGACTATTGAATTCATAGACACTTTCAACTATGTTAGAAAGGATTAAGCCGAGTGCTTATATCTATTTCGCGAATCGGCCAATCGCATCTGGCCAGTTCGCGAATTGGCCAAATGCATCTGGCCAATTCTAGAATTGGCCAGTCATTTTTTAACATTGCTGGCCAATTCGGGAATTGGCCGGCCATTCTAGAATTGACCAATTTCGGGTATTGGCTGCAACATATATATATATATATATATTATTTAAATGATTCTAGTACACAATAGACCGAGCCTCGCTTGGTAATTTTTTAATAATTATTTTGTTTCAGTAAATTCAGAAAAGTGACATATACTATCCAAAAAACACCAATAAGTTATAGAGACTATAATAGAACGGGTTGCGGCAGCACAGACAATCACCTCATAGAGCTCACGGCCGAAATTACAAAAATAATTAAAACTCGATTAGCATATTAAAACGCAACTGATTTGTCAAATTATATCTTAATGGAAAAACATGAAAACCCGATTTTAATGGTTAACTGGCAGGTTTATCATCGTGATTTCCTGCACCCAAACAAATGAAAATAAGGAGGACTGAGAGCAGGAAAACACTATGATACTCTTACCAATCAACCACTAAAATCGTATTTTCAGGTGTTTTCCATCAAAATGCAACAAGGTAAACTAATATTAATACATTACTAATATTAATAATAAACTAATATTAATACATTTTAATATGCTAATCGAGATGTAACCCTTTACACTCGCGATGTGATTCTCGCTGGCCATTAATGTTCCGTTTAAATGAGTACTCCAAATGCTCTGGACACCAATATTTTAAGCTAATTTACACATTACGAGTGATTACCATGCAAATTTCATGTTTTTAGTCCCGAAGTATCATACAATTTTACAATAACTCTTTCTTGCACACTTTTACATTTAGAGAAGAAAAAAACTGTTCTGCGCGAAAATTCACGTCTTAAAAGTATCTGTTAAATCAAATTTCAAGTTTCTAGCCCTAACATCTCTAAATACATTGTAATTTAGTATATTTTAAGAACGTTTTCATTTGATAATTCTTTTTTAAATTTTTTACTTTTTAGAAACAATGAATAGCGAATATTAACATTATAAACGTAACCATCACATCAAATTCGTTATTTCTACCTTCAACAGTGTAAAAAAAAAAAATTGCAATTTTAGATCGTTTTTTGCTTCTGCACACTGCTGGATATCGTTATATCCACATCAAATGTAGCCTATTTTGGGATAGTGTTGGTTATCTACATTTTGCCAACATTAATTGTTCCAGTAATTTCAAATGTAGTTTCTGTACAAACAAGCAGAGGTGCACAAGCATAATACAAATTGAAAATTTTCAACTCAGTGAAAAAATGGCCAGGCCGGAAATTGAACCCAAATTCTTGGCTTAAAAGGCCAATGCTTTCTGTTTAAGCTATTGTGCCGACAACCGGCTAGCATTTGTCGCTCAGATAACCTTATTGGTAATAATATCTGTCCTGTCATTTAAGCTGTCATTTTGAGCAGTCTAAATAACAGACCAGATTTTATAACAAATAAGGTTATAGTCCAAGAGCCGACCGCACAAAACCTTATGTCATCGAGCACAAGAAAAAAAATCTTTTATTTTATGGAAGAGTAGTAACAGAAGAATCTAATGATGTATGTGTGCCGGAAGTAAAGTGAAGCATAAGCCAAAAATTGATACTGCTAGTGGTTGATTCGTAGGCTAAGAATTGTGTTTGCATATTCAAAAGTATAAAAACATGGAAAAGTGGGTGCAGGAAAACATAATGCTAAGCCCACAAGTCAACCACTAGTGGTACTCATTTTTGGCTTATGCACTACTTTGATTCTGGTAGACATGGACGATTAGATTCCTCTATTACTACTCTTTCATAAAATAAAGTATTTTTTCTTCTGCTCGATGGCATAGGGTTTTGTGAGTATTGTCTGTGTGTCTGTGTGCCGGTTTTTAGAGCAGTTAGCTTAAACGGTAAAGTATTGGCCCAAGGATTTAGACAGTTTTGGCCAAGGATTTGGGTTCAATTCCCTGAGTAATTTTTCGCCCAGTTGAAGATATTCAATTTGTATGATGGCTTTACCAAACTTTTTTATTGCGTTAAAATATTAGCACAAACATAACTTCTTTATAATATTAGCTAGATATAAATTTATTTATTTATTTTTGTCAACGGTGTATGAAATATAATTTCATCTTGAATATAATATTTCACTAAAGAAAAATATATTTATCTATTAAAAAAGACGCTGCAAAAAAAGTGAGACGCAGCATTTTATTAGAAAGGGGGAGGATTGTACTTTCTGTTTATTTATGAATAATTAATGAAACAACGTTAAGGAGAACAAATTATATAAAATAATAGATATTAAAAAGCATACAGCTGTTTCGGGACTGCTAAAGTCCCATCATCAGTGCTAAAAATAAGTGTAAAATGTAAAAGACAAGTCACATCATTAAATAAAAATAAAAAAGTGCATCGCAGCTCGCTGCTAAGGCGAACTAACCATGAAACGTCGCGCGTCGCAAAGCAACAGTAAAAGCAAACTGACACGCGCATTCTAACGGAGACCAATCAGATGTCTCTTCCCACTGGAAGAGTCCAAATAAAGGAGAAAAGGAAAGGGGGGTGAAATTACAAGAAAGGAAACTAAACTTCAGAAAATCTGGGTGTACTGGACATGTCATTAACTAAATTATTAGAGTTTTTTCATATATGAAATGCTTCCCAAAAGTCTAAATCATAAATTGATGAACAATACAATATTGTTACACATTTTATACAGCATTTTATTCATTTAACTCATATAAAGAGAAAGACATTAAAAATCAAAGCACTTTTCCAGTTACTTATTTAAATAATTACACATACTCAGCATTTTTCATTCTGCTTTTAAATGCCTGACGCCTTTTCGAAAATATTTCATTACATCAATCTATATGCAAATCTCGAGTTTTTTTCCCTCATTAGAGAAAAATATTTTTACTTAAATAAATTCCCAAGTTATTTTGAATAAGTTTATTATTATTTTTTGTTTTATTTGCTCCGTAGTTGCTTTTAATCAGTGCCTGATTTATGGCAGGGCATTCGGGGCATGGGCCCAGGGCCCCCGATTTTCAGGGGCCCCCAAATGCTACTGAAGGATTTTCAATTATTGTCCAAAATCAATACAAGTACTTACAAAATCTAATAGAATTTTACATTTCATTTTACATTCTAGTGTGTTCGTATTGTATTTTCATAACATTGTACATTTTGGCTGAAACATCCGTATTCTTATAGTGAATATTTCCTTTTATCTTTATCGCTTTAAAATTTTATAGTATTTTTATTCTTAATCATGTTTCTATTCTTGTCAGATTATTTGAGATTAGTGAATGCAGCTTACAGATGGCAGAGCCCCATAATATTTTAAATAATTATAGTTTGGTATTATTGAGAAAAAATTATGATGTTGTTGCTTACTGTATCATTCCAGATACATAAACTTATACAGGAAAAGATAATCATCACTACACAATTTATTATACAATGTCTACTCATTTAAATTTCATAATTGTCGAATAGTTATTTAAAAGGTAAATCAATGATTATCAATTTTAATTTTTTAATTGGCACTTAAAAGGGATTATTAAAGTCAGTAGTGGTTAACTTAGTAAGTAAATGTTTTATTTTTTTCTACCAATTTTCATGTAAGCAACTTTGCAAGGAGGGCCCCCTGTAAGCAACTGTGCCCAGGCCCCCTAAAATTGTTAATCGGACCCTGCTTTTAATAATAATGATTTGCATTTCTTCTTAAAATTTAATATAACCATAATATAACCATGATGTTTATAGAGGGTGTGGTGAAATTATTTACTTGCACATTTTTTGCAGTTTCCGTTTTCTTTAATATCAAAAGAGAGAATGTGGTAAAAAATATTTAAAAGAATATCTTTTAATATTTATTTTTTCTGCAATTATTTTTAAAAATAAAAAATAAATTTTTCAAATTTAGCAAAATCGTATTGTTTAAAGTAAAGGCTAAATCGTCTAAAGCAAAAATGCATGTCTTATAAATATCAGTTAAGTCGAATTTCAAGTTTCTACTCCTAGCATCTCTAAATACATTGTAATTTAACAAAATTTTAGAACGTTTTCAGTTCATTACTCCTTTTAAAATTTGTAAATCTTTAGAAACCTTAAATAGCGAGTACTTACATCCTAAATGTAACAAAAATCAGATCGAATTCAATATTTATACCTCCAACAATATGAGAACAATTGCAATTTTAGAGCGTTTTTAGCTTCTGCACACTGCTGGGTATCGTTATACCCACATAAAATATAAGATATATTTTAATAGAGATGTTACCTGCATTTTGCCAACATTAATTGTTCCAGTAATTTAAAATGTAATTTCTCTACAAAACAAGTACAATTGAACAAACATAATTACGAATTGAATATTTTCAACTGAGCAAAAAAAAAAAAAAAAAAAAATGCTTAGACCCGAAATCGAACCAGGACCCTTGGTTTACAGGGCCAATGCTTTGCCGTTTAAGTTTACTGGGCCGGGAACCGGCGAGCGTTTCTCGCTCAGATAACCTTATTGGTTATACTATCTCGTCTGCCATTTAGAGTGTCATTTTGACCTGTCTAAATGACAGACCAGATGTTATAACCAATATGGTTAGCTAAGCGAGAAATGCTCGCTCAATTTTCGGCAGAGTTAGTTTAATCGGTAAAGCATTGGCCCTTTAAATCAAGGATTTGGGTCGATTTCCACTCTGGATAATTTTTTGCTTAATTGAAAGTATTCAATTCGTATGAGGACTTTTACTAATCTGTTTGACATAACTTCTTTATAATATTATCATAGATATAAATTTATTTATTTATCAACGGTGTATGAAATATCATTTCATCTTCAATATCATATTTCACTGAAAAAATATATTTTTTTATCTATTTGAAAAAACGGTGGGAAAAAGTGGGACACAGCATTTTATTCCTTTAACTCATATAAAGAGAAAAACATTAAAAATCTAAGCACTTTTCTAGTTACTTCATTTAAATAATTACACATACTCAGCATTTTTCATTCTGCTTTTAAACGCCTGACGCCCTTTCGAAAACATTTCATTACTTTAATCTATACGCAAATCTCGAGTTTTTTTCTCATTAGAGAAAAATATTTTTACTTAAATAAATTTCCAAGTTACTTTGAATAAGTTTAATGATTATTTTTTGTTTTATTTGCACCGTAGTTTCTTTTAAGAATAATGAATTGCATTTCTTCTTAAAATTTAATATAACCATGATGTTTATAGAGGGTGTGGTGAAATTGTTTAGTTGCACATTTTTTTTCACTTTTGTTTCCTTGAATATCATGAGACAGTATGCGGAAAACATATTTAAGGAAATATATTTTAATATTTATTTTTTCTGCAATTGCTTTTAATAATAATATTTTATATTTCTCTTTTAAAATTTAGCAAAATCGTATTGTTTAAAGTAAATGTTAAATCTCTTAAAGCAAAAATGCATGCCTTATAAATATTAATGAAGTCAAATTTCAAGTTTCTATTCCTAACATCTCTAAATACATTGTAATTTAGCATATATTTAGAACGTTTTCAGTTCATTACACCTTTTTAATTTTCAATTTTTTAAAAACCATAGACAGCGAATATTTACATCTTGAACGTAACGATCACATGAAATTTAGGATTTCTACCTCGAACAATATCAAAGAAAATGCAATTTTAGAACTTTTTGCTTTTGCATACGTCTGGGGTATCGTAGTACCCACATAAAATATACCCTAAATTGAGGTTGTGGTGGTTATCTGTATTTTGCCAACATTATATTTTGAATCGTTCCAGTAATTTCAAATTTAGTTTCCCTACAAACATGCACAAATACACAAATATAACTTCTTTATAATATTAGTATAGATATGAATTTATTTTTTATTTAATGTTTTTTTATCAAGTGCATATGAAACATCATTTCATCTTGAATATCATATTTCACTAAAGAAAAATATATTTATCTATTAAAAAAGAACGCTGCAAAAAAAAATGAGACACATCATTTTATTCATTTAACTCATATAAAGAGAAAAACATTAAAAATCTAAGCAGTTTTCCAGTTACTTCATTTAAATAATTACACATACTCAGCATTTTTCATTCTGCTTTTAAACGCCTGGCACCCTTTCGAAAACATTTCATTACTTCAATCTACATACAAATCTCGAGTTTTTTCCCTCATTAAAGAAAAATATTTTTACTTAAATAAATTCCCAAGTTATTTTGAATAAGTTTAATAATTATTTTTTGTTTTATTTGCACCGTAGTTGCTTTTAATAATAATGATTTGCATTTCTTCTTAAAATTTAACGTAACCACGATGTTTAAATAGTGTGGTGAAATTATTTACTTGCACATTTTTTTCACTTTTGTTTTCTTCAGTATCATAAGAGAGAATTTGGGAAAACAAATATTTAAAAGAATATCTTTTAATATTTATTTTTTCTGCTGTTGCTTTTAAAAATAATATTTTGTATTTCTTTTTTCAAATTTAGCAAAATAATATTGTTTAAAGAAAAGGTTAAATCATTTTTTTAAAAATGCATGTAGTAATCCTAGTATCTCTAAATACATTGTAATTTAGCATATTTTTAGAACGCTTTCAATTCATTTCTCCTTTTTAAATTTGTAACTTTTTAGAAACTATAAATAGCGAGTATTAACATCTTAAACGTAACAACAATCATATCAAATTCAATATTGATGCCTCCAACAATATCAAAACAATTGCAATTTTAGAATGTTTTTAGCTTCTGCACACTGCTGGGTATCGTTATATCCACATGAAATATAACATATATCAGGATAGGGGTGTTACCTGCATTTTGCCAATATTAATCGTTCCAGTAATTTAAAATGTAGTTTCTCTATATAAAAAAAGCACAAATGCACAAACATAATTATGAATTGAATATTCCCAACTGAGAAAAAAAATGCTTAGACAGGAAATCGAACCAAGACCCTTGGTTTACAGGGCCAATGCTTTACGTTCAAGTTTACTGGGCCGAGAACCTGAGAAGTTTTATCGCTCAGATAACCTTATTGGTTATAATATCTGGTCTGCCATTTAGAGTGTCATTTTGAGCTGTGTAAATGACAGACCAGATATTATAACCAATATGTTTATCAGAGCGAGAAATGATCGGCCAATTGTCGGCCCAGTTAGCTTAATCGGTAAAGCATAGGCCCTGTAAACCACGGATTCGGGTTCAATTCGCAGTCTGAGTAATTTTTTGCTTAATTGGAAGTATTCAATTTGTATGATGACTTTTAGTAATCTGTTTGACATAACTTCTTTATAATATTAGCAGAGATACAAATTTATTTATTTATTTATTTATTTATCAAGGGTTTGTGAAACATCTTGAATATCATACTTTACTTAAAAAATGTATTTATCTATTTACTAGCAAAAGCCATGCTTTGTTTGGATTCGCTTAGCATTATTTTATAAAACAGATATTTGAAAGTAACAATATATTTTTTTAAATTATTTTTGCATCTTTATTAAACAAAAACGTTATTTTATGTTTTGGCGCATTTTAATTTTTTATTTATGATGTAAAACTGGCATAATAAGATATTTTCGAAGCAAACTTTTACAAATTTTTTCTAATTTTCCACTAAAAGCTCTTTTAAAGATGTTTTTACAATTTCAAGCAGCCACTGGTGTTTTTTAATTGTTTGAAATATGCATGTTTGCAATCTTTGTAATCAACATCCGATAATCTTTGATAGCTATTTTAGAATAATATATTTGAAGAAAGCTTGAAGAAAGTTACTTCTTCAAAATCCTATTTTCTGGAAAAAACATTTGAAATCTGCTTCCGTTGATACTATGAATTTTTAACTGTAAAACATTTTATTTTAATTTCTTCGTTTTTATACATGTTAGCGTATGAGAATTGCTGTAATTCTCTCCGCGTGGGAGAACTTTTTACTTTCTGCCAATGGCAACTCAATTAATGAAATTACCTTTTAACGAAGCGCTCTCTCATTCTCGCAGTGACGTTTTCACGAATAATTATTGTTGTGTTTGCGAACTTATTAAAGTCTTATTTTTCTATAAAATCCTTCTGATTAATGAGTCGATATTATTTAGCCACAATACGACCTTCGCAAAAATATTTATAAAGAGCTTGAACCAACAACTTCACGCAGATCTTTTAATTTTTCATTTATATAACAAATTTAAGAATTAATTTTATTTGTTTACAATTATTTTGTTGCCAGTTTACAAAAAAAAAAAAAAAAAAAAAAAAAAAAAAAAAAATCCATAATACAATTCTTTTAAAATGTTTAAGTGTCATCTGTGCAAACGATTTTGCGGGATAATGAAAACATGTTTTATTTAATAAATTAATCATGATTCTATCTATCATTATTTACTCCATGATTTAAACTTTTTTTTTTTGAATATATACGCGTTTCATTTTTTATTTATTTGCTAAAATGCGTCCATATTGGAAATGCATGTAAAATAAATTAATTAAAATAATACTTTTTTTAACGTTTTACTGTAAAAAAATTATATTCTGCAAATCTACCCCAGCAAAGAAAGAAACGGTGGGCCATCAGCTAGAAAAATGATGGCAGCCAGCAGTGCCATCAGCGGTAAAGTGCAATGGTGCCATTACTTAAACCTGTACTAAAGTGTCCATACAAAATGCAGGTGGCCCATCAGTGATGGCCAACAGCAAGCCAGCATTGGTATGCCATCACATTACTTCAATCCATCAGTTTTCCTGCAGTGCTAGCACCTATCCAACAGCAATTCCTTTGCTGGGCCAGCACTTTTAATCCAGCACCATCACATATCCTACAGTGTTTATACAGTGGTACACCGTCAGACTGCTTATTTGTTACTATGAACCGACAACTACCCTACAGTGTTTATAAAGCGGTAGATTATTATACAGTATATGTGTTGCTGGACCTTTGCTGTACCAGCGGTTTTTAATCAGTATTAGCTTCTAACCTATTGCTGGTTCTTTGCTGGGTCAGCACTTTTAATCGAGCACCATCACATATCCTGCAATGTTTATACAGGGGTAAACCATCAGTCAGATTTGTTTTTACTACAAGCAGACATCCACCCAGCAGTGTTGATAAAGCAGCAGGCCATCATCCAATGTTTATGCTGCAGGACTTTAGCTGTACCAGCTGTTTTCAAGCAGTAATATCCTCTACAGCGATTTTACACTTTGCTGGAACAGCACATTACTACCATTATTATTCCCATGACCAGCTATTACTGCTTGCTGGGACAGCATATTTATTCAGGGATTGATTTGCAGCAGAGCATCTGGGATGCAGATAAAAGAAAACTATTTTGGCAGCTCCAAAATAATATTTGCATTTTAAAACTACTGAGATTCAATATTTTACTTATAACTAAAATTCTGTGGAAGCCTAAATTAACATTCATTTAATAAAATATTTATTTTTCCAAAAAATTCCCTTGGAATTTTTGTTTGGCTTCCTTGAAAATACTTTTTACACTAATGCCTAGAGCTCTCTAGGGTGCAAATCAATCCTCCCTGAACATTAGTTTTGCTTTAATTGGGGCAGATTTGATATATAGTATGTGGATATAATTACCACTGGCATAAATATAAAAGAAATTAAATCATCCAAAAAACTATTTTTATTTTGTATTACTTGTAAATATAGGTCTTCATGCAATCCATTTTTATATCTGTTAATAGAGTTCATTCTCTTTGAAGAACAAAATTTCCTGATTACAATTCACAACATAAAAAAAAAAAAAAAAAAAATTCAAACTTAAATACAATTAAAACGAATTTAAAGGAACTTTTACTCGTATAAGATAGGTAATTAAGCTAAGTTATAATAATATATTAATAAAAGTTATAGAAGCTTATATTTACATATGAATTTATACACATTAAACATTTATTTATTTTTAGTCAGTGTTACTACATCATTTATGCTGTTACAAAAGCAATTTGTTGTGCAGGTTTCAATTTTTTATCTTTTAAAAATTTTGGAAAGTTTATTTATTTATTTATTTTTTTTTTTTTTTTGGCTGGCTTGTTTTGTCATTTTTAATTATTCATATTTCATCATATTTTTTCATAGAGATACTACCTATATAAGGGTCTTTGAACCTAAAGCATGACATTACTCTAAATCAAAATAAAGTGAGTAATCTTTTTGAAATTCAATTAAATGAAAATTGAAAAAAATCTAATTGCGGCATATAATATTCTAATCTATTGATGATTTCAATTTTTTTCAAACAAGTTTGCATTATAATTAGCTTGATATTAAGTATAGATATATTTATCTATGTTTCATAGAAAATTACATAACTTTTCACATAATCAATGTTCGGTTATGAAAAAATATGTTTCTATAAAAACGAATGAGTATGGAAACATGTCAACTATTTCTAAAAAATGTATATTAGAGACTGTTCATTAATAGTCTTAGGACACATGTTTTGAATAAAACAGAGATTATGAACAAAAATGCATTAATCTTTAACACTGGCAATATTATCTTCCCCTTAAATATAAATACCATATTTACTCGGGTATAAGACGCGAACTCTACATGTAAAAATGACGATTTCTTAAAATCTCGTACATAAGACGCACCATAAATGATGGGAAATAGGAATGAGTGACGGTAAAGAGAATTGCTAATTAATGTGCAAATAATGTCATTAGCTCTGTTGTATAAAATCTGCAAGGAATGAAATAAATATGCAGTAATACTTCAATTAAATAACATTTTCTGAGTTTTGATATATTCTTTGAATACTTTCTTGTTTCATATGTACATCGTTCGACTGCACCCAACAGTAAAAAATATTCCATGTACAAGGCACACCTAGGAGTTTTGCCCTATTTTTTTGGAAAAAAAGTACGCCCTATACACGAGTACATACAGTATGACCTTTTTTTTTATCCTTTACCCTAATTCATTCATACTTAAAAATCAGTTTTAAAAGTTTATATCAAAGTTTGTATCAATTTTAATATGGAGCTTTGAAAAGTTACTACATTATAATGAAAAAACTTTTTGAATTAACTTTTTTTATTTGCATAATCAATGGTACATTAAAGAAGTTATCAACTTGAATCTCAATTTGATTTTCTTTTTATTCTTCCACCATCTCTGTCGATTGCTGAGCACAACCAAAGCTGTACATCTTCCACATTTGCTTGTAAAACTGTTCTGGTAGTTGGTATTTGACAGACTGCAGCTGGAAAAAAAAAAAAGAGATTGAGATTTTTTTTTTTTTTTTTTTAAGTGCTGATGTCTTATAATGTATGAATACAAACCAGTAATGAGACAAATTAGAAACTACAAAATATATTGATTTCAACTTTGCCAAATGAAGTCTTAAACATGGATATTCAAAACTAATGAAAAAAAAAATATTTAACAGGAAAACAACCATCCCTATATACATTGGAGTAATATTATCTAAAAATATCAGGTAACCAAAAAAGTTCAAGCGGTTTTTGAGAACAGGTATTTTTGCTGCATAGGCATGATCATACGTACTGATTCTGATGACATCATTTATGTGCATTACCTTTAAATTGCAATCAGTAGAGTTGTATCACGTTTCACTACCATATTTGTAGGAAGAACAACCGTTGACAAAGGAGATTTTGAGGCCTATTTTGCTCTATAAGTTCAAATTAGGAAACAAAGCTGCAGAGGCTGCTAGAAGAATGTGTTTGGAGAGACTTCAGTGAGTGAACGGACCGCTCAAAAGTGGTTTAGCAGATTTTCGTCCGGAGATGACAGCCTCAAAGACAAGCCCAGTGTTGGTCATCCGTCCATCTTAAACCAAGTCTAGCTGGAAAAGGAAATCAAACAGAATCCTGATCTAACATGCCAGAAGCTTGCACAAAGGTTTGGAGTATCTGACGAAACATCTTGAACATCTCATTGCATCTTCATAGCCTTGGGATTGTGGAAACTTGATAAGTGGGTTCCACATGTCCTGTCCGAGGAAAAAAAAACTCCAATGATTGAACATCTGCTTGTCATTGGTGTCATGCCACAATTAGGGGGGGGGCTTGTTGAGCTTAAGCCGCATGGTAGGCCTCCCCACCTTGTTGAACATCTGTCACGCCACAACAAAGCCTCTTTCCTGGATCAGATATTGACATGCGACAAGAAATGGATAATGTATGATAACCGAAAGAAAACATCATTGGTCAACTTTTGGTTCCATCTCATTGGTTGCTAAACTGGGCATCCATCAAAAAAAGATAATGCTGTGTATTTGGTGGACTAGCGCTGGAATAGTTCACTATGTATTCTTAGAAAGCAGGAAAACAATCACAACCGAAGTCTACTCATCGCAGTTAAAAAGGGTTTCAGCTGCTTTGCTCAAAAAGTAGCAAGCTCTGGTCAACGGAAGAGGAGTTCTCCTCCTCCAGATAACGCCAGACCTCATACGGCCAAAGCCACCAGGAACGTAATAAAAACATTGGGCTGGCAAGTTTTGTCTCACCTACCTTACTCCCCAGACATCACCCCATCGGACTATTATTTGTTTTTGGCCATGGATAATCACCTGCGGGAACAGCAGTTCCAAACCCAAGATGATGTCATAAAAACTATAACCCAGCTTTTGGACTCTAAACCAAAAGATTTTTTTCAAAAAGGATATTTATAAGCTTGTGTCTCGTTGGGAGCACGTAATTGAAGCCAATGGTGATTATTTCAAAGAATGAAATAAGTGTGAGATATTTGTGGGTCATTCTTTATGCCTGATAAAAACCACACAAACTTTCTTGATTACCTGATAGAAAAAGAAATTCAAACACAAAGTGGAGAAACTGATTTGCTAACACTTGAGCATTTAAACATTTTACAACTGAATTCACATACAATAGACAGAATTGCCAACGTCTTGATTTACCATCGGTATTTTTCAATAAATATTTTTGTTTTATTTAATTATCAAAGCGAAATGCTAAAATAAAAATTTATGTTGGTAGTGATAATTAGAAACAACAGTTAAGTTTTTTATCCCATGGTTGTGTGTGATGCAAGTTACATTAAATGTGCTAAAAATTTATCCTATACATTAGTATCGCAAAAAAAAATTAAATTTTAAGATAAAAAAAGACCCACAGCAAAACATTGCTGTATTGCAAAACCATAAATGTTGTCGGAATAATGCATGTAACATGGAAAATGCTAGTATACAACTCATGAAAAGAATACAGATTTCAATAGCAAAAATTTTAGAAATTACAGTAAAAAAATGTTTTGTTGAAATTGCAAGTTTTTAACATAGCAGCCTTTGCAAACAATTATGGATTTCATTCAAAAATATTTATAGCAAAGATAGTAACATAGCTCAGTTTCCTGCATATCTGCCTCAGTCCTGATGTCACCTGTAAGAGAGACAAAACACTGCTTTAATTAATTGAAATGTTTCTAGAATTGTTCAAATTACTTCTAGATTTTTTAAAATAGATGCGTACATATCATAAGCATTGATGAAATGACAGTCAAATCTTTTGAATCGTATTATCAATTTTAAACTGGTTTGTGTGGCATCTCTCAGTATTTATCTCAGGACTGAGGACGTTAAAGCATAATTATAATGCTGTTTTTTATATGGAAACTACAACACTGTTTCAGGCTATACATGCAATTCCTAGCTATGAATGTTTTTTTCAATGCATTGATCATCTTGAATGAAAAAACAGCGTTTTGGCATTCAAGAGATTTTCACAGTATTGAGACAAAATGCTAATATTAATTTACATCAAACTAATGCTGTAATTGCATAACAACCAAACCAGTATGATATACAGTACATGATAGTACAGCATAATTTAAATTTTTGCTTAAAATGTACCATTTCAAAATAAATAAATAAATAAATAGGTAACTTATTTAACTATAATGAATGTTGAATAATTTCATCAAATGGAATACAATATCTTACACTAACAGGGGTCAAATATAGGCAAGATTTGAAGGCCATTTAACCCCTTCACGAAAATCCACTTAATAAAACAGACCCCTTCACAAAATTCTTCATAATAAAACCGTCTCCATCACAAAATTCTATTTCAAAAAAAGATGGTGTTTATTATTTTTATATTTTTTAATTTATAAAATGTGTAAATTGCAAACAAATCAAGTTTACCAGAAAATCAGGCTTCAGTAAAAAGATCTAAAGTATTTAAATTTAAAAGATTTAAATTTTTAAAGGATTTAAATATATTTTTGTAAATTAACTGCTAAAAGTAGAAATTCTGAAAACTTTTTAAAGGTTTCATTAAGTACAAACCGAATATTCGGCGAAGCCAAATATTCAACTTAATTGAATAGTTTGATATTCAATCTAACCGAATATTCGGTAACATGGCTGGATACCGAATATTCGGTGCATCCCTAATTTATTACCTACTTAAGATATTTTATAAACAGACTTGCCAACCTCTAAAAGTAAAAAATCAGGAGATTTTTGCATAGAAGTAAGGAGAATATTATTTTTAAGCCCCTCGCCCACCCACCTCGCATTAAAACACAATGGAATAATAATTGATAGAAGAAAAACACTACTCAAAAATGCGCATATTTAATACACACAAATTAGTCACTATATTATTTTAAACTGTGGCTGATGGGGATTTTATGGTGCAATAATTCATTAGTGACATGCTGCACCAAGGCCAAAACAAACAAAAAGTTAGGTAAAATAACTAGTAAGAATATAAATGCAATTTGTACATCTTTGTATCTGCATTATTGCAACCGTCTGTTGACACTGTAAATGGCCTGATCTTAAGATGTCAATTATAATATCTTTACTATTACTAGCCATCTTCTTCACAATTGAAATCGTTTTTGTCCTAGCACAGGCATATTTTTTCGCCACAGCACTGTCCGGGAACATTGTTTTAAAAAGTGATGAAGCGTGATCGGTAGCACTCAGCAGTATATTGTGCTCCAATAAAAATGAAGTAAAAAGGCATTCCGCTTTAATAGTACGTTGATCTGTTTCATCAACAGAAAATGAAAGTTTTTTTAATCAATTTAGATCGTTTTTGCTTTTTTGTTCCAATAGGCTTTACAACATCAGCTCTGCCACCCTGCGAAATTTTAAAATCAAAAGAACACACAGTGCATCCAAGGGCGGATCCAACCCAACCTCCAGGGGGGAGTCACAACTTTTGACAGATGATTTAATGAAACAATTTTAAAATACAGTAAATCTTGTGAAAACGGAATTACGATAAAAAGTAGCAAATTTCGCCGATTGGGCATAAAAATATCGCAAAATTTGTCGATTAGGCACGTAAAAAAAAACTAATTTTGTCGATCGGACGCGAAAAATCTCAGATTTCGTAAATCGGCAAGGAAAAAAATCTAATTTTTTTATAATACTTGAAAAAATTTTGTTCATAGGTTGTGGAAAAGTCGCCAGTTTTGTCTGTTTACCGTGCAAAAAAATGCGAATTTCGTTGACCTGGCGCGGAAAAATCGAAAATATCGTCAACTGGATATTGGAAAATCACGAGTTTTTTATATTGGCCCTCCAAAAATTTCGAATTTTGTCTATATGTCTCAGAAAAACCACAAATTTTGTCGACCGAACACAAAAAGTTGCGAATTTTGTCTATCTGGACGAAAAAAATCTCAAATTTCGTTAACAGGGCACGGAAACCTCCCAATTTTGTCGATCGCTTCGTAGAAAGCGCGAAATTATTCGATCGGGAATGGAAAGATCGCGAATTTTGTTCATTGGGAATAAAAAAAATTGCGAATTTTGAGTTGATATAGAACGCAAAAATTGCCAATTTCGTGAATCAGGAAAATATCGCGAATGTAGTCGATTGTCTCCGTAAAAGCGAATTTTATTGTTCGATGCGGAAAAATGCATATTTCATGGACAAGAACAGAAAAAGGCGCGAATCTCGTCAATTGGGCACAGAAAAATCCCGAATAATGTCGACTGCTTTCGTAAAAAGCGCAAAATTAGTCGATCGGGAACGAAAAAATCGCTTTTGGTAGGGCACGGAAAAATTGGGAACGAAAAAGTCGCAAATTTGATCTATCATTTTCTTAAAAAGCAGATATACAGTTGATCTGGAATGAAAAAAATTACAAATTACATTGATGTTGTGAACGAAAAAAATGAAAGATGGAATTGACAATTCCATCGATCGGGACAGAAATTATCGCAAATATGGACGATCGGCTTCGTAAAAAGCATGAATTCCGGCGATCGAATACAAAAAACTCGCAAATCTTATCGATTCGGAACGAAAAAATAGCTAATTTTGTCGATTCGGAACGAAAAATCGCTAATTTTGTTGATAGGGCTCGAAAAAACCGCAAATTTTGTCGACGATGCACAAAAAAATTAAATAAATCTTTGAGCGTCTGCAGAACAATCGTGAGTTTCGTCAGTATCGCGAGAAAAAAATCAGGGATTTCATCAGTTTACAGCAGGAAAAACATGCATAGCTCGTCATTCAATTAAGAAATGCGTATTTCTTAGTTCGTGTACGGAAAAATTCATATTTCATTGAACGAGAATGGAAAAATGTGCTAATTTTGTGGATTGGGCCCGAAAATTTTGAATTTTTTCAATCAAGTGAAGAAAAATCGCAAATTTCGCAGACCATTTGTGGAAAAATCTCAAATTTCGTCGATCACACTCCAAAAAATCATGAATTTCATCGATTAGGCATAGAAAAATTCTGAATTTCGTGGATCGGCTTCGCAAAAATTGCGAATGTCACCGATCGGGTGCGGAAAAATTGTGAATTATGTCGATCAGGTGCAGAAAATTTGCGAATTTTCTCGATCAGTTTCGAAAAAAGCGCAAATTCTTTCGATTAGATGCTATTTTGCGTTTCTGTTTTAGCACCTTTTATTTAGACTGTACAGTGTACATCCCTCTTTGAAGAGCTCCAGGGGGGGGTCATGACCCCCCCTTGGATCCGCCACTGAGTGCATCTGGTGTATAAACTTCCTTCTGATGACGGCACGATGCGTTCAAATTCTTCGGTAAACGAAGACTGATAAGACTTATCATATTTCGTTTTTGATGCCATAATTACGAATTCATAAAAAAATTGCAAAACACATCACAAAATAAAAAATTAAACGCGATTTCGCTCTACTGATCAACAATATTCAAAATAACAGCTAACACAGATATAACAATAGCTTATACTATTTATCTATCGAAACCCACGACACTTCACGTTTATTGGGCAGTTGCGCCGTAACCACACCTCCTCACGATATGACTTCAAACCCATTAACCAATCACTGAAGAGAAATGGTTTTCTGGCTTTCTCCGTTATGACAAATTGGTTGGCTGGTTCTATTTTATGTAATAACGGGAAACTAAGATGACAAAATTTTCATACATCGTAAAAAACTGGGAAAAATTTGCAGAAAAGCGAGAAATCAGAAGAAATTAGTATATAAGTGGGAGATCGGGAGAATGATTAAAAATCGGGAGACTTGGCAAGTCTATTATAAGCAAATTATGTATAATTGTAATCACTATTTTTAACAATGGCATATCATACACACACAAAAAAAAAAATACTTCAATGTTATATAGTGAATCAAGGTTAATGTTATTTAACAGATATTCGAGTAGAGGTTTTGAATACATTTTATCAGTATTAAATTTCAACTAAATAAATACTCTAAGCATACATTTCAATGCAAAGGATCAAAGTATCAATAAGATTTTTGACAGACTTGATAAATCATTATATTGATAATAAAGGCGAAAATGATCAAGACTTACCTCAAATTCAGTAACAAGAAATTACCCTGGATGATTCTACTTTATTAAGAACCCAAATTAACAAAAATGTGGTAAACAATGTGGTTACAGTTAATGCTCAAAGTGTTTATTAGTTCCGACAATTAAAATCCCTAAATATGACAATAAAACAAGATTAAATAATGAAAAAAAAAACAGAAAACAAAACTTAATAAAGTTTTTTTTTTTTTTTAACTTTCTATAAAAGTGAATTGCTTTCATAACATATCTAAGAGATATGATTAAGGAAATAAATATCATTCAGTGTATGAGGTGCCATCTTTTTTTTTTCTATTTTCTAATCTTGTATACTTAAATTGAGCGATTGAAGTCAGATGATTTTGCTTCAAGAAATTCTAAAAGACATATATATAACATTATATATGGGTCATTCTTCAAAAAAGGGCATATTTCAGAATTTTTTTTTTTTTTTAATTAAAAAACTTTTTTTTTCACTTAATTTTTATTTCTGGGATTTATAAGCAAGTGAGGAACACTAATAAAGCTATGGTCCTGTTCAATTAATTTTATTTATGTAATAAAAAATATTTAAAAAATTTAATGGTAACGGAGTGGAGATGCATATTCTTATTAACGTATAAAAGTAACTAAAAATCTTAAAATAGAAAGGAATATAACACATTGAAATAAAAACAAATGCATATACTGCTCTAAAATTTTATAATTTGAAAATTATCAAAAATAAAGTTAGTTTATTGCACACATAATGGCCTCTGTTAAAAGTGGGTTCATTTAGAATTTCTAGTATCTGTTTCTGATCAATAAAGTCTGTGTCATCATTTTCTGGAAAAATAAAAACCACCCCAATCTTTGATTTCTTCAGAAAGTTCACCTTATACATCTCATTCATTTCTACGGACATGATTTTACAAATGAATTGATACTTTTTCATTTTCACAAATACTCAACCCTTACCCATGCACCAACATTGGGAATTTTGAAAAAAGTTGCTTGAAACAGATTGTGGAAGTACCAATTATGAGAGTGAAGGAAAAAAAAAAAAGAAGATTTATGTGCATTTTATGAATTATACAGCATAAGACATATGTCAGAAAAATTAATATATTTAAAACTTATTAATGCTCATTAAACTCATCAATTTTTGCCAAGTTCAGACATTAATTTGTATTTTCTCACAATCTATTCTACTACACCTGATATTACTTTTCTATATTTTGTCTTTTGTTTTAAATTGTATTTTAGTTGCTTTGTTAAGACTTCACCATACAATATATATTTTTTAATTGCTAGTGAAATATGCTGACCTTTAACAAGTTCTTTTACATTTTTTTTTATTATTATTATTGCTGGAGTATCCAACTTTGCGATTTGAGATCTTTGTGCTCTTTTTTTGTACTTTTCCATCATATTATTAGATTCTTTAAGCTTGGCTTTTAACTTTAGATTTCTCATTCTTCAGACCACGTACATTTTTTCTTCGTCTGTTTCTATACAGGCTTTCTCTACTTGTTGAAGGCACATTTTGTACCAATATTGGTAAACCTAAAGATAGGCTTGCTAGCGGAGTATTTTCTTCAATCTTTTTCTCTAATTCTTTTTTCTTTTTGCTTAGGTTGTAAGATTTCTTGCTATTTTCTCGCCAATTTTTTCTAACATTTATTTGTTCTTGTGGTGTCATTTTATTAATGCTTTTAATTTTATCTTAATTTTACCTTTCCTTGTATCTCTCCTTTCCTTCTCAAGCCTAAGTGAGTCATTTTTTGTCGCATCACATAGTCTCTGTATGTTCTCTTTCTTTTTTTGATTGGCAATACACTTTTTTTCGACCTTTTATATTATTATGCTCATTTCTTTTCTTTATCATAGAACTAAAAAAAATTATATACAGTAGACTCCCTAAAACGACATTTGTGAATTTTATGAAGCCAATCAACAATATGTGCGACTTTTACAAAGCTCTGATTTTTAAGAAGCTGATCAATGAAATTCATGATTTTTTTTCGCATGATCACCGCAAATTGCAATGTTTCTTTGCATGATCGACAAAATTTGCGATTTTTACGAGGCCAATCGACAAAACATGTGACTTTAACGAAGCCGATCAATGAAATGCACAACTTTAACAAAGCTGATCGACACGATCTTTCCGCATCGGATCAGGAATATTTGCAAATTTTACTAAACCAATCAAAGAAATTTGCAATTTTTACAAAGCAGACCGATGAAATTCTAATTTTTCTTTTTATGATTGATAAAATTCACGATTCTTCCGTGGCAAATCGACGAAATTCGCGTTTTTTAACCAACTTTGACAAACTATTTTTTTTACGCGGCAAGATGAAATTCGTGATTTTTCTTCTGTGCATCATCGCAAAATTCGTGTTTTTTCCCCGTGCCTTATAAACAAAATTTGTGATTTTTTTCACTCCTGATCAGTGAAATTTGCTATTTTTTCTGAGCTTTATGGGCAAAATTCGCTATTTTCCCATGCCTGAGCAATGAAATTCACGGTTTTTCCACGGCCGATCTACTAAATTTGAGATTCTTAAGTGCGAATCTTAATTTTTCCCTGCGGTAAATTGACGAAATTGATGATTTTTTGTGACTTAAGCAGAAAAATTGCAATTTTTTACAATTGTAAATTAGCGAAGCTTGCGGGCCACAGGTTGTGCATCCCTAATCTAAGGAGTTCTAAGCACTGCTTAGAAATTTGTTTCACTTAGAAATAATTTCTAAGAGAAATTAATTCTCTTAGAAATTACTTATTTCAATTCTATTATTATTTTAAAGGAATTTTTTTTAAAAAATAATCTTTATTTTAAAGATTCTATTATTATTTTAAATTATTTATTAGAATATTCCATAATCTGCACAACCTTTGGCCCCAGATCTAGACATTTAAATGTAATCAAAAAATTAAAACTGAAACATACCTGACTTTCAAACTATCTTTATGTTACGTATTTCCCAGTCATAATCTGGCTCCATTTTTTTTTGACATAACTTTATTAAGCTTAATGCTACAATGAATAGCTGGCCAGTAGCACGATTCTTCTTTACCATTTTCTTTTGCAAACCACATGCATGGAATTAAGTATATCTGGCCTTTTTCATCTGTAAATTCTACAACATCATATTCATATTTTGAGCTAAAAAAATTTTCATATTGTTAAAAAGTAAAAACATTTTGAAAAAATGTACATTAAAAACAAATATTGACACTTCAATAATTATACAAATATAATTACTTATACTATACATCAATGCTATAACTGTGATTGTTCTAGTATAAATTAATATCAAATCATTTTGGCTGTATATGTCATTGTAAATTTAAAAAAGAAAAAATACAAAAAAGAAAAAAAAAACTGTGGTGAAATAATTTTAAGTTAATTGAATTTATGACAAAGATTAAAAATGACACGCGATTTTTACGTTTCTAAATTTTCGCAATTTTGTGACACTGGTTCACTTTTATAAAGCGGTATTTTGATGAATTTTACATTTATAAAGTGATTCAGGGACGATTCTGTTCAGTATTTTCTGAAAATTTAAGATATTCAATGCCGGAAAAAGAAAAAAAAAAGTCATCAATCTGGAAATTTAGAGAAAAAACATACAATGAATTTCAACAAATGGTTGTCCAAACAAAATCAATGACAATAAAAACTCAAATTTCGTTAAAAGAAATGTGAATTTCATCAAAGAATAGTGCAAAAAACCTGCAAATTTCATCAGATTCACAGAAAAATGCTAATTTTGGGCAGGGAAGAGATAGCTGAAAAAAAAAAATATTGTTAAAAAAAAAAAAAAAAAAAAAAAATTGCAGGAAAAGGTAAATCTTTTAAAACTTGTAAATTTCATCAAACGATCACGAAAAACTCATTTCGCCAAAATATGTTAAAAAAACTCCCATATATTATCAAAAAATTGCGAAAACCTCACAAATTTCATCAAAAAATTGCAAATTTTTACAAAAATCATGAAAAATCTGCAAGTTTTGTCAAAAAATTGCAAAAAATAAATAAATTTCATCAAATAGTCATGGAAAAAATAGTGTCAAAAGTACACCCCCCTTCCCCTCTTAAACACTCTGCTGTAACTTTTCAGAAAATTTGCTGTGAATTTCAAACAAAAATTTTTATTCAGAATTGCCCCTGAAGAACTCTTTGACAAAATTTGTTTCTTTTACAATCTCTTAATGAAATGCACGTTTATTGATATGATTTCATGAAATTTGAAAATTTTAAGTGGAGTTTTGGTAAATTTGGGTTTATATGGCGATCCTTTCAAAAAATTCGCATTTATTCTGTGATGCTTTCACGAACTCTACGTCCGCGATTTTTCTATGAAATTCACACTTTTTCTCGATCTTTTGAGGACGATTACGCTTTTCCCCTGCTATTCCTTGAGAAAATTAGAGTTTTTTTTTTCACAATGCTTCAAGAAAATTGGTGTTTCTATCGAGATCCTCTAACAAAATTCAGTGCGTTTCCATTTTCTGAGAAAGACTGACAAAATTGATTGTGAAAATATGCGACTCAGCTCGGTTCAAAACTTATGAAAAATCTGCTATCAGCCCTGAAATTCGGACATAATTTCCAGGCAGATAACTGATGTTTCATAATTTTTGGAATTGAATTTGTTAATTTTTAGGAAAATTCGGAGCGAAATGACTCCGTTCTTGCATCAGAAAATAGCAAGAAACTTGTGTTAATCGATAGCCAGGAAAAAAAAAATTGCGAAATTTGTCGAACAGTTTTTTGGGGGGGAAAAATCGCGAATTTCAACGATTTTTTGCAGCAAAAAACTCACGACAAAATATGCGATTCAGTCGCACGAAAATATAATAAAATTCACAAAAATGTCAGAAGTTGACTGTAGTTTCAAAATGCAAAAAATTTCAGAAAATTCACGATTTTTTTTCTTTGTGTGTGTGTGGGGGGGGGGGCCTTTTGTCCACAATATTCTTTTGGGTGGGATTTCAAAATTTCGGGCATGAATCCTGCCCTGAATGTTTTTCCTTGTTCCTTTTTACGACCCAAAAATAATCCAAATCTTGATTTAGCGACCTTTTCACATCCTCCAGAAATTATAACATCTAGAATCAGTGAAGACTATTTTTCTTTCCAACAAATATTACATGCATTTTACTGCACATGGATCAAGATGTTATACAATGTTTAAAAAATATAACGATAAATAAAAAATACAATGGTATTCTAATCAATAAGAAGTAAAGAAAATTCACAAAATGAGTTTTTAGTGGCTATTCGTACAGCAAATGATTTTAGGCAGGTGTTTTCTCAGGATATAGTTTTGCTTCCATTTTGCCGGATATGTAAAGAACCAAACTTTGGAACTTGAACCTGATGCCCATGGGCTGAAAAAACAGAGCATGACATTTGAAGATTCCAATCATCTAATATGCAAATATTATGAAAGCATGTTGTTTGGGTGCAAAATTATACATTTAAAGTTTGAAGATTATGTTGACATTCACAAAGAATTTAAAGCTGAGAAATCAGTTTTTTTTGAAAAAAGATTGAATCTGCAGCTTTCACAATCCTGATTAGATAGTCCAAATAATTTTTTTTGCAAGGAAAATGACGATGTTCCATATGTACTTCCAACATTTAAAAAGATGTCACCAAGGTGTATGGAGCATTTACATCAAATTATCTGGAACAAGAGGAAATTCTAACATTTTTAAGAAGTTTCCAACTGTCGTTTGAAGCAAAACCGCATAACTTGAATATTTAAAAAATGTTTTGTAATTTCATAATTTTTAGCCATTTTTTACATTTAAAAATTTAGACTAAATTCTACAAATTTACTTTTTATTGCATAAGTCAATAGTTTTAACTACATTACAATGCTAGGTATTTTTTAAGTCTTAAGATCAGGGTTGGAAATTTTTTTTTTTTTTTTTTTTTCAAAAAAAAAAAAAAATTTTGTTTGAAGCAGGTTTTTTTGGTTTAAATTGGTTTTTTTTTTCTTAAACATCCCTCCTTATTACATATACATGCATATTTATTGATAAAAAAAAAAGACATTATTGGATTATAAGTAGTGTAACTTCATTTAAAAATAATTTAAATTAAATAATTACAATAAATTGGGTAGAGATGCACAATCTGTGGCCCGTGGGCCAAAAGTGGCCCGCAACGGGTTAACATGTGACCCACGAACTTCGTCAATTTACAACTAGAAAAAAAGATGTAATTTTTGAGCAAAAGTCGAGAAAAATATTGTAAATTTCGCCAGTTTACCGCTGGAAAATATAAAATTTTGTCAGTCACTTATGAATCGCAAATTTCACCGGTCATTAGGGCTGGGCGATATCAGAATTTTAATATCGTGATATATCGCTGACCAAATATCGATATATTTCAATTCATACGTCACTCCATTATAGGGTTATAAATGTAACTGTCCTCTGTATAAAATACTACAAACACACACACATATATATATGTGTGGGTGTGTATGTTAATTATCAAGAAAAAACAAAAATATCAATATCATTAATATTCCAAGGAACATAAATTTTAATTATTTTTATGTATTAAATCAAAATATGCAAACCCTTTACCTGCAAATCTGATCTAAAATATGTGTTATTGAAAACTCTTAGAAAGTTAAACATTATAAATCATTAAAATGAAACAAGAAAATGTATATAAGACAACAAATAGACATTAGATATGTTGAAAGAAAATACTTTAATTACCTATAAACTTAGAATTTTTTTATTACAATACAAAAACAAATTTTCATTTCTGCAATTTTGGGCAGTAAGGAACACCCTCTTTTCGTTGTTATAATAAATAACTCTATTATTAGTCAGAATACAAATGAAAGCATTAGAATAATCAAATAATTTTAAGAAAACACGAAATTTCTTTAATAGAGTACAAAGTCCCAAATCAGGATGTTTTGCTACCTTTTTTTTTTTTTTTTTTTTTTTCTTCTTCTTCTTCTTTTAATAATAATGCTGAATTAATCTCTATAATGATCTTTTACTTTTTCGATTTTGCTTACAGATTTTTTTTCTAGGATGCTTTTACTTTCGAAACCAGTTTCAAAAATGAAAGCATTCCAGTAAAGAAAAAAAAAAATTGAAAACAAATATTAAAAAACGGCTTTTGTTGAAAGAGATCAACCTCAGATGTGCAATGCAAAAACAAAAAATAAATAAATAAACAAAAATATGGAAATGCAAACGAGGTATAAAAAAAAATAAGATTGACATTGAGTGGATGTTTTTGCATTAGTGAACTCTTGAAATAAAAAGGAGCCATGATATTCAAAATCAAAACTATCCTCATTCTTTTATGAGAGATAAACTGTTCGATTTTTTTTTAACTTATAAAAAGAGTTTTGTGAAAGTATCAACTAGTTTCAGTTGTTTAAGTGCGCGAAAAACACATTCAACGCCACATACAAACGAAAAGGGCGGGGGGGAGGAAGAAAAACAAAACCTTTTATTCTTTACCATTAAAAGGGAAAAAAATTCATAACTCCTAAGTTAATTTACAGATTTTTTTCAAATTTTCAGCAATTTGCAATAATAGTAAATTAGGCTGCGTGACAAATTTTTATTAAAATATAATAAGTTATTACAAAATTTGAGCATCTTTTACAAGTGTTGTGTACAGAAGAACCCCAAAGAAAACGTAGGAAACTATCCATCGTTTGTTTTTGTTTATTGAACTCAGCGAAATCGAAACTTGAATGTTTATACAATAATCATATTGTCATCTGCTGTGGATGGGTAATATGTTTTGCCAAGCAGAAAGACACCATCCATAGAGTTTTAGCGATCTTTCAAAATGAAAAGTATTTTCCTTCCTAATTTGAGAAAGATTTTCATTTATTTTATTTATTTATTTTTTTTTTTTTTTTTTTGGGGGGGGGGATTTTTTCAAAAACCCGTACGCAAAACGGGTAAAAATACTAGTATCCAATAAACTCTAAAACTAAGGGGAATCACAATGTAAAAAGAAAAAACTTCCGCTTTAAGTAAAATTTCTGCTTAAAGTAAATGACATAATAGAATTACCATACATGTAAATTATTAATGTTATTAATAAAAATGTAAAATAATATGTGATTTAATATAATTATTTATTAATGCTATTAATAAATGAAAAACAAACATACAAGAAATATTGATTAATTGTGCTCACATTCTTGAAAATATGGCAATCAATTCTGCATTTCGGCAGCAATAACTGTACACAAGCTCACAGGAAAAAAACAGTCAGCCACCGATATGGAGTCAACAAGTGATTGTAGCGGAAATGCCCGATCCTCGAACGAGTGTTTCAACTTCGATTCTTGAGCGAACTCCGATAAATAAAGCAGTACATCAGAATACTAGACTGTTCGCCCATATTCCGGTATGTGCACGACACCAGCGCAAAAAGTAGACGGTTCGCCCATATTGACGGATTTAAACTTTGAATATTAAAGATTAGCAGAGATTAAAATTAATTAGCACAATGAAAGCTTTTGCTTTTAGTCGCTAAACCTGTAATAAGTTAAAGTCTAGAAAATTAAATAACTAAAATACTGTATGTTAATGAAATAAATACAAATAGGTTAAAAACAAACTAACGTTTATTTAAAAAGAAATAAAGATAAAAACAATATAATTAACAAAGGTATTTAAATATATTAAACAATTAAAACAGGAAACAAAATAAACTGACTTCATGGCAGGCAAAAATTATACTTCGGTAAACAAGGTATATTACATCTGATTGCTTGACGATCTGTAGCCATAATGTTGATTCAAAAGAGCAGTAGTGCACCTGAGTAAAACTACTGACTAAATAAATGTTATCATCATAAAACTTTCCCCACTTCACCAGCTGTCAGTCTTCATACGTAAACACGGAGAAGCTTTCAAAACTCGGCTCGAATACAACGGCCCTTCTTCACGGACTTTAGCCTTTAACATCGCTCACAGTAAAGTGGAGAAAACATCAAAAGAGATAACACCACACTTCTGCTTCTCGGTCTCAAGTAAAATTAGTTTTACTAAACATTTAACAAAACCAAAGAACGGCACTTCGACAACCACATAAATGAAACTAAAGCAAAAAGTTAAATCATAATTATCAAACTGAACAAGACGAACGTAAACACTTCATACTGGAACATTAAGACAAGGATCTAAGCTATTGTCGAAGTATTTATACTAGAAGGGAAACTAAAAGAAACTTATTACGCATGCAAAAAGGGCAGGTGAAGCGATGGTCAAATGAGAAACCATCATGACGAAACGTCATACCGGAAATGAGCGATAGACAAATGACGTCACCTTGTGACGGTAAAGAAACACGTCATTACAGCTTCCGATTGCATACGAAGTACGACGGGAAAACAACAACAAGCCGGGAGTTTTAAAAGGTAAAAAGTGTTGGAAATAAATGTAAGGTAAGTTAAATAACTATTGTTTATATGAATAAGAACTTTAATAAAGAGATATTAATAAAGTTAACAGATTTAATAAAAGGAAACTTATTAAACGAAAAAGTAAAAGTGGTATTTGAATGAAAAGGTAAATAATAGACTGTAAAGGTTATAATAAATGAATAAACTTTAAAATATGATGAATGTAATTAGGTTAATATAAATAAAGAAAGATTGACTATAGAAATGGAGATATGGCCGGAAAGTGGCAAGAACAGGGTGACATTTCCTGTCAAAAGCCCCCCCTCTTGACACTTGAACGGCCTGAAAAAGAGCAAATGCTCACAGAACCACCGAGAAACATGATCTTACAACCATAGACGTACTGGTTCTACAAGAGCCTAAAATAAATATGCATCCACCATCTCCACAACCTATCAAAAAAAAGATTATATGACCTGTAACAAAAATTTACTAAAACCTTAAGCAGAATACCTTCAAAATAGAAAATACACTCCAGATCGCCAAGTCAGATATTGCTTTAACATTATAAATCATAAACATAAAAATACACATATATAATACAAAAATTACATATAACACATAGATTACAAATAACAAATATTAGTACAAACTTCATTTTTTTCAGCCCCCCCAAAAGTTAATTCTTAAATACCCTATACATGCTGCAATTCATTATATCAAAAATATCAATTCAATGATCAACATTAAAAAGTTTTAAAAATTGAAGCTAGAAAACCTTACAGTTCCTAACATTACAAATAGAACTGCTAGTGTAAGCATCCATAAAAAAAAGTAATCTTTAAGCTACAGATAAAAATGAATATTTGGAAAATTTGAATACAATCTTTGCAAAAAAAAATCCATTTGAAAAATTTAAAATAAAATTTTGTACAATTTTGCAAAACATTTATCTATGTGGCAGCCTCAAAAAAAAAATCCTAAGCAGTACATACTTTTTTTTTTAAAGATGACAATAACTCATCCTCTTTCATTCTGATCTATTCCCCAAGAAAATACTAGACAAACAAGAAAAACAAAATGGTAGATTCCAATAGGGCCCTTTATCAAAACCTACCCACAAAAATTAATAAAATTCAAAAATTACTGTAGTATACTGTTCAAATACAAAAAAAAAATTCCTCAAGAAGTGAATCTCCAATCCTCAATATATCCAGCGATCCAGAAAACTTATAATATAAACAAGCAACAAAAGAATAATAAGCTGTTGATGTTTGACCTCTTTCATAAAACCTAACAAACTTGCTGAAATCCCTGAATCGAATGAGTACCAAACAGTCAATCCAAGGATCCCAGCCCAAGCAGCACCAATGCCGAGGCACGCACATACTCAAGGATCCGGGACGCAACATTACAATCCAGAAAGACTAGAGGCCCTTTGGCGGCTTGGAGTTGGCAGCTTTTGGTTCTTTCGTTGGTAGAGAAAAACCAGTTTTAGGGGAGGAGAAATGAATTGCAGCTCTTTGTATCGTGTAAACATGGTACTGTGTAAATCTATAGTTAAATGCTTTTGAAATAGAAATTACTCCTCTGTTCCCAAAACAAATGATAAATTTTGTTATTTTAAAAAATAACTTATGATTCTGATTTTTATAATGCAAATAAATTATTTCATTTATTTAGATTTTTCAAATTTTTACAACTTTAAATGATTTTATTACGCATTGTTATTTTTGTACTACACTGCAACATAATTTGCTGTAATTGCCTAATTTGTTTTTTACTGTGTTTATACAGTTTCTTAGTTTTTGTAAAATCGTAAAACTCTTCTAACAGAAATGTAAATATTGAATTTTATAAAGAAGTTCTGAAATTGGTTTGGGTGATAAAGCAGATACAAAATATTAATAATAAAATGACTATTCAAATAAACGTTGATTGTTTAAAAATGCTATTAAAAGTCAAACTAGAAAAGTAAAAAAATAGTTTATTCTGTATTTGAATAACATCATATAAACAATTTTTTATGTGTAATATTTTTTGTTTATAAGATTTAAGATTTATTCTAAATTAAAATACATAGCTAAATTCTGTATTGTGTAATTATTAAATTTCTAAAAATTGTAAATTAGCAATTTTATAATTATATTAAGACCTATGAATAAGTGTTTCCTTTTGAGAAAATAAATTTTATAGTGAAATAATTTAAACAATAATGATTAATATAATTGTAAGTTAATAATGGTAAGTTATTGTAAGTAATTGTAAGTTAATCGCTACAAAATTAAAAATCAACATTTGAGATAATCTGATAGAGTAGGGATAATATAACTTTTTATAGCTAAAAAACATTTTTGCACTCATATTATTCACAAAAAAAGGAAAAAGCCATCAGAGTTAAATACATTGCCTATAAAGACAATAAGAGATTTAACCCTCAACTGCTCTCAAAGACCGCTTAGTTTTTTAAGTTTCAGAGTTTAACTAAAAGTTTAACTATAGACATTGGTCGAATTTTGTTTCGTTTGGAGCCCTTTTACTATCTCTAGAAACTTTTGAACAGCTTAATTTTATTTATAATAGTCCTGTATATCAAGTTTAATACAAAAGTAGTATTCTGAGAGTTAATTTAACATTTTATTCATCTTTCGATTAAGTGGTCTGACAGACCGCTCACAGTAGTTATGCGACAATTTTTGTCATAGCAGGTAAGGGTTATACACATAAAAGTCACCTGAATAATAAAAAAAAATTAAACTTAATTTAGAAGTTTGGTGAATAATGTGCTCTACGTAATTCTTTTTCTAATGAAACCTTCTTCAAGCGGCAAAAGAAAAAAAAAAAAAAAAAAAAAAAGGGAATTTTTTTTAGTTTTACTTACCCATCATACGTAAGTATAGGGTAAGTCTTGCAATCGTTTTGAAAATCGAAAAAATTTTTTTGACGGATTTACACGTTTTAGATAGTGGAGATTCCGAAAAACATATTTTTAGAAAAAAAAATGTGCCGTCCATCTGTCTGTCTGTCTGTCTGTCTCTCTGTCTGTAAACGCTCTATCTCCCGAACAAATTGAGATAGAGACTTGAAATTTTGTATGTAGTTAGTATGTAAGAATGGGACGAACCCTATTTAATATCAGCAACCTCGATTATACGGAACTATTTTTTTCGGACTCTCGAAAAATTCGTTCTGATGAAAGGTATATAAAAATTTTCGATTTTTTTTTTTTTTTTTGTTTTAAGGAATGGACGTAAAAGGCAATAAAATAACACACATTTTGCATATAGAACGAAGTCGATCGGATTTTTAGTTGCCGAGATATTTGTAATCTTGTTTTTCACATTCTTCGATTTTTCATGACCCTGTATTTCATTCAAATTTCAATTCAGAGGTATATTTTAATTGGAAATGAGACGCTTAATTCGACGCAGTTAATTATTAGTTGATAGAATTATTATTTTTGGAGTTATAAGGATGTTTCTTTTACGCAGTTCGGTACTACTTGAGTAGTTTGGCGTTTTATATAATTTGTCGAAATTGGTAGATCAGCAGTTCTTTAATATAGCATTACTATGTATATTAACAATATTTAAATTTTGTTTATGAATTGCAATGCATTGTATAAATAGTTTTCACATGTTTTATTTTCATATATATATCCATGATGGGTAAGTATTACGGTGGCCCCCAACGACTAGTTTTTAAAGAAATGAGTCGCTCATGGAGGGAGTTCAACTGGGATGATGACTGAATGATTTTGTTCCATGAAAAAAAATGGTCGTTCAGGGAGGTTTCACTGTATTTAATTTTTATGATAACAGAACTCAATTTATTAAAATATGATTTTTTAAAATGCAATAAATCAAATGGTTAACCACCATACACTCTTTTTTAAACTCGTTTCACGTATGAGTCAATAAATAAAAGCAAATAAAAACAAATGTCTCACTGATTACAAATTTTAAAAAAAGAGCTTTGAATATTTAACAGTTGACACTTTTAACAATAATTTAAATGTTGCTTGTGTTATGTGTCATCTAGTTGATAAATGAAGTTAAGAATAATAGTGACAAAATGTAAAAAAATGTTTAATTTTACTTTTGGATGCTTTCTAAATGTTATTATTTCTTTTAAAAAATAACTTTGAAAAATCGCCCTTTTAACATACATATTGCGGCTATTTTTTTCATTTTCATTTTACTTAATAAACGAACAAATATACAGTCGAGCCTCTATATAACGAAATCTATCGTTCCAGTAAAAAATTCGTTATATAGAGAAATTCGATGTATAGAGTATGATGTTAAAAATAGTATTTAATGTGTAAATTTTGAACAAATATTATTTTCGATCTTTTTAATTAAGAATTTGAAATGTTTAAAAGTATATATTAACCTAACATTTTATTTCTTACTTATTTAAGCAGTTTCAAAAAAGAGAAAATACATTTATTTTAAAGCTTAATGAAAATCAAATGAGGAAGACTTACATAAATTTCAGAGGAAGAAATCTGTAATTTTTTGTTGTTTTGATTTTAAAATTACAATTGTTACGCTCTCAAAAAAAATTCTCAAATTTTAGCAAGGAATGAAAAATTGTAGTTGATATTTTCCTCCATTTGAAGGTCTCTCTTATGTGCTCTCATTGATTCCTCTCTTATATGTGTAACAATTCAATTGACTGTGTTTTGAGAAGGATGTTGAAAGGTGTGTGGGAGGTGGCATGAACTTGTTAGATTTAAAGAATAAGAAGAGAAGTAATATTTATAAAAAAAAAACTTCTCCACTGAACGATAAATCAAAAATAAGTGATGGAAAATTGATTCCATATGATTTCGAAGCTTTTTTAAAACTGAATAAATTAAGATCAATTTATGAAAAAATTCGTTATATGGAGATAGATATTTCGCTATATAGAGTCTGTTTTTAATGTAATCATGCGAAAAGGGGACCGTTCTTACTAAAAATTCGTTATATGGAGAAATTCGATGTATGGAGTTTCGTTATATAGAGGTTCGACTGTATTTTTCTTTTCAACTTATTAAGCCCTGAATTATTATCTTCGTTAAAATTTAGATTTTGCATTTCCCACTATTTTTTTTTAAATATGAAAAACTTTTATCTTAACTTATCCAGGAATTTGTTTCGCGAAAAAAAGTATTCATCTTCCTTTTTACGGGTGTGAAAAGCGTTTACTTGCCATTTTTATAACCGTCCCAAAAATGGGACGCTAGGCACTAATGGGATAAATCAGAATACATTTTGTTAAATAACCATCATTTTTTTTAATGCAACATATATTAGCTATAATGTACGATATAAACAAGTTTTGTAAACAGAACATGCACTTAAAAAACAATAACAAACAGATACTGTAACAAACAATAACTGACAGCTCTTAGTGCAGACCAGCGGATCCCAAGCTGGGGTATGCTAAAATAGTATTAATGACGGAAAAAAAAAAAAAAAGGTTAGTAAAGTCACTAAAATAATAGAAATGACAATGTAATTTGTATCAATTTATTGCATGATTGAAATAAGAAGATTGCTTATAAACAAAAGCATTTTTACGCTATCTAGTTTATTGGAAAATAGGGGGGGGGTATTTATGAGAAATGGGGTTATTTCGAAATGAAAACCCAAATAAAAGGGTAGCAGAAAAAAAAAAAAAAGGTTAAGATTTGGGAAGAGCTAATGCAAAAGATTTTCATAAACCTTGAAAATAACATTTTAATAACATTTTTCACAAGAGTTGTGATTTCTAATTAAGATAGTAATCATATGTTAGACGCAGAATTCAATTGTTTTGGTACATCCATCCCTCCCACCCTCCGAAAGTTAATCGTGTTTCTTTTTTCATCCCTCTTCCACGCACATGAATTGAAACTCCACTTCCCCCTGTAAACAAATGGGTTACTGGAAAAAGGGTAGAAAGAAGTGAAGTTTTAGCCCTCTTGGCTCTTTGCGTTTTATCGCGCCAAGGGTCTCTAGTCTTTCTGGATTGTTATGTAGCATCCGGGACCTACCAATGGCCATTGGATTTCATACATACCACACACATTCTACATATACACCCAGATATACAGGTCTGAAGAAACTCTTGAGGACACAACTAAAACCAGTCTCAAAAAAAACTTTCATCTAATAAAGCAAAAATCGGCATATAAAATTTCTATTTAGCTACAAAGTTAAAATTTTAATTCAGGGGGTAGATGATCAGATCTATTCAAAACGAGAGAGTATCAAGTAAAAATAGGTATCCGGTTCTTACAATTGCATGAACCGACCCTTAAAAATTTAACTTGCTTAACTTTAAAAGAAAAATTTAGCATTCTATCTTTCAGCTAAAAACAATTCCTCTCTCTAAATGACTGCCCATGATTCAAATAACAGCTACCACGATAAAAACTTTTAAACCCCTGGAATGACTTTAAAGTCAACCAAACTTCTCAATTTCAAGTTCTTTTAATTCCTACTTTCATGAGCAATTTAGAACCAGTTACCTCTGACCTTACCAAAACTGACCTAGGACAAAACTTTAAAGCTTCCTATTCTCTAAATCTTCCCAATACAGGAACCACTTGCCAAAAATAATTCAAATGAATTTGAATCTTAAAAATATTAAACTTTGATCCAAATTCTCAAAAATTGAACTAGGCAAAAGAAAATCTCCATCTTCACCAGAGAATAGTCAGAAAAAGGTCAGCTAAAAACATGGCTTAAACGTTTCCAGGGTATAACAAAAATAAAAATAATTTAACAATTAAAATCTATTTCTTCAAAATTTCAAAAAAAAATCCATCCACATACGAAGTCTAACAGCCCATTCTTCATGTTTCTTAACTTGAAAGTACAAACAGCCATAAAAAAAAATATTTCAAAATAACTTTTATAAAGAAAATATTTTATGTTTAGCTAAAATATAATATAACTTTCAATGCCAAACCAAAGATTACCCCCTTTCAAAAATTTCATCTTCAAGCAATTTTGGAATCAAATCGAGTCTTATAACCCCAGATCCAAATACATGAAAACAATTTAACAGAGGGCATTAAAATGGTTAGCATTTTAAATTAAGCTTAAATTAATTCAAAACTATACAACATCAGAAATTAAGTTTAAACTACTTTAAAATATAAAATTAAGTTTAAACTATTTCAAATTATATAACATTAAATAAAAATAGATTGGAAAATGCCATAATGAGGTTTAACTAAATCCCACTTTAATTACATAGGGATTAAAATGACATGTGAAGATTTATACCTTACACATAATATCCAAAGGACTTTAAAATAAACCTCTTAAAAAAATTTAGGCAAAAAAAACAGGTTTTATAAAAAAAAATTCAAATAATCTTTTTCAATATAAAATTCAAAAGAAATTAACTGTAAATCAAAAATGTATAACAAAATTTCAGAAATCTAGAAATAATGGCAATACTTTCAAATATTTGAAGAAAATGGCACGATACTTTGTCATGAGTTCAAAAACAGCAGCTTAAATTGACTTAATGATTCCTTAGAATCAATTACTTAGCAATAATATAAACAACTTTAATACATATTCAAAATAGATTATCAGGGCAAAAATTCAACTTTATTATAAAACAGTATCTTTAATATTGATAATCCAAACAGTAGAAAAACACAATATATTACTGAACAATAAATTTCTCAAATCAACCAATCCTCTATATAGCCTCATACAAGACTATTTTAAATGAGTATAGTTAATTATTCAAAAAAAATTCAGCAATATTTCAAAATAAAATAGTATATAATAAGCTTTTAATTTAAATTCTTGAACCCCCATTTAATTAACAAACTTTAAACTGATTTATAACTGAATTTGAGCAAATTTATGAAATATGACTAGAGCTGAATTTAATAAACTATAAACTATCAAGATTCAGGTAATTGAGGGTAAAGCACGGTAAAACCCCACAAACTTCTGAAATAACTGATAGTAAATAAATTGAACTGTAAAGAAAATCAGTTAAAAAAAATATTATCTAGACGAACATATTATAAAAGTTAAGCCATATTTATAAAATTTTAGGGTCAAGATATAGCATTTAAGAAATTAACTGTAAATGAAAATAGAACTTAATAAAACCAAGTTATCCATGTCAGGCAAAAATTGGGCAAACTTTAATACCCCGGAACATACGTTCCAAACCTGACAAAAATTAACTATTCAAAAATACAGAAAATGCTTTAAAAGATTATGATTTCACCCTGATTTTAAAGCTAAGTTTATTCTTTAAAGTTAAGTTTAAATACTTTTTTTTTTATTAAAGTTTAAAATATTCAAAATTGCTCAAAAAGTCACAGTAAAAATTTAAACTAAGCCTCATTACAAAAGATCAAAATACAAGATAAACTCCAAACAGGATGGACCAAAATCAAAAATTTCATGTTTAAAAAAAATTTGCATAACAATGTATATATATATATTTTAAAATTTACACAACAAATATATATACTGAAAAAGATGCAAAGTTCTAACTGCAGCTACATTGATGGAGCACACTAAACTCTTCAAAAGCTTCTTGAAAATTTTACAGCATTGATATCACGACGCAGGGCTGAAAAGTCATTTCCAGTAGAGACCACCAAAAGCAGAAAAACTCAAGTCCTCAGCAAGCATGTCATTAACCTCAGGTGGCAAGTTCTTGGCACCAGTCAGCAAAAAAAAAACTGCATTCACAATGACAGTTCAAAAATCCACTCTTGGAGATTTAGATAAATCAAGCCACTCAAAAACACCGGCCATAGTTGAAGACGAGTCCAGGCTTACTATCACACAAAAGTTCCGGATTGAAGTCACACCAGGAAAAAAGTTAAATCTTGTTTCAAAAATATCAAACTGCAATGACATCACTGCAATGTATCAACAAGAATATCAAAATGCAATGGCCCAGTACGCGGACCACTGCCAAAAACCACCTTCAACATGCATGATTCTTTCAAAGATGACTTAAAAATTCTTACGAATATCATCTTTTATCACAACCAACATGGCAGACTCCAAAATCTTGAACCTCCATCTGTGTAACTGTACCAGGAACTCGAGGCTAGCAATCGCCAAAAATGACTTGAATTCTTGAATAAATGTTAAGCATCAAAACTTTATTGGCTGACACAAAAATCTTTAACCTCCTTCAGCAAAACTGCACCAGGAATTGAAGGCCAGCGTCTCCATCAGGTAAATAGAAGTAAGAAGTGTATGCCATGAAGCCAAAAATTTTTTTAATTTAATTTTACCTCAAATTAAAAAAAATTTCTAAGTTGCAAAAAAAAATTTATAAATCTGACAAAAATCTATCAAAAATTTATTAATTTTTCCTTAAATTTAAATAAAATTCCTTAAACTTTCAAAAATTACATTAAATTTAAGGTAACAAAAGTCAGTTAAATTTTTCACCTAAGTTCATAAAAATTTTATAAAAATTCAAAAATTACTATATTTTTAAAAATATTTGTTAAATTTAAATAAATCTTATGCAATTTATTTAAAAACCAAATAAAAGTAATTTTTAACTATGAAATTTAATTAAAAACTGAACAAAATATAATAAATTAACTGCCCCCCCATCGCAAAGCATCGCTAAATGTCGATGGAAGCAGCGTTTACTACGATATCGCCGGACCGTTAAGGGTTAAAAAAATGGCAAATACAAAAATAAACTAAAGTTTAAGAAAAAAAATATCTATTAAAAAATTTATAAAATGCTAGATTTAATCTACATTTAACTATTACAAAATAATTTCTATTTAAAAAAAAATTTATAACTCATTAATATATTAAATTAATAAAAGAAAATCAGGTTAGGAAATCGGCCCATAACCTTGACGGATTTAAATTTTGAATATTAAAGATTAGCAGAGATTAAAATTAATTAGCACAATGAAAGCTTTTGCTTTTAGTCGCTAAACCTGTAATAAGTTAAAGTCTAGAAAATTAAATAACTAAAATACTGTATGTTAATGAAATAAATACAAATAGGTTAAAAACAAACTAACGTTTATTTAAAAAGAAATAAAGATAAAAACAATATAAGTAACAAAGGTATTTAAATATATTAAACAATTAAAACAGGAAACAAAATAAACTGACTTCATGGCAGGCAAAAATTATACTTCGGTAAACAAGGTATATTACATCTGATTGCTTGACGATCTGTAGCCATAATGTTGATTCAAAAGAGCAGTTGTGCACCTGAGTAAAACTACTGACTAAATAAATGTTATCATCATAAAACTTTCCCCACTTCACCAGCTGTCAGTCTTCATACGTAAACACGGAGAAGCTTTCAAAACTCGGCTCGAATACAACGGCCCTTCTTCACGGACTTTAGCCTTTAACATCGCTCACAGTAAAGTGGAGAAAACATCAAAAGAGATAACACCACACTTCTGCTTCTCGGTCTCAAGTAAAATTAGCTTTACTAAACATTTAACAAAACCAAAGAACGGCACTTCGACAACCACATAAATGAAACTAAAGCAAAAAGTTAAATCATAATTATCAAACTGAACAAGACGAACGTAAACACTTCATACTGGAACATTAAGACAAGGATCTAAGCTATTGTCGAAGTATTTATACTAGAAGGGAAACTAAAAGAAACTTATTACGCATGCAAAAAGGGCAGGTGAAGCGATGGTCAAATGAGAAACCATCATGACGAAACGTCATACCGGAAATGAGCGATAGACAAATGACGTCACCTTGTGACGGTAAAGAAACACGTCATTACAGCTTCCGATTGCATACGAAGTACGACGGGAAAACAACAACAAGCCGGGAGTTTTAAAAGGTAAAAAGTGTTGGAAATAAATGTAAGGTAAGTTAAATAACTATTGTTTATATGAATAAGAACTTTAATAAAGAGATATTAATAAAGTTAACAGATTTAATAAAAGGAAACTTATTAAACGAAAAAGTAAAAGTGGTATTTGAATGAAAAGGTAAATAATAGACTGTAAAGGTTATAATAAATGAATAAACTTTAAAATATGATGAATGTAATTAGGTTAATATAAATAAAGAAAGATTGACTATAGAAATGGAGATATGGCCGGAAAGTGGTAAGAACAGGGTGACATTTCCTGTCACATATTCCGGTATGTGCGCGACACCAACGCAAAAAGTAGACGGTTCGCCCATATTCCGGTATGTGCGCGACACCAGCGCAAAAAGTAGACTGTTCGCCCATATTCCAATGTGTGCGCGACACCGGCTCAAAAGCGGAAGTATCACGCAAGTGCCGATTACAGCGCGAACATTTGCAAAAGTAAACAACCTTTGCGCCGACAGAGGTAGATTCGAAATTCCGTAACTCCGAAAGTAGGATGAAATACCGTTTGAAACGATATATCGGAAGGATTGAAATCTCAATATCGTTACCGCGGTCTTAAAGAAATATCGATATATAACGATATTACGGTATATCGCCCAGCCCTACCGGTCATTCAAAGTAGACCGGGCATGGAAAAATCGTTAATTTCATTTATCAAGCACATTTCATTCATCAGGAATGAAAAATAGCGAATTTTGCCCATGAGGCTCGGAAAAATAGCAAATTTAACCGATCGGACACGGAAAAATCATGGTTTTGTTGATCAAAATCGTACAATTTGTTGATTGGGCAAGAAAAAATTGTCAGATTTGTTGCTGATGCGCGAAAAAATTGCAAAAATTCATCCGCTGCAGAAAAATTGCATGTTTTCTCGGTTTATCACGTGAATTTCGTTGACGGGGCACGAAAAAAATCGTGAATTTTACGATGATGCACAGAAAAATTGAAAATTTCTTTGATCGGCTGCGAAAAAAATAGCGAGTTTTGTAAATTTATGAAGAAGAAAATTCGCTATTTTCATCTTGCTGTGCAAAAAAATGCAGATTTTGTCAAAATTAATTACAAATTGCGAATTTCGTTGACTGCGCACGGAAAAAATGCAGATTTCGTCAGTTAAATGCTGAAAAAGCGCATATTTCGTCAATCGGACACGGGAAAACCGCGAGTTTTATTGATCGGGTTCCGAAAAATCACAAATTTCATTGGTAGAACATTAGAATATCGCGAATTTTGTCGATTTTACGCAGAAAAGCTGAAATTTTCGTTTTCATATATCCGGTGCAAAAAATTTGCGAATTTCGTCTATTAGCTTTGCAAAAATTGCTAATTTCGTTGATCAGGTTCATAAAAATTGCGAATTTTGTCAATCGGCTTCATAAAAATCGCGAATTTCGTCGATAAGGTTTGTAAAAATGGCGAAATGCGTCAATCTGGTATGGAAGAATTGCAAATTTTATCAATTATACGAGGAAAAGTTGCAAATTTCGTCGATCGGCTTTGTAAAAATCGATAATATCATCAATCATCCGTTGGAAATTGCGAATTTTATCATTCATGTGAAGAAAAATTGCGCATTTTGACAATCAGTTTTGTAAAAATCGCAAAATTTGCCGATCAGCTTGGTAAATTGCATATTTCGTCAATTGGCTTTTTAAAAATCTCAAAATTCATTGACTAACTTCCTAAAAATTGATAATTTCGTCGATTGGCGTCGTAAAAATCTATATTTGTGTCGATTGGCGTCATAAAAATCAATAATTTTGTTGATCAGCTGCAGTAAAATCGCAAATTTTATCAATCATGCGAAGAAAAATCGCGAATTTCGGCGATTAGTTTTGTAAAAATCGCAAATTTTGGCGATCGACTTCGTAAAAATCGATAATTTTGTCAATTAGCTGCAGAAAAATCGCGAACTTCAGCGATTAGCTTTGTAAAAATTGCAAAATTCGCAGATCAGCTTTGTAAAAATCTCATAATTCGTGGATCGGCTTCGTAAAAATCACAAATTTCATGAATCGGCTGCGTAAAAATCTCGAATTTGTTGATCGGTTTTGTAAAATTTGTGAATTTTCCCAATCGAATTTTCTCGATCAATTTCGTAAAAAGCCCAAATTTGGTTGATCAGGCATGGAAAGATGCAAATTTTGTTGATCGGCTCCTTCCCTCTCCTTCATTCATAAAGTTCACATTTTTTCTGGCACCAGCCACTTATCTTTATTTTTAGCACTTTTAATAGAAGAATATTTACTCACTTGAATAAAGTCAAGGAATGTTACTACATCTTGAGAATAATTTTTGCTATATCTGTTATACATACAAACGTACAAACTGCTGTATATCCTTACCAACTGAATTTGATATTTTGACTGGTTAAGCAAACGTAAAGGGATATTCCCCACCCGACCCAACTTTTCTCTGAAAATATATTTAATATCTGATTATAGGCCAGAAATTACCTTCGAAATCGAATTCTCTTCATGTTATTGATGTGGCCCACGACCACGCAGACATATTTGTAAGTGGCCCTTCTCTTGAAAAGGTTGTGCATCCTTAATTTAAACAATATTTACAAACAGTCTTATGCTCAGAGAATAAATTACTCTACACAGTGAAACATGAATAATCTGAAAATCTTTATAAACAATCTTTTGATTATTAATAATAAAGACTTGGATGTAATTTGATAAATATAATATTCTTTTTCACGGTTATTCAAATAATAAATTTCAAATACTTTTTGGGATTTAGATATTTTGAGTGTGTGGCAGTTTGAAGTCAATATTTTTGGTCATTAGATTCAGCGATAACAGGCAAAAAAATACGATTGTTAAAATTAAAATGCTATAACTAACACCCAATCTTTGAATACCCTCTTATTCAACTTCGTATTTTGATTTTAAATCAAAATAAACTCCCCAATCAAGATTTTTTTTTTTTTTTTGTTACAGCTTGAGCATAATCTTAGAAAGCAAAAGCATAATGATATGTTATTAATTACGTTAATCTGGGTTTTTTTTTTTTTTTTTCAAAAAATGAAATATTTTATACTAAATATTGAATATTTTAAATTTATTTTATCTCTGATCAATTCACACCTTTGAAGCTTTTTCTTTAAAGCAATAGATATGTTCACAAACACATACTGATAATAATCCTATACCGAAAAAGTGACCTAAATTCACTATATCTAATGTTTATTACTGAAATAAAGTGTTAAAAGTAGAAATTGTATATATCCAATTTTCTGAAACATGTAAATTATAAAGAAAAAAAGAAAAATTCATTGGATTTCTTCTAAAAAAAAAAAACAGTTGGTTTAAACCAACATCTAAATACATATATCAGTATAGCTCTTGTTACAGTAAAAAAAAAAAAATTACTTATCGGTAATTGTCCTGCGTGTGATTGATAATTACCCTGTTGCCAGGGTAATTAACGATCTTTGAAACTTTAAAATTCAAAAATATTTAAATAATATTTTAATCAAAGTCTATTTGATTGAATAAATACATGAAGCTTTAACCATACTAAATTTGATTATAACAATTGAAATAATTAAAAAGAGATTTAGATGTTGTGTTTTTTTTATTTGCCCGATACAGTTCATTTCAACATTTAAATCATAATACTAGTGTTCACTCTAGAAATAAAAAGGGCATGGTGCTATTCACTAAAAAGGGCACTACTGCAGCAGAAAAGGGCACTTTTGCAAGAAAAAATATGTTATTGCCTTTAGAAAGGAAACAAGTTGGAAATTGCACGTAAAGCGTAGCAAATGAGGTGCGTTCGTTGATAACGAAGTTTTAAAATATTCAGATCTTGCTGATATAGTAGAGCGTACTTTGGATACAGTATAGTGGTCGAAATCTTTGTGTTCCTGTAAATATGCAGGGAGTAATTCTTATTACACTTCATTAACGTATATCTTATTCATAAAATGTGAAGTAGTTTAATATAATTAAAACACCCCTGTATAACGATTATTTCGTTATATATTGGTTATTTTCTTAAATTATTCCTTTACCCCCCGTCTCTGTTCAATTCAAAATTAGTTTTAAGTTGTCCTTCATTCCTTTTCCATTTTCTTTGCTTATTAATTCTCTAACTGAAAAATCGGCAGCTGCTTAACTTTGTCTGTGAGAAATACACTTACATATCATTCAACCGTTTAAAACATTTCCAGATGTCTGCTATTTCCGATCGAAGCAATTCTGCATTACCTTATATGGACATCATCTCTGTTTCACAGTTAAAATTTATGCTTACGCTTCTTTTCCTTTCTCGACAAAACCCTAAAAAGAATTTAACATCTGCGCAGTAAAATCTGATGTCCCTTTGGTGTGCCTCTTTATTAGACATAATAACACGGGTAACATTTTATCGTTTGGCAACCTTTCCTTTCGCATCCCAGCTTGGAAACCATATTGAATTCTTATCTTGCCGGCTGCATTTTAACTGTATTTGGCGTATACTATCCATTGTGCATGGGCGAACTTTTGTATGTTGGCGATTTTCTATCATGCCAAAAGTGGCAATTTGTTGCTATGTACGAGGCACTTGACTCTCTGCGCTCGTCTTGTTAACCTGCTATTTTTCGTTCGGAGATCTTCTCCGAGAGCTGTAAGTGTGCCCCCCCTTCGTAATAGATGTTAAAATAAAGTGTAACTTTGCAATCATCGTGGGGTTTTTTTTCGAGCATCCGAACCTGGACTGATTCTATACCGATCATACCTCTTCTAAACCTTCTAACATATATATGCAACTACCAAAATCCCTCAAGAAACTCTTCTTTATATAAATAACTGGTGCCTGACGGTTTCGTTTTTCCCCACATAAAAAAAAAAAAATATGGAGGGGGGCACAATCAACTGCGACTTTACGGCGAATGTGATAATTTTGGTTCTTCTTTCTTCTCTGCATCCCCGGTAAAAAAAAAAAAAAGCAACGGCTTGGAGTCTTGACTGGTATGTCTCAACAGAGGTGGAATTCCCCAGCTTCACCGGCGGTCGACGTCGAAATGTGATTCCTTGCCTGGACACCCCCTTTTCTCTCCCCTGTGATCTCCATCCCAAGTGCTGCGGAGCGTCTCCCCTTGAAATTACATCTTCAAAACGAAACCTGCGCCCGATTGTCACCTCAGCGTTGGGCGCCCCCCGTTTTCATCTCCGTGCATTCTCTGTGTGATTGACGTGTTCATCGCCGCCAGATATCGAGGGCTGCATGTGCGCATTGTGTGCTTCTATACCAGTGGTGTTTTGTGGTGTGCTTCTATACCAGTGGTGTTTTGTGGTGTGCTTCTATACCAGTGGTATTTTGTGCCTTTAGTGAACGTAATCTAAAGAAAGTTCATTGTGTTATTATGCATCGTAAAGTCATACATCGTACAAAATAGTGATTCATTAATTGTGGTCGGCAAAAGAAAGTAAAAAAAAAAAAAAAAAAAAATCCACATATAATACATATGTCTTCAATTATGTGAAAATACATCAGAAATAATTCATCGTATGTATCAGTTAACAGTGCACAAAAAAAGTATTAAATAAATAACAGAATTCCAACTAAAGCTAAAAAAAAAGATGTGTCACCACCTGTGATAAGTGATTACTAAAGTACCTGTTTACAATATAAAATTTCTGCTAGCCTTCAGTGATAAAAAAAAAGAGAAAAAAGTGCACTACAACAAAAATTAACTTAAAAAAAATCTACATTTTGAATGTGGGAGCAGATCGAGCCCCATTTCCCTAAGTTTTTGTCTTATTAATTTAGTAATCATTTAATTATAAATTTTTTTAAACTAAATCTGTAAGTTACCCCAAGTATTTTCTTTACTTTATGTTCTGCTTCCACAGTCAGTTCATCATAGTTAATATTGCAGTTTGGTGTTTTAAATCATATTTAATTCAATATCACTATTTTTAATCCTGTTATTGTGTTTTTGCAAATTTTTTTAAATTGCGAAAGCACGGTAACTGTTGTCATTTCTAGTTATTATTTTTATGACATTTTATGCAGTTTTTACCAGTTATTTACATTTATGTGCTATTGTTTCATATTTTACGTCCAACACCCCTTCGTTTTTAATTTTGTATTTGCATTCTCTAATATGCTTAAATGTGTTTAACCAGTTTTGAACTTCAATTACAAGGTTAAAATAAGAACATTCTTTTTCATCCAAAAAATATAAATAAATCAGAAGGTTTTAAGTTACAAAAAAAGGAATTTTTTTTCCTTGAGTAAAGAAGTTAAAGGATTTTTTTTTTCTTGCTTGCTAACAGTTTTGCGGTTTTCTATAGAGTTTTCTTTGCTTTATTATCTAAAGTAAGTACTTTGTTAAAGTGAAGGAATGTATAGATATATGTTTCAAAGTGTAATTATTTTGCCATTTTATTTAATTTATTTTCTAAATGTGTTAATTTTGTATGTGCTTCCTTGCTTTACTGTCATAAAAGGTTCAAATAAGATATCTTTAAAGTGAGGTGTATATTTTTTTTAAGATCTATTTATTTTGCTAGTTTACGTAGTTTACTTGCTAGGAAATTTTCTTGTTTTCAATGTGCTTTAGAGTATAAGTCAGGTCTGTGTAACAATTTCTCTAAAACTTGTGAGCGTAAACAAACAAAAAAAAACTGATCATGGCGGCAAAACAAATTCCGATAAATATCATTCAATTTGATGGAGATCCAGATTTACTTAAATTTTTCTTTGATCAAATTCGCGTCTGTGCAGAAATTAATAAATACAACCCACAAACAACAATTGCAATCTTAAAGGGAAAGTTAGTTGGGCCTGCACAAAAATTTCTAGCCCAAAATCCCGACCTGCAAAAGATAACAGACCTTGATTTGCTGGAAAAAGAATTTGCGTCATTCTTCGCCCCCCCTAGTAAATGTGTTGCTTCTGTTGAATTGTCCAGTTTAGCACTTATGCCTTCTGAGACGATAAAAAACTTAGCTCATAGACTAAATGTTCTTGCGGCGACTGTTTATGCAGATATCAACGACGAAAGTGCACGCAACACTATTAAACTTATGAAATTTCTAGAAGCCCTTCCTTCAAATATTAGAATAAAATTACAGGAAGAAGGCATTAATGATTATAAAACAGCAGTCGAAAGAGCACAAACCCTTCATGAAATTTTAAGGAATGAGAAAATCTTACATTCCTTACCTTCGGTACACAGACCAGAAAATCTCATCGAATCGCAACTGAAAGAAATTTCCGAGAAAATAAATGCATTATCCTTTGCCCCTCCTGATACTAAAACCGAAACTGAGCAGAAAAATTTCCAGACTAGACCAAAACATTCCGCAGGTGTTTCACGCTTCAAAAAAAATTACAAAAATCGAAACTACACTAGACGTTATTCCCCACACAAGTTTTCACAAAAAAAACCAGTTGTTTGTCAGTTATGTGGACGAAACAATCATGATGCTCTCTCTTGTTTTAAATGGAAAAGAGCAAACACTCAAAAAAAAAACAATTACACAAACTCCACGCCCCAATTTCAGGAAAACTGAAACAGAGATACAATTTTTATGCTGATGGTGTTGTGTCTCAATCTAATACTTCTACATCAGCAACTTTTGTTTTTGACCCTGTATTACCTAAAATTTCAAGTTCGAGACTAGTTAATTCAGTAGCTTCCCAAACTTTTGACTCTATTAAGATAGCAAATAACATCAGTACACAAACAGAAAGTGATAATGTTCAGATAATTTGTAGTGTAAACACTATGTCACCATCCCTCCCTCTTGTTAAAGCCACTATAGCAAACCATGATATTACTTTATTGGCTGATTCTGGTAGTAGTATATCTTTACTTTCACAAAAATTATTCAACCAACTTAAACCGGTCTTAAAATATAAAAGACTGTCCACTGACGTCAATATTAAAACTGTCAATTCTGATGTTTCATTTTCCGCCTGCATCAGAACATCCATTAAGCTAAAACAAAAAGCGTTTTCACATCACTTTTATATTGTTGACATACCCGAGTCTTCCAGTTTTGAAGGCATTTTAGGTTTTGATTTCATAACTAGATACAATGTTGTCATTGATACTTTTAACAAGTGTCTCCATGTCAACAATAATTTCTCTGTTCCTTTAAAAACCAGTAAAGAATCTTCTGGAGAGAAACAATCAAAATCATGCAATTCTTTGAGTGATGTTGTAATGAATCAAGCGGTGTTCTTAACTCGAAAAATTATAGTAGAACCTCAACAACAAATATGGTGCTCTGTTTACACCCCCAATAACATCAACAATGACAGAAATTATCTATTTGAATATTTGGCACAAACAAAAGAATTAATAGGAAATGATGCCATTATTCAAATGAACAAATTATCCAATAAAAGAAAGAAAACTTCACAAATACATCAGTTCTTCTCAATAACACTTAAAAACACTTCTGAAAAGACCATTCATCTCCCTAAACACACAAAAATAGGTCAATTATCTGAGATTGAGGAAATTCGCGACTATACTTCTGAAATGTCTGACAAGCAAAATAACTCAGAACAGCACTTTGTAAATTTTATTCAGGCGTCTAATGAAATCTTACAAAAAAGAAAGCAGGAGTTATCGGCTAATGATTTTAAACTTTCTCACTTAAAATCTGACGAAGCAAAGAACCTAACTAAATTGCTACTTAGTTATTATCCTGCCTTTTCCAAATCATTAGACACACTTGGTCATACTGATAAAATTGTACCTGATTTAAAATTCATTAATGACTACCCCATAAAGACACTCCCTTTCCCTCTTCCCCAAGCTGTGCAAAAGGATGTTTTGAATCAAATCAAACAGTTACTTGATGCCAAAATCATTGAACGTCATTGTTCCGAATGGGCCTGCCCCATGCTTCTTGTTAAAAAGAAACCAGACGGTACAGGTATACAGAAATATAGACTCGCATTAGATCTCAGAATGGTTAATACTATAATTCAAGGTTCGTCATATCCACTTCCTAAAATTCAAACCATTATTTCAAATCTTTCACAATATCGTTTTTTTTCTTCTCTTGACTTTCATCAGGCATATCATCAGATTGATTTGCCTGCAAAATTTCAAAATCAGCTCACATTCACTACAATGTTTGGTTCTTTTCGGTATAAGAGATTAGTATTCGGCTTAAAAACGAGCGCCTCAATTTATCAAGCTTTAATGGACTCGTTACTTGATGAATTACAGTTAGAAGGTGTCTATACCTACCAAGATGATCTTATTGTTGGTGCCAATTCATATCAAGAAATGTGTGAGAAGTTGGATAAAATTCTTGCAATACTAGTAAAATATAATTTAACGCTGTCCCCTAACAAATGCACTTTTCACAAAACCAGTTTAGATTATCTTGGATTTCACATAGAAAATCAAACTATTTCTCCTGTTCAGTCGAACATTGTAAAAATAACATCTTTTCCAACACCTACAACTAAACGTCAATTAAAAGCACTCATAGGCGTCATTACATTTTACAAATCTCTGGTTCCATCCTTTTCTGAATTTGTGCAGCCTCTCATAAACTTAACTACTCCAAAAGCCAAATTTAAGTGGACAAGCAAACATCAAAAAATTATGGACACCATACAGAAGATATTCTTTAATCCACCCATGGTTAGATTACCTGATTGGAACAAAAAGTTCTATTTAAATACTGATGCGTCAAATATTGCCATTTCTGGCGTCTTACTACAAGAACATGATAAACAACTATTACCTGTTGCATACTTTTCAAAATCTTTAAAAGCATCCGAAAAAAAATATCCTGCACTTAAATTAGAACTCATGGCAATTCATAAATCAGTTACTGCTTTCAAATATTATTTATACAACAGAGAATTTGTAATACTTTCAGATAGTAAACCATTAGAAAAATACAACAAAACTACAAATCCGGCTGATATTATCTCTCGCTGGCTCATGGATCTCTCAGAATACACATACAAATTTCAACATATTCCAGGTAAAAAGAATGTACTCGCTGACTATTTATCTCGCTGTAACTTTGAAAATAATCAACAGACTTTAGCTACAAACCCTGAACTTATTCATGACACTCAACCCTTACCTATTGTAGAATGTGATACTCCACACTCCAGCTCGAGTGATTCTAATATGCATGTTAATTGCCTTATTTCTGGTACACAAACAAATCCTGACCCTTTATTAGAAATTTCGAATGAAACAGTTGCTACTGAACAACAAAATGACCCTACTTTGTCTGTTGTTTATAAAGAAATCTTAAAGAAAGGATCTTCTCAAAAATTTCCTAACTACTTCATTCATCCTGATTCGAAAGTATTAATGTTAAAGAAGGAATATATTTTTAATAACACTTTTTCGTATCACATTATTGTTCCAAATTCACTTAAAACCAAAGTCTTAACAATTTCACATTTATCCCATTTTGGCTTTAATAAAACTTATGAATTCTTGTCAGGTAGATATTTTTGGAAGGGTATGTATGTAGACACTTTAAACTTTGTTGCATCCTGTATCAAATGTCTTCAAACTAAACATCACCAAACTCCACCTGCACCCTTACAGCCCACATACACTCCCAGGTACCCTGGTCACACTATCAGTACAGATCTCCTTGGACCGTTTGCTAATGGAAAATATGTTTTAACTATCACTGATCATTTTTCGAGACATATTGAACTCTTTCCACTTAATGACATATCTGCGAGTAAGGTTGTTAAATGCTTATTCTCTTACATAACCACCTTTGGGAGACCTTCGGTTGTCTTATCAGACTTAGGACCCCAGTACACTTCTCAGGTATATAACATCTTTAATGATACAATGGGCATTAAGGTATTACACAGTTCTGCCTCGAGACCACAATCAAATGCGATTGCAGAGCGAATCAATAAGTCAATCAAATATTCAGTTAATATTCTTTTACAAGAAGGTCATTCTTTCGAAAATGCAGTATTTATACACAAATCACTTTATAATGGTTCGAAACATGCAACTACATTATATTCTCCTAATTTTCTTCATTTTGGACGTGAACTTTCTCTAATTTTTGACACTTTTGATCAGTCGTGCAACCAACCCTTTCTTGATAAACATATTGAAGTACACAAATTGCTTGATGATTTGAGTAAGATATATCACAAAGCTTATAACAACATTAAATCTGCTCAAGATAAAAGATATAAATATTACGGTCAGAAAGCTAAATTAAGATCCATTTTCTTAAAAGACATTGTATATCTAAAAGCAAATGACAAGTTTAAAACAAAGTATACTGGTCCATATATTGTCACTTGTAAACATTCTCCTGTGTCATTCTCAATTAAAAGGTTGTATGCTCCTGATAACACAGCATTTCGAGTACATATTGATAGACTTTTACTTGCACCTCCTCGTTATGGACATTTATTTGATGCATCAAGTCATATAAACAACACTAACTTTAATACGTTTTATCAACCTCACACATACAATCTAAGAAACAGAAGCTAATGTAAATCACTATTTATTATTTTTATGTCTTGTTTTATGATACCACATATCCAACCAAAGAGCTCATGGTTGTGTGTATGTTGTTTTTGACTGATTTTTAACAATATCATGGCTGGTCCATCAATATTGCTCTGAAGATCTCTTAAGAACAATATTAGGTATCATTGTTATCCTTTAACACTTAGATAGCCCTTCATACTCACTTAAATTTTATTTACTTTTATTTTGTTTTCTTTTTGCAGTACACTTAAAATTTCTTTGACAATACTCATTAATTCAGTATTTTTCCACTAACTAACCTTCCACTTAACATTTCTTGTACAGTAAGTCAAACATATTATAGTTAGATAAACAGGTACTGTAGTTTGGAAATGTAAACAAAAGATTCATGTAATTAAATAAAACACAGTTTTTATATATGACTTGTTCATCACCCCACTCGATTGTGACATATTTTTCGTCTCTCTTCACTCTAGGATTGTCTGCCCATATTAGTTATATGATATACATTTTTTTGTTTTTTTTTCTTTTTGAATTCTTCCCTTTGAAGTCTTGTTCCCGTTAAAAATTAAGGCCCTAAGGGTTCAAGCTTCATTGTGTTGAGAGACAAAGTTTTGGAATTGGAGTTTCGATTCAAATTTTTGAATTGTGATCCCAATTCACAACAATTCAAATTTTTTCATGTAATTCGACGCGGGCTCCTTCAGAAGACCGCTAGTGCCTTCGGGGGAGCATCACAATTCCCTCCTCATCTAAGGCTAGGCCCTAAGCCGATGCCATAATACTTGTGTTTTACACAAGATTCAGGGTGACGCATATTTTTATGGGCGTGCTTGGAGCACCTCTTTTTTTTGTCATCCTATGCTTCGGCATGAAACAATTTTTACAAAAACATTTTTATTTTTTAATATACATCATATTACTCTTTTTTAATTTTTTTTTTGAAAAATATAGTACTATTATGTTATTTTTGTGTATTGCCATTTTATATTCATTTAGTATTAGTTTCATGTTTTGTGTATATGTTTCAAAATTTTATTTATGTCATGATAACAATCAAAGCTGCAGTAATATTTTTGTACTGTCTGAGTCGACTCAACTTATACATATAAAATACAGTGCTACCTTGGATCCATGAAATACAAATATAAAAAAATATAGAGACTTTAGAACTGCTGACTGTTTTTGAATACAAAAGTCTCCATTATCATGACGTTAAATTTCTACATATATATATATAAAAAAAAAAAACTTTTGCATTTATGTATGTTTTTATGTTATAATATTTTATGCTAGCCTATGCACATTGGACAGCAAAAGTTTTTTTTTTGTGGTGCACCGGGTGATATATATAACGATTATTTCGTTATATATTGGTTATTTTCTTAAATTATTCCTTTACCCCCCGTCTCTGTTCAATTCAAAATTAGTTTTAAGTTGTCCTTCATTCCTTTTCCATTTTCTTTGCTTATTAATTCTCTAACTGAAAAATCGGCAGCTGCTTAACTTTGTCTGTGAGAAATACACTTACATATCATTCAACCGTTTAAAACATTTCCAGATGTCTGCTATTTCCGATCGAAGCAATTCTGCATTACCTTATATGGACATCATCTCTGTTTCACAGTTAAAATTTATGCTTACGCTTCTTTTCCTTTCTCGACAAAACCCTAAAAAGAATTTAACATCTGCGCAGTAAAATCTGATGTCCCTTTGGTGTGCCTCTTTATTAGACATAATAACACGGGTAACATTTTATCGTTTGGCAACCTTTCCTTTCGCATCCCAGCTTGGAAACCATATTGAATTCTTATCTTGCCGGCTGCATTTTAACTGTATTTGGCGTATACTATCCATTGTGCATGGGCGAACTTTTGTATGTTGGCGATTTTCTATCATGCCAAAAGTGGCAATTTGTTGCTATGTACGAGGCACTTGACTCTCTGCGCTCGTCTTGTTAACCTGCTATTTTTCGTTCGGAGATCTTCTCCGAGAGCTGTAAGTGTGCCCCCCCTTCGTAATAGATGTTAAAATAAAGTGTAACTTTGCAATCATCGTGGGGTTTTTTTTCGAGCATCCGAACCTGGACTGATTCTATACCGATCATACCTCTTCTAAACCTTCTAACATATATATGCAACTACCAAAATCCCTCAAGAAACTCTTCTTTATACCCTGAAACAATGTTTCCCCGTATTAATAATTATTTAGTGGAATACATTTGTGTGGCCCTGTAATTTAATTATAAATATTCTTTGCATCACAGATTATACAAAATGTATTTTTAGTACATATTTCATAGATTCATGTCGATTCTATTATATTCAAATGAGTGTAACACCATTAAAATGCATTTGAAACTTTTTTCCCCATTGACCGTAATGTAACGGAATACTTTTGATTGTCCCTGTAATTGATCAATGCATCCGATTTTCATAACATTTGAAATGACTCGACAAAATTATGTAATAAATATACTTTTAAATTTCAAACGATTAAAATGCATTTGAAACTTTTTTCCCCATTGACCGTAATGTAACGGAATCCTTTTGATTGTCCCTGTAATTGATCGATCCATACGATTTTCATAAAATTTGAAATGACTCGACAAAATTATTCAATAAATATACGTTTTAAATTTCAAACGATTAAAATGCATTTGAAACGTTTTTCCCCATTTACCGTAATGTAACGGAATCCTTTTGATTGTCCCTGTAATTGATCTATCCATACGATTTTCATAAAATTTGAAATGACTCGACAAAATTATGCAATAAATATACGTTTTAAATTTCAAACGATTAAAATGGATTTGAAACTTTTTTCCCCATTCACCGTAATGTAACGGAATCATTTTGATTGTCCCTGTAATTGATCTATCCATCCGATTTTCATAAAATTTGAAATGACTCGACAAAATTATGTAATAATTATGTATTTTAAATTTCAAACGATTCGGTTGGGTAGTTTTTGCGTTGTTATGTGCGGACGGACAGACAGACAGACAGACGGACAGACAGACAGACGGACGGACTGAGCGACAACAATAGGTGCTACGTATTTACATAATTACGAACGCACCTAAAAAGAAAGCGGGAAAATACATAATTTTTAAGTAAGATAAATCAAATATTAATTTTGAATGATTTTATGATATAAAAATTAAAAATTCAATTAAATTAAACAATGATTGAATAGTTTAATGTTCTTTTTCTAGTCTAATTGTCTAGATATTTACCTGAGATTTTGTTCCTAATTCCTGAATAGAATTAGAACTCTATATTTAGAACAATTTTTGAAGCGCATCTATTGATTGACTAGTTGCGAGAAATCGTCTGCCTGACGTTTGCTCTTTTTTCCCGTTTCTGTGTCGCAAGTTTTTTCGGCTATTGAAGTGTGTTTCTTCGTTGATATGTTTTCTTCGATGTATTTTGACTTTGTGAATATTTAGTTCTTGTAGAAGTTGTATTCGCGAAGTACTTTCGTATGATGTCGGCTATGGATTTTGAATGCTCTACTGACAATCCCTGGTTTCCGGAGGATTTCCAGCTTCTCAAAAAATGGATTGCCCAGTATTATAATCATCTTATGACTCTTGAGAATGGACAATCGCTTTTATTAACTTTGAAAAACTGTGCTATTTTTCTTACCGGAGCTTCTGATTGTGCAAAGAAGCAATTTTACCAAAGTTTTGAAGGTAAGTGGAACTTTTTCTTGTCATATGCCAATTCTAATGATGATTCTATTTTAAATATTATTTGTCCTATCTTGCATAATACTTTAAATTTAATTCGTGATTATGATGCCGGGTTCCCAAAACTTAAAAATAATGCTTCTGGCTCTAAAAGAGCTAACGATACTGATGAGGAGTTTAAAATACCTCTTAAAACGGCTAAAGTTGTTAAATTAAATAATGTTACTCCCATTTCTACTTCCAATTCTTTTGAATCTCTCAGTAATAATAATGATGTGAGTGTTGCTGACCGTATTACTGATCCTAATGACAGCAACAGCCAAAACTCCACGGAAACCCAACCTATTATTAAAGATCCCAGACCTGAACCTTTTTATGTTAAAGTTACTGCTAATTGGAGAGAATTAGCCAATAAAATTGACGAAATTGCCGAATGTAAAGTGTTTAAAAAAACCCAGGATAACTTCATTAAATTTTTTCCAAATTCTATTGATGTTTATAGGAAGATACAAAGCTATCTTGTTGATAATAAAATTGAGTTTTTCGGAATGAAACTTAAAACTGAACGCCCCAGGAAGATTTTGATTAAGGGTATTCCCCATGACACCCCTATTTCTGACATTAAAGCAGAATTAAATGAATTAGGTTTTAATATACATCGTATATCCTTATTACGTAGCTTTAAAACTAAACTCCCAATGCCCATTTTCTTGGTCGATGTTTTTCATGATGAGCTTTTTAAGCATATTTTTGAAATAAGAAGCCTTCTTGGCTTTTATATTAAAGTTGAAACTTACAAATTTAATGGCACAAAACAATGTTATAATTGTCAACTTTTCAATCATTCTAGCGAATTTTGTAATCTGAAACCAGTTTGTCTTAAATGCTCTGGTGACCACAATGTCAAGGTATGCCAGATTACTGAACGCAGTCAAATTAAGTGTGCCAATTGTTCTGGGAATCATACTGCTAATTGGTGAGGTTGCCCTAAAAATCCAAAAAATCTTAAAGCCGGGAGAGTAACTACCATCAGAAACTCAAACCAAACTTTTACTTCTAAATCTTATCAACATAACTTCTCTTTTTCGGCTGCCTTAAATGGAAAAAATTCTGCTACCACTAATGAAAATGTAAATAATCCTATTTCTGTTTTACCTATTCCTTCTACCAACAGTAATTCTACTAAAACTAAAGTTCCCACAAACGGTAGTAAACAAACTGCTTCTGCTCCTTTGGTGCTACCATCAGAAAATCTTTTAAATACTTTTGACCAAAATAATTTATTAAATTTTGTTATATCTAATACTAAAGACTTTGATTTAATTCTTGAAAAATTAACTAGACTCTGCAATATCTTAGAAAAATTTCAAAAATTATGTACTGATAAAAAAATTACTGATTTTCTTAGTGTTCTTTGTGCTGATGGCTCTCTGAGCCCTACTAGCTCCGCTCCTAAAACCAAATAATGGGTCTTTTCAAAATTCTTTTCTGGAATGCCAATGGCCTCAGACCTAAGATTGCTGAGCTCAGGGATTTCATTATTGATAACCCTGTTGATCTCATTCTTGTACAGGAGGTTCGTAGCACTAGATTCAGGGACCTCAATATTCAAAATTTTAAATCTTATTTTACTCCCCGTTGTGAGAATTCCAGTGTTTCGCCTTATGGCGGGACGGCTATATTCGTGAGTAGAAGGGTCACCCATGCTCATATACCTTCCCTCTCTCTTGACCACCTTGAAAACACCAATGTTAAAATTTATTTAGTTCATCGAAATTCTTTTCTCATTTCCTCCATCTATATCCCGGTTTCGAATCATTCGGCTCTTCCCCATGACCTTAATAAACTTTTCAGGCTAGATAACAATGTAATTCTTGCAGGCGACTTCAATTCTCATCATCCCAGTTGGTGTCCCAATAGCAATATGGACCATTTAGGGGAAACCCTACATAATTACTGTACCAACAATGGTATTGAAATTGCAGCCCCCTCTTCCCCCACCCGTTATGGCCCTAGGGGAAATGGTACGACTATTGATCTGGCTCTGCTCAATAACATTTCCTTTCCCTACACCATTACCCCTATTTCGGCTCTCGCATCGGATCACCTCCCTATCCAAATTAACATTGATTGTAATCCCGTTCTCCCTTCCCTTCTTACCCCCTTTGTTTATGATTGGCATTACTATATCAATAAAATCAATGATGCCCCCCCTCCTTTCGACGAACTCAATTCTGTCGAGGATATAAATTTGGCTGTCACTAACCTTACTAAATTAATTCAAAATTCTCTGGAGGCATCCAAATGTCATCAGGCACAACAAAATTATCAATCTCTCCCTAGAGATATTAAAATCAAAATTAGACAGCGTAATAGCCTCCGACGCACTTGGCAAGCCAACAGGGACCCCAGCGTCCGTGCAGATATGAACCACCTTAATGCTATTATTAAAAGAGACATCAAAAATTTTAAATCCAATAAATGGACTGACTTTATTACCTCTCTGACTCCGACGGATAATTCTATTTGGAATTATTTGAAAAAAATTAGGAAACCCTTTACCCCTATCCCCCCCTCCATACGGATGCTGGACACAAATGCCTCGACAAGGAAAAAGTGGAGGTGCTTGCTGATCAGTATGAAGGTCAATTTCAACCGCATAGTGATGTCTTTAATGCAGACACTACAGATCGGGTTGACCATGTTATTGGCAGATTTTTGGCCCGTGAGCCTGTCAGATCAATTGAACCGACCAACCCTGAAGAAGTCATAGCGGTGATTAAAAATCTACCCAACAAAAAGGCCCTTGGGCATGATGGGATTACTAATGCGGCCATCAAAAATCTCCCTCTTCAGTATGCTGGTTATCTAGCCATTCTGATCAATGCTTGCTTTAATTTTCATTATTTCCCAGATGAATGGAAAAAGGCTGTTATTGTTCCGATTAAGAAACCTGGAGAAGACCCTTCTATGGCTAGGAGTTACAGACCCATTAGCTTGCTTCCTGTCCTTGGTAAACTTACTGAGCATATTTTTCTTACTCGCCTTCAACATCTTTTACCTGACATACCTGAACAATTTGGCTTCAGGCCCAAACACTCCACTGCACACCAACTGCTTAGAGTGGTTGAATTCATTCATGATGGATTTGACAATTCTGAGTATGTTGGCTCTCTTTTTATTGATGTCGCGAAGACTTTTGACACAGTTTGGCTATCTGGCCTTATTTACAAGCTCTTAAAGTTAAAAGTTCCCACTGCGCATGTGCGCTTCACCCTTAAATACCTTCGTGGCAGAACATTCTGCGTTCGCTATGCCAACATCCTTTCCACTCCTCGTCCAATTAATGCGGGCGTGCCACAAGGCTCCAAATTGGGCCCCTGGCTTTACAAAGCTTATATCTATGACATTCCCACTTCTCCACACACGTTGTTGGCTATTTATGCGGACGATACAACTGTGATGGCTCTTGATAAAAATCTTTTTATTATGCACGAGTATCTACAACAACACATACGCAAACTTGAATGCTTCTTCACCAAATGGCGAATTAAAATTAACTCTAATAAATCGCAGGCTGTTATTTTTACTCGTAACCGCTCCACTCCTCCTCCTCTCTTTCTTGATGGCGCCTTCATTACCTTCGGACGGGAGGTAAAATATCTGGGTCTATTCCTGGACAGCACTCTCACTTGGCGCAAGCAAATCGACTATACCGTCCAGAGGTTCTACAAAGCAAAAAAAGACCTCGCCCATCTCCTGTACAGTCATGAGACTAGTATGAGCAATAAGGTACTGTTATACAAAACAGTACTTCGTCCCATTCTTCTTTATTGCGCTCAGATCTGGGGTTCAGCGGCTAAAACCAATTTGCAAAAAATTCAGGTGGTTCAAAACAAGACTCTCCGTGGTATTGTTCACTCTCCTTGGTATCGCAGAAATACTGTTATCCATTCAGACCTTAATATTCCTCCTATTCGTTCTGTTATCAAAAATCAAGCCATAAAGTTTTTTGACAACATTCCTTCTATCCCTAATCCTGCTTTGCATAACATTTCTAATTATGATGTAAATGCTCGTTGGAGAAGACCACGAGCAACCCTACGTCTCCCTGAAAACATCGACCCAGGATAATTTTTTCTAGTTTTTATCTCATTGATAGGGTTTTCCTTCCTGAACGTTCACCATCTCCTAGTCTTTATTTGGTAAATACTTTTGTAAATTTTTGTAAATATTTTTATTTCTCTTATACTCTTATCTATGTTTTTTTTTTTTTTTTTTTTTTTTTTTTTTTTGTATGGTTTCCTTATAGGGCCTTTGTTTTTTGGGACCCGGCTTCTCCCCCCTCCTTGTTTCTGACGTTATGTTTGTCAGACTTTGGCTATGACTTGAATTGTTCCATGTATCATTTCTCTACTAGAGGTAAGGAGTTGATCTCTCCAGGCACTCTGACAATTATCTCGTCCAAGTGTTTATAGAGGGTGTGGTGAAATTATTTATTTGCACATTTTTTTTTCTTTTTGTAGTTTTGTTTTCCTTAATACCGAAAGAGAGAATGCGGTAAAAAATATTCAAAAGAATATCTTTTAAAATTTATTTTTTTTCTCAAGTTGCTTTTAAAAGTAATATTTTGTACAGTATAATCTCTTAAAATTCGGGAAGGTTAGGTTCCAGAAAACATAAAATTTTAATGTCAAAAACATGAATGTTGAGACTATCTTCTGTACATATGTAAGGGTTTGGTTCTATTTTTTATTTTATTTTATTTTTTTAATGGAAAAGAGCAATTGAAATTTAAAAAAAAAACATTTATTTATTAAACTTTATACATTATAAGTACATGCTTTAAAAAAATTGAATAACTATAAATATATTCAACAAAATTTATTTGCTAGTGTATGGTGGAAAAAATTAGTGACGTGTGAATGTTTGACAGAACAGATCTTATGTTTATGAATTTCCATGAAAGGAAATGTTGTGGCCTCTATTTCTCTTTTAAATTTAAGACTCCTCATTAGTGAAGAATCGCATTCTATTTTTTTTCAATAATTTGTTCTTGATATTTTAAAATTTCCGCAAAAATTTTTGAAAAAAATATTTCACCTGCAATAAAATTTTAAAATTTTAGAAAATTGAAAAATTTATATAAATTATAAAAACAATGATACTACTCTGTTATACCGTTGACCAATTTCGCCAAATTATACAAATCGCCAAATTATACACATTGACATAATATTTATTTTAAATAACGAAAAAACAAATAATTAGTAGAATATTAATAAAAATATTAATAAAAAGTTGAAACAAAAATCACTTAATGACATTTTAAACATGTGAATCGTATTTAATATCATTCAATGTGACATTCACGATCATCCATTATTGGCATTTAATCTTGTAGTTTGGCGATTATTTTTTTGTCGACTGGATAACCTAGTAGTACCAAAGCAATTACTGATATATATTTTCCCACGACACAAGGGAGGAAGTTCTCGCAACTTAGGTCATACATTAATGCAGTAGTCTACACAGTATACAAATGCTTAGTGTCACGTAGTTCATAGAATTGATTAAAAAATGAGTTTACTTTGCTAAAAAAATATTCTTTATAAAACGAAATTCACGAAAAACCAAGTTCAGTTTGCATCCGTAAGTATAAAAAAAAAAAAAAAAAAATCTTGATACCTATTTTTATTTTTTATATTTAATTAATAATACCAAAAGTAATATTCTGTAAAATTTTTATATTTTATGAACTTTAGATTTTTAATCTTAAAATTTATAATTATAGCAGACATTGATAATTATGATAAGAAATTTTAGTTGCTTTTCATTTGCAAAGCAGGTAAATTGTAATTTTTAAAATGTTCTAACGAGAAATTAAAAATCTTTAAATTTAAATCTTTTGAGAAAATAAAAAACGTAATGTAAAATTAAATGTAAAAATTGAGAAATTAAAGATATTTTAATTTTTTAAAAAATATTTTCAAGTGTTTTGTAAAAAAAAAAAAAAAAAAAAAAAAAAAAAAAAAAAAATTCTTCAGTATATTTACATTCTATACTGTTAATATACATTACCATTGTAGAATGTAACATATACTATTAGAACGGGCGGCGGCGACACAAACGACTACGTCATCGAGTTACGGGATGAAATCATGATGTAGGACAAGATTATAAGGTGTAGATTAAGGAATGACTGGTCTACCTCGTCATTTCTTGGTACGATATGAGTAACAGCGGACGCCAACTCGCCATTTTGGCGTCACTTTCACATCATCGAGTTTTATAATTTATAACAACAAATGACGTTATAATGTAAAATTCAATATGACTACGTCATCGAGTTACGAGATGAAATCATGATATAGGACAAGATTATTAGGTGTAGATTAGTGATGGGCGATTCCGATTTTTTAAATCGATTTAATCGATACTACGGCCAACTCGATTTGATCGATACTTTAAAATTTTAAATCGATTTCTCTGAAGGTAATATAATTTTCATTTTCCTTCAAAAGTCGAAGATAAAATAGACGGATGTGCCAATTCCAAAATTTCAGTGTATTAGTTTCTAAGATAGAAGAATTAAAGAAACCTCAGAACCCCCGCAAAATAGCGTTTTTTGTTGAGTGATGTACACCAAAAATTGATCAGGATCAATTTTTATTAGGTACCAGCTGAATCTGAATTTTGATGAAAATCCAGGAAAGCGCGAGATATAGCTATTGCGAAATCATAAAAAATGCAACATATCAGCGCCACCTGTAGGGCAATTTACACCAAGAACTAAATAACACTAATCTATGTCAGAGATTTACTGAATCTGAATTTTGATGAAAAATCGTTCTTGAGATAGCGCTATTCATGAATAATAATGAATATCATGCGATAATCATGAATAATGCAGTATAGCAGCGCCATCTCTTAAGCGATTTCCACCAAAATGTAATTAGCATCAAATAATATCAAGGACTAATTGAATCTAAATTTTTTTGAAAGTCCGTGCATTAGTTCTTGAGATAAAACTAAAATGGGAACAGGAGCGTGCGAAAAGAGAACTGCGTTCGGTTCAAAGTTCCAATTTAGCCCCCCCCCCTATTAACTTTTTCTTGTGATAGGCTAGAAGTGATGTTAGTAGTAAAAACTTGACGCCCTCAAAATTTCCGTGCTCGGAACGACCGCTTCCTTTCGCCCCCCCCCCTTTCACGTGGCGCTGAGTAGAAATTGTGAAAAATTCAGTATCGCAGCGCCATCTGAGAAGCTATATGCATCAAAATGCAAAAAATATCAATTCATGTCAAGGACTAACTGGATCTAAAATGTGATGAAAATCCGCTCGTTCGTTATTCAGATATAGCTGTTGCGCAAATCGCAAAAAATGCAGCATAGCAGCGCCAACTGTTAGGCTATATACACCAAAAATTAATTAGATTCAGTTTATATCAAGGTCAAACTAAACCTAAAGTTTTGTGGAATTCCGTGCATTTGTTCTTGAGATAGAACGGTCAGAAATTTTTGTCGTATACAGACTCACAGAGTGACAGACACACACACAGACAGATATTTCTTAAAAACCATGAAATAGTGTTAAAGACCTTCTAAAATATATAAATCCATAGAGAACGGGAAGTTAAAATTTTTCACGAATTTAATACTCTTTTCTTGTAAAGTTACAAAAGAAAGTAAAAATGTAAAATCGATTCTGCCCGTAAAATCGATCTTTAGATTCGATTTCGATTTTTTTTTTTTTTCCTAGGCTAAATCAGTGTTGAATGCAGGTATTTTTCCGCGATTCCGGAGGAAGGCATCGTGTTTTACAGCTCTGTATTAGAGGGGGAATCGCAATTTGTGCATTAAAAAGCATAAAATCTCATAACTTCTGGGGGGGGGGGTAATCCCCTGCGGGCCACTCCATTAATTCGACACTAGGTTAAATTGTTATATTTTTGTTTAGAAGTCCAGTTATTTGAAGTATTAGTTTATTATGCTTTATTTTTCACGCTCGTCTCTTCTAATCCCCCCCCATCCGCTTCAGTTTTAACTTACAGGGCCCTTCGAAACATGCATACAGTTTTAAAAATGTCCAATTCTCAGTCTATTTTATTTTAGATCCACATTTTAAATCCTTGACAAAAGATAAATAAAGGGTTGCCCTTCCGCCCGTTTGGGGTTTATCTGCGCCCCGCCGGGGGGCGTATTTTTTTGTTTCTTCAAGAGAAACAAAAAAAAATTGAGGGGGGGCTTGCACCCTCCCCCAATATACACCTTAAAATTTCGCTCATTTAATTCTATACCATTTTTAACTTAAAAGTTTAAGCTACATGGCACCCCCAGAGCTGTGGACCCCCCCCCCCTGTCGATCACTCACCTAATTTTACTTATTTCTTCACTTCATTTCAACCTTTAAAAGGCTATAACTTTGCTTCTATAGGAATTACAGTGATGAGAAAAATTCTAGTATAGCTAACCATTTCTCGCCGTTCTTGTTGCTATTCCAGTTTCCCGGTTTTCCCTATAGGACCTTTTTTGGGGGGGAGGGGGCAGAGGGTTTTTTTCTCATTTCTTGATACAATATGTCTATTGAAAGCTTATGCTTCATACATTACAAATCTAGCATAAGAAATTTTCTCCCATCATTTCAGGTCACGTTACGGACCCATAATGTGTTAAAATTTTAATTTTTCAAACTTCTTCGAAAACAAAACAAAACAAAACAAAAAAAAAAAAACATTGATACATATCAACGAAACTGGGATTCGAACCCGCAATCGTTTGATTGCACACGTAATCCCTAAACTTATTGGCCACCGAGTACTCAGCAGCGCTATTATTTCTTTAGATTGTCATCTTTAAATTCGTAATATCTTTTGAATGGAATGTCCGATTTGAATAATTAATAAAGAATACTGCCCAGTTAAACTGATGGCATTGAGCTCACAGGCTACAAATACTAATTGTACATTAAAGCCTTATATTTTCAAGGGTTAATTCCGTTCGAAAAAAAATTAAGAAGGGGAAACAGCTCTCCCCTTTCCTCTTTTTTTATACTTAATCATTGAAACTCCTGTACTATCAAAGACATGCTTTATCATATAAAAAATCTATATCCAAAATTCAGAGCAAATGAGATAATTCTTAATAAAAACCCATTTAGCATTTATATAATTTTAAAGGAGTTATCCCCCTCTTTTATACTTAACCATTAAACTTCCAAAACTATTCAGAGATTTGAACGAAATCTGACAATTCTGCTTGAAAAACCCATTTGTATAAATTAAGGGGGGGGGGGCATTAGAACCCCTGTTCCCCTTATTTATACTTATTCAATGAATACCTAATAACAGTCACGGAATCGCCTCATCAGAATGATCCTAATCTAAATTTTGAACGAAAATTAATTCTGGATGAAAATCCCATTTATATCAACTAACGGGGGGGGGGGGCATTAGAGCCCCTGTTTCCCCTATTTATACTTATTCAATGAACACCTAATAACAGTCACGGAATCGCCTCATCAGAATGATCCTAATCTAAATTTTGAACGAAAACTTAATTCTGCATGAAAATCCCATTTATATCAGCTAACGGGGGGGGGCGGCATTAGAACCCCTGTTCCCCCTATTTATACTTATTCAATGAACACCTAATAACAGTCACGGAATCGCCTCATCAGAATGATCCTAATCTAAATTTTGAACGAACACTTAATTCTGCATTAAAATCCCATTTATATCAACTAACGGGGGGGGGGCATTAGAACCCCTGTTCCCCCTATTTATACTTATTCAATGAACAACTAATAACAGTCACTGAATCGCCTCATCAGAATGATCCTAATCTAAATTTTGAACGAAAACTTAATTCTGCATGAAAATCCCATTTATATCACCTAACGGGGGGGGGGCATTAGAACCCCTGTTCCCCCTATTTATACTTATTCAATGAACACCTAATAACAGTCACGGAATCGTCTCATCAGAATGATCCTAATCTAAATTTTGAAAACTTAATTCTGCATGAAAATCCCATTTATATCAACTAACGGGGGGGGGGGCATTAGAACCCCTGTTCCCCCTATTTATACTTAATCAATGAACACCTAATAACAGCCACGGAATCGCCTCATCAGAATGATCCTAATCTAAATCAGGGAAGCGCCTTGTCAGGATATACCTACATACAAAATTTCAAGTGGATCGGATATTTTTATCATGAGTTATCGCGTTACGTACGAACATACATACAGAACAGACGGGCACATAAGCTCTCAGGCTATGATAGCCTGTGAGCTAAAAAAGTAATCTACAGATATTGTAACAGGCATTAATACAGAATGATTTATTTGGCTAAGGATTAAGGTATCGATAGTATAGTCTAATTTTGGTTGGCGTAGTTATCGCGTTTTAAAATGTAAGAAAGTAGTTATAGTGAGTTAACTACAATAGCTGGACATATGGTATCGCGCGGTTTTTTTTTATAGATATTAATATGTTCTTTAATATTATAGAACCTTTTTTTATTCATATAAAAGTATTTCCTGACGATTCAAAATTATATATCCTAACGATTCAAAAAATACACATGTAATTGTTCAAGGTTTCACTTCTATCGGCACTCTCAGAGTGCCACTATTTTTTTTTTTTTTTTTTTTTTCCATGTTCGCCCGTCCTATCGCCCTCGCCCCTTCCTCACCAATCTTAACTTACAGGTTCGTTCAAATTATGACTACGATTTAAAAAAAGTCTAATCCTCGTTCTGTTTTGTTATAAATCCATACTTTGAAACCTCAACAAAAGATACATTTGGGCCGGGTCACCCTTCTGTCCGTTTGGGATTTACCTTGCCCCCCTGGGTGGGGGTCATATTTTTTGTTTCTTCCACACCATCTCATGTAGCATATCGTTATAAAGCTTTTATCTCCTCGTTTTTTGCTGTTACTACCCCTCTCTCCACCTAGTTACGTGCTCATGGCACTTTTTATAGTTTCAAAACGTGCATGTTTCCCGCGGGCCACACCATGAATTCAACACTAAGTTAAACACTATATTTTTGTTTAGAAGCTCAGTTATTTGGGTTATTAGTTAATTGTTTTTTTTTCAAGTTCGTCCGTTCTAATCCCTTGCCCCCCCCCTCCCCCTTCCTCGCCAATCTTTACTAAATGGGCCGTTCAGAGTATGCATGCAATTTTTAAAATGTCCAATTCTCGTTCTATTTTATTGTAAATCCTCATTTTGAAACTTCGACAAAAGATACATTTGGGCTATGGTCGCCCTTTCGTCAAGAGTGGGGTTTACCTGCCCCCTTGGGAATGGGGCATACTTTTTGTTCTTCCAAACTATCTCCTGTAACATTTGGTTGGCATTAAAAAACAAAGTTTTTTTTTGTCTATACTCCTTGTTCCCCATCCTAATTACACGCTCTTGGCACTCTTTATCCTCGGTTTAATGCCAAGTTACTCAGTGTTGTTATTAGTTGAGTTATGTCTCTCAAAGTCAAAGTTTTTGTGCAAGTGACAACCATAAGTGACAATCATTTTAAAATTTAAAATTCTTATTATCCGACTCTAAAATCTGCAATAGCTTAATTTTATGCCTCCCTAAATGGTGATGGGGGGTGGGAGGCGGTAATTAGGGTCCTGCTGATTGTCTAAGTTTTGGAATTAGTAATTTAGATCTTCTCTGTGTGAACCTGAACATCGAAATATCGATTCTAGTATCGATTCTAGAACTCAGAAATCGATTCTTATGATGATCGATGTTGTTTTATACGATATCGATTTTAATCGATTCTTAAAATTTCCAGAATCGCCCATCACTAGTGTAGATTAAGGAATGACTGGTCTGCCTCGTCATTTCTTGGTACGATATGAGTAACAGCGGGCGCCAACTCGCCCTTTTGGCGTCACTTTCATGTCATCGAGTTAGGGATGAAATTGGTGCCAAATTAAAGCTAAAATAAAATATTTTAAGAATGTTTTGATCTGCCTGCGCATATCCTGGTACAAATCCTCTGCAGACTGAAATTTATAATAAAAAATGACGTTATAATGTAAAATTCAATATGACTACGTCATCGAGTTACGGGATGAAATTATGATGTAGGACAAGATTATTAGGTGTAGATTAAAGAATGACTGGTCTGCCTCGTCATTTCTTGGTACGATATGAGTAACAGCGGGCGCCAACTCACCATTTTGGCGTCACTTTCACGTCATCGAGTTACGGGATGAAATTGGTGCCAAATTAAAGCTAAAATTAAGTATTTTAAGAATATTTCGGCCTACTTGAGCATATCCTGGTACAAACCCTCAGCAGACTGAAATTTATTTAAAAAATGACGTTATAATGTAAAATTCAATATGACTACTGTTGAAATAAACTAATCACTATTTCAGCTGAATAAAATCGAGTTAGATTTATTTACAAAAAAAAAAAAAAAAGATTTCATTTTTTGTCGTCATAAAAATAAAGCAAAAGAAATTATTTTTTCCTATTTCAGAACAATTCAACTACGAAATAAACTGATCTTATTCAAGGACACTTATCCCTTTTCTACTGCAGTGAAGTCACGTGACGACGACCAAAAACAAAACAAATGAAAAAGAACTTTCGAAAAACTTTTTTGACATTCTAATATTTTCAGTGTTTGTTTTGTTTTCTGTTGATGTAAGTCATGTAAACGTCTTTTGTTTTCGCTGCTAAAAGCAGCTATGTAATTCGTGTTTAATATAATATGATTATTCAATTTAAAACTGTGCGTCGAGCCCATTACTTCAATAAGAACAGTACTTAATCAAATGTTTATCATTTCAGCTATATTTAAGTAATTAATAAGTTATAAAAGGCTTAACTTCAAATCGAAGATTCCAAAAGAATGGAGGCCATGAAAAATCGAATGTTTTGAAGAACCAGAAGAATGAAAGGTAGGATTATTTTGCCTTCTTATTATTATTGATAGATATAGAATATAGAACTGATTTGATAAAACAATATTAAACAAAATCCTTATGTGGCGCAAAACAGTAATGCGCTATAAGGCATAGTTTTTTTAATACATTTCCAACAAATCGATCAAGAGACTGAAATTAACACATAAGGTTATAAAATAATATGATATAAATAAATAAAATGGCCTCATAAAAATAAATCGTATCATCACTAATGCATATAATTATTGTGAAAAAATATATTTGTTCTTCTTTTCTCAACGTTATTGAAAATATATGATATATATGAGTTGAAATTGAATGAGTAAACATAACAAGTGATATGTTCGTTATATTTGAATGAATAAAAATAAATAGAGAAAATCTCTTATATAACATAAAGAAAAATAAAAACAATTTTCTCATCGAATCACGATATTAAATATTTATAAGTTGATAAGTAAGATTCATTATGGCCGCATCGAAAGAATTTCAGTTAATTGAAAAATTAAATCAAAACAATTACTCAACATGGAAATTTAAAATAGAAATGTTGTTAATAAGAGAAGAAATTTTCGAGGTAATAACAGATACAGTACCGAATCCGATTACCACAGATTGGCAAAAGAAGGATAATAAAGCAAGAGCAATTATAAATCTTGCAATTGAAGACTCTCAGATTGTGCATGTAAAAGGGCTAAATACTGCCCGACAGACCTGGGACGCGCTCAAAGCCATACATGAAAGGGGGAATTTGTCTAGTAAATTGCATTTATTAAGAAAACTATATGGGGCAAGGCTGCCAGAAAATGGTAACTTAATTAAACACATAACTTACATTTTAGAATTAAAAGATGAATTATTAGCGATTGGGGAAACTATTAACGATTCGCACCTTTCAGCATTATTGCTGTGCTCATTACCCCCAAGCTATAATACATTGATTGTAGCACTTGAGGCTCGCGATGAAACCGATTTAACACCAGAATTTATTATAAATAAATTAACTGATGAATATAACAGAAGGGTTGAAAACGCGGATCAGGGTGACAATTCTACCAAAGCGTTTAAAACACAAAAAAGGTTCCCAAATGATAATAGCAAAAGGGAAAAATATTGTACGTACTGTAAATTGAAAAGTCATACTTACAGGGAATGTTGGCATCTCAAAAATAGACAAACTCACCCAAATACACAAAAACAACAAACATACAAAAACAAAAACAATACAACGTCTCTCTGTTATCAACAATCGTATAACCAAAATGAATTTAATGATCGTAAACAAGAATATAAGCCAAATTACAAAACACAACTAAAAACAGATCGAAGCAGCGACGCAGCCTTTCTAATTGAGAAAACTGGAAAACAAACATGGATTATTGATTCTGGTTCTTCCACACATATTTTAAACGATAAAGACTTGTTTACTAAATTAAACGAAACCGAAAAAACTACTGTTATTATTGCAAACGGAAAATCGTTAAATTCGCATGGTGTGGGAGAAACCACATTTATGACAAAAACATCCGACGGAGGTGTAAACAGAATTACATTAAAGGAAGTATTATACGTACCTGATTTAGAATCTAATTTAATTTCAGTAAGTAAGGCAACAAAGAACGGTTATAAACTAGTTTTTGATAAAGATAAATGCACGCTATCCCGAAATGGGAAAATATACTTGGAAGCAAAAATGAAAAACAATCTATATGAGGTTGAATTGTTAGAGAATATAGAATCTAACACAGTAAACATTGCGCATGAATGCAAAAATAAAAATTGCATAGAATTGTGGCACAAACGCCTAGGTCACAGAAACTACAATTCCATAAAGGAAATGGTTAAAGAAAATTTAACCTATGGAATAGAACTAAATAATTGTAGTCATGAAACAATATGCGAAACATGCATACAAACAAAAATATGCGATGCACCTTATCCAAAAACAACATATAAAAACAAAACAGGTAGAGTACTCGATCTAGTGCACACGGACGTATGCACATCCATAGGATCCCCCACAATTGGCGGAAAAACAATGTTTGTAACCTTCATAGACGATTACTCTAGGTTTACAGTAATATACTTATTAAGCCATAAAGACGAAGTGCACGATAAATTAATCGACTATATAGCTATGGTACGAAACCAATTCGGTTCATATCCGAAAGCAATAAGATCCGATAATGGCGGAGAATACATGAGTAGAGAAACAAATGACTATCTAAGAAAAAGAGGTATAAAACACCAACTATCTGTGCCATATTGTCCGAGCCAGAACGGCGTGGCTGAGAGGAAAAATAGATCACTATTAGACATGACTAGAAGTCTATTACGCGAAGCCAATTTACCGCAAAAATTTTGGGGAGAAGCAATTAATACCGCAAATCATTTACAAAATCGCTTACCAACAAGATCAACGAATAAAACCCCATACGAGCTTTGGTTTAAACGCAAACCAAATTTGCACTATTTACGTACATTCGGCTGCAAAGCATACGTATATGTAAACAAACAACATCGAGGAAAATTAGACGATAGAGCTCAGGAAGGGACATTCGTAGGGTATGATAACAATTCAAAAGGATACCGCGTATACACTAAAGATAACAAAATAGTAATAGCAAGAACCGTAAAATTCCTAGAGAATAGCAAAATTAACTTAAAAGAAAATAAAGATGCAGAAAATTCACATGATGATAAAAATTACATCGAAGCAGAAATAAACAACACAATCGAGGAACCAACCTCGTCCAAACAACCCACCACTGAACTTAGAAGATCGCAAAGATCAAACAGGGGGGTACCACCAGACAGATACGTCTGTTATGTAAACAATAACCAAATGAATGAACCCACTAGCTGGAATGACATACAGGAAATTGATAATCCCTGTGAAAAAGAAAATTGGCTCAAAGCCACACAAGCGGAAATCAATTCGCTAAAAAAACATAACACATGGGAATTAGTGGATCCTCCACCAAACAAAAAAATTATAGGATCAAAATGGACATTTAAAAAGAAACTAGATAGTTACGGAAATGTTCAAAAATATAAAGCACGCCTAGTAGCGAAGGGCTATAGTCAGAAATACGGTGAAAATTATGATGAGACATTTTCCCCTGTCGTCTCACAAACAACAGTTCGCGCATTTTTAGCAGCAGCTGCATACCACAAACAAAATGTTAGACACATAGATATTGACACCGCCTTTCTGTATGGTGAGCTCGAGGAAGAAGTGTATATGAAACAGCCGGAAGGCTACATAGAAAAGAATTCTGAAAACAAAGTCTGCAGACTGAAAAAATCAATATATGGCCTAAAACAGGCAGCCAGAACTTGGCACAAAAGAATCGAACAGTCCTTAAAAAAACTGAACTTTAATCAAAGTATAGCTGATCCCTGCTTATTCACCAGAAAAGAAAATGAAAATTACACTTACATAATTATATATGTTGACGATATATTACTCTCCGGTGACGAAAAAATTGTTGACATTATAGTGAAACTACTTAAAGAAGAATACGAGCTTAAAGATCTCGGTCATATAGCGTATTTCCTCGGTACGGAAATAAAGAAAACAGAAAATGGATATACTCTAAGCCAAAAGTTAAAAATCGAAGAATTGGCAAATAAACTAGGATTAAGAGAAGCTAAACCCGTAGGAACTCCGATGGACCCCGGCTTTTATAAAATAGAAGACGAGCAAAATTTGCTGTCTAACAATACAAATTTTAGAAAAGTCATTGGATCTTTGTTATACATAGCCACTAACACACGTCCAGATATATCAGCCGCAGTTAATATCCTTAGCAGAAGATGCGAAACGCCCCGTGAGATGGACTGGAAAGCAGCAAAACGAGTGGTCAACTATCTCAATTGTACAAAAGAATTAAAACTAACAATCAGCACAGACGACCAACCAGTATTGGTAGCTTATGCAGACTCTGATTGGGGAGGCGACACCAGAACAAGGAAGTCAACAACAGGAAATGTTTTCTTTCTAGGAAAAACACCTATTAATTGGTACACGAAGAAACAGAACTGTATTGCGTATTCTTCGGCAGAAGCTGAATTTATCTCAGCAGCCGCAGCAGCCCAAGAGATTATTTGGCTAGAGAAGTTATTGAACGACTTAGACTTGAAACAAGACGAACCTATAACGATTTTCGAAGATAATCAGAGTGCGATAAAAATGGTAGAGAATACAAAGTTTTCGAAATATACGAAGCATATTGATATAAAATTCCACGCCATTAAACAACTCAAAGAAGACAAAATAATAAATTTAGAATATTGCCCATCTGAAGATATGATAGCCGACGCACTTACAAAACCCCTGCCAAAACCTCAATTAGTGAAACATCGAGAATCTATGAACCTACAATGTTATTCATCTGAAGTGATTAAGGAAGGGTGTTGAAATAAACTAATCACTATTTCAGCTGAATAAAATCGAGTTAGATTTATTTACAAAAAAAAAAAAAAAAAAGATTTCATTTTTTGTCGTCATAAAAATAAAGCAAAAGAAATTATTTTTTCCTATTTCAGAACAATTCAACTACGAAATAAACTGATCTTATTCAAGGACACTTATCCCTTTTCTGCTGCAGTGAAGTCACGTGACGACGACCAAAAACAAAACAAATGAAAAAGAACTTTCGAAAAACTTTTTTGACATTCTAATATTTTCAGTGTTTGTTTTGTTTTCTGTTGATGTAAGTCATGTAAACGTCTTTTGTTTTCGCTGCTAAAAGCAGCTATGTAATTCGTGTTTAATATAATATGATTATTCAATTTAAAACTGTGCGTCGAGCCCATTACTTCAATAAGAACAGTACTTAATCAAATGTTTATCATTTCAGCTATATTTAAGTAATTAATAAGTTATAAAAGGCTTAACTTCAAATCGAAGATTCCAAAAGAATGGAGGCCATGAAAAATCGAATGTTTTGAAGAACCAGAAGAATGAAAGGTAGGATTATTTTGCCTTCTTATTATTATTGATAGATATAGAATATAGAACTGATTTGATAAAACAATATTAAACAAAATCCTTATGTGGCGCAAAACAGTAATGCGCTATAAGGCATAGTTTTTTTAATACATTTCCAACAACTACGTCATCGAGTTACGGGATGAAATTATGATGTAGGACAAGATTATTAGGTGTAGATTAAAGAATGACTGGTCTGCCTTGTCATTTCTTGGTACGATATGAGTAACAGCGGGCGCCAACTCGGCATTTTGGCGTCACTTTCACTTCATCGAGTTACGGTATGAAATTCATGCAAAATTAAAGCGAAAATAAAGTATTTTAAGAATATGTCGGTCTTCCTGCGCATATCCCGGTCTGCGCATACTCAGTCTGTCGAGGGTTTGTACCAGGACATGCGCAGGCAGACCAAAATATTCTTAAAATACTTTATTTTAGCTTTAATTTGGCACCAATTTCATCCCGTAACTCGATGACGTGAAAGTGACGCCAAAATGGCGATTTGACGCACGCTGTTACACATATCGTACCAAGATATGACGTGGCAGACCAGTCATTCCTTAATCTACACCTAATAATCTTGTCCTACATCTTGATTTCATCCCGTAACTCGATGACGTAGTCATATTGAATTTTACATTATAACGTCATTTTTTGTTATAAATTTCAGTCTGCTGAGAGTTCGTACCAGGATATGCGCAGGCAGACCGACATATTCTTAAAATACTTTATTTACGCTTTAATTTGGCACCAATTTCATCCCGTAACTCGATGACGTGAAAGTGACGCCAAAATGCCGAGTTGGCGCCCGCTGTTACTCATATCGTACCAAGATATGACGAGACAGACCAGTCATTCCTTAATCTACACCTAATAATCTTGTCCTACATCATGATTTCATCCCGTAACTAGATGACGTAGTCATTCGTGTCGCCGCCGCCCGGTCTATATTTACATCCGTATCTGTTCGAGTGCGGGTAAAAGCAACCAACCTGTCTCGATGGAGCACTCTAATACCAGATATAGCCATCACGGACAGCATAGGACAGCAGCGAATTTTGCTGAGTAAGATGGACCTATACTCAATAAGTACAAAATTTATGTCTAGGTCTAACTGAATAAAAAGTTTTATAAAATTCCGACTCATAGATGATGAGATATAGCTATCATGGAAATTGTAGAAAATACAAGACAGTTAAACACAGCGTCCTCATTTGCGATATACATCTAAACCGACTGTGCATATATATATATGTCAAAGTCTACTAAAATATGAAATTTTATGAAATTCTACTCATAAGTTATTAAGATATAGCTGTTGCAAAAAGCATTCCTGTTGGGCGTTCAACACCAATTTTTTTAAAGGTTTATGAAATTTCGTAGATTATTAGTTCTTGAGATGTAGTAAGCACGAAAAATATGCCACACACAATTTATTACAGAAATAGATCGACATTCATACATACAGGCAGACAGATATTTTCGAAATCTGTCAAATCTTGTTCAAGATAGTCCTTCATGTGTAAATCTATCAAAAACGGAAGTCAAAATTTGTCGCGATCTTAAGTTATACATACTAAAGTAAACTGGAAATAAGAATTTTCTAATCTTACTTAAAAGTGAATAAAGTTACGGTGATGTTTAAGTTTTTATATTACTTTTGATACTACTTTGTTATCCCGTCGACCAATTTCGCCAAATTATACAAATCGCGAAACTAATAGCCAAATTACACATATTGACATAATTTTTATTTTAAATAACGAAAAAACAAATAATTAGTAGAATATTAATAAGAATGCAAATAAAAAGTCGAAATTAAAATCACATAATGACGTTTTAAAGACGTGTATCGTATTTAATGTCATTGAATGTGACATTCACGATCATCCATTATTGGCATTTAATCTTACAGTTTGGCAATTTTTTGGTCGACGGGATAACCTAGTAGTACCTTACCTTTTTTAGCATTTTTTTCCTTTAGGCTAGTGACCAAATCTATGAAACCAAATTAATTACTCCGAAAGTAAACTGACTAGAGGAATATCTCGCTCTCTTTCCTGACGTCATAGTTGCCATAGCGATACACTTAAAGCAAGCTTTGTACAAAAGAAGCAACAGGGAAAACTGAAATTTTTTGTAAAAAATAGAGAAAAAAAAAGGAGGAAAATAATGTTTCAAAGTTCATTTGTTAAAGTGAGTTAAAATATATAAAAATTCTTTCACTGCTTGAAAAAAATACAGTTTAACAAAATTAATGATATTTTGATTATTTTTTAAATATTTGAAAATTGCTGTAAATCTTGTAGAAAAATAATCTTTATGCGTTGACAATTTTATTTTTTGTTGAGACTACGTATTAATATGAGGCGCAATAACATTAGTTGTGAATATAAATTTTATACTAAACATTTTTATAATATTAAAACAAAATAATCAATTTGTCATTCAAAACCGAATTTTGACTGTTAACTCGTAGATTTACTGTTTTTTTTTTTTTTTTTTTTTTTTTTTTTTTAATACTAAAATAAGAAAATATGGTGGACTGGTTGCAGGAAAACACAATAACAAACGTACGAGTGAACCGCTATAATTGGGTTTTCAGATGTTTTCCACCAAGATATAACTTAGCAGATCGATTGCGTTTTAATATGCGATCCGAGTTTTAACCGATTCTGGAATTTCAGCCGTGAACTCGATGAGGTGATTGTCTGTGCAACCGCTTCCCGGTTTATAATTTGATAATTTGTAATAAATGGTTTGAATATATGCATGTATTTTATGCATGTTACAATACTTCAAACTTACTTTCAATAATAAGTATATAAATGTAGTCTTTATGCCACTATAAAATACTTCCCCAGTTTAACCCTTTGCAGCGCAGAGCGAAGTGTTGAAATAAAAGACTGACACCAGAATATGAAAACAACTGTATTTGTAAGTATGAAAAAAAAAAATGCAATATTTCACAAATTCAATAAACCGAAATTTTTTTTCCAATTATTCTGGTGCCAATGTAGCGTTTGGGAATTAAAATTAAGTGGTCTCATAGATACACCATTTCGCCGCAAGGGGTTAAATATATTTCTTCTAACTTTATGAAAACAATCCTATTATTTATTCATAATTAATTCTATTATGAGCAAAATCGCATTGTGACTTAGTCAAATAGATAATACAAAAGTGTTTATCATATCATTTCTCTAAATGGAAAAAAAAAAAAAAAAAGATTTTAAATTGAAATGAAAAAAACTTCTTTAAACACCATAAAATAAGTTAACTGCGCAAGGCCTTTCGAAAGAACTTAGTCTTTCTTCGTCAGGCGCAAAAAAGACGTGCGTCCACAATGAATGTAGCGGCACGACTACGTCTTTTTTGCGCCTGACGAAGAAAGACTAAGTTCTTTCGAAAGGCCTTGCGCAGTTAACTTATTTTATGGTGTTTAAAGAAGTTTTTTTCATTTCAATTGTGTATAACACCAGTTTCAATTTTATACATAGATTTTAAATTGTTTAGTAAATCGATATTATATGTAATTATTTTATTAACCGTTCTTGAAACGCTTTCTTAACGAATTCTTTTTTCTCTTTTTTCTTTACTTTGTTTATTTTGCAAATGTATGTTAAGAAATGAGTGCTCATTCAGAAAATGAAACTTTTATTAAAAGAGTGCTTTAAAAATATGTAAACAGGTGGTATTTATTTGCATTTTGAAGAAACAAAAATAATTCAAGGCATTTCTTTCTCAAAACATTTATGATAAAAAAAAATAATTTTGCATTTGCTTATGTTGCATATTTTTGTAAACGTATTTGTAAAGAAATAAAAATAAACTTAGACCATTTGGAAGCTTAGTGGAATTTAATGCGATTTTATTGATTTTCGTATTTTTTTAGTAGTGTTTATAAAGTACATTGAAAAAAGTTTACATTTTTTACCTATGAGAATAAATAATATTATGCAAGTTTTAGCCTATAAAATATATGGCAAAAATATGTTGCATGAAAAATATTTTTATATTTGCATCAAAATTTATATCTTTAATTGACAGAAAATTGACTGATATATTTAGACAGTTTATGAAAAATATTTTTTTAATATAATTACAAAGTTTTAGGCGTTAGCCAGATAGCTTAATAAAAGCTGACATATTTACGTCTCATTAATGGAAAAGTAAATATAATAAGTATAATAAATATAAAACAAATGTTTTAAAGTAAATGTGGTTTTTGTTTTAAAAAAATAGAAATTTGAAAATAAAACTTTTTATGTGATTAAAACTGAAAATCTGAATAATTCTGACAGATAAAGGGAAATCAGTCTTTATCCCCTTTATCTTTATTTTTAACTATTTCAATAGAATATTTAGTAAATACGTATGCTATTTTATAAATGTAATTAATTTCTTTAATTAATATTTGTTCCTTGTCAGTATTTTACGAAGAATTAGAAAACTCAACCAGCCTTTTAATAATCTAATATAAATGAATATGCAGTAGGGTGGGCCGAAAAAAACTTTTTTTCGTTTTTCGATTATGGCGGGTGCGGAAAAGTGGCCACTGGTGGCACTCAGTTCATACAAAAAATTTGAGATTTTTTGGACATTTCCTTACCCTGCCGCAAACGGCTTGAAGTTTTGGAAAAATGCTCATTTTTGAACTTTTTTCGAAAAAAAATAAAAAATGTTAAATTAAATTTATTTTGGTTGTATTTACTTGAAAAGGCATACTTAATGTACCAAATGTTTAAATAAGACCTGATCATGCATTATTTAATATCTGTGTGTATTATAACTTAGGCTATTTTTATAGCTTTTTCGCGTATAATAGACAAAAGTTGTATTTGTTTGAATCGATCGTTAGTTTCAGTATTATTTATGTCCCTTGGTCTTCTTTATATATTTTCTATGTGTCAAACGTCATATATTTGAGGAAAAGACAGCAATATACTTAAAAAACAAATCTGGAAGATGAGAAAGTAGTGACGCAGGACTCTAAGCGCGTGCAATTATTCGTCGTGATACTCAGGGAGTGAAGGACGAAATAGTTGAGAGCCAAAATGCGATAAAGGATTCTTATTATTTATCCTTGCTAAATTATCTGCGACATTTGTTCAGTGTTTACGTGAAACCCTTTTGTGGTGATATACAGTGCTTTTTGGGTCGTTTAATGTGCCATTATAGTGTTTTGTGCGTTTTATTACAACGAGCTTACAAATGGCTAGTATAAAGGGCCATGACAATGCAAAGACACGTGAAAAGTAACTCTTTGGGGGCATCATGCATATTGAAAGAATTGCAATTGCCAACTTATGCTGGTAATCATGCGCTACTAATACTGGTTGCTTCACCATGTAGAAGTTGTGACAGCAGAGAATACGAATCTGATCATCAATAAAAACAAAGTCAGTAGAGAGAAATAGAAACTTGCAAAGAAGATACAGGCAGAAGAAGTTATTGAAAGAAGGAAAATTAAAAGCATATTTTTTATGGTAGAAAGGATAAAAGTATATTCAGAAGAAAAAAAGAACAAGCGGCACTGTCGAAGGAAAGGCGAGGAACACATCATCGTGTTGTTTGAATCTGGTTAAGAATACTCGGGTCACTTGATACCTTGTTCCGGTCACGGAAAAGAAATAGCAAAATCATTATACAATCTTCCAAGTCACCACAAGTTAGACTTTTCTGAACTGACGAGGTATTAAGGTAACGGAACGAGGTATCAAGTGACACAAGCATTCCTAACCAGGTTCAAACAACACGGTGATGTGTTCCACGCCTTTCTCTCGACGGTGCTGCTTGTTATTTTTCTTCCTCTGAATATACTTTTATCCTTTCTACCATCAAAAAATATGCTTTTAATTTTCCTTCTTTCAATAACTTCTTCTGCCTGTATCTTCTTTCCAAGTTTCTAGTTCTCTTTTCTGACTTTGTTTTTATCGATGAAGAGATTTGTATCCTCTGCTGTCACAACTTCTACATGGTGAAGCAACCAGTAGTAGTGGCGCATGATTATCAGCATAGGTTGGCAATTGCAATATTTTCAATATGCATGATGCCCCTAAAGAGTTACTTTTCATGTTATCGCGTGTCTTTGTATTGTCATGGCCCTTTATACCAGCCATTTCTAAGCTCGTTGTCATAAAACGCACAAAACACTATAATGGCACATTAAACGACCCAAAAAGCACTGCATATCAATACAAAAGGGTTTCACGTTAATACTGAACAAATGTCGCAGGTAACTGAGAAGGATAAATAATAAGAATCCTTTATCGAATTTTAGCTCTCAAATATTTCGTCTTTCACTCCCTGAGTATCACGACGAATCATTGCGCGCGCTTAGAGTCCTGCTTCTCACCTTCCAGATTTGTTTTTGAAGTATACTGCTGTGTCTTTTTCCCAAATATATGACGTTTGACACATAGAAAATATATAACGAAGACCAAGGGACATAAATAATACTGAAGCTAACGATCGATTCAAACAAATACAACTTTTGCCTATTATACGCGAAAAAGCTATAAAAATAGCCTCAGTTATAATACACATAGATATTAAATAATGCATGATCAGATCTTATTTAAACATTTGGTACATTAAATATGCCTTTTCAAGTAAATACAACCAAAATAAATTTAATTTAACATTTTTTAATTTTTTTCGAAAAAAGTTCAAAAATGAACATTTTTGCAAAACTTCAAGCCGTTTGCGGCAGGGTAAGGAAATGTCCAAAAAATCTCAATTTTTTTGTATGAACTGAGTGCCACCAGTGGCCACTTTTCCGCACCCGCCATAATCGAAAATCGAAAAAAAGTTTTTTTCGGCCCACCCTAATATGCAGAGTACCCCCCAAAATGGAAATACATTTATTTATTCATTTTTCTTTTTGCTTATTTAGATTAAAAGTTCTAGTAACCCTAGATATATAGTTTCGTAGAAAGTTTACAGATTTTCTTTTTATAGTGTAAGGGGATTTTCAAGTTAATTAGATCGTCTTTTCATTAATTTTGAAAATCTTACACTTTTATACATTTTTATACGACCTCCCTAAACAAAATGAATCAGTTATAACCTATTTTAATTTGTACGTAATTATGTAAATACGTAGCAACTATAGTCGTCGTTCAGCCAGTCCGTCTGTCTGTCCGACCGCATATAACAAAGCAAAAACTATACAATCGAATCGTTTGAAACTTAAATATATAACTGTAACATAATTTTGTCGTGTCATTTCAAATTTTATGAAAACCGGATGTATAGTTTAATTACAGGGCCAATCAAAAGTATTTCGTTTCATTACGGCCTATTGGAAAAAATAGTTTCAAGTCCATTTTAATGATGTTACACTCTTTCGAACATAAAAAATTGGTATGCATATATAAAGTATGTACTAAAATATAGATTCTGTAAAATATGTGGAACAAAGAACATTTTTTATTAATGTACAGGAGCACACAAATGTATTCCATTACATAATGGTATAGGGTGGTGGGGACATTGTGGCGCGTAATTATTACATTAAGTTATTTCACATTTTATGAAATTGATATACGTTGCTCGGGTTTATTACAGGTTACTTTCTGTTTAATAGAAAACAGATAATATTTACAGGGACACACAAAAGATTTCGGGTACCATACTGTAATCCGAATAACTGTATACTATTACACAAAATCTGAATGTTTTTTAAAACTTCATTATAGTACGAACGCACCTTATTTGCTGCTCTTGACGTGCAATTTCCTACTCTTTTATTTATTTATTTTTCTTTGTTATTTATTTATTTATCATTTATTTATTTATTTATTTGCTGCAGCAAGACCATTTTAAAAAATCCATACATGTATTTTTAAACCTACAGTACTGGCCATTAAAATTGCTACTCCAGGAAGAAATGAAGATAACAAAATGATATTTATTGGACAAATTATTATGATAGAAATAACACTTGATTAAATTTTCAAGAAATTTGGTTGCATAGATCCAGAGAAATCAGTAGTCAGAACAACCACTACGAGCAGTAATAACACACTTACACGCCTGGGCATTGAGTCAGAGGTTGAATGGCATGTACAGGTAAAGATGCCCATGCAGCTTCAACAAGATGCCACAGTTCATCAACCGTAGTGACTGGCGTATGGTTATGGGCCAGTCACTCGGCGACCATTGACCAGACTTTTTCTAGCGGTGAGAGATCTGGGAAACGTGTTGGCCAGGGCAACAGCCGAAAATTATCCGTATCAAGAAAGGTCCGTACAGTTCAGGAAACATGCGGTCGGGCATTATCCTGGTGAAACGTAGGATTTTGCAGGTCTCGAATAAAAGGTAGAGCCACGGGTCGTAAAATAGTAGAAATGGGACGTGCACTGTTCAAATTGCCGTCAATGCGAACAAGAGATGACCTAGACGTGTATCCAATGGCACTCCATACCATCACGCCAGGTGATGGGCCAGTATGACGATGACGAATGCACGCTGCCAATGTTCGTTCACCACGATGCCGCCAAACACGAATGCGGCCATCATGATGTTGTAAATAGAACCTGGATTCATCTTTAAAAATTACTCCTCGCCATTCGTGCCCCCAGGTTCATCCTTAATCACACCATTGAAGGCGCTCCTGCCTATGACGCAGCGTCAAGGGAAGTCACAGCCATGGTCTTCGAGCTAAGAGTCCATGCTTCTGCAAACGTTGTCGAACTGTTCGTGCAGACACTTTTGTCTTGCAAATAACCCAATTTCTTGACTCAGGACTCGTGACGTAGTTGCTCGATCCATTACGGCCATACAGATAACATGCCTGTTTTCTCGGCTGCTAGTGATAAGGGACTGTGAGATCCCGTACGGCGTTCCGTGTTACCGTCCTGAATTCATCGATTCCATATTGTGCGAGCAGTCATTGGATCTCGACCAACGCGAGCAGCAATACTGCGATACGATAAACCGCAATTCCGTAGGCTACAATACAACCTTTATCAAGGTCAAAACCATGCTGGTACGCATATCACCTTCTTACACGAGGCATCGCAACAATTTTTCACTAGGCAACAATGCTCAAATGCAATTTCTGTGTGAGAAACCGGCTGAAGAGTTTTCTCATTTAAACACATTGTAGGTGTCGCTACCGGCACCTGCTTTGTCAGAATGCGCTGAAAAGCTAATTATTTGCATATCACAGCATCTTCTTCCTGTCTTTTAAATTTCACGTCTGTAGCATGTCGTCTTCATGGTGTAGCAATTTTAATGGTCAGTAGTGTAATGAAAAAAGTTGACATCTAACAGTTTTAATTGCCATTTATGTTGTTATCACAGAAGTAAAAATAAGCACCAATCGCAAATTGACGACGACGTTTTCCAGATTTAAAATGCGTGAACAAATATTTAAAAAATTGCATGCAAATACATTTAAATAAATTTATAAAAGTGAAGAACATTTAAAGAGATAAATATAATTTTACATTTTAGAAACAAAACATGTTTAAAAAATCACAAAGTATTCGGAACTTGTTTTCTCTCATTCGCAACATACTGAGTTCTTGTAATAATGCTTGTTTGAATATTTCGGAATTCTTTACTAGCAATAGTATTCTAGACATCGATTGTCTTTAGTTTAAAGTCAACTGTTCAAATGCATTATCGTCCATACGTTCTTTTTCTGTTATTTTCTCACAGATTTATATTACTAATTTGATATGTGTTCCTGAATTGCAGTGATGGATTTTAAAATCAACATTTTTATTTCAGCTTTATGGATACGGCTATGCAGTTTTTTCTGATGATCTTATGGCAAAAAAGTTTAATGTTTCTTATAAACTAATGTTGTCTTGCGTGTTTGTAGAAAAAATAAGTGTGATATTTTAAAAATAAATAGAATTCTTTCATCAAAATACAGTAGAAGCTCTATTTTGCGAACCTTTTTTTACGAATTATTAATTTTTACGAACAGATGTACTGGTCCCGACCAGCAACCCATTGCACTAACATTATTCCCAATTACGATACGAACTTTCGATTTTATGAATACATTATATGAGTCCGTTCAAGTTCTTAAAATCGAGAGTCGATTGTAATATTATTTTTAACACTTTTGAAATTTATTTTGTCTACTTAATGCCGACAGATAAAATAGATTTTTAATAATTACTTCAAACAATATAATTTTTTTTAGTTTTATATCATAATTTTGACGTCAGTCACCGATGACAGATGCAGCCTAAACGAAAAGTTCAGCGTCAATCACCGGTGATTGACGTGGCACTCAACGCGTTATAATATTTGATAGATGCAGTTTCAAAAGATGTACGAAAAATTCTCACCTTTCGAAATGCATGTCATCCATTCTCGATTGTCAGAAATTTTCAAAAGTAATTTGAGTTTCAACTCGATGATCATTAGTTAATCAATGACAGCAATTTTTACAATGGAGCCAATGTCAGAGATAATACGTGTTTTCAGCATAAACATCTTGAAAGGCAACGATGGTGTCACACCTGAAATAGCAGTTAACTTAAGATTAAAATATTCATATTATGCTAATGAACGTCAGCAACTGGTGAAACGTCCATTATTTCGATGAGAATATAATTGAAAAAATAATTTAATATCCATGAAACTTCAGATAACTTTAAAAATTTCCTGATTAAAATTTAAAAATTTTTATAATTCACGCACTCTCGATAGCGTGTTATCCTGCCAATAACAGTCTGCCAATAGATTATCTTACAAAATAAAACACAATCATAGAACGCAATGACAGACCATGACGACCGCTAAGGGAAAAAGAAAAGAAACGTCTAATAAAGGAATTGTACATGTATGCTATTATCTAAATTAATATATTCTTCCTTTTTTTAAATGATATTTTGAATTTTTTAGAAGTTTTTACTAAAGTAAAGTGTATTTCACTTCTTATTTAAAAGTGAAAAGGAGAACGATAATACCCGACTGGTCAGGTAAAGTATTAGAAAGAGTTTCAAAATTGAAAGTAATTAATGAGAAATGTGATTCTGTTTGCATATTTAAAACCTGATGTCAAGTTAATTTGGTTAGTTAGATTATCAAGTTATATTATCAATTTAGATTATTAACCAAGTTAGATTATCAATTTGGTTATCAAGATTATCAAGTTAGTTGGTGTATCAAACTTTAAACGAGAGGGAACTTTATCTCAAATAAGGCACAAAAAACTACATGTCTCTCTCTTTTTTTTTTTTTTTTTTTTTTTTTTTCCCGAAGTTTTTTTGAACAAAATGGAACTATAGCATATAGAGGATTATTTGTAGCATAAGCTGTCATGAAGCATTTTAGGCTTAAATTCAAAGCAAGAAATTTTTTATTGTTTATTTCATCATTACTTGTTAACTTATGCTTTCCGTCTGAAATAAATATGTTATCCAACACCATCTAGGTAATTGGAATTTATATCCCAATTTACTACTATTATTTATCAGGTAAAAGGATGAGAAAGTATTAGGACACTTTTACGAATAGACGCTGTAGCTATGCCAAACTATTAAGATTACAGAGAAATTGTTAAAGCTCAACAAGTCAATTCAGTGTTAAAAACTTATTCGATAATTCTGAGGTTTTATAATTTCAAAAAAAATCACATTACCAGATTGTGAAACACCTATTTATTGTGACCATCAGCAGATACTTCATTACTGAATCGTTTCGTTACAATTTCTCAGACTTACATAATTTATTCTTTTTTATTCTGAATTCTTATAAATTAATCTTATCCGCATTTTTATGACCTTTTTTGTAAAAGGATGTAGCAAATATGCTAAGCCTTACATCCCATGTCAAAATTCAAAGTTAATTTATCATACAAAAATTATACAAAGAAAAACTTTTTAGACCACTCAGGTTCAATCATGTAATTCTTAAACTTCTCTTCCCTCTCCTTTCCAGCTAAGTAATTATTTTTTAAGTGTGATAGTTATGTGAATACGATGACCAAAAGCTAATTAAACGCAGCCATAACTGCATAGACAGTGGCTCAATGTCTTTTAGTCAACGGATTGCTACATTCGATTGTCCTACACGCATAGCCATTGACTAGAGCAGACAATTTAAGAGTACTTTATTTTGTGCTCTTTTACAGCTACTGAACATTAAAAGAATCGCGACTTCTTCGTATCACCCACAAGCAAACAAACTTGTCAAAGAATTCCACCCCCCATTAAAGATATTCCGTAAAGCCTATGACATAGAGCATGGTCTACAATTCTGTTCGTAGAATTACTTGATTTTCATGCATTTTTCAAAGACAGCATTTGTAAGACAACTGCTTAACTGCTGTATGAAAATATTTTTTACTCGAATTCTATAACCTGACACCTGCTGTTGCTGAACCCAAATAAAATATAGGGAGTGTCAACTTTTATTGCCTCATTGAGCTTATACGTCACCTTAAACTGCCAACACATCACCGACCATCGAAGAAAGCTATACTGAATACTCTGTCCCAGCCTTAAAAATAATCGGCACTGGATGACATGTTCGGACTCCTAACTAATCTATTCATTTTAAATGGCATTGTGGATGGAGTGAGAAATGGATTACCGTGTCGATATAGTGTAAAGAGCCGCTTACAGCAAAGTATATTGGAATTGGCGTGACAAAAACTTTCGTGGCAATCTATAGCAAGTACAAATGACCGCTCTCCTCTGCTGTAGTCTGTGTCAGAAGTTGCGGTTTATGTGCTATTGATGGCTATGATTAGTCTTTTACTCTGTAATGTCAATACATTTTAATGTAATTTTTTTTTTGTTTATTTATGTTATTAAATTGTTTAATATGAGAATTGCCTTTTATTTTTTTACAAACGACCAATATATGGCACTATTGGAATTTGTCTTCAGGATATTCGTAAAATTCTTTTTTTTTCTTGGAATCAGTGGCATCTTAGAAATCTTCTGCACATTTTGTTTACACTGAGTGTTCTAAAGAAACAAGTAAATGAAAGAAATGGAAATAACACGTGAATGTTTCTATGGGTAAGTTTTTATGATTTTAAAAAAGACCTCACTAAATAAGAATGTTTAGTATCAAAACTTTTGGTTACGAAGCGCCACCAAAAAAAACTGTTTACAATTGCTTTGCAAAATTTTCGTGGTCATGCGTCCGTCAGTGATGAATCTCGTGAAGGACGACCAAAATCAGTAGTGATTACAAACGACATCGATGGTGTGCGCAAAATGATTGAAGAAGCTCGGGATGGCACGTACCGTGAGATAGAAGCAGTCCTTGACATGTCACAGACTGCAATAAATTCTATCTTGCACGAACGTTTAGTTGTTAAAAAGATTTGTTCCGGATGAATTTTGCACAATTTGACAGAAGCTCAAAAAATGGTTCGGTCAAATTAATGTAAAGAAATGCTAAAAAAAAATACAAATTTGAAACTGCACCGTATGTAAAATCGTTACATGTGACGAAACTTGGATATATTCGTATGAGGCAGAAACTAAACAACAATCCACAGTTTAAGTGTTTCCAAATGAACCGAATCATATGAAAGTTGTTAATTCACGAAGCCCTTCCAAGAAAAGAATTACTTGTTTCTTCGGTCTTATAGAACATGTCGCAACCGTTCCTTTAGATAGTCGAAAAAATATTAACTCTTAATAGTATACGGAAATTTGTTTGCCAAAAATCATCAACGAAATCAGGAAAAACAACAAAAAACGACGCCTCATTCTTCATCACCACAAGGCCAGCTCCCACACAAGATAAAAAATTGATTATTGAAGAATAAAAATATCGAATTAATATCTCATTTGTCATATTCTTTTCATTTGTTGCCTAACGACTTTTTCTTTTTCCCTTACGTAAAACAAAAAATGTATGAGCAGCGATTTTCAGCACCTCAAGAAGCTGATGATACCTTCCAAAAGTATATTTCTGAGATATCAATTTCAGAGTAGAAAAACTGTTTCAAGAATTGATTTGAATGGATGTAAAAGTATATAAGTCTTAAAGGAGAGTATTTCAAAAAGAAATGAAACAGTTTTTTCCCAAAAGTTCTTTTTCTTCCTGCTTTTTGTAAGAACTTGAAAGGCACTCTTCGTATTTTACTTCATGAATGGCATTCATTAAATTTTTATTTGTTTTTTTTTTAAATACAGGGTGAGTCATACGTCTCCTACAAAGGATTAAAGCGATAGCAATTTTGTATTTCATTAATAGGGAAAAAAACGATTGGAAAGTGTTGCCACTAAAGAAATAAAAACCGTTTGACATTATTATGTTGGTTGAGAGTAGTAATCCTCATAATATAACACGTACCTTTAATGCAGAACACATTCCGTAGATAACCCTGAACATCGTGACAAAATTAAGAAAGAATTTCAAGAGTTGACAGGTTCTGTCACCAATCCTAGCAGATCTGAAACACTAAAGATGGCAATATATCAAATTAGTTTGCCTAAAAATAACAAGAAAAATGCTATCACATTTTCACGAAAATTGGCTATAGATACTGTTATTGTGTGCCGACATCTAAAGGAGACATGTGGAATATATAAAATAACTTTAGCATCACTGTGGTGGTGAAGTTTGAAAAATAGGGCACATTTTATGAGTTAGGCCAGGATCGCAGTACTATGTTGTGATGAACACCAGGTCCAGATTTACATTTGTTTCTGAAGTCAAAAAATGAAGACATTTTCATCAAGGAAAATCATTTCTCAGAGATCATCTTGACTATTTCTTTATTTTTCAAAGCACAAGAAATTGAATACCTATAAACGTTGAGTATGCAGCACGGTAATATAAAATGCCTTCGAACATTATATAGAAAACATTAGTCAGTATGCAGCACGGTAATATAAAATGTCTCCGAACATTATATAGAAAACATTAGTCATCGCTGACAATGGAGAGCGAGCATCTTTACTTAGCCGTGACAAAAGTAAAACTGACAAAAATTTCACATTTCACAAACGCCAAAAAAATTCTTTTGGCATAGAATAGATTCCCAATCCGAACAAAACAATGTACAGGTAAAAAGTGCCGTTACATGATAAGCAAAGGGGAAAATTTAAAAATGAGTGTTGTCAAGAATATAGCATTTATCGCGCGTGGCGAGAACGTACAACACCCGGCAACCCTAACGAAATTACACAACCGGTAACAAATTAAGTTCTTTATACAAGACAAAATGAAATGATTGGGAAATAAAAATAGCAGTTATTTAAAACAGTCGTTTGATATTTAATCAACTGAAGAACAAGAAAGAAAAATCTAGAAATGGAATGATATTTTAAAACTAATTTATTACTTGTTTTTTTTTATTTATTATTATTATTTTATATGACTTGGAGGCGAACACACGATAAAAATACGTATTAAAAATGCTTTTCTTTTAAAATTAAAATTTAAAAGAGGGGGGGGGGACTCACATTTGAAAAATTAATAAAAATATATATAATAAAATATGCGTTACATCACAAACACATAATACCATTTGTAGGACTAAAATGAATAATTGTCACCGATTTCACAATTTGTATGGAGACTTATGACTTACCCAGTATTTTACCTGTTAATATTAAATTTTTTTCTTAATATTATTATGAGGCGCGAGGTCTCAAACTCAAGATTACTTATAAATCCTTTTAAAGACAAATACTACATTTATTAAAGACGAACACACAGATAGATACGAAGATACTAATAATTTCTCTTTTCATAATAAACATTTAGCTTAGACACGGCAATATTTAGCTTATAACATTACATCGTTAAATAATTCAAAATTATTAAAGATCTTTTTAAATCTCCTATTTTAATTCGTCGAAAGAAGATTCTCCGCTAACAATACCAGGCGTGGTATTCTATAAAATCTTTCTAATTTTTTTTTCTCTTTTTCCTCTTCACCCAGCTTCGTTGCTTTTAATCTCGAAAACAGAGTTCTTATTTCTACGCACAATGTAGCTTCGAGAATATTCTTTCGAAATGCAAGTATGAAGCTACGTATATTTCACACGTTATTTCCCGCACATAAACAGCGTGCCAGGCACTTTTATAAATTTATGGTAAATCTGTTAAATCATTCGTGAACAAGGATGATCTTGCAGAAAAAAGGGGAAAGTTTAAACTTCCTGCGAATACGTGGTCGCAAATTTTACAACAAATATGATTTGACTAAAATTTGTTTAGCGAAAATGGTGTCAAAATAAAAATTTTGTATAATTACTCCTCTAAAATGTATTTTATTACTGTTATGAAAATCTCAGATTTCTAACAATTAAAACAGTGTGTGTAAAAAAATATGTCACACACCTGTTCGGGAAAAAAACTGAACACTCTCGCTGATAGGTCAAAAATTAAAAAATATATATTGAGCCTTACCACTTTGGCACATAGATAATATCTACCAATTAGGCAGATTTTATTTTTTTATTCATAAGGCAAATTCTTCACATTCGTTTTATTCATAAATTAACCAGGAATAAAATGTTTATTATAATTTAAATAAATTTCATTGACGAATTCTTTGAGTTTTAAAAATTAAAAAATTTCCTTTTTAGGATTATTTTTTTAATTAATTAATAAATCATTTACGGATAATTGCTTACAAAGAAATCATACAGCCTTTTATTATCTTCTGTAAACGACGCTAGAAACTTTTAATTGACGACATTATTCCATTAAGAAAATTATTTTCCTTTTAATCTTTTCTTTTCAATTTGTGCTTAGAATAATTCATTTCAGGGCATTAAAAACTACTTCTATAAACAGATGATTTTCCATTATTCTGTTTCAAAATTTTAATCTTTAATATTCATTACTTTTTGTAAGTTAAAGGTTCTCGGTTTGAAAATGTGAGTACATTACAAAAAATAATTATAACTAAGAAAAATGTTTTATCCTGTTTATTTACGTGAATATTCTGATAAATATGCAAATATCTTATTATTAATTATTCTATAATGCCATGAATTACGTTCTATTTACGATAGAGCAGGGGAGACCGGGCACGTTGGCCCAGTTTTTTTATGTTATTTTTTCAATATCTAAATTTTGTTTATTTTCAGATGTAGTATTTTTTTACAATACCTAGTACATTTAACTAGTGAGGAAAATGCTTACTTTTGGTTAATATGAAATTTTAAGAACTTTATGAGTTTAATTATGGTGTGATGTCATGCGGGCCAACCTACCCCTGCATGGGGTAGGTTGGTCCATTAAGTGGGGCACGTTGGCCTGCAATGCTATTTTTATGTTTATTTAGAAATTAAATAAAATTCATAATAGTGAATAGGAACTTTAATGCATGTATATAAAAAAATTTGCAAATTAAGTTTACAAATCAGAGGGATCATTGCAGTGAATGCATTCAAAATATAATCCATTAGCCTCTTTTCGAACACATTTCACATGAGCCCAACGTTTGCAACTCACGCACTCCATTCTCCCCCATCCTTTATTCCCCAGGCATACTTTGATTAAACTCCTTCAGACAATGTAGGCAGATATTGTCTTCTTCTTCCTCATCCTCACTTCTTTCATAGATTTATTCTTCCTTTTTTGACGGTTCAGACCACTACATCCAGGCTGTGAGGAATCAAAAGGAAACAAAATCTCTTTCACAGATTGCTTTCCTTTGCGTTTTTTGGTCTGATTTCTTCTTTTAATATCATTTTTAATTTTGGCACCATTTCTTTCTTCTGTTGCCTTTTGTTGTTGTTCAAGAACTAATTTGACAGGGGTATCTGTGAGAACTGCAGAAGTTCTCTTCATTCTATTCGAGGCATTTTTCTTCCTTGACTCTACCTTTTCGAATGGTTTAATGTCCTCAGGTGTTGGAGTTGTCTTGCATAGAGCAGAAGAAGATGCGGTAGGCACACCTATAGAAATAGGCTTACCGATAATTAACTGTGTTTCATTAAAAGCTTTACCAATTGTTTTGTTCTGCGTGCTTGAAGGCTCTGGTCTATCACTGACACACGAAGGCATGGAATCAGAGTGAGTAAAAACATTCCTATTGAAAGGGCATATACCAGTTATCTGAAAACCTGATGTTATATTAACTGGATTTATTACATTGTGAAGGGCAGTTTTCACAATTCCTGGAATATCGTAGATGGTCATAGCGCGTCTATTAGTTGTCACCCAACCATCACAGGCTGAATTAACATAGATTTTGAATGGGCCATAAACTGTATGGTCCAATGGCTGTAGCTTATGGCTACAATGGGCCGGGAAAGACCGGGCCAACGTGTCCCAACGTAAGTTGGCCAACTTGCCCCTTCGCCATGTTTGAAATACTTTTGCTATTCTACACATATCTTAACAACATTTAATATTTATTGTTGCATCAAAAGAATCGTTATAAATTGAGCTTTTAAAATATTACCCACTTTTGTTCTTGTGAAGTATCTTTTGAGAGCATTAGCACTTTCTGCACACTAACGAAAATTTGCTTCGAGATCGACTACAGTGAAAAATCAACGTTGTTCTTAGAGTGCTTTTGTTAGGAGAACTTAATCTCATGGAAGGGTAGGGGAACAGGTTTTCTAACATGTTTCTGGACTTGTGGCGACATCTTGTAGTCACAAGATGCAAAATGGCCAACCCACCCCTATGGCCAATATGCCCCGGTCTCCCCGACTATTATTTCTGTGTTATTGAACTTAATATGTATTATCGTAATAAATTTTGCTTTTATGCATTTTTGCATAAGAATACACCAGCTACTGCAGCAAGATCTGAATATTTATAAAACTAGTTGTTGTATGAACGGACCCCACTTGCACGTTCCACGTAAAATTTCCGACTTCTTCCTTTTTGCTGATTTAAAATGATAGTTATATCTCTAGAATGGCAAAATTTCATTAAAAAAAATACCTTTTCATAAAACTAATCTTATAAAAAGCATTAGGAAGTACTGCAGAAACGATTTCAATGTATTTTATTTTCAAATATAAACTTTAAACATGCTTTGTGGAATTCCTTTTTTTCCCTTTTAATTGATTAGTTATTCATTTTTAGATTATTTCTCATTAGAAAACTATATTTCCTTCATTAATTTGTCTTTAATGAGCTTACAAATTTTCCTATTGCACCATTATTCAAACCAGACGATTATTTTTCTTCTAATCTGCGTTCAAGTGGATTAGTCTTGTGTATAATTAATTTCAGATCCTCACAGAAATATTTTTGTATTCAGAAAATTTTTTATTTGTCAAAATATACATCATTGAATAGCATCATTATTTATTCTAACATCATTTCTGTTATTTTGCTATAAGGAGTGAAGTGAAGAAAAAAGAAAAGTGAATTGATCTTTAATGAAATGAAAAGAAGTACATATATATATATATATATATTTTTACTTTAACATCATTGTATTATTTATCTTTAACCTTTTAGAAGCCGAATTAATATCGCAATGTAATAGTAATTGTGTTTTTCCTACATTACAGCTTCAAATGTTTTAATTTAAGCATCACAATTTAGAAAATACAAAAAAAAAAAAAAAAAAAAATATTTTTTCGCAGTTTTTTTTTTTTTTGGGGGGGGGGAGGGGCTGTATTCATTTTAGTGTTCGCATTTTGGAACGTGATTATTGGACAACCTATGCAAATATAACAAATTATTTTCCGCTATATGCTATTGTATATTGTTCTTGAGTATTTTCTCGAATTCGAAAAACATTTAGATTCCTAGCTGTCAAATGTAAGTAATATAGAGAAAACAATAAAAGAAAATAATGTACTTTTTATGCAAATTAATGAATTTACATATTCCTTAATACCTGTGATAAATGCTTAAACATAAATAATTTCATTTCAAAAGTTCAAATCAACATTATATTTTATAAGAAAAATAAGGATATCGTTATATGTTGGAAAATATATGTTTTGTATTACAAATAATGCAATGTTCCCATTTGGGAACATTGGCGTTTAAACGGTTAACAATAATTATTTTTAATATATGTTTGTTAGAGGAACTGAAACATATTTTTAATATACTTTGTTAGAGGAAGTGAAATGAAGAGAAGAGAAAAGTGATTTGATGTTTCATAAAGTGAAAAGAAGTATCTAAACCAGATAATCGTAAGCTACTTCACTTTTGTTGTATACTGCCTGTTTGAATGTAAAACTGTCTATAAAAGTTATTTTAAACATGGATGAATATTCCTTATAATTTCCCTTCCTTATAATTTCCCGGCTAAATGACTTCAATTGAAAATAATAAAAATTTTATTCTAAAAAGCAGCCATAGGTCATAGCATTCAGACGACACGCTCCAAACCGTCTACAACCTTCATCTCCGAATCTCTTTTCTAAAATTTAAAAAAATATTTTACGAAGTTAACACGATTCCTTCATTTAAACAGAAATTAGCATCTGGGGTCGAGTATATAGCAGCGGAATCATATGTCCCCGCAAACAATAATTTTATTAAAAAGATTATTATTTAACTTATTTAATAATCAGAAATAGTTAAAATTTAAGAGTATATTCCTCAGATGATAATTTCATTAAAAAGGAAAAAATGAAATTATTGATATGTAATAAATATAAAACACAGAAAAGTGAGAATAAAAGAGAATGGTGTTTTGAATAAGTATGTTTTTCGGTATACATTTAATAAGGCTTTTAAAAAGGGATTGCTAAAAACAAGGAAAAGGTGGTTGTATTAAGAATTTTAAGAATAAAGTTTATTTAAGAATATTTTTAATTTAGAGCTATTTTTTAGGTTTACGAGTATTGGAAAAAATATTTTTTAAGATGAATTAAAAATTCATATCGTTTCTATAAAGATTAATAAATTAGATCTAAAAATAGGATTTTGATTTCGTAAGCCGGAAAAAACACCGAATATTGTTAAAAGGAAATTAATGTAGCATAAGGTTATAATTTTGGCGAACAAAAATAAATTTTGTAATATATATATATAATGTATATATATATATATATATATATAGCATGAATATGTGTACAGTACGTTTCTAGCTCCTTGAAAATGAAATTACAGTTAAAACAGTCAACAAATAACAAAAAAATACAAAACTTTAAAACAAACAACAGGAGTAAATAGCTTACTTTAAATTAGCTTTAGCAATAATTACTTTTATTTCTCTTTAATCATGAAAGTCATTTTCGTTAATTCATTATTCGTTTGTGAAAGATAATTTATTAAGAAAGTATGTTTTTTTTTTTTAATTGTGTTTTCATATACGAAGCCATCGACTTCTAAACTGCGACATTATTTAATTAAAGTGTTATTTTTGTTGTTGTCTTTTTAATTTCCATTTAATGATAATCGTTGTAATTAATTTCATATAATAAAAAATGCAATTTTGTGTAGTGAAATTTTTTTCCTGTTCGATTTTTTCTTTTTTAACCACGGGATATTTATTTATTTATTTATTTATTTATTTTAAGAGCGATTTTGAATAACACAAAAAAACAACAAAAAGATATATTGATGAATAGCATGTATTGAACAGAGGTTAAAAGTAACTTCTTTTTATTTTTTTTTCCGTGTAAAAAACACACAAAAAAAGAAAAGATTCTTTCTAACTGGATATTTATAATCGCTACTTCAATTCATTATTTAATATGTAGTAAAAAATTTTAAAAACTATATTTTGATAAAAGTGATTATGTTGCTCGGTTTAATCTATTTTCTTATATCTGATTTAATCTGATCTATTATTTACTTATTTACTTTACATTGTAAAAAAAAATTCAAGAGGTTACTAAAAATTTTTTAGTAAATTTGTATTCCACAGAATTTTTTAGTAACCTTTACAAACTTTTTTTTTGCAAGCGAAACAAGCATTTCTTTTGTAAACTGAACAAAAGAATTTTTTGTATAACTAACTTAAAAATTTTTAGTATGAGCCACCAAGCAAATTTTAGTAATAGCTCCAAAAGTATTTTTAATAAACATTACGTGGGCTCGAAGGGCAGGAGCTTCCTTCGAGCTGCATCCAGACTTCTGGAGCGGAAGATTTTTGGCAAAACCGCAATAGATGGCAACACCAAACATTGCTACTGCTCCATCAGGATATTCATAATCCCTTTATATTCGGGGCGTATTTGGCAGTGGCCAGTATCGAACCCGGGACCATTTAGTCTGGAGTCCGTTACTATAACCAGTATGCTATCACGGCCACACCAAGTGAGTTTTAGTAATAGCTATTAAAAATATAAAATTATTAACTCTATTCGTTGCTAACTTTTTTCTAGTAATTCGTACTTCTTGTAACCGACAAAGATTACTAAAAATTTTTTAGTAATTAGAAGGATCACTAAAGTTTTTTTTAGTAGATCGACACTTTTTTTTACAGTGTAAGCATATTAAGTTGGGATTTGACCTTGTTCCATTTAGTGTGGATATAATAGGGGTGGATAAGATTGTGTGGTGGATAAAATTGTATCCGCCAAAATAATAATCATAAATGAAAAAATAGATATCGTGACGATTCTTCATTTATCTCTGCTTCCAGATATTATATAGTTAACTTTAACGCCATTAAATACAATAAATCATACGTTTTCAAATGCAATTCTTTTCAAAATTATAAATAATCTACCTCTTTTTAAAATAGTTTTCAGCCATTTGATTTTTTTTAAATCTATCAGGACATCTTATAACAAAAAACATTTGTCTACTGCATTCATCTAAAATAAAATGTTCGATATAAAATAAAAATGAAAAAGTAAAACTTAGGAAACACAAGCAAAATTCTCAAAATATGAGATTTATAGTCCAAGCTTAGTAAAGATACCTTCCTGTGGTGATATTAAATTACAAAAATAAATTATTTCATTCTACAAAAACCCGTAGCTTTACTCGCGTAACAGTTAACACATGCCAAGTGATATTTGTATAGCTATATTTTATTTGAAGAAATTCTACTATTAGTAATAATTCAAAAATTACTAATTAAGTCACAGTTTGAATAAACTTCATTATTGCACTGCATTAGGCAGAAAATAAATTAATCTTAAAATTAATCTTCATGTCAAATTCCAAGAGTCTTATCTAACAGTCCAGTACCTCTCTGATGGTAGTGGCACTAAGATAAAATGCCTATATGTTGAACAGACACTGTCACCATTAATTTGCTACTATTAACTTTGAAATAGCTTTAGTATTTCTTAATACTCCATAGAAAACGTAGTTTAAATTAAAGTTTTTAAAGACTTTCTTAGAATGTTTGTTGTTCCCACCAACCCCAGGTTATTGTGACACCGGCTCCTATATGGGATCAGAAACTGTCACGATTCGCAACCATAACTTTTGTAATAGATTCCTTATTTCCTAAGATTACTTCTTTACTAATATCCCTTCACTATAAGCGTCCTTTACAGAATTTTAGATTTTTAATAATCAGTAAATACGAACAGAAGTTTTTGACTAATTAAATCGCCAAAATTCTATAAGTAGCACATGGTCTCCACATTTGGTGCAACATTCATGGCTCAACTCGATCACGTTCCACACTATGTACGATTCGGAATTCAGTAAATTTAATTGCAACATTGTTGGCAATATAGTGATAATGAAATATAACACAAGATTTCTTACACGAAATGTATTAAGAAATTGAACAATGACAATTACCTATTTCAAAAATTTCATTTCATTATGAGATGTAAATCAATGAAAACATGTTTTGAAAAATCGCCAACATTTAAAAAAATTTTCTTAGTGCGAATTTGCCCTACTGTGGCGTGTAAGGATTAAACAACAAAAAAAATCTACTTAGAAGGAATAATTTAGAATTCTGACTACCTTATGCGTCACATATACGTGACGCTTATCGTTAACGTTACGGCGAATCTGTTAATTTCTTCGAAGACGTTCCGATGGTAAAAAAAAAAAAAATTTCACAATAAAATAATGCTGACATTAAATGATTATTTCTTACATTTTTCCCCTGTTATTAATTTACTGTAAACTATTTCGCGTACTTTAATATGAGAGATTTGGCTTATCACAGTGTTTTGCCACAACTCTGAATAATTATTATAATTCGATTTAAATCTCATTATTGTAAATTTTACCCATTTTCACGCGCAGTAAACGATTCCATATAAATATTTTCGAAACGTTCGTGTAAATTTTTAATCTGAAAACTATTTCTGTTTTTTGTTTGTTTGCTTGTTTGTTTGTTTTCTTTCTTTTTTTTAAGTATGTTCGTAATTAAATAAATACTTAGCACTTAATGTTCTTCTGATTCGTCCATCTGTCTGTTCGTCTGTCCAAATGTAACAGCGACAGAAGCAAAAACTATCGAACGTATTAGTTTAAATATATAGGGTGTCCATTCACGACGATAGCGAATGACTAATTTATAAACCGTTAGTCATAGACTTATAGTTTCAATTGCAAAAATGCTTTAAAAAAGGTAAAAAAGTATTTTTAAGCGATTTAAATAAAAAAAAATTATTAAAAAATTACGAAAATTAAATTTTTATACGGCATTGGTCCTATAAGTGATATTTAGTAATTTTTAATAATTTTTACCACTACTCTAACAAGTAAGACAAAAAAAAAAGTCCCATTCCTCTGCGATTAAAGATGACCGAGTAATAACTGTTTGAAGTTGAAGCATCTTTTTGCTGCAAAATAGGGTTAGTCACAAATTTACAGGAAATAAAAATAAATGTCGGATATAAAATTTAACATTAAACAATGAGAATAAAATAATTTTTACAATATTATTTTTAAATAATATGTTTATATTTTCAAATTAACACAAAATATACAACTTGTACTAAAAATATAAGTTAAAAAAAAGGGAAAAAAAACACCAGAAATTTTGTTCAATTAAATTATAAAAAGCAACTGTCACAATTCGTCACAAAATGATAAATACTTAAAATTCTATTAGATTATTTAAATTAATAGAATTTGGTGTAGTCCTAAAAAATAAATAAATCGTGATAAGCACCAAAAATCGTATTAATATTACATTGCTATTGGATATAAATAAGTATGCGAATTGAACCTCGATCGGATATTTGGAAATGAGTTTAAATTTTAATACAAATTTTAAATTAGGAAAACATACATACGAAAGTTATAAGTAAAAAAAAAAAATCCTTATCACAACATCACACCTTTTCAAAATAAAATCATGAAAAGAAACGGAAATTAAATTGCTCTGAATTCTCTCTCTGCTTCACTTTTTTGCAAAATAAAACATATTTAAAAATACAACTGAGATTGTGAATTTCAAAACTCGCCTTATCGCTTTTGTTTTCTGTATCAGTCTATACGAATCAGCACTAATGTAACACTACATTCTCCAAATTTATAATGAAAACCAATAGACGCATTTAAAGGATTTTCGAGATTTTCAAAAATTTGATTTTCTTGATAAAGAGAATTTTTAAACTCAAGTCTTCAATTATTTTAACCAGTCTAAAAGTTAATTAATTAAAATTAACACTACCATAAAAGTTATACGGTGGTAGCACCTTCAGTTAAATCGCTTTAAAGAATATTTCTTTACCTCATTTAAAACATTTTTGTATTTGAAACTATAGGTATGTGACAAATGGTTTAGGAATTAGCCATTGGACAACATTGGAAATGGCGGTCCTTTATAATACTTTAAACACTTAGTGTAAGTTCCCTTAAAGCTTAGTCCAACTCATCCATTTTTAGTTACAGAAAAATAGTTTCAAAAAAAAGTTTCTAACTCGGTCAATTTTAATGTTACATGAATGGGATTTTTTGTATTGGTTGTTAGAGAGATGGAAAATTTTTACTAAATATCACTTATAGGACCGGGAGAACGTATAAAAATTTAATTTTCGTAATTTTTTAATATTTCTTTTTACCTAAATTGCTGAAAAAACAATTTTTTACCTTTTTGAAGCATTTTTGCAGTTTGAGATATATGTCTATGACTAACGGTTTAGAAATTAGCCATTGGCCACAGTTGAGAGTGGACACACTGTATATAGTTGTTTCAGAATTTTTTCGAGTCATTTAAAATTTTACGAAAAACTAATTAAAATTTAAAAAGATATTAATAAAAGTTACATCAATTTATGACTCTCTGCGATTAGTTGACATGCAATTTGCGATTCTGCTGGACACAGATGCCATAAAGGCACCACGTTAGCGCAATTTTTCTTCTGAAGTGAATGTCACATACGCACTGGGGTATTTAACTAACACAAATGTGTCGTTATTTTGCTTGTTGAGCAAAACCGGATGTTGTTCATATTTAAAGAGGTAAAGTTTGTTTCCTTGTAGGGGTAAACTCACGAACTTCCGAACTGATTTTAGTAACGGCACCAAAATAATTGTGTTCACCCTTGTTCAAACATAGGCTATTTAATGTCGATACCACGAACACAAAGGGAATGCAGCAGCAAAAAACGTTCTAAAATTCGATTTTTGTGTTATTGCAGAGCTTTGAGATATGAAATTCGACGTGTTAATTACTTATATAATATAAATGATCTATAAGGACATTTCCTAAAAAATATGAAATTTAAAAGGAATAAAAATGCGCAAAAAGTGTTCTATAAACGTTCTTTATCGCGAATTTTAAACAATCAAGGAAAGTAACGAATAGATAAAAAAAAATAATGATGTTCTTGTTCCAACATAGGCTACATCTTATGTCGATGTCACTACCACTTGGGGGTTTAAGAGTTAAAAAAGCTCTAAATTGCGGTATTTGTGTCACGTTCGAAAAATATTCTAAATTGCGATTTCCACGCAATCTTAGGAAATGTCAAATCCATTTCAAAACAAAAGGTTGCAAGATTTTGGTGACAGCCTCTGCTCCAACATAGGCTATATTTTACATTATTATCACTACCACCTGATGGTTACAAAAACAAAAAATGTTCTAAATTGCGGTTTTTTTGTGCAACTGAGGGTCTACTATTTTGAAATTTAGCATAGTAATTACAAGAAAAAAGCAAATGCTTTCTAAGAAAATTCCAAATTTAAAATTATGAAGCGACTAAAAATCGTCCTAAATTACGATTTGTATGCAATTTTCTCAAATAATAAATCGATTTAAAAATTAATGGTTTCAAATTTGTGGTGTGCCTTCACAAACCTGAGAAGAACCTGCTCAAACATAAGATATTTTTTATGTTGTGCTACTATCAGCAGAGGGTTGCAAGAGTAAAAAATATTCTAAATTGCGATTTTTGAGATACTAAAGAGGCTAGAAACTTTAAATATGGCATGGTAATTACTTACAAAATATGCAGTCCTCTAAGAACATTCGAAAATAAAATTCGAAGTTTAAAATGAGTGAAGGGAATGAGCAAAAAGCGTTCTACAAATTACGATTTTTATGCAATTTCAGTAAATAATAAACTGATTAAATGAGTAGCAGTTTCGAATCAATGGTGACAGCCTCTGATCCTACACAGATTACCATTTATGCCGGTGCTATTACTACCTGGGGTTGGCTGGAACAATCAATGTTTCAAAAAGGTTTACAAACTTTCTAAATAATGTTTCTACGAAATATTAGAAAATACCAAACCAATTTCAAAATTATCGTTGAGAAATTAACTGTGAAGTTCCCTGTTTTGACATTTTTGCAATACAATGCAGAAAATGCTGGTAATGCAGGTTCCAGTACATTAGAGAGATGGTAGACCGTTAGCCAATAAGCTTCGAATTTTGGTTAAAATGCGCACTAAGAAGAGGGTTTCTAAAAAATTATTCAGACCTATAGCCCTAAAATTACCAGACCTATTTATAATTAATAATTTCCACTATAATGTTTAGATAGTGATCTATCCATAAAACTGTTAAATACGGAGCAAAACAGCACCGTTTATTGGGTGATATGCACCCAAATTTATCAGCAACAATTTCTCTAAATCTGTAATATAGTATCTATTTTCTTTTAATTCCGTGCAATATTTCTTAAGTTAGAGAGTCCGCAAAATTAAGGATAATTATATAGAAAGAGACAATCAAGCATTTTCAAAAATAATCAAATTGTGATAAAAACATTAGAAAAAATATAAATGCATAAAAAATGAAAGTTGGAAGTTTTCATAAATCTAATACTTTTTTTATCGGTTTCGAATAAGGAAAACATGTAACAAAAAAATTAAATGCACATATCTCTTAGTCCAGTAAATTTCGAGTATCGACTTTTCTTTCAAAGTAAAGAGATTTACCTCGCATCTTACACATAAGTAATGTTATCAACAGACAAAAAACGAAGAAGTTCAACAATTTTATTTAAAATAAATCATTGCTTTTTTTTTTCTTTTTAAGCAGAAAATTTTTTCTTGCTCAAGATTATTTTCTCTCTTTAATTAATTAATAACTCGCTTATGGATAATTGCTTATTAAAAAAATTGCCCTAAAGTAACATTTCCCCAAAGAAGCTACATGCTTCTAAATTGCAACATTATATAAATTAGAAGATTAGTTTCCTTTTTATCTTCATTAGGGATTAGTGTCACAGTTAATTAATTTCAGCTTATTATAAAAGAATATTTTACTATAATTTGTAATAGTAGTCGCAGACTTTCGCATTTTTTTATTTTATTTCATTAATTTTTCGAAAGAAAATACATATGGTTGAAAAAATGAGATATATATCAGCTTTTCTGGGGTAATAACGCCTGTTTAAGGTTCGACCAATTTTTATGACTTAGTTTTAACCTTTTTTAAATGCAAATATAGAATTTGATACAAGAACTTATTGACTATGTATAAAAGAAAGACTATTTTAGCAGGTATGTATTCATAAAATGTAACAGCGTGATTTATTGACCAAAACTATTTGACATGGTTGTCATGCAAACCAAACTTTAAAACTATAAAACAAGCAAGAATAATGGTATGTAAATTGCCCAAATCTAAATATGCAAAGTCTGCAGTTCTAGAAATTGACGGATTTCTTCCACTTTACTATATCATGATTCAGCAACAATCATTTTATATTTTATTCTTTTCACATTAAAAAATTAGCACAACTTAGAGCATATAAATTACAATGTATCCTTAAGAATCACAATAATGCATAGAAATAAAATAAATTCTCTTCGGTTGTAGTTCCAGCACTGAAAAGAACCAACCGGTGTATCAATGCCAATAGATGGCGTTATTACCTCGGTAAACTTATTGTGCAGTATATTTTAAACTACATACTACCTCGAGAACACATCCAAAATCGTCCACTACATTTTTAAAGTACATGAAATACACTATCAATTTATGTAATAAAGAAAGTATGTCCTAATATATATATAGTCGTCACATTAAATAATTAACCTCTCAAATTTTAGATTGGGCGTTCATTCTTACGTGCTTCTTCCAACGATAAGGTTTAACAAATGGAACAAATTAGCTTTTAGCGATTGCTTGTTATTTAGAGGGCTCAGAGGGCTTTTTCCCAAAACTCATTACAATCATTTCTCGGATACCTTCATAATTAAGCATAATAGTAGCATTTGACATTTTTACCCACCCTGGCGTTATTACAAAAGGACGCCTTATTTAAACAGATACACACACACACGCACACACATATATATGTATATATATATATATATATATATATATATATATATATATATATATATTACAACTACTAATTCTAAAATTACAACTACAATTAAATACACTATTTTAACTATATTAAGACTTTATGTACATATTTACAATCATTAAATCTTGGTTTCATTAGGCGAACCATATAGCCAGAATTGAAAGGTGGACAAATACCATCACTTACACAAAAATGTCTTTCATTATATTCGAAAAACAAACAACGAACGAACTGTTACAATACAATCAAATAAAGTTCTTTAAAATGAGTGCGACAGTGCTGTCTTTTGCCATGGTTTCCAAGGTGATCCTTAACAATATATATATAAGAAAAAATCATAACTGCAACTTAATTTCTGAATATTTAAAAGAAGGTGTAATTGTGGAAAATTAAGAAAAGAAATCCATTAAAAATATATATAGTTGTAATTACAATATTCCTAGCTAACTTAAGTTAGTATTAAACAGATATTAAGCAACGGAAAATTAAACAAGAAGGCGTACTTCATAAAAATATTATTTTTTAAGCAGAGTATGACTCATGTATTTTAAAATGTTGGTATTCTTGCAAATTAGTATCCCTAACGTACGAAAAGAAACACATATCATTATTTATGAATTTCGCCGAGCATATTTCAAATTTTTATCAGTAACGGTACTCATTATATCAACAGGGTAACATTAAAGGTGCTTAAAATGAATATATAATTTGTTTACATTATTAAAAATGCAATATCATGAAGTTTCGTCCCAAATGTCTAACTCTCATTTCGAAATTTCGCCTTTGCAAACAACTCCTTTTTTTTCATCTATTATTCTCCAACCTTTACGTATTTTGATAAACTTGATCGGAATTAGTTTTAGTTATATTTTATTCATCACAAAGTATGCAAATATTTTTGCCTTTGAACGACTTAAATAAAATTGGGAACGCAGATGTCTCCTGAGAGAATGGTATGCCCTAAAATATTATAAATATATTTACGTGTGCAAAATATGCATACAACAGAATATTAAAATGGGATCTTTTAATATTTCTTTCAGTTTAATGAACAGCTTTATAAACAGAAGAAGTATGTGTTTTGCTACAAAGAAATCAAAATTATGGTTATGAAATTCGCTGCTCAGAGGATGATTCAAAAAGGAAGACGCAATTTCGTATGATTGTGTATTCTAAGTTAAACATTGTGTTTGGATAATATATTAATATGACGTATATAAAGAAACATTTGGTATATGAAGAAGATAAACATGAAATACATGAAGAAACATTTTGTATATGAGGAATACAAATATGAGCTTATGAAGAAACCCTTTACATATGAAGAAGTATTTAATTTTATTTGCATTAAATTTCAGATAGATTCAATGATGACCTTTCATGACCTACTTCAGTAGTGTCATCCTTTCAGTATCGGGTTGTAGAGCATTGCTAAAGGGTGATAAGAAATAATCCGAACAAAATGCATAGTGAATAAAAGAAAATGCTGAATTCCATCACTAAAATTTTATTATCTCTTTATGAGAACAAACCTGAAATCTCACTGATGAAGATTCTTTAATCAATTTGCGACGGGATCCTTATACGAAATTTTTAATGTTTTTAAAACAGAAATTTGTGTCTATTAAAACGAGAAAATGTTTCCGATTAAAGAAGGCAAATTTTGCAGTAAAATTTTACTGGTGGGGATGAACAAGGATTCGTAAGTCCTTTTTGCCGCACGTATATCGCTCGTCCCCAAGGTAAACTAAAACTATGTCATAATGCTAATGTATCAGCTATACAACAAAATCAATGAATGAACTCAGTGCTGTTACTGCTTTACATTCTGAAGACATGAGGTGATAATAATTCGTTCAAGTGCTGAAAATTTTGAGTTAGACTCTCGTAGATCCTGTGAAACGGTTCTAATGGTTTGATTATAATAGGGATCTGAGGGGTATCTAAGGTAAATCATGAACAGTCAACATTTTTAGATAACGCACACTGGCCGAAAAGAGGATTGGGCTCATTTCCAACGTTTTGAAGACAAAGTCGCGAACAAGATTCATCGAAAATCCATCAAAAAACAATTTGACAAACTGTGAAAGAATTCCTTACTAATGAAAACAGTTTCAGAAAACTTACATGCCAACCAAAAGAAAAGACTTGAAAATCAATAGCTCCACTGAAGCGTATCGGATTGTTCAGCATCAGCGAGAAAAGAATGTTACAAAAGTTTCACAATCAAACTGGGTTATAGCCAATATACAAATAGCACTAAGAACACTCTTAGCTCAACAGCCATTATCGAAATACAGTATGCGCTCTAGTTACTTGTGGTTTGGCATTTAATTTGTTCAACTGACCAATACAATGCTTGCATTTGTTAATGAAGTCACAACAATTAACCACCAAACCCAAACGTACTCTTAAAACATTTTAGAGAAAATTTTGCCTGACTGGTTAGAAAGTCACATAACAAATGAAAAAAATCGACTTTTGATCAGGAGTTCGGTTCAGATCACTGTAAGAGGTAATCAGATCAAGAAGCATTGCAAATAACATCAGCCAGATTCATTGATTCTTAAGAGGTCAAGAATGTCTTAGATTACAACTAGATGGGTTATTCTGAGCAATCGTTCTATAGCGAAGAGTTTGTTCCAAGCCTCACAAAAGTTAAATTCAAAAAAATTGACAAAGAGTGACATTTGAAACTTTAGGTCATCTTATTTTAAACTATCTTAATTAATTTACTAACATTTAGTATATGGTTTGGAAAGGTGGGGCGGGTTAGCCAATTTTCTTTCTTTTTAAATTACTGTATTCTACGTGCTTTTTTATTACTTTTAAATTCATATTAAACATTATTTTCTACAGGGTGATTCAGCTCGTCGGTGACAAACTTTAAGAGCACACACTAGTCACACGCCAAGGCAAATCAAGATGGCGACGCGCTTTTTCAGCGGATTCGGAGGATGGGCTAAAATTACTTTGATTGACATGCAATCATCCAATTAGGAAATAGAATGCTCTTAACCAATTATCTGCGACGATTTTTCTCTTCAAAGGTGTGCAATTCCAGCCGATTTCATGTTTAAAGGATTTTTTTCAACTGATTTCCCATTACTTTGGGTAAATGCAATGATGTCTAGCTTCAAAAGAATTTCAATCTCATTACGATTAGCGTTCCAAAATTAAAATGGTTTGATTTTCAGAAAATAAACGAATAATTAATTTAGAGAGATTGCTATAAAATAAAAACTATTTTACTTACTTAACGCAATCACAAAAAAATAAAAAATAAATAAATAAATAAATAAAAAATTAATATTGAATGAGGGGGGGGGGATATCAGGTACAAGTAGTTTAAATAACTATTTTTTTTTTGGGGGGGGGGGTAAGGGGGAGGGATTCTTTTTAGAATACGAAACTTATCAAGATAAATAGCACTGAAGGTTAAAGTCATAAATACTTCATAAAATTATGAGAAAAATATTTAGACAAATTTAAATATTTAAACATTGTTTATTTTTTGCGGAGAGGCAAGCAAGCAAGGGCGAAAAGGAAATAGAAATTTTGAAGAAAGGATAAATAGGTGTTAATCCCAGCCTAGTCGTTTATAGACATAATACATAATTTATTATTGTTTGTAGTGACAAATGTGACAGAAAAAGTGTAACAAATTAAAAAAAATTTGTGTGATGTTAAGTCAATAAAGCAAAATATTTTGTCAATATTTCAGGTGGAAGAAAATTTAGATTCTTGATTATTTTTACAAGCATTATATAAAAACCGCAAGGAGCTCTAACAATTTTTAATTTTGAGCACTGACATAGCAGTAAAGTCTATAGGAGGGAGGGGGGGGGGATCTGAAAACTGTTTTTTAAGTGATACAGTCAGTTAAGAATGGTTTTTGTTTTGATACAATATATTGTACTGATTCATTTTTTTATGGATTTACTCAACTCAGCCGAAAATTCGGGTAATTTTGGTATTTATGTTTAGTGGTTCAATTCTGAGCTAATAGAAACGAAATAACTGCGAAAAGTTGTGAAAAGTTACTTGCACATTAATGGAAAATCACAATATTTTATTTAAATATCTCTCTAAAGATATTTTACTGTATGAAATGCACAAACACAATACGCAAAAAATGTAAAAATGTGTTTTGTGTAGAATTTAATGCATATCTATCGCTTTATTTTTAACACTTTCCTACATAGTTAAAAAGACTTTGTTAATATTATAGTTAGCAGAGATTTATAATTAGCACTTAAAAAAAATTAAACATATTTAAAGACTTAATTATTTGTGCAGAAGGAGGATTTCAGGTTTTAATTATTTTTTTTATTAAAATACGGAGAGAAAAAAGAATTTAATTTTGTAAGTTGAGAAGGGGGGAGGGGAGGTAGAGGGAAAAAACGGATTTTTTTTGGGGGGAGGGGAGAGATAGTAGGACAGTTTTATAGATGACAGCTTATTTACCTTCTTGAATATTTATTAATAGGACGAAAAATGTAACTTAAAAGTGTTTTAAAGATTTTTAATTTTGTGTACTTGAAAAGAACGAGGGGGTATACAACGATATTTATGGGTTGTTTACGATTAATTATTTATTTTTAGAATAAAATATGTATAAACCTATGGAAAAAAAAAAAAAACTTTCAAAGATTTTAAATTTAGTGACATATGGGTAGGGGAGAAAATAGTGCAATCCCCCCCCCCCTCAAAAAATGGTGGAATTTGTGTTTGTTTCAAATTTGTGAGCTGAGGAAAAAAAAAAGAAATAAGCACATTATTAGGTGCGTTCGTAATTATATAATATGTAGCACCTATAGTGGTCGTTCAGGCCGTCCGTCTGTCCGTCCGTCTGTCTGTCCGCATATAACAACGCAAAAACTACCTAACCGAATCGTTTGAAATTTAAAATACATAATTATTACATAATTTTGTCGAGTCATTTCAAATTTTATGAAACTCAGATGCATAGGTCAATTACAGGGGCAATCAAAAGTATTCCATTACATTACGGTGGATGGGGAAAAAAGTTTCAAATGCATTTTAATCGTTTGAAATTTAAAATACACAATTATTAAATAATTCTGTCGAGTTATTTCAAATATTTTGATAATCGTGTGCATAGATCAATTACAGGGGGAATCAAAAGTATTCAATTACATTATGGTCAATTAGGAAAAAGTTTCAAATATATTCTATACGTTTGAAATTTAAAATACATAATTTTGTCGAGTTATTTCAAATTTTATGAAAATCGGATGCACAGATCAATTACAGGGGCAATCAAAAGTATTCCATTACATTACGGTTAATGGGGAAAAAAGTTTCAAATGCAGTTTAATCGTTTGAAATTTAAAATACGCAATTATTACATAATTCTGTCGAGTTATTTCAAATATTTTGATAATCGTGTGCATAGATCAATTACAGGAGCAATCAAAAGTATTCAATTACATTATGGTCAATGGGGAAAAAGTTTCAAATATATTCTATACATTTGAAATTTAAAATACATAATTATTACATAATTTTGTCGAGTTATTTCCAATTTTATGAAAATCGGATGCATAGATCAATTACAGGGACAATCAAAAGTATTCCGTTACATTACGGTCAATGGGAAAAAATGTTTCAGATGCATTTTAATCGTGTTACACTCATGCGAACTTAATAAAATTTATATGCAACTATAAAGTACATATTATAATATACATCATACATAATTTGTGGTGCAAAGAACATTTGTTATTGATTTACAAGGCCACACAAAAGTATTCCATGACATAATGGTATAGGGAGAACATTGTTTGATGAGCGTTTTAATTGTAATTCACTATTTATAATTTTATGAGATTGATATGTGAAAATAATATTTTTAAAACTTCGTTATCGTACGAACGCACCTAATTTGCTACGCTTCACGTGCAATTTCCAACTTGTTTATTTATTTTCGTGTGTGTGTGTGTAGGGGGGAGATGTTTATTAGATGACTTATTATTTATTTGCCTTTCAAAATATTTATAAATCGGTTTAAAAAAATAATAAAAGTGGGAATTGTTTAAAGAACTAAATTTTCTGCACTTAAAGGAACAAAATGATAAATCCTAATTTCAGTCGTGGGAGGGGGGGGGAGGAAATTTTGTGATTGATTGTTTATTGATATACTAAAGTGACTTATATGCTACAAATATGGGTATTGTGGAGTAGACTGCAAAACGAAGTGATATTTTTGTAAGGTGCAATTTAGAAGATTGTGACAGATTCAAAAGGCGAAGCGAAATTTTGATATAAAGGGAGGCGAAGACCAAGGGCTGATCTTGAGAGTCCTCAAGGGGGGGGGGGAGGATTTTGGAAATTTGGATACTCCAGTGTAATGCACGGGTCGGAGCTCATTTTTTTTATGTGGGTCGTGTTTTTTTTTTTTTTTTTTTTTTTTTTACTTTTTTGCTGTGGGTCGGGTTTGGGTCCGGTTGGCTTCCATTTTTTGCTCCTGTCTGGGTTAATTCCTACTTGGGTCGAGATTGGGTCGGGTTGACTTCGACTCTTTGCTGCTGTTCAAGTTAATTTCTGTTTTTTTTTTTTTTTTTTGTCAGATTTGGGTCTTGTTGACTACTACATTTTGTTTTTAATCTGGTTGACTTTTACTTTTTAGCAGTGCTTAGCGCATTTGGGACACTTTAGGATTTGGTTTTTAGCACTTTCCAACAAAGTTGAAAAGTGCTTATGCATTCGGTTTGTCTGTCCGTCTGGTCGGATGGCCGTCTGTCCGTCTGTCCGCGCTCTAACTCCCGTAAATATACTCGGATTGCTATGAAATTTTTATACGTTATTGATGTTTACCCTAGCACGACACCTATTAAAAATGAAGTATCTACCATAATTAGTTTATCTACAGAGAGAATCAAAAGTTTCCCATTACATTACGGCGTATGGGGAAAATCGTTAATATACTTGGATTGCCATGAAATTTTAGGACGTTATTGACGTTTACCCTAGCACGAATGCTATTGAAAATGAAGTTTCTACCATGACTAGTTTATCTACAGGGCGAATCAAAAGTTTTCCATTACATTACGGCCTATGGGGAAAAATCGTTAATATACTCGGATTGCCATGAAATTTTAGGACGTTATTGACGTTTACCCTAGCACGAACGCTATTGAAAATTAAGTTTCTACCATGATTAGTTTATCTACAGGGAGAATCAAAAGTTTTCCTTTACATTACGGCCCATGGGGAAAAATCGTTTATATACTCGAATTGCCATGAAATTTTAGGACGTTATTGACGTTTACCCTAGCACGAACCCTATTGAAAATGAAGTTTCTACCATGATTAGTTTATCTACAGGACGAATCAAAAGTTTCCCATTACATTACGGCCTATATGGAAAAATCGTTTCAAAGGAATTTTAAAGATATTATACCCTGTCAAACATATTAAAATATGCATTCTATAAAATATAAGGTGAAAATTTAGCTATTATTCATTTACATGGTCACACAAAAGAATTCCATTAGATAATGGTAAAAGGGGGGATTGTGTGTGGCATATTTTAAATATATTAAGCTGTTTCATGTATAATAAAATTGATATATGTCACTGAAGCTTAATATAAATTATACGCTCCTGTCTTGCACAATATGAAGTACGTAGCATTTACAGGGCCATACAAAAGATTTCAAATAGCATATTCTTTCCGAAGTACCGTATATGCGTCCAATGATGGCTGATGGAGGGATGAAATGCATTTTAATTATGATATGCGCGTTTATATTTCGCTAAAAATATGCACATTATATGGTGTGTATAAATGATATAGTTGATATACAGGGCTACCCAAAAGAGCTCATTAACGTTTCTGAATATGAGCATAAATTATTTAAACGTGGTTCTTAAATAAGCTATGCATTTTGAGCTTCATTGAATTTACTGAGAAATGTTTGAAGAATATAGATAAAAGGATATACAGGGCCACGGCCACGCAAAGAATTCGGTACATGGACGCCTATGAATGATAATTTATGAGAATGTGATTTCAGTTGTTTTAAAAGTGTTTTAGTTTACAATAAATTTTAGCCTAATGCTGACGTGTAATAAAGGTACAATGTAAACTACAGGGCTGAACAAAAGTATTCAAGTATGTTTCCATCTGATAGTATGAAATGCTGAAAAATAAATTTCAAGCTACTGGGTATTTTCTTGCTAAACTAATTTTTCCCATTATATCAAGTGACATATGAAATACAGAGCTGTTCAAAAGTACTGGAATACATATTTGGGTATATTTGGCTATACACTATTATTTCCCTAAATAACAAAGTTTTGTTAAAGATTTCATTATGTGTTGGAAAGTGCTTCATAATCAATGCTTAACGCATGATTTTTCTTACTTGTTACTTTATCGAGAAGGGTTCGGGTTGACCCGAATTTATTGGAGTGAATTCTTTGGTAAAATGTTCGTTCTTTTTTGCAATTTTTGTGCAAAATGTGCGTCTGTTTCACGATATTTTGAAGATATTCGTGTTTTCTCCGTGATCATTTTACAAAATTTGTTGTCCGGTTTGCTTCTATTTTTTGCTGCTGGTCGGGTTTATTTTTTTACTTTTTGTTGTGGGTTGCGTTTGAATCCGGTTAACTTCTACTCTTTCCTACAAACACGTGACGTTACACACAGCAAACACGTGGGTGGTTTACAATTCTCCATCGATATACAGAGTGATATCGGCTCATACAAATTGCTCTCACCTCCGGGAAAAAACAACAACGAGAGTAAAACAAAGAAAAAAGGAAGACAATAGAAATCAGAGGAAAAAGAAAAGAGAAAGATCATTCAGGTGGCTTGGGTTAGGAAGCCCGTGAATATTTAAAGAAGGTATCCTCCTGGGGGCGATTAGTTTTAAGAATTCATTGAATAAGTATAGGGGGAGAAAGGGTAGCTACCCCCCCCCCCTTTAAATTTAGAAAAAGGTTTTTATGCTGAGTTACCACATTTCGTTCGAATATCATAAATCATATAAATAATTGGTTTAAAATTTCCTTTATATAATTGTTGGAGATTTCTGAGAAGGAAAAAATGAAAAGTATTTATTTATTTATTTTGGAGGGGGATGAAGGGAATTTGTTAGATGACTTACTCTATATGACTAAAGATTAATAAATATGGCTAAACACAAAATAAAGAGATTTAAAGACTAAATTTTATGTACTTGGTAAGGAGAAATAGGAGGAAAACATCAATTTTTGCGGGGTTAAGAGTAAAACTATGATTGATTATTTATTACTACAGTAAAAGTTTTCGAAAAATCGATGACTTTAAAAGTTTAAAATTTGTGAGCTGAGGGGGGGGGGAAACAATTTATTAATTATTTATTTTGGTGTGTATGTGGGATGGAGAAGTTTTTTAAATGACTTACTTTTATTTGCCTTTTAAAACATTAACAAATGGGCTTAAAAAATAATAAAATGTGGGAAAGTTTCAATGAATAAATTCTAGGCATTGACTAATAGGATGAGAGGGAAAAATCTCATTTTTAGTAGTGGGGAGGAGTTTTTGTGATAGATTTTTTATTGTTACAACAAAGTGGCTATATTGTGTAAACATGGATACAGTGAGATAGACAGCAAAACAGCGAAGTGATACTTCTGGAAGGGATAATATTGATGGCTGTGATGAGAGCAAAAGGCGGGAACGAAATTTTGATACAAGAGGGGGGGGGGGCAAGGGTGATATAAATTTTTCTAAATCAGAATTTCAGAGAACTCAGATTTTCACCTCCAATTAATAAATAACAAAAAACTTAAATATTTTTAAGGACTTTTTGCAAATTCTCCATAACACTAACAAAGTTTTTTAAGGAGCAAAAATTACTTTTAAAAAATTTAACACTTTTAAAAAAATTGAAGAAACATAAGAAATGTGTAGGATCACTCAAAATTATTCCGCTACATTATGGTCTATGTAGATAAATCATTTGCGGTGTTTCAAGGAGCGCCATACTAATTTAAAAGTAATGGAATTCATATACATTACTGAGGTACTCTGGAAGACAATTATAAAAAAATATGTCATGTATAGCACTTACAGTATACACACAGAGGATCTCCATAGTAATCTATTATATTCTGGTCTAAAAATAATTTCGCGATGTATTGTTGTAATAATGTTACTCTTTTACAAACAATGAAATTTATACGAACTTCTAAAATGGACTTAAGAATGCTTGCGGTATAATATTTGGAGAAAAACATTTGCCATTCAATTACAGAGTTACACAAAATAATTCGGTTGTAAAAAGCTCTTCGGAGAAAAACTGTTCCTAGCGTATTTAAATTATGTTCACTACTTTGAACATGAAATGCAATGAAATGCTGTTTCGCGTATACTCTCTGTTAAAAAGAATTTCCATAAAAACATTCCATTTATATATATAATCAAATTAAACCTGTTGAAATTAGTCATCTGTTTCCCGCCGTCCTTTTTTTTTTTTTTTTTTTTTCTTTTTTTAAGGAAGATACCGCACACTCAGTCTAGCTTTATTAATGTTACAGTGTTTTACAATTAAGTTTTCTTTCAAAATTTATTATTCATTGCAGAACAATGTAATAATTCCCAAGAACCATCTGTCGACATATAAAAAGATGCGATTCAATAGCAAGATTTCAATATGATGAATACCAGAAGTGATGGGGCGATCGCTCCCTCCCCCTTTGAGCCCAATGAAGGGTCTGGAAAATGATATTAGATGTCCATAGGATAAATGAATCGTGTTTAAGATTGAGAACGGTGCGACCTGATCGGACTTGACAAAGCTGTCACTGCCCGAGTTGAGCCGGCCAGTTTTAACTCATGAGACTAGGGCTTGCTTAGGTCTAGAGATCTGCATCGGCCTGTATCAGACTGGCAAAAAAATAAACAGGCCGTATGGGCCAGTCCGATAAAAAAGTTTAACTGGCCTGCCGGCGTGTTATAAAGATTTCGGTAAAAACGCTAAAATGAGGTCTATTTTCAATGAATATGGGTTTAACGACCATAAGTATAAATGTGCGTCACCAGTAGATACTAGTTTAACAACATCAATACATAAATGTAACGTGTACAGCGTAGAAATCAGCATCGGACAGTTGCTTTGTGTCTATACGGGTATAATAATTTTTTGGCAAACTGGAGCCGGGCCAAGATCAGGTTTGCACTGTTTTTCTACATATAGTCGGGGTCAGAACTAGACTTAATTATTCGTAAGACGTATAGGGCAAACAACATTATTTGTAACAGGGATAAAAACTATTAACGTACTGTTAACGTACTTTTTGGAAATATACTCTTTGGTGTTTCTTAAATTCATTTCTAAACAACACGAAAGTTTGACACATTTTCTGACTAATTTCTAACTATAAAGGTACAAAAGTGACAAGCCTGACTATTGAAGGGATTTGGAATCGAACAGCATATTTCGTTTTTGGTAAATAAGATTTTTGTATATACTTGTTAAGGTATAAGAGATTCTTGTCACGTGGTTTCAGATTTTTCTCCTTTTGCATGTTGTCGCTTCCGGAAATTCGATTCAAAACTCTAATTTTCACAATATTTTCATAAATATCATGAAAATTAGCTTTTTATAGAGCGTGTTGCGCATTGTATTTGCTTGTATCAAAAAATGGACAACGCCATTCCATTACATTGTTTCTGAATAAAAACACCTGTTAAACTCATGTGTTTCCAAAAAGAAATGAAATCAGAAGTAAATAAAAAATAGCTCCTCTAAATTTGAGAAAATCTTTGATAAAATGATAAAGAAGTATTTTCATAAATGTACTTTTTATTACACAGCTTCAAAAGTTGTGATAATTTTAACTTCCTTTTTTTTTCTTTTATTCTAAACCATATTAATTTTTCAGTGCATCTTTATTTGAATGTTGAAAGTCTAAGAACCTAAGTAATCATTAATGTTCTTACTGTGTATTGTCAGTAAAAATTTTCTATAAAATCATCCAATAAATATGAATGCAGTAATCTTTAAAAAATCTTAATTGTATGATAAAAATCTGATTTTGTTTCGAAATAAAGATGCAGGCGGTTTTCGGCCTGGACTGTTATCACTGATTTCTGTACGGGCCGGGCCTGGCCTGGCCTAGAAATGTAAAAGTGTAAACGAGCGGGCCAGGCTCGGGCCGAATATTTTGTTTTATACCGGGCCGGGCCAAAATAACATTCATTCGGTCCGGGCCGGGGCGAGACTGAAAACTCCAGCCCGTCCAGACCTCTACTCAAGTCTTCACTCTTTCGGAAACCATTCCGAGTTCGGATCTTACTTTTTTTCTGCAAAACTTAACCACACTATATTTTTTCTTCCACTTCGGGCCTGGCGTGGACTTCGTTCTTTTAGAGGTCTGCCCGAACCTAAATTTCCATGCCCAGGCTCAAAAAGCAATTCAGTTTTAACCCAACCCAAGCTCGCTAAAAAAAATACATAAATAAATAAAAGAAAAAAATCTGATTCAGTACCGAATAGCCTGATACAAAACAGATCAACAAATCCAAAATGAAACAAAATCAATCTAATATTTGAAGGAAATTGGGAAAGGTATCGCATATAATTATATCAATATTTTTTTTTGTTGTTGTTTAAGTAGAAAAATGAATATATATACAATGTACTCGTCAATATTCAAACATATAGTTTTTCATATAAAATATTGTCTGATCTATTGAAAAATCCAGTCATCAACCAGTTTATACTAGATCCGAATTTGTCAAAATCCAAAAGAAGAAATGTTCCGAATCCGAAATGTTTAAAGTCAACCCGACCCATAATATATCAATCCGAACCCAAAAATTACAAATTATGTCAAATCGAGCCCTTACTCGAACACCTGAAACTGTAATGAAAGAAAATGAGTTCATGCATTTTAATAGAATTAAAAAATGTGTTTTACATCTTCAACTTGAATGTTATAATTTATAGAGAAAAAAAATCTATTATTTGCTCTTTAGTGCAAAACCTATTCCTAAGTCAGCCTGCTCAAACTTGGTCCGTAGCAAAAAAGTATAAATCTATCCGGCCTACTACAAAAAACAAACTCAAAAAAAAAAAAAAAATCCCTAACCAAACTTTCTAATTAACTCGAATTCCCACCTTGTTCTTTGCGCAGTATATCCTGATGTAACTTTGTGCCATAAAACCCCATTCAACCAACCAATCAATCAACCTGAGTACTACTCTCAGAAGTGAAATTTTATCCTGAACAGAACCGAATTTGAAAAAATGTAAGTCAAACTGACCCAAATCCGACCCACAGCAAAAATATCAAGCCGATTCGAACACAACTCACTGCAAAATTTAGAAATAATCTCCACCAGCAATGAAAACATCACCTCCTGCCCGAACCTCCAAATTTTGAAATCGCTCCCCCTTGAGGATTCTCGTGTTTCCCCCTTGAATCAGAAAAGACCGTTCCTCTAAGAATTGCACTTAAAATAACTTCATTTTTCAAATATTCGACAAAAAAATTTATTTGACCCCTGAGCGTATAGTATTGCCCTGCTTCCGATCCGAACCCGAAAATACCATTGGAAATCAAATCAAAACCCGACCAAAAATTTTTTTGTCAATTTAGAATCGAAATGAAAGAAAAACAATTCATGTTTTAATGGAATTATAAAATGTCAACATTTATATTTCTAATATCAATTTTATCTTTTATATAGAAAATAAATATCTAATATATACTCATAACGGAATCAACCAAAGATAGATGGCTAAATTGTTGAAAAGTGTTCGTTAAATAGAGGTATCTTCTATTCGAGACATTCCGTATGGATATTTTAATGTACATGTTAACACTTGTGAATAGCAGTTTTAACATGTAAATTGAAATGTAAAATCTTAAATATTCATAATTAACTATTTGGAAATGTCTGTTATGGCGTTTATATAGTTTCATTTCATAGTATCTTCGATATTTTCTTTTATAATACTCCTTTAAACTATTTTCTTCCATAACGGAGAAAATATTTAGACTTTCATTTGAAATATGGGGTCGAATCGAATCCTTCTTGCGAGATTGAAAATTCACTATGAATCAGATCAGAACCCAAAATAGTGTAAATTAATTTCACCCCAAAACAACTACAGCAACAAAAAAGAATGCAAAGAAAAGCATATAAAAAGTAGAATTCCACTCTGTCCGCAAGAAAAACGTAAAAATCCACTCGACCAGTAGCAAAAAAGTAAAAAGTCAACTTGACCGAAACCAAACCAGCGTCAATAAAATAGTACTCAACTCAACCCCCCCCCCCAGGGCCGTAGCTAAGGGGGCGCTATGGGCGGCTTAGCCCCCCCCCCCTCCTAAAATATTTTGAGCCCCTCTGGAAAAGATTCCAAGGTCACTCAATGAATTTCTGTTCCGAAAATTCAAATGAAATTCTGTTCAAAAATCTAACTTGAAAACCTTTCACAATTTTGCAGGATTACTAAATTGTATCTAAAATAAGTGTGTTCAACATCTCCCTCATCCTATTGGCACATAAGAAGCTAGCATGATGTTTAATTTTGATCAGCTATACACTCAAAATTTTCATCATCCTATAATTTTCTTAGTATAAAATGAAGTTATTAGAACACTTTTTAATAAGAAACATAGTACCTACAATATGAATATGCATTACTTTATCTTTCTGTGGCAATGCGAGAGAAAAAAATTATGAGTCCCCCTTACATTCTCTTGAGCCCCCCTTACATTCTCTTGAGCCCCCCCCCCCTACATTCACTTGAGCCCCCCCTATTGTTCACTTCTAGCTACGGCCCTCCCCCTCCCCACGCACACACAAAATAGAAATCAACCAGACCCAATACCAACCAGCAGCAATAAAGAAAGAGAACCGGACTCCAACCCAACCCGCAGCGGCAAAGTAGAATTGAACCTTACCCAAACACGACTCGCAAACAAAAAAAGTATTTAACCAGTACGACGGCAAAAAATGAAAGTAAACCGGACCGAAACTCGACCTGCAACGAAAAAAATTAGCCCCGATCCTACTCATGATGAAAAAAAATTGTCCCAACACGAGGTGCAGGTGCGATTGGAATCTCCAAATTTCTGAAAAGTCCCCCCCCCCCTCTTTTTTGAGGAGTCTCCAGATCTGCCCTTGTACAAGGACAAACAAAAACTGCTAAAAACTGCAAAATCGTCTAAAAGTTTTTCAATATTATATTGAATTGTCACCCATTAAATATATACGAACTTGTAAAGTTTGTAAATATCTCGACAAATCTTGTTCACGATACTTTGTACTATGATGTTTTGGAACATGCAAAAGCCTTCTGCTCGATAGAAGCTGCATTAGTTGAACGTCGACAAAAAACTCCAAAGAAGAAACAATTCTGAAAACTATTAGAGAGTAAAATTTGCTGAATAGTAGACTTTAAAAAAATTGCAAAATTTTCCTTACAGTTTCATTATTTTTACTTTTATACTATAACTAGCGGCCCGCCCTCGCTTTTCTTCGGGTAGAGCAAGTCGCCCAGTCCCCCGCCACCACTGACACCGCAAATTGTTTCTACCACTTCATCTCATTAAATTCAACTACTAAAAACATTACCCTCATTTTAGGTAGTCCGATAAAAAATAGCTTATATGTTAATCTAAGGTGTCAGATACCTCCATACAAAATTTCATAAAAATCCATCCATCCGTTCTTGAGTTATAAATGGTGTAACTAACACGATTTTGCTTTATGTATATAGATTATAGCAGCCCGCCCCGACTTCTCACGGATATTTAAGAAAAATTTCAAGTTATAAATTTTTACACACACACTCATAACCTAATAATTAAAATGCCTCTCTGACATTGACTCCCCTCCCGTGTCCAGTGACGCCTATATCACACATTATGATGCAGCCTAGTCGAGCGGGGTAAACGGCAACCATTAAATCAGTCTTGATTTTGAAGTAATTTATTTTGATAAGAATCAAAACCAAAGTAACAATAAAGAGCTTTTACAGAAACGGCATTTTAATTATTTTTTTAAATAAAAAACACTTATTGTGACATAACTATAACAGTTAGACATATGCTGTTGCGACATTTTTTGTAGATAATTACATCTTAACAAAGTCGTAGTACATTATTTTGTTCTATAATCAATAGTATTCGCAACGCACGCGATGTAAAGATTTTTTAAGTTCATTTTTCTACACCTTGGGTTACAATATTGGCATTTTAATAAGGATTTGAAATAATTTTTTTGAAAATATAATATAGCCTATGTTCACCGGAAATAGTGTAGCTTTCATACGGTGAAAGAATTTTTTAAATCCGTCAAGTAGTTTTGGAGCCTATTCAATTCAATTCAAACAAACAAACAAACAAATCTTCCCTCTTTATAATTTTATATTAAATTAAATAAGTAATATTTATCCCTAGGCTTATTGAAACAGTCCGCATTTGAAATTGTAGAAAACGTTACAATTTTAAATATTTGACTGCTCCTCCTAAAAAAAAAATCCTCCCTCCCCATATTTGATGCTTACTACCCTTTAAAATATTTACTATCAGTTATAACTTTTTGGACAACTCCAAAACAATCGTTTCGTGATTTATTTTTAACTTTAATTAATTTGCGTTTCAGCATTCCTTTTCCTTTTTTTAGTATTTGCTAAATAGTTTTAAAAATTAAAAAACACGGTTTTATATCACGTCGGGGTAAAAAGTTTAAATTTTTTTTTTTTGGGGGGGGGGTGGAGGGGGTTGCATAGTTACGATTTTCATATGTGTTTCAGTGATTGTCATATGTCTAGTGGGTCAGGTAACCTTTAGTTTCTCAAATTGCTTTTGATTCGTTTATCCGGCGTTTTATTTTTATCCTTTTAAGCGGCGACTATAGCCTATGTTAATCGGAAATAGTGTAGCTTTCTAACGGCGAAAGGTTGGTTGGTTGGTTGGTTTTTGACGTCCGATTATCTACGCTAGGGATATAGGACCAGGGGGGATTTGCCCTTCGTGGGGAGTCTTTCTAAGGGAACCTAACCCGTATTTATGCAAGGTTCGAAGAAAACCACGAAAACTCCGAACGGTTAGGCCGACAGCCGCGATTGGGTTCGAACCCAGCACCTGCCGTCTACCAGTTGAGAGGTCCGAACCTCTCGGCCACTGGTGGTGCCTCTAACGGCGAAATAATTTGTCAAATCCGTCAAGTAGTTTCGGAGCCTATTCAATGCAAACAAACAAACAATCAAATCTTTCCTCTTTATAATATTAGTATAGATAAATAATGATAAATATTTGCAATTCGTTGTCTTTGCAAATAAACCTTTATGTTATATTAAAATAAAATGTATTACGCAGGATAAATTCCCCATTTTTAACGACTATTAAAAGTGTATCGTTTCCCTCAAATGTAATAAATATTAAAAAATATTTCTTTAAAGTTTGAAACAAGTTGATCAACAATTTTAAAATTACCAATCTTTAAAACTTTCTAACTTTAATTTCTGCTTATTTTTGATAAAACTGTTTTTCGAACTGATAATGCTTATTTTTTTTACTGTTTACCTTAATAATACTGGACTGAAATTGGGCTGCCTAGTATCGTATAGTACCAAAAACAAACACAGGGAAGAGAAAACTGCGCCCGGGGCAAAGTTTCAATTTGGCGCCCCCTTTCCCAACTTTTTCTTGTAACAGCCCAAGAACGATGTTGATAGTATAAATGTGGCGCCACCCCTCCCCTTTCGGACGGCGCGGTGTTGAATAAGCCTCCTCAAAATGTAGTTCTTGCAGCGCCGTGCGAAAAAGAGGGGGACGAAGGGGGTGGTTGCCCCGGGATCGAGATTTAGGGGGCGCCAAATTTTTACTACTAACGTAATTTTTAGTCTGTCACAAGAAAAAGTTCAGGGAATGGGGCGCCAAACTGAACTTTACTCCGGGCGCAGTTTTCTCTTTGCACACCCCTGCCCCCCCCCCCCTGTTTCATGTATTTTGCAAGCTGTATAAGGAAATTTAAAAATTCCAAATATAGCTCCTTGTCCTTTTAATTCTACCTATGTATTTCACAAAAGTTCCAATTATATTTTAAAATTATCAGAATTTCCTTTTTGCTAAAAAGGAGCTTACTGTAATTTGTATCAAATCTACCTTGTTTTGTATAAACTTGAAAAAAAATATATATATACAAAGAAATGTATAATTTTTTTATTTGGAAGTTAGTTATAACTTAAAAATAGCGTTAGTTTTATAAAAACAAAAAAATAGATGTCGTTGATTTTTTTCAAGACTATTTTAGTTAAAATTTATCTATAATTGTAGAAAAAATAAATCCAAACCTTGAAATAAGGGAGGTTATATTAACACGTTATTATAAACCAATAACAGAAAGGAAAATACAAGGAAAGGAAAAAAGTTACTTTCATTTGCTAAAATGGATTGGTGTTAACCAATTGTAATTTTCAAAAGGGCAGGAGAGGCGGAGACTGGCTGAGGCGGAGCGCATATAATTAAAACGCTTTTTTTGTACCATTTCTGATCAAAATCTTTTCGAATTTTGCTCAGCCTAATTGCAGTAGAAATATGGAAAGCATATCATTGGAAAGCTTAAACACTAATATTCCGTGAAGCGTTTTTAATTTTTTCTGAATTTTGCTGAAATAGAATTTATAAGAGTAAAAAGGGCACAACACCTCGAATTTCACTGAATCCAAAATTTAAAGGGTCCTCAGAATTAAACTACAACGAAAATCAGAAAAGTACAAACTAGCCCGGTAATAGAATGTCCTCAGCTATCCTCAGAAAAAAAATCATTTAAAAATATTGAAAATTAAGCGAGATATTCGAAAAGATTGCGCCCATAGACTTACCATTAGTGATCGGCTTTTACCGCGTGACTAGTGTGTGCTCTTAAGGATCGATAGAGCACACCTAGACGAACATTTTTGAATAGGGAATGTAGGGTCCCTGACGCGATGGTAAGGCGCTAGGCGCTTTCGAAAATTTGGGTGCCGAAATTCGAAACGTCATAAAAACTAGGGAAATGGTTAGATTTTCTTGCTTGTTGCGTCGAAATGATTCTGTTTGTTTAGACTTTCTTCAGTACCAATTTGATAAGCGTATCTCTTAAAACATGGATAGGGGGCGCTGCAGACTTTGGAGAGCTAGACAACAACTTTAAGCCCGTTATTTTGATAATTTAACACATGCTCGCCAAAGTTTATACTCTAACTTAAAGTTTGAACCCAAAAGTAGAGCCCTGCAAAAAGCGTAAGAGCCGGAATAAAATGTCAAAGTACAGGGTGGTCGAAACTCGAAGGCTCCTAAGAGATAAACAAACAGATTTCTTGACTTATGGCATGCATTTTCATGATTCTGTTTGCTGGGGCTCTCTGAAACTCAGTTGAACGGTACAAAAAGAAACATCGATAGGGGGCGCTTTGGGTAAAAAACATAATTCGTTGACATTTCGGACGCTAACTGGAAACGGGGTGCTACGATCAGTTAGAAACAAAACAAGAGAGTAATTTACTTATCATAAGAAGCTATTAAAACTGCAGTTTGTTTGTTTTTTTTAACAAACATAGCTAGTTTCAATCATGCACAATGCGCGCAATAAAATTTACATAAGGTGCTTTTTGCTGATTTATGCAAAAGATATCGTACCATATCGATATGCAAAAGATACGTAATGCGTAGACGACAACGCGAGATGACGTAGCTGTATGCGCAGACACGTCTTTTGAACGTGCGGTACCTACTTAAGCTTCGGGTTACTTGTCTGCAGATCGGTAGTAGGATGGAACGGTACACAAACTCTGAATTGGCTGACATGCATTTGGCGTATGGCGCTGCTGGTTGTAATGGACGAGCCGCTCAGCGGTTGTACGCCGAGCGTTACCCCAACAGGCAAATCCCCTGCCATGCCTTCTTCGCTCGAGTACAGCAGAGGTTGTCCACAACGGGATCTTTCGACGGAGGCAGGCCTGAACGGGAGCGATCAGTGAGCACCCCCGACAACGAAGAGGCTGTGCTTAACCTGGTTGAGGACAACCCAGGTCTTAGCACGAGAGATATCGCCAGACATGTTGGCATTTCGCAAGCAACTGCGTGGCGCATCTTACGTTCCCGGAATCTGCACCCCTACCACATCCAGCGGGTGCAGTTGCTCAGAGAGCAGGATTTTGGCCCTCGAGTGGAATTCTCAAGATGGTACTTGGCGATGAGATCCAGGGATCCCCGTTTTGTAAACAGCATTTTGTTTACGGACGAGTCCACCTTCAGCCGGGAGGGAATGTGGAACGCCCACAACAGTCATGTGTGGTGTGATGAAAATCCACATGAAACCAGAAGCCGAGCAGCCTGTAAGAATCAAGGAGCTTTGGGGACCAACTCTATGGCCAAGGACTGACCCCATGGATTTGCGTGAACTGTCACGAACAGAAAATAGTGCAACATTCAAGTTTCTTCGGATTTCGAAAAGTGGCAACAGCAGAACTGATAAATAATTTTCTGGAACTTTGGAGGAGTTTAAAAATAAAAAATGAAAATCGTAGTATGAAATATAGAAATGTAGTAATGATTTTTTGTTAAGAAAGTGAATACGCTCGTTTTCCTTGTGTCGCAATAAATAAAGAAAAAAAAATATATTGGATTCTTCAACTCAAGACTTGAAATTTATTCATCTTCTACAAATTATTGTGTTTCTGAATGAACTAAGTTACAGACCTGTGCAGCGGGAATTTAATTGGCGTAGTCGGCAGGATGCAAGGTGAGAGTTTTTTACTAATGTGACTTCCCATTATAATAATTTATATTGCATCTATGATAAATTTATTAAGATTTGTGCGATTTTAATTCATATTTTGACGTTAAGGAAAGGAATTTGTTTCGAATGTAACTAAGTAGTACGTCAGTACTAAGGTGTAGCAGTATAGGAATGGTGTTTTGTAGTGCCGGCTGGCTGGAGGATATTTTGAATTGATTTTGGTTGTGATTTTTTTTTTATTGTTGGTTTTATATATGAGATGTTTTGCTATGAAAGTAGGGCTGTGTATATTTCGGATAGTAATTGATTATTGGTTGTGTATATATGTTAATTGAAGGATTTATAAATTATGATGAGTGTTTATTTATGTGGTGTGTATATTTTTGTTTTAATATGAATCTGGATTGATTTATGAAATAGTATTTGTTGAAGTGTTGTATTGTGACGTGATACATGTGAAGGTGTTGAATTTTGAAATTGCTATGGTGCTCGCAATGGTATTGAATTTATGTGCGTGATATGGTTACAAAGTGCGACTTATTTCTGGTGTTTATTAGAGTGGTGGATTAGCGATTCCGAGTTACGGTTAATTTGAGTTTTCGCCAATTTGTTGGACAGTTTGCTACCCTCTTGAGAAATTATTTAAAAAGTAACAATGTCATTTTTGGGTAAGGCTCGTAAAGAAGATTTACGGTGTCTGGCTGAAGAATTGGGAGAGCACCCTGAACCGGATGCAATAATAGCTGATTTAAAACAACTAATTATGGCGAGTAAAAACTATGAAGTAGAGTTTGTGAAGGGATTGATGGAAACTATTATAGAGACGAGAAAAGAGAATGAGGCGAAACGAAAGGAGATGGAAAAAATTGCGTTGGAAAGAGAAGAAAGGGAGTTAAAAATTGCGTTGGAAAGAGAAGAAAGGGAGTTAAAAATCGCGTTGGAAAGAGAAGAGAGGGAGTTTAAAATTGCGTCGGAAAGAGAAGAGAGGGAGCAACAAGCAAGAAAATCTAACCATTTCCCTAGTTTTTATGACGTTTCGAATTTCGGCACCCAAATTTTCGAAAGCGCCTAGCGCCTTACCATCGCGTCAGGGACCCTACATTCCCTATTCAAAAATGTTCGTCTAGGTGTGCTCTATCGATCCTTAAAGTTTGTCACCGACGAGCTGAATCACCCTGTATAATGAAAACACAAACTGATTTCAAATAAACTACAATTCACACAAATTTGTGAGATCCATTTACATTATTAATTTGTAACGAAAGGAATCAAACGTCTTTAACATTTAAAACATTTAAAATGTTATTCTTCAAAACTAGCATTCTTAATATACAAAGCAAACTTCCCTTTATCTAAATTACTTATAGATGTATTTCAAATTTCCCTTAGTGTATACATTCATTTCATGCACGCAGTAATATGTAAAATGTTTAGAACAAATATGAAACGAAATTATTTGCGCTGTTAGAAATGTAGCTTTGTGAAATGTTACGTCCAAGGTATATAATTCTCCCACTGAAATTTCTAGTTTGAAATCGTTAGGTGCGATCGTAATTATATAAATGCATAGCACGTATAGTCGTCGTTCAGTGCATCCATCTGTTCGCATATAACAGAGCAAAAAATATTAACCGAATCGTTCGAAATTTAAAATATATAATTTTTGCATAATTTTGTTGAATCATTTTAAGTTTTATGAATACATAGTTAAATTACAGGGATAATCAAAAGCATTCCGTTACACTACGGTCAATAAGAAAATTAATTTCAAGTGAACTTTAATGATGTTATACCCTTTCGAACATAATATAATTGATATGCATCCGTGAAATATATACAAAAAAAAATGCATTCTATATCTGTGGTTCAAAGAATTTTTTGTTATTAATTTATAGGATCACACAAAGTATTCAATTACACAATGGTATAGGGGGGGAGCACTGTTTGGAGCGCGATTTAATACTATTAAACTATTCACAATTTATGAAAATAATATACGTTATTAAGGTTTACTTCAAGCTACTACCCGTATAATAGAAAGCATATAGAATTTACAGCGACACATAGAAGATTTCGGACGCTATACTGTATCGAATGTACTGTATACTATTACACCAAAATCTGAATATTTTTAAAACTTTGTTACAGTATGAACGCACCTCATTTGCTACGTTTGACGTGCAATTTCCAACTTGTTCTCCTAATATTTTTTCAGTGTCGTGTATTTTGATTCACCTAACTGGGATTAGTTTTTGTCGACTTTTATTTATCCGTAAAATATCCAAATGTTTCTGTCTCTTAGCGGAACTAAGTGAAATTGGAAATGTCTAAAACAATGAACACTCAATTGTTTCAGTATATTTATGTTTACAAAATAAATATTTATTAAATATTAAAACAGAAAAAAATATGTAATATAAAAACAAAATACTTACCTGGTAAATCTTGGAAAAAAAAATTATCTTTAATATCTGATGGAACATCAATTTGCGGGACATAAATTCCAGTCACAGTTTTTTCCCAAAATTTCAATATTAACTTCAGTTATTCTCTAATTACATGCTTCACCATTATCTAGATTCCACTGAACTAATTCTTTGTATGTGTGTGTGTGTGTTATTGTTATTTTAATTTTATTTTGTGTTACTACACTATTTAAAAATATTCCGTAGCCTTTTACAATATTTTTGTTGTTTTGCTTACGCCAGCTTAAATGAAAACTACGCATGTATCTGCTTTTTACAAATGTACACATATGAAAAACCTTACATCTACACAAACGCACAATATTTGTTTACTATTCTCATAAACATTTATTTTATTTTTGCACATAAATACAGATAAATTCCTTTATTTAAATGCTATTTCAGTTTTATTATTCCATTCCAGTACATTCTTTGTGCGAGAATGTGTTTTATATACATTCATAACTATTGAGGCTGATTTTTATCCTTCAAGAAATTTTACATTTAAATAGTTTCATTTTTCATGAAATATGAAATTGAAGCTTTGCAAATAAATCTTCAAATATATTTCCATTATTATGAAAAGAAATACGTGAATTTCTGTTGTGTATATGAAAGTAAATGTATGTTACATAAAAGGTAATATATAAGGAGAAAATAATATTTGTATTTTTTTTTCTTTTCTATTCACGCCGTACATATTTGTGAAATTTATAAAACTGAAGTTGTAATACCACAAACAATATGTTCAGAAAATATTTTCGAAAGGGATTTTGTCTAGAAAATTGTAAATCATCAGTCGGAAGTATATATAAGGTGTAATGTCTGTATATGTATCTAAAATATGCTATGAGAAAGAAGATAAAAAATAACTAGATTCAGGACATATTGTAAAAGGAAAGTTCGACTTCTTCATCTATATGTGCATCTCCTATAATCCATATGGTCTTTGTGATTCTTTTTATCGGTTACGTAATAATAATAATAATAATTGATTAAGAGCGAATGTTACTCGCGCACAGAAAATTCCGCACAACACAAATTGGGAATAGGTAGGGTTGAAACACTTTTTATGAAATGATTATTTATTTTTTAAACATCGAACCTAGAATAAAGTTTCATATATTATTTTATTTGTTATACAATTGCATATCAAAATAAAAATCCTACATAAGTGTAAAATATAAGAAATTTGAAAAATGATTGATTTTAATCATGAAAAAAAATTGGATCAAGGCTCTACGCTAATGGAAGGGTTGACCCTCTATATGGGAGGCTTGCTTGACCCATTTTGTTTTAGAATGAAATATTTCTGAAGAGAAATAAAATCAGTTTAAAATAATATTATGTTAAATGCTTTAATTATTATAAAATATTTTTGAAAATATGATGCTTAAAAAAACCTGTTTACACGTAATCACAAGTCAAAAGGGAAAAAATAAATAAATACGATTTTGTCTGGGGCAGGTATAATTGTACTGCAGGAAAAATGAAATTTTAACATTTAAAGAAGTATTTCGATAGAGACAAGTTAATGTTTTTATAGGGTTCGTGTAATATTATGTCTGAATTTAAAAATCACTGTCCCGCTTTTTTTCTGTTTCCGAAACTTGATCTTAGAATTTTGAGTCATGTTTGAGAGAGTTTGGGTGGGAACCCAAACTGTGTTCGGGAATAATAATCGAATTGGCGGTTACAAATTCTTTCAGACGACTAGTGCGAATGTATTCTTAAACTTTCGACAGACATGAGAGAAAAGAAATAGGCCTGAAGCTGGAAGGGGCATGAATATCCTGTTCTGATTTTTCAGCATTAATTGCAGAATCATTGCGAGGATATCTGTAGAATAATGAACACGAGATATGCGTGCTACAAATTTTTTTCGCCATATGCGCGTGTGTCGTGGCCAAGCTCATCTCTTGACTTAACTACATATACAACACCAACTGTCGTTTATTAGTTTATTATTATTATTATTACTATTATTATTATTATATCTTAAAAATTTACTTTATAGCATATTGGTGAAGTTTCAGGTTAGTTGGATCAATTATTTTTTTTTTCTTATAGAGTTTTACTTTCACGACTATAAAAAATATCCTGAATACATATGTGTGTGTGTGTGTATATGCGTTTACTGCGCTAATTAAATAAAGATTGAATGTTATTTTTAAAATTTTGTTTTCCATGTAATATGTCTGTCTATGTACGTATATACAACCTTTAGAAAAAAGCTTCCGATCAGTGTAATCAAATTTATGATTTTTGCATTTCGAAACATATATTTCGCGATTCATGAGCACAGGTGCAATTTACAATACGCCGAATAAAAAAACACATATTAAAATATAAGTTAAAAGGGAATTCAATATAACAATCATATAATTTATACTGCAGGCAAAAAACATTTCTCGTGAGAAAAAAATGTCCGATAAAGACGGAAGTTGGAAAATAGTAATCAATCATTGAGGAAAAAAGTTTGAAATTTTGTATATTGAAGACAGACAAGGGCGACTGAGCATACTTACACCATCTCAATCCTATTCAAAAGATGAAATCGTCTGTAATCTAGCTGCGAGATCACAAGCAGATCTGAACTGCTGGAAATTGGCTCCTGTGAAAAACCTGTCTCGTAATTTATAAAATCCGCATGATTAAATTGTTGCAAGAGGTAAAATTATATAAAAAAGTAGCTGCTTTATTAAATTGTGCTCAAAGGACTGTATGCTATATTTAGAAAATAATATCAGTTGACTAACAGCATCGACAACTTACCTAGAAATGGACGTGCACGAAAGAAAACGCCTAAGAAGGACAGTAAACTTGTGGAAATAGCGAAAAGAAAGCGGCGAGCATCCTCAAAACAACTCAATGTGAAAGTTCTAAATATAACGTGAAACAATGTGACCGCACTGTACGCAAATGCAAGAAAATTGCATCCTGTGATGCTAAAACGAAACCTTACTTGACAAAGAAGCTTAGACAAAGAGCGCTTACAACGGTGTAAAAAACAAGTAAGAAAAATCATGGGTTAAGCATAGATTATGAAGCACTTTCCACCGCTTCATGAAATCTTTAACAAAACTTCGTTATTTAGGTGAATAAGGTTATAAATCCAAATATAGCCAAATATGTATTCCAGTACTATTGAACAGCCCTGTATTTGATCTGTCAGCTAATATACATGCTATATAATGGGAAAACTTAGTTTAGCAAAAAAAGTGCCTAGTAGCTTGGAATTTCTCTTTTAGCAATTTATACTAATAGATGGAAACATACTTGAATACTTTGTTCAGCCTTGTAGTTTGCCTGTACCTTTATTATACATCAGTGTTAAGCTAAAATTTATTTTAAAACACTCTTAAAACAACTGAAATCACTTTCTGATAAATTATCGTTCATAGGCTCCATGTACTCAATTCTTTGCGTGGCCCTGTATATCATTTTATCAATATTTTTCAAACATTTCTTAGTAAATGTAATGCAGTTCAGCGTAAAAATGCATAATTTATTTAAGAATCACCTTTTAAATATTTTATGCTCATATTCAGTAACGTTGACGAGCTCTTTTGGGTAGCCCTGTATATTAACTATAGCATTTATACACACCACATAATATGCATAAATTTAGTGAAACTTATACGCGCATATCATACTTAAAATGCTTTTCATCCATCCATCAGCCATTATCGGATACATATACAGTACTTCAGAAAGAATGTACTATTTGAAATCTTTGTGTGTCCCTGTAAATGCTATGTACTTTATATTAGGGAAGGCAGTATCGTATAATTTATACTAAGCCTCATTGACATACATCAATTTTATTATGCATGAAACAGTTTAATACGTTTAAAATATGTCACACACAATTCCCCCTTTCACCATATCTAGTGGAATTCTTTTGTGTGGCCCTGTGAATGAATAATAGCTATATTTTCACCTCATATTTTATAGAAAGCATATTTTAATGCACCTCGTAAAAGCATATAAATTTTAATATGCTTGACAGGGTATAACATCTTTAAAATTCCTTTGAAACGATTTTTCCTCATAGGCCGTAATATAATGGGAAACTTTTCACTCTCCCTGTAGATAAACTAATCATGCTAGAAACTTCATTTTCAATAGGGTTCGTGCTATGGTAAACGTCAATAATGTACTAAAATTTCATGGCAATCCGAGTATATTTACGTGAGTTACAGTGCGGACAGACGGACAGACTAACAGACAAACCAAATTATAAACACTTTTCAACTTTGTTGGAAAGTGCTAAAAATCACATACACTACCCACTTGATAAATAGAATAAAGTTATTTTTAGCAATCAATGTCTTATAACTCTTGGAACATGTGATAATTGTGGTACATTTTGAAGGAGAGTTGGTGAAAAGTTCAATGATAAGTTTGTCAATACGAGGAATAAATTTTTACCTACATTTACAGTTTGGATTTGTATGATATCACAAGGCGCCGCCAAGTTGTGTATTGGGTTATGTACAGTAAACTCTGAAGCTTACACTGACAATTTAGAGAATTTTTTTATTCCCGGCATTGATTAATGGTTCCGGGATCAAAATTACTTCTTATGACAACGCAGCTCCCCATTGTACCAAATCAGTGAAAAAAATTCTACAAAGATTCAAACAACTACAAATTATACCAATTCTACTGCAGGTAATAATCCAATTAAAACCATGACTTGGCCACTCAATAGTCCGGATCTTATTCCCTACGAAAAGCTATGGAATATATAAACAAGTAAGAAAAATCATGCGTTAAGCATAGATTATGAAGCAAACACTTCTTGAAATCTTTAACAAAACTTCGTTATCCAGGGAAATAACGTATTATTGTTCATATCCAAATATGTATTCCAATACTTTTGAAATGCCCTGTATTTCATCTGTCGGTTAATATATGGACTATATAATGGTAAAATTTAGTTTAACAAGAAAACGCCTAACTAGTTGAAATTTTCCTTTCAACAATTTATACTAATAGAAGGAAACATACTTGAATACTTTTGTTTATCCCTGTAAAGTGCATAGTACCTTTAATACCAAAAAGTATTTTCCTAAAGTTTAGTTTAAAAATAAATTCTCTTTAAACTACTTAAATCAAATTTCCAGAAATGATTATCCAAAGGCGACCATGTATACAATTCTTTGCGTGACCCTGTATACCATTTTATCTATATTCTACAAATAATTCTTAGTAAACTGAATGCAGTTCATCGTAAAAAGCATCGTTAAATATGCATAACATATTTAAAAAACACCTTTAAGTAAATTACCCTCATATTCAGTAAACTTTCCGAGATCTTTTGTGTAACCCAGTATATCTAAATGGTGTAAAAAAAAGCATTTATATAAACCATATAATATGCATATATCTAGTAAAACTTAAAAGCGTATATCATAATTGAAAATGCAGTTTATCCATCTAACAGCCATCTTCCGTAATATACTTGACTTCGGATAGAATATACTATTTCTAATTTTTTGTGTGTCCCTGTAATGAATGCACTAGTATTATGTACGAAATAACTCATATTAATCCTCAGCTTTGATTATATATGAAATCGTTTACCATAATTAAAATATGTCGCAAACAATTCCCCCTTTTTAGCACTTTCCAACAAAGTTGAAAAGTGCTTATGCATTCGGTTTGTCTGGCCGTCTGTCCGTCTGGCCGGATGGCCGTCTGTCCGTCTGTCCGTCTGTCCGCGCTCTAACTCCCGTAAATATACTCGGATTGCTATGGAATTTTTATACGTTATTGATGTTTACCCTAGCACGAACCCTATTGAAAATGAAGTATCTACCATGATTAGTTTATCTACAGGGGGAATCAAAAGTTTCCCATTACATTACGGCCTATGGGGAAAAATCGTTAATATACTCGGATTGCCATGACATTTTAGGACGTTGCTGAGGTTTACCCTAGCACGAACCCTATTGAAAATGAAGTATCTACCATGATTAGTTTATCTACAGAGAGAATCAAAAGTTTCCCATTACATTACGGCCTATGGGGAAAAATCATTAATATGCTCCGATTGCCATGAAATTTTAGGACGTTATTGACGTTTACCCTAGCACAAGTCCTATCGAAAATGAAGTTTCTACCATGATTAGTTTATCTACAGGGTGAATCAAAAGTTTCCCATTACATTACGGCCTATGGGGAAAAATCGTTAATATACTCGGATTGCCATGACATTTTAGGACATTGCTAAGGTTTACCCTAGCACGAACCCTATTGAAAATGAAGTATCTACCATGATTAGTTTATCTACAGAGAGAATCAAAAGTTTCCCATTACATTACGGCCTATGGGGAAAAATCATTAATATGCTCCGATTGCCATGAAATTTTAGGACGTTATTGACGTTTACCCTAGCACAAGTCCTATCGAAAATGAAGTTTCTACCATGATTAGTTTATCTACAGGGCGAATCAAAAGTTTCCCATTACATTACGGCCTATGGGGAAAAATCGTTAATATACTCAGATTGCCATGAAATTTTAGGACGTTATTGACGTTTACCCTAGCACAAGTCTTATCAAAAATGAAGTTTCTACCATGATTAGTTTATCTACAGGGCGAATCAAAATTTTCCCATTACATATTTTAAATATATTAAGCTTTTTCATGTATAATAAAATTGATATATGTCTCTGAAGCTTAATATAAATTATACGCTACTGTCTTGCATAATATGAAGTACATAGCATTTACAGGGCCACACAAAAGATTTCAAATAGTATATTTTTTCCGAAGTACCGTATATGTGTCCGATGATGGCTGATGGAGGGATGAAATGCATTTTAATTATGATATGCGCGTTTATATTTCCATAAATATATGCACATTATATGGTGTGTATAAATGTTATAGTTGATATACAGGGCTACCCATAAAGAGCTCACCAACGTTACTGAATATGAGCGTAAATTATTTAAACGTGGCTCTTAAATAAGCTGTGCATTTTTACGCTGAGCTTCATTCAATTTACTGAGAAATGTTTGCAGAATATATATAAAAGGATATACAGGGCCACGCAAAGAATTCGGTACATGGACGCGTATGAATGATGATTTATGAGAATGTGATTTCAGTTGTTTTAAAAGTGTTTTAGTTTACAATAAATTTTAGCCTAATGCTGACGTGTAATAAAGGTACAATGTAAACTACAGGGCTGAACAAAAGTATTCAAGTATGTTTCCATCTAATAGTATGAATTGCTGAAAAAGAAATCTCAAGCTATTGGGTATTTTCTTGCTAAGCTAAATTTTCCCATTATATGAACTGATACATGAAATACAGGGCTGTTCTAATGTACTGGAATACATATTTGGGTATATTTGGCTATACACTATTATTTCCCTAAATAACAAAGTTTTGTTAAAGATTTCATTAAGTGTTGGAAAGTGCTTCATAATCTATGCTTAACGCATGATTTTTCATACTTGTTTATTTTGTATTGGAATTCTTTTGCACGAACCTGTAAATGAATAATAACTATTCTTTTCGCTGCATACTTTACAAAATGAATATTTTAGTGCATTTTGGTGCTGCATATAAATTTGACGATGTTTGACAGTGTGTAACATCTTTAAAATTCATTTGAAATGAATTTTGCCCATAGGCCGTAATGAAATGGAAAACTTTTGACTGTTTCTGTAAACAAACTTATCGTGGCAGAATCTTCACTTTCAATAAGGTTCGTGCTCAGGTAAACGTCATTAACTTCCAAAAATTTCATGACAATCCGAGTATATTTACGAGAGTTAGAGCGCGGACAGACGGACAGACAAACCGAATGCATAAGCACTTTTCAACTTTGTTGGAAAGTGCTAAAAAGAAAAATGGATTTTTGAAGGATAAAAAATGTCATAGAACTACGTAAACCTCTAAGGTAATACTGGTGTGAAATTGCACCCAATGAGTAGAAAAAAATCATTGAGACTATTGCACGAAGAATTTCGCCTGTCATTCGAACTAAAAGGTGGGTTTACTAAATATTGATTACAATGATTACTTTTTTCCAAATCAAACAGTGATTAAATAATATTTTCTATGGCATTAAAATTTCAATCACCATTTTTCTGTTTATAAATTGATGTATATACCGGGTGTCCCAAAAATGACTGATGGATTTTAAAATTCAATAACTTGCAAACGATGACAGCTATTAAAAAAATTTTTGCAGGAGGGCTATGTATAATGTCAGGAGTTTTTTACCGCAATTCTTGATTTTAGTTCGAATTTCAAACAACAGATGGCGCTGATGGCGGTTGGCGGCCAGTCGACGCCGAGACTTACTTCATTCAGCTTTGACGCAAGAGAAGGAGATTAAGGCTATGGAGTACGTCTCATTCTACAGTACAGTCTTGCTCTCAGGCCCCGATTCTGGACTCATTCGATATGATTTTAATGGAATGCGTTGTTGCCATGGAAATAACAGATTGTTCGATAGTGGAGTACAGCGTTCAGAAGTGGGCATAAATTTCGCAAGCAGTATTTGAGTTTGCAGAAGATTTTCGTTTAGGAAGTTTTATTTTCCCGGATTAAATTACTTTTTTATGGCACGATTTAAAGAATATTTTATGCATCATATTTTAAAACTAGATAAAGAGATTTTTTCAATTGGATGATTTTTGTTATATTCTTAAGAAATTTTAGATCTTTTAAGAAAATTCGTCAGTACATTTTTATGAATGTTCAAAAAATAATCATGAAAAATGTTGATATTACATTATTGTGTAAAATAACTACCAAAAACAAATATTATAAGTTACCTTGTTTAGCCCTTTTCAATAGGATTAGTCTATCGTTGCATTAAAATAGAAAAAGAATAAAATAAATGTGAGTTAATTAAAATTTATTTTCCCGGATTAAATTACTTTTTATGGCATGATTTAAGGAATATTTTAGGCACCGTATTTTAAAACTACACTGTTAAAAATTTCAAACCTTTGCTGCATCGTCACTCCTCCACTTTTATAGAAAGAGATTACTTCACTGTATTAAGGAGTATTCTCATTGGTCAAAATAGAGATATTCTATAATAACAGTGGAGTGACGATGCAGCAAAAGTTTCCAATTTTTAACAGTGTAGGTGAAGATATCTTGCTCTTACACTGTAAAAATCTGCTGCATTTTGTTGTATACGCACTCCGCTTGTATAGAAAGGGTTACTTGATTGTATTATGAAGCATTGTTATTGGTCGGAAAAGAGATATTATATACAAGCGGCGGAGTGCGTATGAAGAAAAATGCAGCAGATTTTTAACGCTGTGGGCCCCGATTCTGAACTCATTCGATATGATTTCAATGGAATGTGTTGTTGGCATGGAAATAACAAATTCTTCTATAGAAAAATACAATATTCAAAATTGAGCATGAATATAATAATCTAAATCGATCTAAAATTTCTTAGAATATAACAAAAATTATCAAATTAAAGAAATTTCTTTATCTAGTTTTAAAATATGATGCATAAAATATTCTTTAAATCGTGCCATAAAAGGTAATTTAATACGGGAAAATAAAACTTCCTAAACGAAAATCTTCTGCAAAATACTGCTTGCGAAATTTATGCCCACTTCTTAACGCTGTATTCCACTATCGAACAATCTGTTATTTCCATGGAAACAACGTATTCCATTGAAATCATACACTGTTAAAAATCTGCTGCATTTTGCTGCAACGCACTCCCCTGCTTGTATAGAAAACGGTTACTTGGCCGTGAAATGGCGCTTTCTCATTGGTTGGAATAGAGATATTATATACAAGTGGTGGAGGGCGTTGCAGCAAAATGCAGCAGATTTTTAACAGTGTATCGAATGAGTTCAGAATCGGGCCCCACAGTGTTAAAAATCTGCTGCATTTTGCTTTATACGCACTCCGCCGCTTGTATATAATATCTCTTTTCCGACCAATAACAATGCTTCATAATACAATCAAGTAACCGTTTCTATACAAGCGGAGTGCGTATACAACAAAATACAGCAGATTTTTACAGTGTAAGAGCAAGATATCTTCACCTACACTGTTAAAAATTGGAAACTTTGCTACATCGTCACTCCACTGCTATTATAGAATATCCCCTATTTTGACCAATGAGAATGCTTCATAATACAGTGAAGTAATCTCTTTCTATAAAAGTGGAGAAGTGACGATGCAGCAAAGGTTTCAGATTTTTAACAGTGTAGTTTTAAAATATGGTGCCTAAAATATTCCTTAAATCATGCCATAAAAAGTAATTTAATCCGGGAAATTAAATTTTAATTAACTCATATTTATTTTATTTTTTCCTATTTTAATGCAACGATAGACTAATCCTATTGAAAAGGGCTAAACAAGGCAACTTATAATATTTGTTTTTGGTAGTTATTTTACACAATAATATACTATCAACAGTTTTCATGATTATTTTTTGAACATTCATAAAAATCTACTGACGAATTTTCTTAAAAGATCTAAAATTTCTTAAAAATATAACAAAAATCATCCAATTGAAAAAATCTCTTTATCAAGTTTTAAAATATGATGCATAAACTATGCTTTAAATCGTGCCATAAAAAAGTAATTTAATCCGGGAAAATAAAACTTCCTAAACGAAAATCTTCTGCAAACTCAAATACTGCTTGCGAAATTTATGCCCACTTCTGAACGCTGTATTCCACTATCGAACAATCTGTTATTTTCATGGCAACAAGGCATTCCATTGAAATCATATCGAATGAGTCCAGAATCGGAACCTGGGAGCAAGACTGTACTGTAGAATGAGACGTACTCCATAGCCTTAATCTCCTTCTTCTCCGTCAAAGCTGAATGAAGTAAGCTTAGGCGTCGACTGGCCGCCAACCGCCATCAGCGCCATCTGTTTTTTGAAATTCGAACTAAAATCAAGAATTGCGGTAAAAAAACTCCTGACATTATACATAGCCCTCATGCAAAAAAATTTTTAATAGCTGTCACCGTTTGCAAGTTATTGAATTTTAAAATCCATCAGTCATTTTTGGGACGCCCGGTATATATATATATATATATATTTTTTTTTTTTTTTTTTTTTACTGCATATTGTATAATACATTATTGTACAATATTATTTATTGTATAATACAAATGTATTGTAGTAATCGTTTAATTTTTATGCAGTGAGAATAAATAATCCTTTCTTAGAAAAAAATTATAGTATTGGTGTAATGACCAACGATTTGTGCCAACGGTTGTATATATATATAATCATAATTTCGACGGTGATTTTCTTTGCTAAAGATAAAACACAAACACATGATAACTCCTTTCAAATCTCAGACATATTTATTTGAGATATAAATATTTTAATCTATATTATAAAGGCCAAACGTATCTGTGCGTAACGCATACGTCATTTTGTGAATGGCAACACTTTCCTATGCAATTTCAGTTTTGCAATTTTCGATACTACAAATTTTACACTTCTAAATATCGCACATTTTAAATTTTTACACCGTCGTATAGAGAAAAAAATGTACTTTTAAATGCAATGTGTTTGAAAGTTGTATCCCAATTTGTTTTTGAGATATTAATTTTTATAGTTTTTTGTATCAATTTTTTAATTGTGGCAATAGAATCACTCCATTTTCCCTTAAAAAAAATAAATAATTAAAAAATAAAAATAAATAAAATTAAAATGCGTAGGGGGAACTGGGGTACATTGATACATGGGGCACATTGATACACCCCCTCTACCGCTCACAGGGTCATTACAGGAAGTTTCACAACAGCTCCAAAAGATGATGCTAGTGTATTCAACTACATACAGAAAATCTTGGAATGATTCAGTAGTTTGATGAAATGGAACGGGTGATTTATTGTTTTTGTTGTTCAAAAGTAAATATGAGTTGTACAATTGAAATGCTATTATATAACTATTCCAGTATTTTCAACCAAAATGAATACTCTCCCTGGTAAGTACAGCTACTCTTTATCAGTTCTTCATTATTTATTGTTAGATATATTGTGAAGTGTTGGATTTGAGACTCATTTTATTCAAAATCGCTGAATGGGGCACATTGATACAGCCTAAATCCTTTAATAGTTCGATTTTTCATTATCTTTTATTATTTTTTTACCATACACTCCTTAATCCAACCTCTTTTTCACGAAAAATTTCTAATATTAGTTTTTATTGAAGTGAAATAGCTCTAATTTCTTTATATTAGAACATTTTATAGTATTTTTCAAAACAGAAGACGTAGGAACTTATCTAGCATCTAGTACTAGTAGAACTAATAAAAGAAAAGGACGCCATTCTGGCAACTCTCGAATTTATATCGATTCTCCAGAGAAAAAAGTATTTTAGACATGCGAAATGTTAAGTAAGAGAAACAAACTGCAGAACAGAAAATGATACTTATATTATAAACAGAATTTTTAATATAATTATCCTTTATTTTCGGTTTATGAACCTATTTATAAACAGAAAAACTGGTAATTTTTTCATCTTTCATAAGAAAGAAGATAATGCTGGGGTTGAAGTGCTAGATATGACAAAGTTACCACAGCCAACAATCAGAAAAGAAACAGCCAGAACATCAGGTCATAATATATTTAATTTTGATTGCTTTAATATTGCTTAAAAATAAATTGTGGGTGATTTGAATTTTTATAAATAAATATAAAATGGTTTTCTAATTCATTTTCTATGAAAAATATGAATTGGTATTATTTTGTCGTCATTTTTCTCAAACGTATCAATCTGCCCCGGGGATGGGGCACATTGATACAAATGACTTTTTTTGATTTTTTTAAAAATTACATGCAAAAATACTATATAAAACAATGATTGTACATTTTATAACATACTACACAAGTTTTGCTGTCACCTCATGGAAAAAAAACTTGAATTTTCTACTTTCTTGACACCAAAAAAAATCTTAGAAAAAAACTGTATCAATGTACCCCAGTTCCCCCTATACTTTTTCAAAAATGTCATCTTTTATAAAACTCGGTGATTTCGGTTTTATTTCACTTTTATTCAATAATTAAAGGACTTCAAGTTTATAGTTAATGATTTTAAAAAGATTAAATTAAAAGACTTCAAGTTTTGAGTTAAAGTGATTTTAAAAGGATCAAATTTAAATACAATTTTTTTAAACGTGGTGAATACGGATATGAGATGTGCGTATGCAATTTTGTGAAGATCGAAATGATGACGGGTTTAAATTTCGCGTGAAATTCTATGATCGCGTCAATTTGGAATAAATTCTGATTTTTTTCATTCGCATTTATACCAAACATAAGAACTTCAATTGATAATTTTCATCATAATAACTGATCTTTACTATATTTTACTGATTTTATATGCGATTAAAGTTGAATTTTAAAAATTTGGGCAACTGAGTTTTTATAATATCTTTTCAATCTTAGCTTAAAATAATCTATTAAAATAAAATTTTTGAAAGTTAGACTGATCAATATAAGATGTATTTTTTTTATAATAGTTATTTGAAAGTCAGATTGATCAATATAAGACGCATTTTTTACTGCAACTAATTTTGAAGATTTATTTAAAATAAATGGAACAGTTCCTTCTTAAACATTTTCTTTCGTCGAATTTCGACGGGTTCCACCTCGTATATAGAAATGCCATTATTTAGATTCAACACTTCATTTTTTTCTTCATACAACAATTTATTCATAGCCCGTTATAAGAAAATGAATTTTATTTACATTCATAACTACACAGGCACATTTGTATTAATAAAGGAATTCTACATTTAGATAACCTTATTTTTCACATAAAATGTAAAACGAAGGATTTGAGCATAAATCTTGGAAAATTATTCCATTAAGTTGAATTGAAATGCATGAATTTCTCTTATGCTTGAAAAAAAAAGCATTTTCAAAAAGATAGTATTGAGAAAAGAAAATTGAATTCACTTCAATTCACTATGTAATAAATGGTTCAAATTTAGAAAATCAAAGTTTTGTAATTAAGTAAGCTATCCATTTAAACTGCTGTCAAATGATATAGCAATTAGAAATTTGTAATATTGTGTTGAAGTATAGCTACAATGTTCATATATTAATACTTTGCCTGAATCCAGTCTAATATTGATCTATTTTTAATTAAAAGTACATTTATATACTTTTCCCCATTAACATGAAACATGTTGATAAATTAAAGCTTATTTCCTACAAAGTAATTAATTCGCTGTCTTTCAGTTCAAATATATTTTGAACAGCTATTTACACATAATCCTCACGAAAGTTATTAAACAGTATTTCTATATCAACTAATAAATATTTTCATGAATAGTACATGCAAAATAGAGCTTATCAAAGATATGATGAAACTTCATTTAGTAAAAGGTATATTTAGAATGTGTATGAAAGCATTTAAGTGTTCAAAGAAGACTTAAAAAGTTATGCATTTTCAATAATCATATTTTAGTGTGTATTTAAAGTAAGATGTCTTGAGGTGATAATGCCATGTCAATCTTCTGCCAATTTTAACGGCTTAATTTTAGATTTTTTGTTTAAACAAATATAAGATTTGATAAAGCAACTTATTGGCTATACATACAAAAAAGAATATTTTTGACATATATAAATTCATAAAATGTACTGGTTATGTTTTTGACCAATTTTATCCGGCGTTATTACCCATCAATATGGGTAATAATGCCATGCAACAGAATTATAAAATAAGATGAAATCATGGCACCTAAATTATCCACTCCTAAAAATACAAATTCAACATCCCTGGAAATTGCAACACTTCAGGCATACAATTTTCTCTGTATTCTTTTTGGTTTTAAACAACCGCAATGATCTCTCATGCATAAAATGAAAAATAAATCCTTTTCGGATCTAGTTACTGCACTGAAAAGAATCAACGGATTAATAAGCCAGTGAATAGCGTTATTATCATAGTTTCCTTATTGCACAGTATATTTTAAATTATAAACTATCTGGACAACACATCCAAAATCTTTCACAAAATTTTGAAAGTACGTGAAATACACTGCAAATTTAAGTAATAAACAAAGTATTTCCTAATAAATATATAGTCTTCACATCACAGAACTTACCACTCAAATTTTGGATGGGATATCACTCTTACGAATTTCTTCAGTTGATTAGGTGTACAAATAAAACAAATTAACTTTTAATGGTTATTAGTAATTCAGATGACTCAGAGTCCTTTTTAGCAAAACCTGTAAACCTTATTTCCAGGATTCCTCCATATTTACGCATAATATTTGTACTTAGGGTAGTTATCCAGTCTGGCGTTATTATTACAAGACATTTTATTTTAAATACAGAAAGGTGGAAAAATTATACAGGGTGTCCCACAAATGGCGCCCAAACTCTGCACAGCCCGATTTCTCGTGAAGAGTACACAAAAAACGCCCAAAGAACTTTACCTGTACGAACCGTAGTTTACAAGTAAAATACGAAAAATAAAGCATTTTTCTATTTGCATATTTTTTTAGACGATAACGTTCGTCTAGTTATCGCCTATATCGCATATATCGTTATCGATATGCTCGATTGCTGCGCATATCGCGTCATGCATGCGCGCGCTGTAGAATGAAGTTAAACCGCCGCAGCTAAATCCCTTTACTGCGTCTTCCAGCCACACAATGGAACTTCGAAAAATATTATTAGTGCTACTACTATTGATTTAATTTAAGATTTTGTTATAAGCAGTATAACTTGCAGTTATGAGCGAGTCAATTATATTTTTATTCAAATAATAAATTTATTGAAAAAATAAGTGCATTTCATTTAATATCAATTCAAAGTTAAAAGCAAGCTGCAACTAATTAAAGTTCAACTGAATTGAATTAGGTTCAACAGCAAATAACATATCTTAATTGTACACTCCAATTAATTTACTCCCAGTTAAAATATTTTCACTTAAATTAAACGGGAATTGAAAAGCGCATTTAAATTAATTACAATAACATTTTAATGTCGTTACACATTTATCATCACCCCCCCGCTTTCGCCAACAATACAAAATTAAAAATCTTTAAAATTTTTAAATTTCATATGTTTCATTATGCCCATTCTATTTTATTTTATCTTATCCTAGTTATTTTATTTTTTACTTTGAAGTACTAATACAAAGTGACCTCGAAATCCAGCACTCAGAAATACATTAACTCGAAAAATTTAGCAATGAAGGCCACCTCCCTCCTTTTTTTTTATTATTCTAACTTGTGGGACAAAGAAAAACAGCATTTACTTATGAATTGAATACTTCGGGATCGAAAGATATGGATTAGAAACACTGAGATCGCTCAAGCTATGCTATATAGAATTGCCGATAACGCTATAATAGCGGTTCAGAGGAAAGAGGAGGAGGAGCCGGCAGAATAAAAGATGTCACTTGAAAAATATGTTTGACTACAAAGTTACTACATGCTTTAGAAAAACAAAATTATATTTCCAAAATCGATATTGTTCACTCCTAAAATCTAAGAAAAAATTGATAAAAAACGGCAAATACTGAAACAAATGACATTGACAGAATTGATTTCACTGTTTATTAGAACTTATGTACCATAGAAAATGTCATTTTCTTAAATATTTTTTTCACACATAAATAACATTTGGCTTTCAATTAGTTACAAATTAATATATCATTATGAATATCAGAAGTACATTTGATATTCTTTCAATAATCTCTAATCTCAAAGTTCCGGTCCCGACGATGCCGGATTTTCGAGATTATACTGTACATAACTAATCAATCCTCTAAATTCTTTCTCTCCTAAATTTTATGATAACCTCTTATCCTATTTTTTGTCCTCCAGCATGCATTCTGTCATATGGAGCATATTTTGTGATCACATTTTGTAACTACCGATTGCGTTGAAATGGGGAAGATAAGAGGTAAATACCCCACTCCCCATCGAATAAAATATATTATAGAAGGGTGATGGCAATTTTACTTTGCACAAGATTGGCACTGGAGCGGCAGTAGCTGTCAATAAAAATACGTCAAATTACAATGACCTAAGACAAACTAGAAGGCTGCCGCCGAGGCGGTCTCTGGGGTCAATAAAATTACGTTACATTGAATTGGCCTAGAATAAACTAGCTAGGCCTATGTTAAACTAATTCAGACCAATGAATAGCAGGCTAAACTAGTTTATCTTATGAACGTTGGGATAAACCAGTTTGGCCTAGGAAAATCTAGTTTTCAATGGGCGTTATCATAAACTAGTGTGACTAAGAAAAATTATTTCATTCTATGGGCCTTAGGATAAACTAGTTTGGCCGAGGAATAACTAGTTTATCCGATAGGCATTAGAATAAGCTAGTTTGGTCTGAAATCGGGTTTGGTCTGTAACATATATATAGATTATAAGTTTTGTTTAGGGAACTCATATTATATTTGTACATAGAATTTACTTAAATCCAATTCACGCATTGGAAAACTGTCTATTTATTTAGTAAGAAACTTCTTTTTGAATATAAAATTAATTTATGCATCATATCATTAGATCTCTTACTGAGTAAATAAGGGTATTTAAAAAAGAATTCAATAGAGTAAAAAGCAAGTTACATTTTCACATTACCTGCCATTATTTGAAAGAGAATGAGAAAATTCCATTACAGTTTTATTGAATGTAGTGGGTAATATTTGAACTTAGTTCAAATACATCTGTCGCCTTATAAAGATTAATAATAATTTCCCTTACATAGCTGAATATCTTTTGGGAGTTCTTTACGACTTTTTATGTGCGTGTTTTGCAGAGACGTTCCTGAATTTCCCTTCCATAGTATATCTTTGTTGAGAATTGAAATTTGTTCCTGCAATTGTAAATTTATTAATTCATTAATTATAATAAATATGAAAATGGTAAAATATTGTGTATTTCTTAATTTCTGAATGCAATAATTTAAAAAGTAATTCCATTTTTTGATAATAACTGGCACTGCAATGACTCAACTTCTCGATCAAAGATTATTTAGTTTTCGTTCTTTTTCTGTTGTTTGAATGCGAAAAAAAATTGCTTTGAAGTCAATTGCAGCATTTCTACAGACAACGCAAAGCGATATCTAGACAAAAATATAAACTACATTTAACACTACTCTTTGCAAAAATTACAAATTTCCTTATAAACATGCCGTATACTTAATTTTTATATTTATTATAGCTATTTAGTTATTGAATATTAAAGTTCAAGATATTAATACTTGCATTTGTAGCTATAAAAATGCGTCATCTTTGCAAATATTTATACTAATAAGTTTCCAGACACAGCTGCCTGTCTTATCTGATATAATACAAACTATATATCAGCATATTTTATAAAAATGGATCTGAATCATATTTTCTTAGTAACTTGAAGACGTTGAGAAATGAAAGTTTGTTTACAACAGAGTAATTAAGAAGCCCTCTTCTATTTATCAGCAACAATATTTTCAAAAAGAATTCATAAAATGCAATATAACATAAAATATCGTAATCATTCCTTAACTATTTCCATAAGAAGAACATGTAAATGAAAGATGCATCAAATACAGGGTTCGTCAGGTATTTGAGCACACAAGTTATAGGAGAAATATCGCCTTGTATATCTTACTCACAAACCTTTTTCTGCTGTACGTAAACATGCTATAACCTAGACTAACAACCGAAATAAAGATGCATGCTATCAATAAATCACTGGCTAAAAAACACTTCAATTTTGGGATTTCCGTATTTTTTAATCTCTCCCGATCATTCGTCTTTAATGTTGAGACAAAACTGAACTCAGCCAGATTTTATGTGGCAAAATTTCATATAGGAAATGACATTGCCAGCAATATGAAATCATCAAGACACCGAAATTTGCCAACCAAGTCAACAGAAATCTTACGAGGTCGATGAGGGAACTCGCTAAGGAGATGTAGGTTGATTAGGCCACAGTCTGGTATGGGATTCATGAGGACATTCGTTAGGTGTCATCATGAGGAGAATACAGTTCTTGTCTAAGATAACCAGGGATAGTTGTCTGACCATAGACAAGTACCTCCTTAACAACAGGAGTCAGAAATGATCTTGTTCCTTTCCAAAGAGCCAGCAACTACCAACTTTGCCCAGGTCAAGAAAGTGAACCGAAAAAAAACTGTGATAGTGTAGTCACCAAAGAGGTTCTGACAAAAATGTGCAGAAAATGTCTTACCTCACTTATGATTCTGGGAGGTCCAGAAAAGCAAGTACGATCCAATGCCTACACGTTACTTTTTTCACGGTGCCAGAATCATTTCAGTTGCTTATACCGCTGTGTTAAAGCAATAAAATTGCTTCTCTAACACGTGGGAGGGCATGCGTATTCAAACAAGACTCTGCACTATCCCGTACAGACCATACAATACAAAAGTGGAACGACAAAACATTCATGAAAATCTCAACCTCAACTTGTTGGCCCCCCAGCTACCGAGATATTAACCAAATAGCCTATTATTTATGTGACGTATTTGAAAGAAGCTCCAATAGTCATCCACACAACAATGTTGCACTCTCATGCAACCATTGTGTATGCAATGGCAAATGTGCACAACACACTCGTCGGCAATATACTCGTTTAATCATTACCTGCAGTCAGTTTTGTCAGTCTGTAGAGGCCGTTATTACGGCTGGTAGTGATTTCAATGAATGATGCTATGCAATATATATGTAGTCACCTGTACAAACCTGTTAAAATAAAAATAATGCTTTATCTCTGATGTAAATCCTTGTTTGAAAGTAGTCGTTGATTTATTCTCAAATACTTGACGCAGTCTGTATACGCTGAAAATAGATTTTCTCAAAAAAGTAGAATATAACAAACAAATATCAATGGATGACAAAGTAAATGCATACAAATACTAAATGAGTTTAACTGATATATTTCATGGCAATATTTCGAGAATCAATGTTGACCGAAGTAAAACGCATGAACCAATCGAAATACGTTTATTTTCTTCCAAAGATTAATAATAAAGTTTATGTATGTGTAAGAACTGTCGTCGTGATTACATATTTATGTATTTTTTATTTCAGTCTGCGCAAATATTATGTCTTTTTCTTTTTGAAATATGCTTCTGAAATTCGTTTCCATAGTAATCTGGTCGAGATATTGAAATTTGTCTGCTACAAAATAATTAATTTTCATTCTTTTGCTGTTTAGTTATACGCAAAGCTATTTGTATAATGCTCTCATAAATAAAATATAATAATCACATAGTAAACATTACCTTGAATATATGAGTGAAAGACTCAGAGAAAATGTATTTTGTTAAACATTATTTTGACACTTATTTCAAAAATTCCACAATGTAAAGATTCAAAAAATTTCACAAAGTACAATTTTTATAACTGTTAGTTATAAAATATAGTTTTATTTTACACCCAGAATTTTAAAATATGCAAAATAATAATAATTACAATACATATCATTGATATTTTATAAAGGATAGTTTTAGAGTATTTTGCGAGAAATTTTAAATTTTAATCAAATTAAATAAATGATTGATTTACTTAAAAAAAAGTTAATCAATGAATCAAAAGTCATAAATTAATACAGTAGAACCAACAGTAACAGTAGTTTAATTTAAAACGTAACATTAAACAAACAATGTTATAAATAAGAACTTATCACTTACGGAAATAACTAACAATGTGCCAAAAGCTCTGTTTTTGAAGATACTCTAGAAAATAAATAAGTGCACCAGCAGAAAAAAAATTATTCCAAACATTTTATTGAATATTATCTTTTAAGGATGTTAGCCAATCAGATTTTTTTTTCAGTTCTTTTTCAGGAATTCATTTTGGCTTATTTTTAAACAGTACAAATTTGTGACACTACTGGTTCGTGGACCACTATACAGCTCATATTCAAAATATTAGAATAATTGAGAAAAAGTAATAAGAAAAAATTATTTGTCATTTATTTATTTTTTATACTAAGTAAATGCAATTAAATTTCTTATAAATTAAATCTGGAATGTTTAGATAAGATTTTAACATTTATAAAATATAAAATACAGCACAATAAATTAGGTATACAGCTTCCTTAAACACACCAGAATATTAGAATAAAATTTAGATTGGTTCAAAATATTAGAATATTTTATTTTACGCAACAATATTACCTTATGAATATGAAGTAAATGGTAGTTAATATTTTGTAGAATCCCCTTTAGCTTTCATAACAGTGTACAATCGATCTTGCATACTATATACAAGGTGTTTACAAACATTTCTATCAATATTAGCCCAAATAGACTTTATACATGCCACTAACTCAGTTTTACTTGAAGGAGGATTTTCTTGAAGTTTTTTCTTCATTATACACCATAAGTTTTCGATGGGATTAAGATCTGGTGAATTTGTTGGCCAAGGAAGTACCTTAATGTTGCGTTGGCGGAACCAATTCTTAGTTGACACCGAGGTATGCGGGGACGCTAAATCTTGTTGAAAGATGAAATCATCTTCAAATAAATCTTCTGATGATGGAATCATATAATATTCTAAAATTTCTTGATATATCAGAGAGTTAACCTTTTCGTAGACGATGCATAACTTTCCAGGTCCTTCTGCACTCATACAACCCGAAACCATGACACTAGCAGCAAATTTTACGGAACGTTTAAGGCATTCTTTATCAAATGCTTCTTGCTTCATTCTCCAAACTCGAATACCTTGATTACCATATGAAACACAAAACATACTTTCATCACTAAATAATATATTTTTCCAATCTTCATTGCTCCATAAACGTCTTGATTTACACCAATTCAATCTTATACGCTTTTATCTTGCAGTCATGAGAGGTTTTGTTTTCGGTACACGAGATTCAAATTTAAATTTATGGAGACGTCTTAATGTTGTCGATGTAGAAACTTCAACTCCTTTTTCTTTCCATTTTCGGTGCAAAAATCGCACACTTTTAAAACGGTTTTTCTTAACTATACGCTTCGGTTTCCTGTCATCTCTAGCAGATGTTTTTGGTTTTCGGCCACCATTTCGACGATTATTTTGAAATTTTCCAATTTTTGAATATTGTGTTAGTATTTTACTAACGCTCGATTGCGAACAATGTAAATAATTCGCTATAAAACATTGATTTTTACCGTGCCGATACAAATCAACCATACGAAGTTTAGTAGATTCAGGAATATCACTCACACGGCCCATTTTAAGACGAAAAAGAAACAAACTGCAAAAAAGAATACTGATTTTAAATAAAATAGTCTGAATTTAATCAATGATGCCACCAGTTAAGAATTGGTAATAATTAAAGGAGAATTAATGTGAAATATTCTAATATTTTGAACCACTTGAATAAATATTCTAATATTTTGACTTTTCAAAATAATTTTTTTTGCAATTAATCTTTTCAAAATGATATTAAATTTAAGATAACAAGTAAGTTTAATCAACAATAAGTTCTTAATAAAAATATCGTTTGCATATTTTCATTAAAAGACATTAAATTACCAAACGATATTTTCAATTTCTAAAAAAAAGGTAATTATTCTAATATTTTGAATATGAGCTGTACTTGTGTTTACCTTACTGTCTAGATTGTGTGTTCGTTTTGAAAATCTCAGATATGGGTAAATATAAATATGATGACGATCCCAAAGCTTATCTTTTTTTTCAAAACAAAAATAGAAAGAAGACATACTTACCTCTCAAATGGCTCTTTGCGGTTATTTCTGTGATAGTTAGGTCAATAAAATTGTATGGGGTTCCTTTTTGTACTTTCTTTCATCTTTACAAGAAAAAAGTATTGGATTGGTGAAATTTTCCGACTGATTTGGACGTTCCAAGGGGTCAAAGATACCGAAAAACGTATTTTCATAAATTTTCAGACTTAAGTCACAGACAAAAGTCTGTGACTCTGTCTATGTGTGACCCAAATGTGGTGCGCTATCCGTCTCAAAAACTAATGACCAGAATTTCATAAAAAATTATATTCAATTATACCATCACATAAATATGTATTGTTTAGTTTTTGATATAGCTGCTACGCTACATTTTTCAAGATTTCAGGCAATAACTCTACTTCAGGAACTAATGCATGGATCTTCATTAAACTTCAGATTCAGTTAGTCTGTGATATAAATTGAGGCTGTTTACGTTTATGTTTAAATCGTCCAATAAGTGGTTTTGCAATGCTGCATTTTCTATGATTTAAGCAATATCTGTATCGCAAGAATTAATGGGCGGATTTTCATCAAACTTTCAATTCAGTTAGTCCTTGATATGAATTGTTACTCTTTACTTTTTGGTGTAAATCGCCTAACAAGTTGCGCTGTTATGCAGCTCTTTTCACGATTTCCACCATAGTTCTATCTCAAGAATTAATGCTCGGATTTTCATAAATTACAGATTCAGTAAGACGTTGACACAAGATGTTGTTGATTAAATTTTAGTGTTAAATGCCCAACTGGTGGAGTTGCTGTGCTGCATTTTGCATTAATGTGATTTTAGCGAGAGTCATTTCTCAAGAACTAATATACGGAATTTCATATATCTTTAGAATCTTAAATATAAGCATAGATTGTCATTTAATATTGACGCTGTTATAACTAACTTTGAAGTAGTAATATGCATGCGATAGAAAAAAGTTTTAGAATTGCCGAGCATTTGGCTAGTATTTTCTCGTTTTGCTGTTATCCTCATTCAGCAAAATTATGCCATTTTGCTTAAATTGTGGGACAGTTGATTTTTATGAATAGGAAAACAATAGATGTTTCATTTTAAAATGCAAATGTCTGATATAAGTTAAAAAAAAAAGCATTTCTAATTTAAGACAAAATCAAAACAGTAAGATAAAAATTTGAATTTTATATTTTTATTTCCTTCTAACTTTAAAAGAAAAATATATTGGATAATTTGGAAAATTGGAAAATTTTCGAAATCTGATTTTCGATGGATTTATCCATTTTAGAGGTCAGAGAGCAAGTAAAACACGTTTTTAGAAAATGTCTGTCTGTGACTCTCAGTCTGTCAGTTTGTCTGTGTGTGACAAAAATTTTGTGGGCACTCTATCTCAAGAATTAAATCACGGAATTTCACAAAATTTTAGATTCTGTTACAAACAGATATGAACTAGATCTGACTAGTTTCTTTACATTTAGTTAATACTTGATATAACATGATGCTTATTATACATTTGCGTGCAAATCGCGCAACAGGTGGCGCTGCCATGGTGCGTTATTCAGGATTATCGCAATAGCTCTATCTCAAGAACTAATGCACGAAATTTTCTAAAACTTCACTTTCAGTTAGTCCCTGACATAGATTAAAGTTGTTTAGGTTTTGTTATAAATCGCCTTTCAGATGGTGCTGCTATTCTGCATGTTTCACGATTTCGCAATAAATATATCTGCAGAACGAATGCTTGCATTTTCATCAAACTTATTCAGTTAGTATTTTACAAAAATTGATCCTAATTAGTTTTTGGAGTACATTACCCAACATGTGACACTGTTACGCAAATTGTTTTTTAAAATTTTGTAGTAGCTATACCTAAAAAACTAATGCACGAATTTTCGTCAAACTTCAGATTCAATTATAATTTGACGTAAGTTGTTACTGACTAGATTTTGGTTTAAACCACCTAACCGGTAACACTGTTGTGCTGCATTTTTTAGGAAATATTAAAATGCATTAGATGGAAGAAAGATTTGGTATTGTCACATCTGATTAGTTTCAACCATAAATTAGTTAACTATTTATTTAAAAATATATTAGCATCTGAATTAAAAGAAAACACTTCTCAGAAATTCATTAATCTTTAAAACATTCAATGAATATGCTTTCAGCTTTTCGAAATTTTAATAAACTTTCCATATATATACTTTCATAATTCTAATGGATCGTTTCCCATTAATACTCCGTGAATAATGAGAAAATTCGTCCAGTGTACCATTGATTTAAAAGTGCAGTGCACCATGATTTAAAAGCGAAGTTACATTTGAATCTTCTAAAGATTAATAATACAGTTTCAAAATACAGATAAATGTCTCATTTCAGTGAATACAAATTCTTTTCACCCATTTTATAAAAATGTCTCTATAATTTGGTTTTATAGTAAATATGGATTTGATCAGGAATAGAAGTTTATTTTCTGTGCATAAGTAACAGGCTTTTGTTTATATTAAATGTAGATTTTAAAATAAAGTTATAGAAAAGAATGAGTTATGACAAGAATAGAGTTAAATGAGAATAAAATTACGGATAATAATAGAGATACAGATAAAATGAAGCATGTGATATATACGTTGAAACTTTTTGGAATTTTAATAAATAGTTAAAAATGAGGATCAAAATCAATTCATTCAGTCTTTTAATATAATTAGATGGCCTTTATACTTGATATGTTACTTTTTAAAAAAGTCTGAAGAAATCTCAATTCATGATTTAAACAAAATAATAACAATAATAATAATAATAATAATAATAATAATAATAATAATAATAATAATAATAATAATAATTCAATTTTTACTAAAAGCTAGACGGATGTGGCAATTCCAAAACTTTTTTCTATCTAATACTTGTTAAAACTTCCAGAAAAATGAAACATAGCAAGGTCACCGGTTAAGTAATTTACACCAAAATCTAAGCTGTAACAACTTATTTAAACATCTAACTGAATCTGAAATTTGATGAAAATCCGTTTATTAGTGTTTGAGATAGAATCTTCGCAGAAATCGTAAAAAACTGACATAAAAGCGCCACCTATTGAGCAATTTACTCTAATAACTAAAGAATATTAATTTATATCAGGGATTAACTGAATTTGAAGTTTGAGGAAAATTCACGTATTTGTTTCTAAGTTAGAGCTATTGCCATAATCATGAATAATGCCACATAGCAGCGCCACCAGTTGAGCGATTTAGCCAAAAGCTACAGAATATTCATTAACATTAGGAACTAACTGAATCTGAAGTTTGATGGAAAGTCATGCATTAGATTCTGAGATAGAGCTATTGCAATAATCATGAATAATTTTAATTATATATTTTTTCATTCATTAATTAGATAAATATTCATTTAAAAATATGTTTGCATCTTATTTAAAAGGGAAGATTTCTCAGAAATTCATAAACATTCAAATAATATCCTTTCAGCTTTTCGGAATTTTCATAAACTACATATATATATATATATATATATATATATATGCTTTCACAATTCTGATGGTTTCAAATGAATATTCCGAGAATAATGAGAAAATTTGTCCACTGTACATTGATTTAAAAGTGCAATGCACCATGATTGAAAAGCGAAGTTACATTTGCCATTTTCTAAAGATTAATAATACAGTTTCAAGATATAGATGAATGTCTCATTTCAGTGAATACAAATTATTTTCAATTATTTTATAAAAATGTCTCTATACTTCGGTTTTATTGTAAATAATGGATTTGACGAGGAACAGAAATTTATTTTCTGTACCTTAGTAACAGGGTTTCATTCAGATTTAATGTAGATTTTAAAATAGAGTTAAAGAAAAGAATGAGTTATGCCAAGAATAGTGTTAGATAAGAATAAAATTACAGATAATAATACAGATACAAATAAAATGAAGCATGTGAAATATGTATTGAAACTTTTTGGCATTTTAAAAAATAGTTCAAAAAGAAAGATCAAAATCAAGTCATTCAATCTTTTAATATAATTAGATTGTCTTTATACTTGATAACTTACTTTTTTTTTTAATCTGGAGAAATCTCAATTCATGATTTAAACAAAAAAAAAAAATAATAATAATTCAATTTTTACTAAAAACTAGATGGATGCGGCAATTCCAAAACTTTCTTCTATCTAATACTTGTTAAAACTTCCAGAAAAATGAAACATGGCAGCGTCACCGGTTAAGTAATTTACAATAAAATCTGAGCTGCAACAACTTATTTAAAGATCTAAGTGAATATGAAATTTGATGAAAATCCGCTTATTAGTATTTGAGGTAGAACCTTCTCAGAAATCGTAAAAAACTGGCATAAAAGCGCCACCTATTGAGCGAGTTACTCTAATAAGTAAAGACTATTAATTTATATGAGGGACTAACTGAATTTGAAGTTTGATGAAAAATCGTGTATTTGTTTCAAAGTTAAAGCTATTGCCATAATCATGAATAATGCCGCATAGCAACGCCACCTGTTGAGCGATTTACTCCAAAAGCTACATAATAATAATTAAGATCAGGAACTAACTGAATCTGAAGTTTGATGAAAATTCATGCATTAGATTCTGAAATAGAGCTATTGCAATAATAATGAATAATTCTAATTTCATGTTTTTTCATCCATTAATTAGTTAACTATTCATTTAAAAATATATTTGCATCTTATTTAAAAGGGAAGATTTCTCAGAAATTCATAAACATTCAAAGAATATGTTTTCAACTTTTCGGAATTTTAATAAACTATACATACATATGCTTTCATAATTCTAATGGTTTCAAAGAAATACTCCGAAAATATAATGAATATTCGCCCAGTTTATCATTGATTTAAAAGTGCAATGCACCATGATTTAAAAGCGAAGTTACATTTGCCTACAGTTTCAAGTTGCAGATGAATGTCTGATTTCAGTGACTACAAATTCTTTTCAATTATTTTATAAAAAATTCTACTTCGGTTTTATTGTAAATAGTGGATTTGACGAGGAATAAAAATTTATTTTCTGCACCTTAGTAACAGGATTTCGTTCAGATTAAATCCAGATTTTAAAATAGAGTTACAGACAAGACCCTTGGTATTTTTCCAATAAGATATGTTAAGGACCTATAGTGGTTATTTTCCTGACCAGAGAATGTTAAATAATACCGTTTTAATACATGCTGAAAGTTATATTTTTCCCATGTACAATTGTTTTATATTATTACAAAAATCTAATTGGTCAAAGAATATCAAATTTAATATATGATTTTATTAACTTTATTTTTATATTTATGAAGGTAGGTGTTTGCGTGTTTGTAAATATGTGCGTGTTTCTCTCTGTGTGTATGTCTTTGTTATAAAGAAACAGCTGCATGCAGAGCTACAAGATTTAACAGATAGATACATACAGATCTAAAACTATAAACCTTTGCCGATTTTTTGATTAGATATTTTTTATGCCACTTTTAGCATTTTTACCCATTTAGCAATCATTTTTAGACGTCTTTAAAAAGAATTCATTTCAACCTGTTAGCCTATAGTGGTAAATTTTGTCCTTTTTTCAATAAAGTTTGTTCGGAATTTATTTATCGATTATTTTATTTTTTTATGAATTTAAAGTTTTATTTAATTTTAGGTCCCAAGTTCTATTAATTTGCAATTTGGCCTACCAGCAAAGCTTATAAAGTTCCTATAGTTCATTTTACTGTTAAAATACAGCTTGTGAAATGTGTGCTGAGACTTTTTGGAATTTTAATAAATGGTTAAAAATAAAGTTCAAAATCAAATCATTGAATGCTTTAAGGTAATTAGATGATCTCTATATTTGATAACTTACTTTTTTATAACTCTGGTAAAATCTCATTTCGTGGTTTAACCTAAGAAAAAATATTTGAATTTTCCTTAAAAAAAAAGGGGATTTTTTCAATGGTCAAACAGAACATATAATTGTACGCACACTTAACCCTTTGTACCACCGTGTTGCAGATCTCCAACATTAGTTAAATATAAAAATTTTAAATAGGATAGTGAATAATTTCCAGGAAGTGCAATTCCTAAATTAAAATGGTGCTACCATTTATGCAAAGAATGATCAATTTCCTATTGACAAATTTCATTTGTGAATTTAATGATGAAGTGTTTTGAAGGAAATAAACCCTCTGTGCGATCTGCTATCGCGTTTACCCACTTATATATATATTATACTAAAGTATAAACTTTATGGAGTAAATTTTTAAAAACCCAGTTTAAACTTTATTCAAATTTAATGGTATCTATTTTTTTAGAAAATTCTGAGGAGAAAAAACGCAATCAGTGTTTTATTGACTGAAGGGGAGATGCACGTACAAATTCAAACAATTTTAGCAGCTTCCAAAGATTAATATTAAAGTTTTTAGGCAGAGCCGCAGAGCGCATGTCTTACTTCCGTCTACGCAAATACTTATCTGTCTTTTTTAGAAAAATGTTCCTGAAATCCGTTTCCATAGTAACAAGAACATATTGAGAAATTGATGTTTGCCGCTGCAGTAAAATTACTTCTCCCTCTTTCAATTCAAATATACATTCCCAAAGACATTTAGACGCAGCTTTCATAAAATATTTTGGATAGCTTAGGGTGAACATCAAATAAATAGTTTCATTATTACACTACGTAAACTGAAATTTATGAAATACATGCTAAAACAAGAAAAATTATGCATCGTTTTAACATATAGTTTATAAAAAAATTTAAATACAAATAAATAATCTGATGAACTGCTTCACTTTCAAACTCTATTTGTGTTCTAGAATGGGTTTGGCTAAATAATTCCGCCTTACTTAAAATTTAAAAAGGTCAATTTTGTCTTTTTTTCTGGGACGTCAGTAAATTCAGAATTTTTAATATTCTCAAATGACAACTAAAATAAAATTTCTATTTATAAATACCATTAGCAAACGAAACCTTAAAATTATGATTTAATCATTAAATCTGAAATTTAAATATTATTAAAAATCTGTGCAAGTATGGAAACAAAGTAAATACCACCTACTATCTCTGTAATAATTTACAATGAAAGAAAGTTACTGAGAGTAAACGTTGGGAAATAAAGTTTCCTGTTAAGTGACTTTGAAAAAAGTTGCTTAGGGGCCATCCACATACCAAAACAAACCCAAACTTTCTTTTTTTAGTAGCAATACGTAAGGCTGATACCGCTATCTTCAATTAGACTAATCATAATTTTTCAGAAAATTTGCGCAATAATTTAAGAGAAATTAATTATTTTGAAATTAGCCTGTTTAAGGAGCTGTATCTAAATTGAACGTCTGTACTCTATTCTTGAAATGTTATAAAATGACTAAATCTATAGTATGTCCAACTCTATTCAGAGTTGTATAATACAGTTGCAAGCACGCACGCTGTGCTTGGAAATTTTTCCAGAACTTTTCAGAAAGACATTGAAGGAAGCAAAACATAAATTTTATTTTTGTAGCTTTTTAATACCAAACATATGAAAAATATTCCCCTATTTTATGTACGATTTATTTACTATTCCAACAAATTAAAGGTAGGGGGCATTCCGTTCTGACTTTTCTGAAAATTTAAAAAAAAATCATTGGTCCGAAAATTCGGATACAAAAAGTTTCGCGAATTTTGACAAATAACCGTCGTAAAAATGAATTTCGACGGTAATTTGCAAAAAATCTAAAATTTTGTCTTAGTATCGCGGAGATAAAAAAAAAACTTCGTCAAAGAGTCTCAAATTTTATCAAAAGATCTCGAAAATAACAAAATTTCGTTAAATAATCCCTGAAAAAATTCGAACTTCGTCAAATGATCGCAAAGAAAATGCAAATTTACCAAAAAGAAAAAAATGTTGAATAACAAATAGTAACAATCGTTTAGAAAACGATAATTCTAATGATTTTGACATGTTTAATTCAGATGACGAATGTTTAGCTGATTTAAATTTACTGGATTCAGATTTGAGTTTATCCAATGCAAATGGTCAGCTAATGGTTTCATAGTAATAAGCTCGGCACGGGTTATTTAGTAGCTTCAGAACACCTAGCCTAACCTTTCCGGCTTTTTGGTGTCTTTGATTTAATCAATTTTCCTTTTCGATTTGTCTTGTTTCAATGTTTGATTTTTCTCCCCAACCTGGCTTTAGCTAGATACTAGGCTGTTAGGGATGTGAGTCGGGATCTTTGAACCTGGTCTCCGCTAGAGAGTAGCAATAGGAGAAGAAAAGCTGAAGGATCACGGACGTTAAAAAAGGTAAAAAACTAAATAAATAAAATGCGGACACAACAAGATCTATTTTCGACCGAAAGCAACAACCATTTTTAAACTGGTTAAAAATAAATTATTAACAGTAATCTTAATTAATCACATGATCGTCTGAAACATGAAAAAGTCATTCCAGAAGTTCGTTATTGAAAATAATCAGTGTTATATACGAAAATATTTCTAAATTCGGTTTCTATAACAATTTAGTTGTGTTAAGAAATGATGTTTGCCAAAGCTCAATTAATTCTCCTTCTTTTAATTGAAATATATGTTTGTAAAAATATTTACATTAAACTTTTATAAAATATTTTAGTTATGATAGTGTCATCGAGAAAATATTTTTAAGAATAGAACATGTAAATTTATCTTTTATCACACATATGCCAAAAATATATTTCATGAAAAATACTTTAATATGAATTTTTAAATTCTAAAGTGTATAGAAAAGATCGAGACGATTTTGATATATTTGAAAGTTTTATGGAAAATACTTTTGAAATATATAATTTTTTTTTCGAGCGGGAAAGTTTGTGAAATTCGTTATGTTATATTAATCGAATGGCAACCATAATAAATAAATCTAGTAAAAATTCAAATAAAAGGCCTCAAAGTCAATTTTGCCAGATGTTTTAATTTTTTTCCTGCTTTACACAATATTTAACATCTTGCAATTCCTAATTTAAAAACGTTAGATTATTTGTATTATTTTAAATTCATAAAATTTTCCCAAAAATTAAAAAAAATCCAACTTTTAATAATTGTTACATAAAAAATGATTCCATGCAATTTTACTCTTCAACTGCTTATTATTTCAATTTTATAGCAGAAAAATTTACATTTCTTCGTAGAATTCTGCCGTTTTGGATATTCACCTCCCTTAGAGGCTATACAAATATAACGGTATCAACTTTTTGATAATTTTGATAATTTTGGACCCCTCTCCTTCCGATATCATACGTTATCATCTGTCGACCACTCTCCCCCTCCGCTAATGGTATCGTTATAAAAATGTAAACCTCTTTTTTGATTTTTTGAATGTATTTCTTTTGTTCCAAGTGATATACAAAACTGGTTACATTTATTTTTCGCATACTTTATTGATTCAAATAAAGAGCAATCAGTAAAATATCACTTTATATCAAATAACACTTAAAAGAAATTGTTACCATTTCAAAATATTTTATATTAACTTTTTGTTACATAATGCACTGAACAATAATCTTGTTGCAAAGTCTTGTTGTACTTGGCCCAAATAGAAATAAAAATTCTATTTAAAAAAGTGCACAACAATCGTTCTCTTTTATTTATTAGTAAACACAAGTTTCATTTCAAGTATGCTTCACATATGGTTTCTTGAACCGTGATTATATATTTATACATATATGAAGAATAAGGTAGTCAAGCGTTAGGGTAATCCATATTTTAGAATTAAATAATGTTATAATTTAATAATTTTAATAATACCTGTATTTTCATAAAAATATATAACAGACTTAAAAAACATACTATGTTAAACCAAATACCATGTTACAAATAAAAAGAGAAAATTTTGGTTGCATCGCAAATAATACCGATATCAAGATACAACCACAACCCCTACTTCTAACTAATCATATCATTTATATAGTAGATTTATTAATTGATTGTTGTTATAATTATTGTTTTCCTAAAACAGATAAATATAACGCTGTATTCTGCTTTTAACCCTTTCATTCCCAATGAGTCCAAATGGCATCATAACATTTCTTATCTTTTTTTCTATATTTAATTCTGATATTCCAAATTCATACCAGAAAATTAAAATAGAAATACTTATTTTATTTAATAACAGACATTCCATATTTAAATAAAGTGAAATTTGTCAGTGAAGTTTTCTGGTGCGAATTCAGATTATCTGAATTATGGAATTTCTTAAACGTATTCTACCATGGGAATAAAAGGGTTAATAAACTGATGTTAAGAAATTAGATCGATAGGGAAAGTAAATATATTTATCTGTACATTGTGGAAATTATTTCAGCCTTCATTTTGAAGGAAATTTTTAAAACAAACTCAATAAATAAATTATTTGAGAGTACATTCATTTTTAAATTTCTGTCGTTTCGAGATCGCATTGAAATGATTAGAAATATTTCAATTATTATGTCATTAAACATCAATAAATTTACTTTCAACTTGAAAATATTAAAACCAATGTTCTTTTCTAAAATAATCAGATAATACAAATTTCAATCGAAACCAAAACTATGAAAAGAAAATTTTTATGAAATCTTCTATTTTTTTAACATAACGTAATAAATTCAATCAGTAATTCTAGAATTTAAAGTGATTGCATTTCTTTTAAAAATCCTGTGAAAAGTATTAAAATCATATAAACGCATTAAAGTTACATAAACGGTACTTTTAAATGCTATCTTTATTTGCCGTTTGGTCAAATGTTTTTTTCCGTATAAAATCATTTAAGGATATCTTCTCATGATGCTAAATTTTACATCATGAATAAAATTAGATATAAAAATATCATTTGGCATAATTCAACTATTATGCAAGCGAAGCTGCGTGATTTGTTAGCATGTAATATAAAGAAGAAATGGTCACTCAAAAAATGAGAAATAAAGCTTTAAAATGTAAAGCTTCGTCTTTCTTCTAAAACCATTAAAAATAAAGCTTTGTAAGATTAATTTAATCTTATAATACAGGGTGTCCGAGAAAGATCCGTACAACTTCAAAAAATTACTGAAAAAGGAACAATAGGGTTATAGCGCAACTAAGTAGTACATTACATAGAATAACTCAAAAAGTTTTTTTTTCCCTATAACTTAAGTTATTACCTTAGGAAATTTCTACATGAGACCCTTTCGTAGCACGAACAATATCAAGACGATATTCCAATTCCATCCACGACCGTTTCAGCATGCTAACATCAACAGTAGCTACAGCTGTTTGGATGTTTTTTTAATTCTTCGAGACTGTTAACTTGCGTTCGGTATACAGTATCTTTAACATACCCCAAAAGAAAAAATCCAGTGGTGTTAGGTCAGGAGTTCCACACTACCCGTTGTCATAAATTTGTGATACCATTCACGAATGCTTGACCGAGATGGTGGCGATTCCCCATACGTCGTTCGATAATTCCGTTGTGTTTGCGTATCGGATTTTGTTTCGATAAACCACGCAACACATTGAGCTTTCTTCACACGATCCGCCATTGAAATAACTAAAATGCTTTAATATTCTTTTGCATGACTGTAGCGCCATCTATGGTCATAAACATACTGCAGAAAAAAACTTTTTGAGTTATTCTATCTAATGTCCTAATTAGTTTCGCTGTTACCCTACTGTTTCTTTTTCAATAAATTTTTGAAGTTGTACGGATCTTTCTCGGACACCCTGTATTACAAATTCAGTTAATGTTTTAAACAGATTAACAATTTTTTTTAATTCTATGAAGCATCTATAATAATAAAAAGAGAAGTTTGTGAGTGTGTCGGCGCTGTTTTGAAGAGACCGCTGCACGTAGAGTTACAAAATTTGGAGAGAAGGTATTTCTATATATGAAGTTTTGCACCTCGAAGACCGATTTTCGATTTTTTTATTTATTATTTTAAATGATTTTGAGCGTTCTTTTTATGTTTCTGGGCGATTATTCCACATTTGTGAAAGAAATACTGTTTCATACATTTAATCCGACATAGTAAATTCAGTTCTCTTTTCAATAAAGCTTATTCTGAATTCGTGCAGCGATTTGAATTTTATCGAATTTTTAATGTGATTTTTTCGCATTTTGCGGCTATTTTTTGACATTGATAAAAAAAAATTGTTTCAATCCTTTAGTCTAATTAACTAAATTTTATCTGCTACGATTTTTGAATTTCATCGATTTTCAGTCCCATTTTCGAAGTAATTTTTAACAATTTTTTGAGTTTTGTGCTTTTTTCAATTTTGTCAATATTATAGGTTTTTTATGCATCATGATTATCAGGGACCCGAGCAACGCCGGGCGGATCAGCTAATAAATATATAAATGCAAATGGGTCATATACTTAAAATTATTTACAGGCTGTGCAATGTACGATCAAAAACCAGCTAATTCTTGTCATTTAAATGCCTATGAAGTCTTTAGAAAAAGAAAATAATAATTTGTTGGAAAAACATTTGTTTAAAATTTTAATCAAGATATTAGACAAATGTTTCAAAACACGTTTTACTTTATTCAAAATTAAATATTTAAAATCACTAGTTAATCAGCAACGAATTCTGAAATCTTAACTTATATTTATTTTCGGAAAATATAGCATACATGTTTTCTTTAAATCAGATGAATATTTCAGACGAATCATAATCAGATAAAACTTTCACGATCTCAAATCCCATTATCTTCAATGATTTCAAGCGATATTACAATACGATCCGAAGGGATTATACAACAAATATACTCATTCGTACATAAAAATAATAATAAATGGGAAATCGAAATGTATTTTTGTAGTTCGAATAAATATTAAACAACTAAAATAGCATTTAGAGTTTTTAATAACTTTCAATTTTAAAAGGGAAGTAAATGAAAATAACAAGATTTGATAAATGATTAAGTGAAATTTAAAATAACTACTAACATTCAAACTTCTGCATAAATTACTTTTTAACGAATGGAAAATATATTTTGCACTTGAAATAGATGTAAAATGGGTTGCTGTAGACAAGTGAAGTTGAAATTTAAAAAAAAAATTATATCATTTGTAAAATTATTAAATGACCCTCATATAACATTTACAAACATTTAAAAATTTGTATTACCATGGCCTGTAAAACTCGAATAAACCATATACAAAACTACACAAAGAATTGGGCAACAAAACTATGTATGAATCACACACACACACAAACGGAAGACATTTTTTTTAAACCATGTTTTTCGGAATCTCCAGCTTCTGAAACGTGTAATTCCATCAAAAAATGTTTTTCGATCTTCAAAATGATTGCAAGACTTACCCTATACTACGTATGATGGAAAAGTAAAAGGGTTACAATTTGTGTTGCTAAAGTTAAAGGAAAAACTGGTCCTATTGTTACCAGTTGCTACTATATTTCGATTTTTCGTTGGCGCAAATAAAATTTTGGAAACTTTGCGATCAGTGTTTCAGTTATTTGTTGATATGAACATCTTTTCAAAGTTTTTCTTTATATACAAACTGTGTTTTTATGCCCCATATATGTGTTTTTTTCTTTTATGCGTTATCTCAAACCTCTGTCTTAATCATTTTCTACTTCAGGTTAATCGTAGTGTCGGCTATTATAGTAGTTCGAAAATGGCCGAAGTTGAAAAACCTTTACCTCCGATTGGCTGAAATGGTTGAAGTTGATTCGAAAATCGAGCTACCGGAGTTCTGTTGCTGTTTTCTGTCACATTAAACCGGTTAAATGAGCGTTGAGGCGATTCCAAAAAGAAAATCGGCTGAAATTAGGAGTTGGCTGAAAAGTTGGTGAATCTGATAGTAGCTTTAGATATCTTTTTTATTTCTTTACTAACTTCGCTTCGACAAATATGTTCATAATAACTAGCTACGTTGCGAGAAATGTGAAGAAATAAATTATGAATAGTTCCACATAGATTCTATACAGGGTGAGTCATAAATATCGAAACAATAGGCTATCTCCTTAAATATTGCTCCTAGACCCATACTTCCAATTGCAAAAATTCATAAAAAAGGTGAAATTTTTGATAAGATACGTTGCAACTCTATGGGGGGTCTATTTCAAAAAATAAGAAAATTAAATTTTTATACGGCCCCCGTAGAGCAAAACTCCCAAATTAGGAATTTATTCCTTATCCATTCCTAAATTGAACAAAAAAAATTTCATCTAAATATATAAAAACCTGACAGAGATATTAAAATCCAAAATTCTCCAAAATTCGTGACTTACACCACTTTACCATGCCTGTAAACGAAGACTTTTTGTCTGATTTTCAAAACAAATGAGGGATCGTCCATAAATTGTCTATTATTAAATGTCGATTTAAGACAGTGCCTCTCATTTGGATATAACAAAGCAACATATTGAATTAAATCTAAACTTGTTTTCAAAATATGTTGGTAGTCTGCACTGAAGGTCTGCATGGATCGAAATATCTAGATCCGGTCCCAAACCGACCCATAGGGGAAAAAGTTCGTCCCGGCCTGAAAAAATGTTGAAATCATAACCCGGACCGATCTGGAAAATAGTTTAAATCATAGCCAGGTTCAGCCGCAAATTTCAACATAGTTTTTTACTTCGGTGTGGGAAAAAATTGTTTCGTATGGAGGAGTTCTGATCAAAAAACTCCTTTTATAGCTTTTCGTATTTTATATTTATACTTTTTATTATTAAAGAAGCGCCAAAGGTTGTAATATATTTATTTATTCAATGAATCTCTATTTATATGTAAATGTTTCACTTGTATTTTAATATCGTTAATCCATATCACATGCATTGGAGACTTTGAAAAATGTTATACAGTAAAACCTCTTAAGACGGAATCACATAAGAAAGAAAAAATACGTTATAGACAGATGCCCTCCCTAGGAGTTGCAATTGGAGTTTATTTTTTTCTCGGGTACTATTTTTTTTATTTTGCACGGATCAACATATTTTCTGTTAAGACAGAATTCCTTCCTAGGCAGATTTTTTTTTCACTGGTTTTATTGTATTTAATTTTTTAGCCTTTAAATATACTATTCTTAAAAATATATATATATGCACGTAATAAGTCAGTCAGAGACAGTGATTTTAATACGGGTTTTGTCGAGACAGGGATTGAAAATTTCGTTCACTGTACACTTAAAAAGAAGGAAGCAGTCCCCTCCTTTATAAAAAGTACGTTAGGCCAGGCCTGGTGAGTCTTCAGAAAAAAGTAACATCCCGGCCTGGGCCCAGAATACAGATTTTTTAACATTCTCTCCAGGACGATAAAAAGCATGAAGTTGTCAGAGCTAAATAAAAAAAGGACAATCGGCATTCTAGAAAAAGCATTCTTTGAAATAACTGACGGACATTTAAACAGTACACCTCGTTTTTCTGCATAATCAATTTTTCCCCCACTATTTCTTGTCTTGAAATATTATATGTTAAGAATTTTTAAAGAAAAAAAAACTTGAAACACGTCATTTTTGATTTTTTTACATTAGTTTTGTTTCAGCAATTTTGAAAAAATATTTACTTTTGAAAAAATGATTTCTTTTTAAGTTATATTATTTTTTCCATAAATATTTTTAATAGTTTTAAAATTAATATTAAAAAACAAAAACCCTGGAACAAAATTAAAATCAGGTTTTCATCTTTAATTAAATGGAAAGAAATTGAAATCCGATAAATAATGTTACAAGTTATAACGATTTTTAATTATCCCATTTAAACCAGTACAAACCACATGAAACTTTTACAAATTGTATCAGAAATTTCCGGATGCGATTTTCTTAGCAAATTATAAGGCTAACTATCACAAAAAAGAAAAAAAAATCAAAATTCTAACTCAAAAAATATATTTTTTACGCATTTCCTAGAACTATTAAAGCAATTGTTTTTTGAATTGCGCACATTTCAATTTGTGTCTAATCCCTTAAAACCTGATGAATTTTTTAAACGGCTATAACTTTGCGAGTTTTGAAGTTATGAAGATACAACTTTTTGTGTCTTATTCAGGACTGAATAAGAAAAGTTTGTATAATTGGAAATTTTATTCTACGGGGGCCGTATAAAAATTTATTTCCGTATTTTTTCAACCAGACCCCCCATGGAGCCGCAATTTATCTTATCCAAAATTTCTTCTTTTTTTATGATTTTTTGCAATTGGAAGTATGAGTCTAAGGGCAATATTTAAGGAGATAGCCTATCGTTTCGATATTTATGACTCACCCTGGTAATTTGTATTTATCGGTACGGTTATTATAAATTATTATAAATAATCCAATTACTGCTGTTTTAGGGTCTTTTGCACTCATTTATAATTCTTTAAAAAAATCCGTTTTATTTAAGTTTACATTTTTGAATATATTTTTTAATATTCTACATACCTGTATGTATTCAAAAAATGAAAAAGATTTTCAAACAAAAATATATTAGAATGAAAATTCCAGAAAGTCAACTGAAAAAAATATCTGTCTCTTGTACTCATTTATAATTAAAAAAAAAAAAAAAAAAAAAAAAAATTTAGTTCGGGTTTACATCTTTGAATATATTTTTTTTAATATTCTTCATCCTTCATGTATTCAAAAAATGAAAACATTTTCGAACAAAAATTATTCGAATAAAAAATTCCAAAAAATCATCTGAAGAAAATACCTGTATTTTGCTCTCCTTTATGGTTCTTTAAAATAAATAAATAAATAAATAAAAATAAAACATTAAGTTCAGGTTTACATTTTTTAATATTTTTTAATATTCTGCATACCTTTATGTATTCAAAACAAGAACACATTTTCGAACGAAAATATGTTACAATAAAAAAATTCCAGAAAATCAACTCGAGAAAATATCTAACACATAACGTAATGTTTTTCCTCCAGATTCAATTTTTTCACTTCATCTGCATTTGTTTGCACCAGTACAAGGTTTTCTGTTTCTCGAGGCATAAATTCAATTATTTGCCACTATTTAAAAAAAATCTCAGCTGTTGAAAAACTAATTTTAAAAACGAGTTTTTCATTTTTTAAAAGATTTTCATATGCGCTGGGAGATGTTCATATGATTAAAATTTTGTACAATGCTTCATTTTTAAAATGTGCATGAATATTCTTTATTTCTCCTAAAAATCTTTTTGACATTAGAATTGGTAGACTGTTGAAAAATCTACTAAAAAATCAAATATCTTTGAACTTGAATTTACAAACTTTTTAATACTTTTCCATACCATGGTTTGTACGGGTACCGTTATTTTCCAGGTGATATACCAGCATTTCTTTAGAGAAAAATAAATATAGTTCAAAAGTGCAACATTTTATCTTATTCAATCACAGATTGTTTATAAGAAAATACTGGTACCAAAGAATTTCTCGGTCATGAAATTCCAGCACCCGTACGAACCCTGAATACAGTTGAAAAGTTTTATATGAAGTATATGGCATACATAGTTTATTTACAGGACCACACAAAGGAATTCCCTGATAAGGATAAATTGGGTGCATTGGGTTTTTGAAATAAATGTTTTAAATATCGCCTATTTTTTATTTTTTATTCATTGATTTCTTGTTAAAATATGCATTTTTGTGTATGATTAAAAATTTCATTTTACATATGTGATAGAAAGCATCGAAAAATTTCTATTAAAAACGCTTATTTTTCGTCATCTTCCTCCTAGCTTCGGGTAAGAACCACTATGATAAATTACATTGAAACACTTTGTATGAATCACCATTAAACAAAAATAACAAATCATGACGTCTTTCGAGCTACAACAACAACAACTCGTCATCAGCTGAACTAACACGTATCCGTAAGAGTTCAGCTATTTTGTTAATGTTTTTCATATGTCCCTTAGTTCTTTTCAGCAATATCTCAGGTCCTCTAGAAACCACATAAATTGTTTAGAAACTTTGAAGTAGCCAACAGTTCCACTGAATGCAGTTGATCCAATCATATATTTCCAATGATTTATTGCCCTCTTTGTTAGAAAATCTGAATATTCATTCTCATTCACTTTAATAAAATCCTCAACTTCCTCAATTCCCTCCTTTTTAAATCATTTAATTGAAATCCCGATTGAATCACTAACTTAAATAATCTGATAGAAATCTTTAATGCCATAGTTAATACCCAAGAGTTATTTAAAACAATGAAGAAAAACCTGGCGTCTTACCCCAGCGGAAAATACCCTGCATACTCTGATACTGCACTAGAACATTATCAGCATCTTACTCCAACGGAAATTGAACGGCATCTTACTCCAAACAGTTTTCGTCGATTCGCCCCACAGTATTGGACAAGACAACTGGTACCCTATGACGTGAAGAACTTGGAACGGTCACTATTTATGCTTTGCAGAAAAGCCAGGTAAAATTGTCTCTAAAAACATTAGATTTATTTCTCTGGCTATATGGCTTACGTAGGCAAATGAAAATGTAACATGAAAGATTGTGGACACTTACCAGAAATGTAAAGACGAAAAAATAATAAAAATGTACCATTTATAAATTAAACAAATAAGAAAAATCATGCGTTAAGCAGAGATTATAAAACACTTTCCAACACCTACTGAAATCTTTAACAAAACTTTATTATTTAGGGAACTAAAGTTACTGTCTATAGCCAAATATGTATTCAAATATTATTAAACAGCTCTGTAATTGAGCTGTCGGTTGATATATGTACTATATAATGGAAAATTTAGTTTAGCAAGAAAATGCCAAACAAGTTGAAATTTCTCTCACAGCAATTTATACTAATAGATGGAAACATACTTGAATAATTTTGTTCAACCCTGTAGTTTACCTAGTACCTTTATTTCATGCCAATATTTAGGTAAAATTTATTTTAAATTAAAATACTCTTAAGACTACTGAAATCACACACTCAGAAATTAACATTCATAGGCGTCCACGCATCCAATTCATTGCGTGGCCCTGTATACCTTTTTATTTATATTTTATAAGTATTTCTTAATAAACTAAATGCAGTTCAGAGTAAAAATGCATAACTTATTTAAAAAACACCTTAAAGTAATTTACGCTCCTATTCAGTAACGTTTACGAGCGTTTTTGTATAGCCCTGTATATCAACTATAGCATTTATACACACCATATAATATGCATAGATTTAGGGAAACGTAAAAGCACACATAACAAATAAAATGCATTTCATTCATCCATCAACAATCATCGGATACATATACAGTACTTCGGAAAGAATATACTATTGGAAAACTTTCATGTGTCCCTGTAAATGCTATGCACTTCATATTATGCAAGACTACATCATATAACTTATATTAAGCCTCAGCGAAGTATATCGATTTTATTATTTATAAAATAATTTAATACAATTAAAATCTGTCGTACACAATTTCCTCCTTTACCATTATGAAATAAAACTCTTTTGTGTGGCCTTGTAAATGAATAATAGATATTTCTTTCATCGCATACTTTACAAAAAGCATATTTTATTGCAATTCGAAAATTATAAATTTTAATATGTTGGACAGGATGTAACATCTTTAAAATTCATTTGAAACGAATTTTTCCCATAGGCCGTAATTTAATGGGAAACTTTTGACTGTCCCTGTAAATAAACTTATCATGTTAGAAACTTCATTTGAAATAGGATTCGTGCTAGGGCATCAACAACTTCCAAAACTTTCAGGGCAATCGGAGTATATTTACGGGAGTTAGAGTACGGTCAGACGGACAGACGGAATAGATGGACAAACAGCCAGACGTCCAGAGAAACCGAAATCCTAAATACTTTTCAACTTTGTTGGAAAGTGTCAAAAAAGAATTCAAATTCAAATTAAAGTAACAGTAGGGAACACTCTTCCTTACAACTGAGTGGCGTTTCTCAACTTTGCCTGCAAATGTGAAATGCAAGTCATCCTGAATCTTGTAAAATACGGCATATCACCTCAAGTTACCGTGTATGGGGAAAAATCGTTCGCAATATATTTTAATAAATTACACTATTTAAAATGCAAAATAGCAAGGATGCAAAATAGTAATTCATGTGTGTTCTGAAATTCCAGTGAATGCATGCATAATGTCAAGAATAGATAAGGTGAAAATATTTTCGAGGGAAAATTTATTAAAATAGAAAAATTCCAGAAAGACAACTTGAATAAATATCTGACGCATAAGTAATATTTTTCTCCAACTTAATATTTCCGCTAGAAATGTGTGTGCTTCGATGAATGGACTTTTTTCTGTTTCCTCAGCCGTAAATTCAGTTGTTTTCCAAGATTTAAAAATACAAGTTTCAGCTGTTTCAAGAGCAAAGAAAGAGACTGTTTTTTAGCGACTCTTATTTTTGCTAAGGAAAAGGCATACGAATAAAAATGTTCTGAAATACTTCATAATGAAAACTTGTATCAAGTTTTACTTAAAATGTTTTCGACAATACATTTGTTAAGTTATTTTAAATTTGATTATTTTAAGTGCTTAAAATACTACCGGTTATTGTATGATTTTATCCAAAAATTCCATTGCAATCAAAACTGAATCTTTTGGCAAAATCTAAAAACAGCGAGTACTTTTGAAGAGTAGTTCGTAGTCATTACTTTTTATAACAAGTAGTTTTAGTTGTAGTTAACCACATTTCAATAAGGTAGTTGTAATTGTAATTAGCTAATAATAAAAATTATAATAATAATAATAAATAGTTTTCCAACCCTTGACTTATAGCTTACTTTATTACTTTCTTGACTTGTGGGTAATTACTTTCTTGTGGGTAATTATCCTTGTTAAACTTTTTTTTTAATTAATTTACAGATAATTCATGTATTTGTAAAAGAAATTACCGCTCAAACAATACTTTCACGTTCGTTTTGATACGAATACGGATGTAAAAAACAACAGGACTGTTTCCTTTTTTTTCCATTATGCAAATATACGCATGCGCAAGCCAATGGACTTTACTGTATGACATCGGCCGCGGGTAAACAGGAGAAAACACCAAATAATAAGAAAGAACATAAAAAAATGCAATTATATAAGCCAATCTGTAGCTATGCAGTGTCACTGGAAAATATCTAAGTGTAAACTTCAAATCGTCAAAAAGAGAAAAGAAGAAAAAAAAGAGAAAAAAAGAAGAATCGGGAAAATGCCATTAGCACCAAAGCATCAGAAGCTGACTGATCCTTTTCTTTATGGGGAAATACTCTGTCCAGTGTTATTTGGGTACTGTTGTACAGTTATACAAATTTAGGCAATTTGCATGTATAAGTAAAATGAATTTTCATGAATAAGCATATCATTGATATATTATGTTATGTCCTTATTCTATAAATATTCATCAGATAGTCCAACTTTAATTTTTCTATTGTAAAAATAAGTCATTATTAAAATATTAAATGCATTTAATTATTGGTAACAAATGTTTTACTAGCACGACATTCCATTAGTAAAAGTTATTTTCTTTTATACTACAAAATGTCAGGTGTTCAGCTAATTAAATCTACACTAAGAAAAGTACGATTTCTACAGCTATATTTGTTGATGAAATTCATCCGAAAATATAACATTCTGTTAGATTTTCGGAGAATGTTTTTCTTGTTACATAAGTTTAAACTCTTCCAGTAAATCATTATCGCCACGCTAATTACTAAGAGAAAAAAAATATGCAAAGATGTACAAAAGTAGGTAGTAAAGTAAGTAAAGAAAAACATGTTGGAAATTGCACGTGAAGCGTAGCAATTCAGATGCGTTCGTGCGACAACGAAGTTTTAAAAATATTCAGATCTTTCTGTTATAGTATAGATAGTACTTCGGATACAATATAATAGTCGAAATCTTTTTTTGTGCTCCTATAAATATACAAAAAAAATTATTACACCTCGGTAACGTATATCATATTCATAAGATGTGAAATAATTTAATATAATTAAAACGCGCTCCAAACAATGTTTTCCTGTATAGAATTATGTAATGGAATACTTTTCTGTGTCTCTGTAAATTAATAACAAATATTCTTTACACTACAGATTGTATAGAATGTATATTTTAGTATATATTTAAGATACATATCAATTTTATTATGTTCAAAGGAATGTGATATTATTAAAATGCATTTGAAACTTTTTTTCCCTATTCACCGTAATGCAATGGAATACTTTTGATTGTCCCTGTAATTGATCTATGCATACTATTTTCATAAAATTTTAAATGACTCGACAAAATTATGTAATAATAATATATCTTAAATTACAAACGATTCGGTTGGATAGTTTTTGCGTTGTGGATTGAATGACAACTATAGATGCTACATATTTACATAATTACGAACGCGCCTAAAAAATCGCCTGGAGAATTTTAGTTATTGGAAACATGTCAGAGGCGGTCTTTAACATTTTTTAAGACAATCTTGAAATACTCAGTATTAGTAAAACTGAAACAAGTCTGAAATTATACACTGGATGTACAAAATTTAAGGACGGAGTCCCAAAATGCCAATTTTCAAAGGATTTTCAAGCGTATATTCAAAAGGAAGTAATATAATTTAAATAACTACTGTCCCTGCATAACAGCTAGTCCATATAACCTCTCATTCAGGTCACAGATGGTCACAAGAGTCACAGTCACTACGGTGAATCAAAAAAATACGAAATTTCATACGTTTCTTTTATGAGTCTCAAATGACTACTATATGTGACTCCACTGTCAGGTCACTGCGACTGCTGCTTTGTGACGAGTCACCAGGTAACTTTAAAGTGTCGTTTTATTGAGACTCTCGTGTGACTGTCATTTGGAGGCTCAATTTCAGTCATTGTGAATGTTGCATTATGATAAATCACCAAACAATATGCCATTAAAGGTGAGTCACATGGTGAGTTTTCACCACTTTTCACAGTGGTTACTTCACAGTAGGGTCTCTGTTACCATTTGACAAAGTCTTGTGACAGAAAGTCACCATGTAACTTTAATGTGTCATTATTTGGTTATTTATAATAATGCAACATTCACAATGACTTTGAAATTGATCCTCCAAATGACAGTCACATGAAAGTCTCAATAAAACGACACTGTAAAGTCACCTGATGACTCGTCGCAAAGCAGCAGCCGCAGTGACCTGACAGTGGAGTTACATATAGTAGTCATTTGAGATTCATAAAACAGACGCATGGAATTTCCTATTTTTGATTTCGCCGTAGTGACTGTGACTCTTGTGACCATGTGTGACCTGAATGAGACGTTATATGGACTAGCTATTAAGCAGGGATAGTAATTATTCGAATTATATTAATTCCTGTTGAATATTCGTGTGAAAATTTTCGCTTGAAAATCCCTTCTTCCTTAAATTTCGCACACCAGTGTACGTCAAATGTGGCAAATGAGGTGAGTGTTAGTGCTATAATTAATTGGGATGAGTGAAGCGAATTCTCTACTAGGCTACACAAATTACATTTTGTTGTACACTTTACAAAAAATCTATTCAGTATTTTGACTTGAAATTAAACACAAAAATAAATTATGATCTGTAGATTTGCACAATATTATTTCTTTTTAGATAATAACCTTAAAAATATGTATTATTTTAATTAATTTTTTTTATTAATTTAATTTATGTTTTTCCATTACGAACGCATTTCTGCAAATAAAAAATGAAACACTTGTATTTTCAAAAGAAAAAGTAAATCATGGAGTAAGTATTTATAGACGGAATCATGATTGATTAAGGAAATAATATGTATTTTGATTATTCCGTCAAAATATTTCAAAAATTATTTTTAAATTTATTTAAAAGTTAAAAATATATTTGGACATGATAAAAATAAAGTATGAACTGTTGATTTTGACAATATTATTTTGTTATTGAATGATTAAAAAAAATTACTATTTTGTTGAATATATTTTTCCACTATACGGATTCATGTTTTTTAAACAATAATGTAATAACCTGTGTATTTTTTGCAGTAAATAAAAATTATTGAATCGATAAAAATTAATAAAGTCATGAATAATTAAGTACGCGAAATATTACTGTTGCATCAAAATGTTTCATTTTGAAAAAAATACATTAAGATACTTTTAAGTTTTTGTTCGTTACATAAAATTTGAAATAACTCAATAAAATTCTGCAACAATTATAAATAGTGAATTTTAAACCATTCGGTTAAATAGTTCTTGCGGTGTTATGTCTGTGGATAAATGGACAAACAAAACGAGGAGCATCGTTGCTATAATTACAGACACACCTAAAACACAGCATGAGAAAGTAATTGTCACAGGAAATAGAAATGGAAATCTCATAAATTAAATTAACATGTAGAAATTTTGCACCCAGAGAAAGGAATTGATTAAAATTACAAACATATTTTGTTGAGTACATTTTAGTTGTTTTAAGCGAATTTTTTAGCTAAAGTGAAAAATCTCTTTTGTTGCTCAGAAAATATATATATATTATTAAATGATCTCTCATAAAATTTTAACAATATTTCATCCTTTTTTTTTTTTTTTTTTTTTTTTAGTCTTACTAAAGTCTTGTATTTTCAATTTGTGATTCCAACAAAATTTTGTTGTTTTTGCAAAATTTAAATTAGTGTTCAGTAACCATAACTTTTTCGCGTAATTTAATTTAATTGACTTATATAGCTATAAAATAAAGGATTAACATAATTTTTGGATAATAAAAACTTTTCAAATTGAGGCGGATTAATGATGTTATTATTACGTTATTATGCATTTCGGATGAAAATTGTGGACAGAAAATTGCAATATATATATATATATATATATATATATATATATATATATATATTTGTTTATTCAAACAAAATTTCCATTGCCCCATATTTAAACGGAAAGATTTGCTGGACCAAACAAATTTTTGTTGATTCAACAAAATTTTTCTCTGGGTGTAGATCTAGACAAATATCGCTATCAGATTTTTAGTATCAAAAACTAAAAATTTCCCTAGAATCCAAATATGAGATGTAATCTGAGTACTAATATTAATTTCATTAATTTATTTTTGTAATTTTATTATTTTAATATCGTGAGCGTCACCTACGTTTTTATTCAGAAATAGAAAACACTATCTGCTCCCGAATGCAATATTGTGTGTGTTTTTACAATATATCAGCTATTAAAATTTGTGGAAGGATCTTTCTTTATTTTTATTTGTTTATTTATTGATTTTACTTATTGCAAATAGTATTATTTTGGTGCGCTGTACATTATTTTAATATATATATATAATTTTCAAGCAATGTATGTTGTAAAGTGTAAAAAAGATATTCTACAATCAACATTTATAGTTAATAGACGTAATGCATTTTAAAATTATCTGCTTATACTATAAATATTTATATTTATATAGACATTAAAGTTTTCAGTTTTCTTATTGGAAAAATAATTTGTCACTAACATATTTAAAGTTTTGCTTAAATATACAATTACTATATATTTCGGCGTACAGTGCGCACTTTTCGCAAAAGAAAATTGGTCAAAATATACAGGAACACATTATACACCTGGTATGAAAATGAAGGCTTAAAAATTATGAAAAAATTAGAATATGGATTGAGAATTTTACATAAATAAACATGGTAATCATTTACAATTTTTTCTGCAAATGTACATTATATTCCTATTAGTTATTTCAATGTCATTTATTGCGTTTACATCCTGAACATCCCATGAAAAATTCTTTATGAAAAAGTTAGGTGCACGTGATGAACATACTTAAAATAAAATAATATTGCCTAAAATTTTAGATCGCGTTATTATTACATATTATAAAGGACATATTATAAAGATACATATTATAAAGGACAAGCATTTCCGTCCTCAATGCTGATGTCATTTTGGAAATGGCATCGTTTAACCATGAAATTTTGGTTTGGACAGGGCAATTTTTTAAACTCTTAAGTACTGCAATTTAAATTTATTGCTTTTATGCGGCTTTTTAAAAATTATTTTCAAGCATAATTTTTTTAAAGTTTATCTCTATTGTGTAAAGTCTTCAAAGAGCAATAAAGTTTTATTTAAAACTACATATCTAGTTCAGTATTTGTCTCGGATAGTTTTCCATAAATAAATTTTAACTTTACCTATAAATAAAGAAGGGCAACACAATAAAATGAAAGTGTACTTTTATGTTAGCCAGGTGCAAGTGATAAATCGCCAAAATTCATATTGCATTCGATTTATATATATATATCATAATTTAAAAACTGTACAAGAAACTGCTATAAGTTATGGTTATCCTTTACATTTGGTTAAAAAAATATTATCTGTATGAACATTTATTTAGTATAAACTGTCTATTTTCTCTTCAACCAATATTGCAAACATTAACAAGCTAATTTATGCAGCACCATATGATGTTATTGATAAGAACTCCTATGGTCTTTAATATATAATAAGTTATTACATGATCTTAAAAATAATTAGCACATTGCGTAAAAAAATGATTTATAAAAAAATTATAAAAAATAAAAATAATACAAAAAAATAAAAAATACAAAAAAATTAAAAAATATGAATAATAGGATGGTTGGGTGGGTTAGATGTTAGATTACGGAGGAGGGCGGTGTTGTCTGGTTAATACGCAATGGTTAATTATTATACATTATAAAAAAATACTTTACACATAGTATTAAAGTTTGTTTACCTAAAAACTAATATGCATAACTTAAAAATGATCAAGTTATTGAGATAAGATATGGTTGTCTATTGTATTTGTCTTAAAGAAATTATTTGTAAAATATTAGAATAGAAATTATTTTTGGAAATTCTTCGCTATTAAATAATTTAGTTAATTTTGTTTCCTATAATAGAGGGCAGCACCATAAACATATAATATAATTAATATATTAATCCTATAGATGGCAGCACTAAAGTTATTTTTCTGCTAGAAGTTGTAGTAATATACTCTAGTTAAATAATTAATATAGTAATATTAATAATTGATTAAAAATAAAAATATAATACTTCTAATAGTAGCATTTATTTATTTTTTTTTCTAAATATATTATGAATTATATAGTATAATATATGTTCTACTAATTTTTATAATTATTGTTATTGCTTTATTTTATTATCTATGTGATTTATACTATGACTATAACCTTGACTGTTAGTAAGTCACATGTAGTTTTTATCTGATTGCAATACAATCTTGCCAGGATTTGGCTAATGGTAAATATTTTAATATATATATCCCTTTTACTTTTTAAAGGAATATTATATTATTGTTATTTTGTCATAATGATTTTATTTTCTTCAATGAGTATCTTTCTACTAATTTGTCATGTGAATAGCTTCCGGCCAGTCGGGTGTATTGTGAGACGAATTCTTAGCTTTTAGCACGTCTCATAACAGAAACTGGTTGGATGTTTTTGCTTTTTTGTTAAACTATACACCCCTGATGAAGTAGTTTAATGAAAAAGCCTTCTACTGTATTATTATCCATTTATCTTCCATTATTTTGATAATCAGCCTTCTATTTCACTTCAAACTTCAACTGTTTTCAATAAGTTGATTGGAAAAATACTGGTTTCATTGGTTATTGTATGGTAATATATGAATTACTCTGATTATATAATGTCTATTTATCCATATATTTCTTAGTAATTTGGTAATCTGCCTTCTACTTCTCTTCAAACTTCAACTGTTTTTAATAATATGATTGTAAAAAGACTGGTTTCATTATTCTATTTAATGGTATTGTCTGAATAACTTTGGATGTATTTATAAAAGTATTTATATGTATATATATATATATATATATATATATATATAGCCCTTTCAATCATTTAATTTATAAACTTTTCTACCAAAAATTGAACCGACTTCAAAAACTACTGCAAAGTGAAAAATAATTTTTTTACATAATAGTAATAAGAAATTAAATTAAGAGCGTAGTATTTACCATGTGTATTATTAGATTTATGTACATTAATTTGATTTTTTGGAGTCGGTGCCAGCCAAGCCAAGTTACATGTAATTTTCCAATAGGCATACATCCAAGTACTTCCAATTTTTTTTACGATTTAATATTTAGTTAAAAAATTTAACTTTATTCTTTTACGATTTGCATTGGATACGTAATTTTAATTTTGAAATTGGCTTGGCTGGCACCGACTCCAAAAAATCAAATTAATGTACATAAATATAATAATACGCATATTAAATACTACGCTCTTAATTTAATTTCTTATTACTATTATGTAAAAAAATTATTTTTCACTTTGCAGTAGTTTTTGAAGTCGGTTCAATTTTTGATAGAAAAGTTTATTTTGCTCTCTTTAGTTAAAAGTTAACGATTTTTTTTAAGTTGGTCAAAAAAAAAAATCATAATACGAAAAAATATTGTAAATTATACATTAATGTAAATTTTGTCAAGAGTGGGATTCAAACGCGCGCTCTCTTTCCAGAACCAGAGCTTAAATCTTTCTCTTTAAACCACTCGGTCATCCTGACTGTGCTCCAGTCGGCGAGCTTATTCAAAGTCCATGTTACTTTTAATTTCGAGAAATCATCAACTTTATTAGTTTTCGCCTAGTTACTAAAAAATACCTGAACCAATTTCAATGAAATGGAAGTGGTAACAATTCGAGAGTAGCCTCTTTTATTTAACACCAAAACCAAATTAATTGGTTAAATAGTTTCGGAATAATCGGTGAACATACATAGAAAAAAAATACATACGCGTCGAATTGATAACTTCCTCTTCCTTTGCTGAAGCCGGTTAATAATAAAAATTGTAATACGGAAAAAACTATTGTTATGGATGTAAATTATGCCATTAGCGGGGTTCGAACTCACGCTATCTTTCGAGAAACAGAGCTTAAAACCGGCGCCTTAGAGCGCTCGGCCATTCCGTCTGCAGCCCAATCGGCGAACTCATTCAACACTTTGAATTAGCTAAAAATCCTAATTTTTTTTACTTTTGCCTAATTACTAAAAAATTACTGAACCAATTTCGATGAAATGGAAGTGGTACCAATTCGAGAGCATCCTTTTTCATTTAAAATAAAAATAACAGAAATCGATTGCATAGTTTCGGAGTAATCGGTGAACATATATAAAAAAAATACATACTACGCGTTGAATTGATAACCTCCTCTCCTTTTTGGAAGTCGGTTAAAAATGATGTCTTTCGGTCATTCAATTGAAATACTTTTCTTTTCAATTTCCTTTAAAACACTCACAAGAAAAAGTTAATAATAAATCTTACTAGAAACCAAGATTTAATTTAACATGAAAGAATTTTTTCAAATTTATGCACGCAAATTGCTATTGGCAAATTAAAAATTCTATTGACATTATTTGCGCCCGACTAACATAAATGTTCCAGTAAAATAAAACACGCATTTAACATGTATGTATGTAAACGAATAATTTTGTATGTAATGTACGTAAATAAATAATTTGTAAACGAAAGGTTCCATTGAGCATTCTATTTCAACTTAAAAAGATGAAACAGGATGTCTAATTGAATTACTTGGAAACGCATTAACATATTTAAAAACCTAATATTAACGTTTCCCATCTATAGTCGCAAAATTATTTTCATTCTTTGAGCAATCCTGTATATAATAGGGTAAAGTTTTGTCTAATTATTCCGAATGTGTTGGAAAGTGTTTCATATTCCTTTTCAACTTAATTTCAAACATGATTCTTCGAGCTGTCTTGTATATGAAATATAGATTTGTACCAATAAACTACATGCATGCCAAAATATACATTAGTTTGAAAATACATAACACAGTTGAAAAATCCCGTTTAGCAATGTCCGTTAAAAAAGAGAACGGTATGTAAGGTATTATGTGCGGCCCTGTATAGGAAGTAAACAATTTATACAAAACGAGTAAAACGCAAACGTTGAACTACATTTAAAACAGCATATCGAAATTAAAAATGCATTTCTAGCAATTATTACTCAAAAATAGTACCATAACCGATTTCTTTTGGGTGTCTGTTTCTGCAAATAAGCGATAAATTCTATAAATGAGCAATTCTACAATAATCAACTTTTAGTGAAATTTAGTGATTTCTATAAGTTTGAAATAGCATCATGTCATTAAAATGCACTGCAAGCTCTTTTTCGCCATTGTAAAGGAATTATATTGAATGACCCTCTAAATGAGCTATTAATGCTACACACTTCACATTTAATATGAAACATGCCAAGGTGAACATTAATGACATATAGTAAATGCTTGAAAATCTGAGTATATAAGAGCCTAGTTAGAGCGTAGACCGACAGGCGGGCAGACAAACCGAATTCATAAACGTTTTTTTACTATGTTTGAAAGTATTAAGAAATAATATAATAATATAAAACACAAATTTAACAGGTATATAATTGAAATACCTAATAACCCGGAGAAAGAAAATACAAAAGTATCGCTTTTCATAAATAAAAAACTTTCTTTGAATAAATTATTAATATTGTCAGTATAAGAATTTTTTTCTGTATTATTAAAGGGTAAACTAAAATATTATAAAATATATAAAAATCTATTAGAAATTGGAAAAAAATGTTTTCTCCTGTGTTCTGTAACCCAATAAGTCCGGGTTACGAAAATCTCCTAGTGCCTTTAATATTGGTAACAAAGCTTTCACTAGCGTTCAGTTATGTTAGATGATTTTTATTCATAATTTAAAACTGTCAAATGTTCAGCTAACTATAACAGAAATAAGAAAAGACAGATTATCTGTAGCCGTAACTGTTGCTATTTTTTTTCTAGAAAGAACAGTGAATTCCACATTTAATTAAAGTTTCAGAAAATAATTACCTTGTTGCATTAGTTTGAACTGTTCCAAAGACATCGTTATTGCTATGGTGATTGTAGGCAGGAGAAAAATATGCGAAAAGACAAAAAATAAAAAATTAACAATTAAAAAGTTTTTCTAGAAAATTATTTAATTATAATGGGTTACTGGTTGTATTTAAATGTTTCTGAAGACAGTTATATCAGGACAGAATGTATCGGTGAAGCTGCTCATATAAGGAAATTATAAAATTATTTAAAATTATTTTATTATTTAATATTTGTTTTTTGGAGGCAGAGGAATTGTTATTATTTGCAACCACCAACAAAAAATGGCATGAAATTTAGAAGAAGGATTTTTCCTTTTTTTTAAGTAAAAATTTGTTTTTTATGGGCTGCACTCACCAGCCTCCATTGAGACACTGTAAACTTTAAAAATACGTTAATGTGAGTTGCTTTAAAAAGGTTACGGAAGTATGATCTCCCTGTAAACAGGTTTCCATTCATTACCCTTTAATTGGGGAATTTTATGTTCGGATCCGCTGCTATTAAACCTGTACTGGCTGCTTTAATGTGTAATTAAATAAGTTCAATTAACTTTTTAAAAAGGCTATTACCAAATGAACTATATTAACTAAGCCTTTGTCTCCTGGTGGTTTTTTTAATAACCCTCTAACAAAATTGTTTAAAATAAGACATTTTAACTGTATCGTTTAAAATTTGATGCAGTTTTCCCCCAAATTTTCTTTTCCTTTTTAATATTTACGTGAAAATACTTTTGTCGTTAAAAAGGAAATTTATTTGCAATGTCCTAGAATTCACAAAAATCATCATCTCAAAATATGAAATATCATCTCAAAATATGAAATAAATATCTCGTGTAAACAAATTTTTTAATTAAAATGTTTTGCAATATTATTATTTAGTCATTTTAGATGTGATTTAATTTCTCGTATTTACTGTTTTTAAAGTGTTTTAATAAATATATATTATTTTAGAGCTTTCTTCCTTATTTTATATCCACTTTTGTTGCCCGAAATGAAATATTTTCATTTGCTCTGCCTTAGAATCGGCAATAATAGAATAACAGATCATCAAGAAATGGGAAATAAATGTGCAAATATATTTCTTAATTTTATACTATTTGGTAATATTACCATTTAGCAATTTTAAATATGGCGTAATTTTCTCCATTAACGACTTTTAATGCACACTAAATTAATTTATTATTTTGAAATGTTCTATCTCTTGTAACATTCATGTGTAAGTATAATTTTTATTGCGTATTTTTTATATTTCACTGCTTTTATTACATAACATTTAATTCAAATTCAAATTTAAAAGTTTTTTTCTCTGTTTGTAATAGCCACATGTAAATATTCTTCTTTTTATTTGAAGATAATATTATTCTTTGCGCTGTTTTAAGAAATAACAGCAATTTTAAATTAAAACCTTTCTTAAAATATGTGAAAAATATCTCTCGAAATGCTGAAAATAGGAATTTAAAATGGAAATAAACCCAAAAAAAATAGTCAGAATTGAACTCCTATGTATAGTTTTCGTTCCAATAAGATTTTTTTAATCGAATGATTACCTTTAACATTAAATATTTTTGAAAATAACTCTTTAATTCAAAAACTGTCTGCCTGAGCATGTTTATCAAATATTTTTTTATAGTGCTACCACTTTTCGTATTTTTGTGTGTTTGTAATTTATACACACACACACACACACACACACACACATATATATATATATATATATATATATATATATATATATATATATATATATATATATATATATATGAATAATTGTATAGTTATACATATTATTTAAATCTGTCAGTATAATTTAATAATTGATGTCAATGACTAACTTGAATCTAACTTTTTACAATTTGAACAATACCTAAAATTTTATTTTATATTACTGTATTACATTTAGGTTAGTATTGTCACATTCAATGAAATTAATTTGATTTTCTTTAATTTCTTCTTTTTGCATTTTAAATATATAAACATTATGATATTAGTTAACAATTAATTATCATTTTATTATTTACTTATTAAGTATTACTAACTGATAAGAATAATTTAATCATTGAGATATTATAATATGGTACTATTAATTATAACAATCATTATAATGATTCATCCATGTTAAATTTTACATTTTTTTTATATTTAATAAATCAATTGCTTATTATTTATAATGATGTTTTTCATTAAATAAAAATTTTAATTTTACTTATATATGTACTGAAAGTACATGCTTAAGGTATCTTTCAATTGATATATGATGCATTTAATTAATTTGTAAGCATAACAGTCTATTTTTTTCTACATCATTTAAGAAGTAACTATAATGTCAGGTATATTTTTTTTTCTTTGTTATCCATTTTAATAATGTTATTGTGATTTATTTTTAATTTTTTTTTTTCATTTTACTTTGGTATTATGTGTGTTGGTAACACCAAATTCGTATTATTTTGCTTTTCTCAAGGCTAATACGGAACTACACACTTTCTTTGTAGTTCCAAAGTATTTGTGGGCCAGGAGATTCTACTTTGGCTATCCAAATTTCAATTATATTCAATTTAATTTACTTTTATGATATTTCAATGTGGTAATTTGTGTTAAATTTGATGGTTTAAACATATATTGGGTCTGATGAATCTACTATGGTTCTCTATATATTTCAAATACGCCTTTTAATTCATTTTTTCACGTTCTATTGATACATATTGCTTTACAATTAATGGTTTTATATATGTATTTATATATACATATATATATATTAGCGAAGAAAGATCCTACATCAAGAAAAATAAAATTACTGTGGCGTTGATATTGTTAGTTATACTTTTTTTTTTCTTTTAGAAAAGAGAGACGATTAAAAAAACATATATATACAATTCTTTTTTATAACAAAAAAAGAACAAAGTTTTAAAATTCGCATTTAAACAGCTAGCCTTTAATTCAAGCAAAATTATTTTCTGACCTTACTTTTATCTTTATTTCTATGCCGTTTGACTGTAAGCGAGCGGATTAATATGTAGAACCAAATTAATTTTTTTCAAAATGCAAAGCTGTCAAAAAAAGCATTTTGCGCTCTTTTAATGACGTCAAAGTCGCCATAGAGATGTATGGAGATATATTGCAACAAACTTTTTTTAAAAACAAGTCGTTCCGGGATAAAAAAAAAAAAAAAAAAAATTATTTTAAAAACTAAAAGAAAGAAATGCGAAAAAAAAATCACTTTGAATCTTTTTAAATTTGATTAAAGCAAGAGACTTTTTTTCTAGTGCAATGAGAATTTTATTTAAAGGTATATTCATCATTTAAAGGTCACGTTTCTGTCGCTTTTAAGTTTCTATTTAATATTTCTTGAAGTTTTGCCTCATTCTTTTAATATTATGAAAAAAAATCCAAGATACTGTAACGTTGCTATGATAAATATTTACAACTGAGGTTGAATAATTGCAATGCTTTTGGAAATGTTTCATGTGTCACTACTCAGGGGCACATTTCAAAGTTTTCTTGAATCAAGGGGACAAAAGTTTTTTTGAGAAAGAGGTGCAAGATTTTTTTTTTCATCTTATAATGCATTTCTGAAAAGCAAATGATACAATTCTATTCTCAAATATAAATTTTATTAAAAAAAAGTGTACATTAATGATGAATGAGAAAGTGAATCTTTCATGGTTGATAACTTTTAATTTCCGTGTTTAAAGTGTGTATTTAATGACAGCAGTACTTTCACTAAAGTCAAATCTGAAAACATTTGCTTTCGTGCTTCTGATACATGTTTTAAGTATTACCTGTGGTGGTTCAGGATACACTCTAAAATATCGAATTCCTTGATGAGTTGAATTTCTTCTCCCCCCCCCCCCATACACACACAGCCTCTCCCAAATAACGATTTTAACAGTTTCTTAGTCCTTAAAATCTTTGTGCCAGAAAATATTAAAAAGTCCAAATCTTATAGTATCAAATTTTAAAACTTTATATCTCGATAACGGGGAGACGAGGACAAATAATTTATGCGTCTAAAAACATGTTTCAACATGCCATTTCGATTGCCACTTATTTAATTTTTTTTTTCTATTAATAAGGTATGCAGGTAGTTTCCTAGTCAAGGGCACATTTCAAAACTTTCATGAAGAAAGGGGGAGAAAAATATTTTTGAGAAAGTGGCGGGCAAGATTTTTTTTTTCTTCGTATAATGCATTGTGGAAAAGCAAATTATGATGTTCATTTTAGTAACTTTTCTCAATTGTTACTTTAAAAAAACCAAAGTGTACATTAATGATGAATGAGAAAGTTAAGCTTTCATGGTTGATAACTTTAAATTTCCTTGTTTAAAGTATATGTTTAATGATAGTACTTTTGCTGATGTGAAATCTGAAAACATATTTTAGCTTTCGTTCTTATGAAAGGGGTTTTAAGTCTAGCCTGTGGTGGTTCATGATACACTTTGAAATATCGAATTCCTTGATCAGTTGAATACAATCCATACACACAGTTTTTTTTTTTTTTTTTTTTTTTTTTTTGCGAAATGACGATTTTAACACTTTCTTAGTCCTCCGGTGTAGTGTTTAAAGACTTTTGTGCTAGAAAATATTAAAAGGTCCATGTGTGATGTCGAAAATAACATGACATCACATATCATCATTAATTCCCTTTTTAAAACTAAACTATCTAGTTTAAAATTTAATTTATCTTTCGCAATTACAATGTAATTAAAGCTCTCTTTTACTTTCTTAAAAGAATATATCTATTCCGTTGTGCGCGTTAAATTTCAGTTACTTAGGTTTTCTCATGCTCAACCTCATCCGTTAATAAAATAAATAAAAACAAATCTTTTCTCCTCCTAAAATCATTATCTGTGCGAACATAGTTTCGTTTGATTAAAGAATAGATAAAAACATATTCTTAAACCACGTGCTCCTGTTGCAGCAGTAACTTAGTATTCATTCTCAGATTAATAGTCAATACAAGTCTTTTTTCGGTTGAAAATATTAAGCTCTGTTTATATTAAAATGGGCGCCTGAAATATGTGTTTTGCTTTTAGAGTTATCTTACCCAGTAATCAGTGTTGGCATGCATATTTGTATGTTGATATTTTAAACGCCAAATTAACGATCCGGTTGGCTCTTTTTTAATTTTAACTTTCATTATGTGCTTATCTGTGGGGTTATAATAACACAGGGTACCCAGATTTAGCTCGAAGCATTTTGACAATCATATCCCATGGTCATCATTCATTCTATCTCTGACCGTTCCCATGTATAGACCACGGGATAAGAGCTTAAAAGATGTTTAAAAATAATTTTCGTTTACCAATCTCCGGGATTATACGAATTTTTGCATGCTTAATCCTTAGATATTACTTATTGAAAAAACACAAAGTTGCCCAAAAGAAACGTGCACATTAAAAAAAAATAATCGTATAAAATAGAACTATATTTCAAAACCGACTTACATCTTTTTTTATATATATTCTCACTAGATGGCACTTTACGTGAATGATTTTTTAATAAAAATAAAATATACAAGTAATCTGCTTACAAGAACTTGTTTTTATTGCATTTTTATAATAACAGACGAAATATTTTTACAAATAAAAGTAACTTAAGGCTTTAAAACAATATTTTGATTTATGTTTTTAAGGGAAGCTTTGTAATCTTCCGCACATTTGTTTACAAACATACGTTAGTCTCCGATCAACTTTTTTGTTTTTAATAAGCTGTTATTATCATTGCTATTATCGGTTTCATTTCATATTAAATGAATGGCGGTAGCATCTGCTGAATTGTTTTGCTGCATACATGTTTGTGAAACAGAGAATGATCGTTTGCAGATCGTATCCAGTAAAAACTTTAAAAAAATTATAAGTTGTCAACAAGAATGGATATTATTAGACGGTAAAGAAAAATCTGTGGCAGATGAACTGAGATTATGATAAATGAGAATCCAGATGAACCGGATTTAACGAAGGTGGATGTGAAGCTACATGCATAGAAAATAAATATGCATATCATAAAAAGTGCTACATGCAATTCACAAATAAAACTAAAATTGATCGAGCGAAAAACAGAATGAAAAAAATGAAGGTGTTTCCCTTAATTGTCATAAACGATACCCAAGATCGAACAACCGAAATCGAACAGGCATTTTCCCACATATTTGCGTTGTATGCGAAAAAGAACAGTATTTCACAGAAAAACAAACTGGTAAACGAAAGAAAGAAAAACTCTCTATGTGCCAAACTTTCACTTCTAGCAAAACATTACTGGACAATGCAATAAAAAAGTGTGACATAAAACTACTTCGGCAAATTCAAAATATAGATTGCATTGCAAAAGAAGTAAAATATCATCACTGCTGTTACAAAGCTTATACAAGGATTCCTGAATCACATCTTTCTGATGTATCACAGTCTCAATCAGCTGCATATTCTTCATTTTGTAAAATCATCGAAGAGAGAATAATAAAAAATAGTGAAATCCTTTCAATGAATAAGCTGAAAAAATCTTTGAAAGTTCTGCTATGACATCGAATGGTTCTGACAGCATTGAAGTTAATAACCGTCAACTAAAAAGATGGCTACAGAGAGATTATCCCCAGCTAACATTTGTAAAGCCCAAACAACGTAATTTGTCAGAACTTGTGTTAATTCACTCTAATTCAGACGAACCAACCGTGAAACTTTTAAGTGAGTCATCCGAGACAGATGAAGAAATAGAAAAAACAATTCCCTCCCGTGATCTATATAATGATGAAGCTATAGTGCTTTTATATAAATCAGCTATAATTTTAAGAAATTTGATAGATGAATCACCTCCCCTTCAGTGCAGCTGGCCTCCTGTAGCTGAAGACTTAAATGAATTAAGTGCTCAAAAAATGATACCAGTACTTCTATTCAATTTTCTTTCATGGTGCATCGGTGAATCGGAATATTTTGAAGTTGATGATTTCGTAAAAACCTCTGTAAATGCTAAACGAAAGCTACTTTCTATTTCACAGGATATAATATATTTATCATCAGCAGTGAAAAAGCATACACACAAACATTTATCACTAGCAATGGCTGTCCGACATATTACTGGTTCATCAAAAAACATTGAACTTTTAAATGGTTTCGGCCATTGTATTTCTCATTCAGCTGTTCTGGAATATGACACGGGTCTTGCAGAAATGCAATTGCATTCTGCAGATTCCCTTCCAATTGGCATTGTTCCAGAATAATTTACTACACTTGTATGAGATAATATTGATTATCGTGAAGAAACTGTAACTGGTCACGATACAACCCATTATACTAATGATATAATTGTGCAAAAAAACAATCAAAATGATTTTACAAGTGTACCTGTCATTAAATTAGGAAAAAGCTCAAAGAAAAGATCAATTTATCCTCCACTTATACCTATTACTAATTATTACTTGGGAAAACGCTGTAATCCAGAAATTGTGTCTGAAATTACTCTCTGCCAGCAAGAGAAAGAAAATCTTAAGCATTCAAAACTCATTGATTTATAGCATGTGTTTTCCAAGCTTGCAATGAGGGATGACCAAATATTACCACGTTGGACCGGTTTCAATTCTACATTGGAAGAAAGAAACGTTTTACCTCTCAGCACTATATACGTTATCTCCCAGTGTTGGAAGCGAACCCAACAGAATTTTCAACTATAAATAGCATATTACTGAAAAGTGTAGAAATAGCTGATAAGATGCATCTCAAGGAGATTGTATTAGTATTTGATGAAGCAATTTATGCTAAAGCACAACAAATACGTTTCAAAGAAAAAACATTCAAAGAAAGGCTCGTATTAAGTCTTGGTGAATTTCACACCTCGATGACATTTCTTGCTATACTTGGGAAGCGCTTTAAAGATGCAGGACTTTCAAATATTATGATAGAATCAGGAATTGTTGCGGAGGGTTCTGTAAATGGTGTACTAAATGGTGGTGTACTAAATGGGAAACATTACAACCGCAGTATTCGATGTCATAAACTTGTATATGAGGCACTCAATAGACTCTTATGGAATGAATTTTTAAATTCTATGCCAGTGGAAGAACGCACAGAGAGTTTAAAAATTGCTGATCACATTTATGATTATTATCAAGTTGGGCTGTTGAAAAAAGATGAAATACCATAAGATTTTTAAAATTTAGTGTATTTTGTAATTAACGCTCAATGAAAAAACTTAAAAGAGAAGAAATGGCACCAAACATCCCTTTCCCTTGAGTTTCATCGAATTTTTTTTATCGCTGCATGTGTAATTCGTGCAAATTTCGACTAATGGCAGTTATTTATTTTGATTATCTTATATTATAGCTTGGGAAATAACAATATTTGTGTCTTTATTTAAACAATCATTGTTCTGTTATTTATAAATCTTATTTTATTCCACTTATGAGCAATTTCTTTAGACTCAATTTGGTAAATGATGGACGGATGACCGAAATTGTAAACGAAACCCATATCCAATGTTTGTAAACAAACACGCACAAGGATACAAAACTTTTTTTTTTCCAATAATCAAATTATTTTTATGAAACGGAAGGTAGATTTATTTAGGGAAATTCTTTATTGTATCATCATAAAAAGTAATAAAAACAAGTTTACGGAAGCAGATTGCATGTATATTTTATTTTTTATTTTAAAATATCCGTGTTGAGAGCCATCTAGTGCCTGCCGTGGTGAAAAATGACGCAAACCGGTGTTGAAATATAGTTCCACATTTTACAGCTATTATTTTTTTAATGTGCAAGTTTCCTTTGGGCAACTTTATGTTTTTTTATAAGTAATATGAAATGATTAAACATACAAAAATTCACGTGCTCCCGAAGTTTGGTAAACGAAACTGAACATTTTTTGCTTTCGGCCTGTGGTCTAGTAAGGATGTAGAGCAAAAGTTTGTCGTTTATTCCGGGGAGTGTACCCCCCGTAAGAGTGTAATACTCTGTTTTCATCAATAAACGCCACATACACAGTTTGCTTGAGTCTCTCCTACCTGACGTGTTGCATATACGCAAGGTAATTTTATTAATCACGGCTGATCTAAGATTTGAACAATTGTTTATCTTCAATTCACTTTTTTTTTAAGTATAAACGAAAAACCTTCTTTACACCATGTACACATGATGATAACGATATGTGTAGGCGATTTTTTGTTATACAAAAATACCTTTATATATTACTATTCACTTTTTTATACAAAAAATTCTAATATAATACAATAATTTCAATAGTTTTGTCCTTTTCAAAATACATGTAATACAACTCATGCGGGATTAATTAGTATAGATTATAACAATCGCCTGTACCTCTATTTATTTATTGTTTGGAATACCACCTTTTCCAAACAATTATCGTCGTGCACTGTAAAAAAAAATCTGGAAACCTACGAAACTAGTTTTTGTAAAGCTGCAGAAAACTGCAAGTTTACTAAAATTTTATATGTAGCCTGGTATTATTTTTACCACTCGCATAGAACAAATACATGAAATATCTTAGTTTCACCTGTCAGCCAATCGGAAAGGACTTCAGTGGTGACGTAAAGACTATTCACGCAGCCACAGCGCCGAGTAATGCATCCATCTTGAATCTGGTGTTGATAAAAATATTTCTAGTGAGTAAGTAAATTTTTAGTCCATATGATTTAAATTTTCTTATATAATATTTGATTTTTAGTTATTAGCAAGCTAATCTTCCTAATTATTCGTTAAATCTGTGTTTATTATAAGTACAAAATTTCTGATGTTTTATACAATAAATCAAATTTACCTGCTCTTTTTCTGAATGTCATTTCTCTTTTTTGTCCCCTTTTCCGCAGTACCAAAATTTAAAGTGTTTAAAACTTACTTTAAAAAAAGTATATTATTCTATTTGATTTTAGCGAATAAATTCCATTAACCATTCGTTAAATCACATTCATTTCACTAAAACTGAATTTCACCCTTAAAATTTTGTTCCCGAACTTTCTTCACACAGTAACAGTACTCAATATTTAAAAACTCTTAAATTAAAATAACATAAAATACAATATGTGTTCTATGCGTTATTTTATTGTCATAATAAATTATCAATTAAGACATTTCCCCCCCCCCCCCCAAAAAAAAAAAAAAAAAAAATTCCCCGTTCATCCACACTCCTTGCGAAACTTTAAGAACACAAAGTCTTTAAAATTCGTTATAGCCCAGTGGTGGAGGAGGGGAAAAAAGCCGAAATCGGAATTAGTTAATGGAAAGCTGGAAATTATTTAAATTCATTTAGTTTAGGTCTAAAATGAATGTATTAAGTTTCCCCCTCTTACTATGTGCGCGTTAAAAATGGGTACAAATTTTATAATTGAAAAACACGATTTTATTGATTACCATAAAATATCTAAAGAAAAATAAACTTATCAAGAACATTGTTAATGCAAATGTTTTAGAACTTAAAATTCTGAATAAAATGACAATTGGATTCAACTATTAGATTCAGGTATTGCCTAAATCGCTAAACAAAAGTTTTCAACGCGAACAAACGAGGTTATTAGTTTGTACGTGATTGTTATTATGTAAATGTAATTTTTAGTTATTGATGCATTATTTAGGATGGATATTTTGAGAATTGTGTCTTAACCTCTTGATTGCGGGTTATAGACCAGAAATTGTATATGAAAGAAAGGACGAAGTCTGATTTAATTACGGGAAATCCAGAAATTGTTTTAATTTCCATCGGACATAGAATAGAAATTAATCTACTATGTTTCTTTCTTTTGCTAAATGAGCTACAAACAAATTAACTTAAAAAGTACATCCTTTCACAATTTTTTGAATATTTCAAAAATGACTAGTAAATGATGGCAAATATTGTTTATTATTTCCAATATGAAATGGGTGTAGCTCTTAATATAATGTATATAGATTGAACAACAGTGCATGTCTATTAGAATTAAGGAAATAGAAAATAAAGTGCAAGGATGGGAGAGAGGGGGGGGGGCGGTAGAGCGACAAATGAGTGTGTATAAGACTTTTCCCTAGAGAAATTCAAGGTCAACGAATAGCGCGCTTTTAAACTTCATATATTGTGTTAAGGACAAAGATCGCTCTAATTAAATGATTTTCGACTAGTATACAAGAATCTTCATTTAAATTCATAAAAGTTTAAAACCTAAGGAATATTGAAAAAAAATTAGTCTTTAAGTAAAAAATCTTTCATTTAAGGGTGTATTCGAAAAAACGCTTTTCCACCTTCAACAGCTCGAAATTTTCCGATACAATTTCAGGCCCATTTTTAAAAGTAGAAACATGAAACTTGCTGAGAGGATTCTTGAAGGGACGTATGAGGTGCCGCGTGATGTATTTTTACGCTCAATTCATTAGGATTTAAGTTATAAAAAATTACCTTATTAGTATGATCGTTTTTTTCCTTCCGAGATCTCCCACATTGGAAAAATTGGTTCGAAATGCCGTTTTTGATTGCTTTTTTTGCAATATTTTTTGTATTTATCAAAGAATTGACAATCACGGCACCTTGTGTACTTTCCAAATAAGATATTTTGTAGGTTTCGTGTATTTGAGAGATATAATGAATTAAAAAATAAATCGGAAAATAAGCAGTTTGAATCGAAATACGCCCTTAAACCAATGATTTAAGTCTTGGGGTGTGAGTTGAGAAATGAAATGTAAAACATCTATCATCCATGCACCATTTTCTTAATAACTACTAAATTATAATTCTCAAAATATGCAAAATAAAATCCTTACATAGTTACAAAAACATCGTGAAGGCCTCAACAATTTAAAAAAATGTACACGTATGTAACAAATGGAGACAGAGAGGATGGATAACTTGATTTCTCCTATAGTTTAGAGCTTTGGATTAGCGATTAAGATAAAATTTTGAAATTGAATTGAGACAAAAATATGCTTTTTTTTAATTGCGAATTTCAAACTCTAACAAATTTGTATTCACAATGGTTTCTATCGACTTAGTTGTTTTGGAATATTCTTAAAATATTTTTTAATAAAGTATATTTTCTAACGTTCATCTAGTATGTGGGTAAAAAGTCAGCACATTAATGCTAGACCTAAACTGAAGGGATCAAAACAATTTCAATTGCGGTTAAACTTTGAAATAGAATTGTGCCATTAATGTTCAGCAAAAATATTAAATGTAAATGTTCATTTTACTTAGAATTTTAAGCTTTACAACTCTTATATTAAGTGTTTTTGATAGTTAGTTCTTTTGAGATATTATTGTGGCATTAAATTGTAAATCTAATATATTTCTAATGCTCCGCTAGTATGAGAATAAAACTTACTATATTCATTGTAGATCTAAACTGAAGAGATTAAACCTATTTCCTACTTTCCCTTAATATCGAATCCTACCATATAATCACTGGGCTATTAGTACTTTGTAAATTTTCATTAATGTAAATAAGTCATCTAATACTCCCCCTTTCTAAAAAGAAAAATAAATCTCTCATTTTTCCCCCTCAACATATAAAATTTAAAACATTTAAGTCATTCTTTAAAAATATTTCTGATCTGTTCCTTCATTATAAGAATAAATAAGAGGTCATATCCATAAAATCCAAATAAAAATCCCCCCTCCCTCTCTCACCTTACAAGCATACAAAATTTAGTCTTTTACCCTAATTAATTTTCATTTTTTTTGCTAATTGTAAGTCTTCAATAAGTTATATTATCAATCGTTTGAAATATCCCCTTTCCTTTCTTGAATAATAAAAGAAAATATGGTTATCTTTGTCTCCATTCTTACTCGTTGCATTAAAAATCTTTAAAAGTCTATTTTTCTTCCTGCTGTATTTGTTATTTTATTATGATAGCAGTTAAACACCTGAAATCTTCCCTAAATCCCTTAACCGAAAATTTAGTTACTTAATAAGGGAGAGTGGGGTGGAATGGGACAGTAAATTTTTCTTTTTATATTCGGGGTGGAATGGGACAGTAAATTTTTCTTTTTATATTCTATTAATAAACATTTCATCAGTCACGTATTCCATTAAGCTAAGCATCCCCAATCTTCAGTTGAATAAATTAACTGATTTACATATGCTTGCAATTGTAAAAAGGAAAAGAATATTTTAAGAATCAAAAGTAAATTTGCTATATATTTTTATGCTTTCTGCTATTAATGACTTGTTTATGTAAATATGTAATTGTTTCTCTATTTATAGAACATTATACTGCTAATCATACATAATTTAAACTGTCTAAAAGAAGCATTTATGTCTATACAAGAAGTTTAACATAAAGTACAGGGAGGAATGGGACATACCAGCAAAGAAAGGAATGGGACAATTCCAATATTTTTCACTCTTTTTTTTTTTCTCTTAGTTACAGTTTCGTTAATTATAAAATCGTTTCTGAAAATTATGTTTCTCCCATAATTTCTTTTATATTCCGATAATTTCAGAGCTTTAAGGGAGTAGTTCAATTGCATGTCTGTGAAATTTGTTTTATTTATATTATTTTAATTATTCATAGAGGAAGTTTTTATTTTTATGTAAAATTAGCCGTAAAAAAGGATGCACACTTTATGTTGTTTTAAGAACAAATTAATCTTTGGGGTTGTGCAAATGTAATGTTATCGTTTCAGGAGGGAGGAGGTTTGTCTTTTGATATAAATATCATTTCTGATCATCAATTGTTTCTCTTTTTATTTGTAATATGGTCTTTAGTGCAAAGTAGTACGTTATTTTTATAGCCTGTTGCATATATTTTTTAAGTTATTAAAATCGCTAAATTATTATAAAATTATTTAACTCTAAAATATAGTATACTCTAACGTTTAAAATTCTTATTTTTTTTTCATATGTGTATGCATATATAATCACAGTTTGAGAAACAGTAAAAAGTGTATTTGAAATTAAGCTTGTGCTTACTAATAAGTAAAGAGAAAGAATGTTGTCTTCGTTTTGTTGATATCAATTTCTATGTGCTCCCCACCCCTCTCCGTTCGGTGCAAGTACAATAAATCTTTATTACTGTTGAATGCATTATGTAACAAAAAGGTATCATGGGATTCATTTAAATAGAATTGCTTTTAATTGTTATGTGATATAAGATTTTTCATATGAAAAATGATATTTTATCAACTTCTCATCATTTGATCACAAAAGTATGAGGAAAATAAATGAAACCAGTTTTGTATGTCTTTTCGAGCAAAATAAGTTATAGGAATCAAAATTTTCTACACTTTGATACCGATATCATTAATGGGGGGGGGGGGGAGTTGAAGGAGGATAACGTATGAATCAGAAGTAGGGGGGGGGGATCCAAAATTAACAAAAAGTTGATAAAATTATATTTGCACAGCCCCTTTCGTAAGCGAGCTCTACGCGATACAGAATAATTTAAAAATATTTCATGCTTCAAAATTTTTTCTAATACCATAGACAATCGGTAAGGGGCTATGCAACTATAATTATAGTTATATTGCATAAAATCAAGTGTATGAATTTATTTAAAACGTACATAATATGAATTGTACAGTAAAATACACAGAAAAAGAGAGACTTTTAACAATTAATTTTTTCAAAGATAATTTTTTAATATTTTATTTCTTTTGTTATTACGAAAAAAAAGTATAGGATTCGTAAAAAGTTTCGTCACATTTAGATGTTTTAGGGGTCAGATTTCCCATTTTTTCGAAATGTCAGCCTGCTACTCTATTTGCATGTGACACACATTTCGTGGGTACTCTGTCACAAGAACTAATGCACAGAATTTTATATTTAAAATATATATGTTTAATATAGAAATTATGACTAGTCTGTCTCTGATATAAATTGGTGATGATTAGTTTTTAATGTAAATTCTAGTTTTCAACGGATTTTACACGTTTTAGGAGTCAAATATACCAAAAAACTTGTTTTTACTAAATGGCTGTATGTATGCGACCTAAATTTCGTGGGTGCTCTGTCTCAAGAACTAATGTACATCTTTCAATAAAAAATATATTTAGATAGTCCTCGTTATAAATTGATTCCATTTTTTTTTTTTTTTTTTTACGTAAATCGTTTAATAGATTTTTTTGCTGTTCTAATTTTTTTCAGATTTCTGAAACAACTCTACCTGAATGCATAATGGACGGATTTTCATCAAACTTCAGATTTAGTTTGTCCCTAATATGATTTGGTGTTTTTTTATATTTTGGCGAAAATCGCTCAATATATGGCGCTGATGTGCTGAATTTTTCATAATTTGCACAATAGGGGAGGGGGGATCTGCATAATTTCCGCAAATTCTAATCTTAAGAACTAACGCACGTATTTTCATCGAACTTCAGATTCAGTTATATGTTGACACCAGCTATTGCAGTGTCACCGTTGCAGGTTTTGGTGTAGATCACTAAACAAGTAGCGATTTTATGGTGCATTTTTTACGTGATTTTACCGATATTCATATCTTAAAACTAATGCACGGAATTTCATATCATTAAAATTCCCATTATGGGCATAGACATAGATTGTCTTTTAATTTTGGTACTTCGACAAATTTTGAAATAGTATTATCTTTGTGATAGAAGAAAGTTGTGGGATTTGGAATTTTGGAAAAAGGTATTTCCGGTATTTTACTTTCTTAAAAAACTTGACATTATCAACCAAACTCTTTGAATTTTTTTGGTGTTAAAAACATAAGATATACGTAGCCTGGGTAAAAAAAAATATTGCTATTTAGTGGAAAAGGGTTGGTAAGATTTTTAACGAGATAAAACTCTCAGGTTTTAACAAATTTTGTCAAAATTTTCACACATTTTATTTTGTAAAAAAATATTTCTAATTGTCGGAGTGTTTCGAAATTTTCGTAGGTAATGCAAGTATGATCTGTTGAAGTGCTCTGAAAAGATGTTGAAATACGGAAGTTTAGTTACATTTATATGCAGAAAATTACATATATTTAATAAACATATGCTTTCCTTGTAGTGTGAAGTGATCCGTCTTCGCCAGTGTATTTGAAAGAGTTAAAGTTTCATTAATTTTGTTAAAATTCAATTAATTTTTATGCATGTAAATATAAGAGGTATTTAATATGGTTTTACGTAATTTTTATAAAATGTTATTATATTGGGGATAGTGATGTGAGATAGGAGGAATGGGACAGTAGGTTTTTTCTTTATGTAATATTCTAAACATTTCATCAATCGCACGCTAGATAAAGCATTGGTAGCCAAACTTTAGTTGAAAAAAAATTGTTGGTCTGTATAAGCTTACAATTGTATAAAAGATCATTTCAAGAATCAAAAGTAAATTTACATTTTATGTTTTTTGTATATTAGTAATTTGTTATTCATAGGTGTAATAGTTTCATTATTTATGGAACATTATACTGTATATTATTAGTTATTTAAAACAAGTCTAAAAGCAGCACTTTTGTTTATACAAGAAGTTTAACACAAAAAAAGAAAGTGGGTAGGAATGGGATATGCCAGTAAAGGGAAGAATGGGATATGCCTTTCTTTTTTTAATAAGATGAATGTAAATTGGTAACATGCAAACATATTTAGAGGGTAATATATTAATTATAACATTGATAGCATATTCATTTACTTCAAAATGTAAATAATTTAAATTGTCGATTTTTTAATGTTATCTACGACTAACAATACTGAATTTCCATTTACGTTATGAAAATCTTGGAATTTTATATTCTGCCACATACATTATATCAATCTACCATCTTTATTAGATTATATATCTAGCCGACACTTGATTATTTGTGCCTTATAGCTTTATTTTACTGCAATTCGATATATACATATAAATGGTGAGTTATGGAGCACATTTTAAAACTTACAATTTCTTTAATTATAAAATACCTTTTGAATGTTTTGTTTCTATATTGTTCAAGCATATTAAAAGGTGTTCCACCTTGCACTCTATAAATTGAAATTTTTGTTTTAAAGTTAAAGTTGATTTTCTAAGTTTTGTAAAAAGTGTCGCACCCCACCGCAATTTTTACTATTTTAACAAAAATTATTAACAAAGTACCCAGATTCCTTAATAAATGGGCCTGTCAAATGATGGCTGCTTGCATTTGTTCGAAGATTAAGCTTTTATATTACAATGCACGCCTATTGGCATTATTTATTGGGTAAGAAGGCGTATTGTGTTTCAGCACTATTTATTTATATAGACTTGCCGTCGAAGGACAATGACAACATACAATGTTGATTTTTTTTAAAAATCTACATCTTCAACATTATGGATGCCTTCAGGAAATCATTTTAAAAACACTTGAGCAGTTTTATTGATACATATTTAGCATTTATAAAGCATATTCAATATTTTTTATGTGTTACAATTCCACCTATCAATGGATTTTTGTATTTTTATTTCATAAGTTAGAAGAATGTCAAGCCTTTATAAAAAAGACCTTTTCAATATGGTTTTGCGAGTTCATTTTAGATGAAATTAGTAATTAAAAATGGGAGCAATTTACGATTTATTGATGCTATGTCAGTAAATGGAAACACCTCAGATGAGAAAATCCTACGACTGTATATGTGACTTTAACTTTGCCAAAATGCCGATCATCAGCTTGAATTTAAAATGCATGGTTTTTCTTCATCAAGTTAATTTTTAAATTCTTGTAACATTCAATACGAAGATGAATATTGGCTTTTCTATAATATTATATTCATTATAAATTTTACTAAATTTTTCTTTCTTTTTTATGTTAACATCTAACTTTTTATTTTAGATGCATGAAGAAACTGAAGTTCAATTTTAAAACAATGCGAGCTCCTTGATGACGAAAGTAAAAGAAAAGAAGCACTTTCTTTCAATGAGAAAAATCTTGCGAACCTCATTCTGCAGCACTGTAATTTTTCAATTAATTTATTGCAATATATCTTTAACATTTCCTTTATGATATTATCTCCAAAAATAATTTTTTAAAAGTATGCAAATCATAGATATTTGTATAAATACTAATTATGTAGTATTTGCAAAATGTGAGTCATATTAAAAAGATATAAATGTGTAATGAATTAAATAAATAGTTATTTAATAAAACTTATTCATATTTCATTGTATTTTGTTATTTAATCATATTGCATTTATTGGTAGTATAGATATGCATATTACATTTATATCAAAAACGACAGCTCCATAATATTTTCCAAATCAATATGTATTTCTTTTTGTTTCCATTCTAGCTTTTTACTTTCAGAAAGATTGCTTAGGAAACTCTGATTATAAAATACTGATAAACATAAAAAGTGCAAGACCTGCCCACAATTACAGTTGATATGTCAAAGATGCATTTTTGTGTACATATGTTAAAGTGTGTATATTATCTCTCCTATGTGTAACTATTTTAGTTAAAGATTCTAATTCCAGAGCAATATTAACCGCAGAAGAATTCTACTAAATTCATACATATTCGACTCATTCTTCTGGATCTTTAAGCCAGTTTAGAGTTTTAAATTTGTGATCTATCAATAATTAAATTTTTCCTCTTTAATATTTTAATTTGAAACAAAACTCTCAAGCAAATAAAGTATTAAAAAATGTATAATGTATTAAACGTAGATGGTGAAAGAAATTTGTTAGGAATAAGTAGAGGTAAAAGACAATAAAAAATTAAAGGGAAAAAGATTCTAGTAATTAGTAAGAATTGTACGACATATCCACCTGGAATAAGAATAAAGTTTTAAAAAAATATTAAATGTGACATTCACATAAAGGCATTAATTTTTTTGCAGAACTCTTATCTCTTTTGAACCATTGAATTAGTTATTGTATAGTGTTTCAAATATATGTAACAGAAGACATTTGTTAATGAAATTCATATGACCATAGAACTGAACAAAACATCTTAAATACAAGACTACTATATTTTCATTTCTAGCATTCTAGTTTAAAAGCATATTCGCATAGAATAAACGGACAATGTTTTTTCATAATATACAGGTTTTCTAATCATGTATTGGATTAGGTGAAACTCAGCTTTTTATATGTATAAATTAAGCACTGTGCTTCATCTAAAATCATATTTCTTTTAGGCATATTTTAAAACTGTTATGGTAATTTATTTACATTACTCTATCTATTTGCTTTTTTTAGTTTAACTAAAGACCGTAAGATCGGCTTCAGCTTATCTGCCCATTTAGTGATATTGTTATAATGCTCATATAATATAAAAAATGATTTTGCACCTATTTAAATATCTACATTGAAACTTCAGTGAGTTTTCTCATGCGTAACATTTTTGTCAATTGCTGTAGTAATATTGAAACACATGTTAGACCATATTGCTTATTTTACATCGAAATATTTTGATACATGAGGAAAATTCCACTCTGGATATTTAAAACTGTAAAAATTCAACTTCATATTGAAAAAATACTATAATAACTCCGATTAATTTAAGTATTAGAATAAAAAACAATTACGTAAAATCTTTTTGGAATACTTCTGTAAAAAATACAGTAATAACATTGCAAACAAATTGTGCAGTTACAAAGACATGTTGGTATGTGCAAATAAAATATTTTAAATACAATACAAAAAAATCATTAACAAATTTACTGTATTAACATTTGTACTGTTGCAAAGAACTTTCTGGCGAGAATACAAAATGTGGCTTAAATACAATACTAAAAAAAATTTGGTAATTTTTCTAACAATATCTCATTAAAGTTACATTTTTTTTTATAAAGTACATAAAAGGTTTAATGTGCAAGCATAAAAAACCCATAGTAAATATGCCATAAAGTCCCTTGCAAATGTACAACAAATTCTCAATAAATCTACTACAAAATGTTTTGTAAGAATACTAAAAACCATTAGAATATTCACAAAATAATGTATGGAAAACTCACTAAAAATTCGTAAATACGTTTATTAAATAATTCTCAGTAAATTTACCAATATATATATAGTGATCACTCTAAAATATCGCTAGTAAGCTTACTAAATAATGTTTAGTACATTTATATAAAATGATATGAGAACCTCCCTTACAAATCATTAGTAAATATACTAAATAATCAGTAGTAAATTTACAAAACGTTCTTTAGAAAACTCCCTAGCAAATCGTTACTGCATATACAACATAATCATTGGTAAATTTACGAAACATTCCTTACTAAACTCCCTGAATAATTTATAGTAAGTTTACTAAATAATATTTAGAAAATTTGCAGACTATTCTTTAGGAAACTCACTAAAAAGTCGTTAGTATGTTTACTAAATAATATTTAGAAAATTTACAGACTATTCTTTAGGAAACTCGCAAAAAAATCCTTAGTATGTTTACTAAGCAATATTTAGTAACATTAACTAAAGCAACTTTTGTAACTGTACATGATTTTCTTCTGTTGCGGTTACATGAAAAGTTCTAGGCATCCCAGTTTCCTAGAAAATTCTTAGTAAGCTTACAGATTTTTTTTTACAGTGTGGTAGAAATCTTCCATGGAGATTATTGTTTGAAAATAAAAGTAGACAAAATAATTAAAAATGGTTACTGGTGCCAACCTTTTGCCTGCAATTTTCATGTGACTCATGGCAGCAGCGAAATTAATAACTCCCGAAAATAACGACATCTGTACCAGGAGAATTAAATGTTTAGAATCACACCAGCAGCGGGATAGACCGAACTAAGCTCCGTCGAAATTAACATTGTGTTCAACTCCATATAACAACAAAAATATTATATTTTATTTCACGACAATTTTATTTGCAGAAACAATCAATATGAAAACTACATACGTTTTTAAATTTTACCGCTTACATAATGATAACGTAAGGACATCCTCCCAAATACATTTTTAGTTGGCTCGGATTGGTTGAATCATGTATCTCGACTCCTCTTGTGATTCTCTAGAACATTCCTTCAGATTCTAAAAGCCACATTTTAGCAAATTTCGCCAACATATCACTGAATTTGGCAACATTCTTTCATTACGCGTCAAGTATGCATTTTGGCATTGGTAATTTTAAAAATCGTTTTTCTCACCGAATCTTTCCAAATTTGGTAAAATGTTGTCAATCTTGAGATTTTGTTTACTTCCAACTGTTTTAACAGCTTAATAAATGTACATTAAACCTCCATTCCCTTCAAATTCATTGATCCGTAATAATCCCAAATATAAAATCAAATTTTCTCGAACGTATGACTTAGCCAAACTATCTTTTCAATCGTCATAACGGTAGGTTCATAGCTTAGTGATATTTTGCTATGCTAATAGCTGTATTGTGTCCTTTCCCCTGTCACCGTTTCAATTCATATTTTTTATATTTCATGCATAATTCACAAAATTTAAAGCATTTTTTTTCCTGTAACAATTTTTGAAATATATCTATTTGCATACACTCAGCTGATAACTATTTACTTTTTAGTTACCATACTTTATAGAAATCTTTACCTAATTTTAATATTAATTAACCTCAGAATTCTGCTATTAAATAAGGTAATTATTATAATCCGAAAATAATGTTAACCCAAAAAAGAATAAATCGCAGGTATGCATAAACATTGAATATATAATGAATGAAAAACTAGAAAAAAAATTTCAGAAAATCTTACAGGCCAAGATTTTTTTTTTTAAGCATGATGCGGCAATTTCTGTTCATTTCATTTACAAAAGGAAAATTTGATATAAAATAAAAATATATTTCATAATTACATAGATTCTTATATTTTTCTTATTAACCTAAGCAAAATTCTGAAACGATTATTCATATTAAATTTCACACCATTCGACCAGATAGTTTTTGTGCTGTTATATGCGGACAGATAGACAGACGGGTGGACCAGACGACGACTGTAGATGCTGCGTTATTATAATTACGAACGCACCTTGAGATTTAAAATAAATTTGTATTAGAGCCATGCATAAAGTTGAGTAATCTGATTTTACTTTTGTAATCTGATTTTATTTATTTAATATGGGTTGGGATCGAATTAGGTTGACTTTGTTATAGATTCGAGTTAGTTTTTATGTTGGCTTATACTCATTTAGATCAGGTTTAGTAACCCTTTTTATCCCTTTCATTTAAAACGAAGCCCAAAATGTAGTTTAAGATAACATATTTGACTATAAATTAATATGTGTATGTGTATGTTCATTTTCTTACATAAAGTATAAAATTACTATTAGAGATATAATTAAAAATATTTTTCATAAATGCATTACAATATAGATTGTTTCTTTTATTTAGGATTTCGGTTCGGGTTTGAAATAGACTTCAAATAGGATATCCTGGTTCAGGCTCTGTGCAGATCTCTAATGTAGATAAAAATAAAGGGTTGCTACTAAACACGAAGTTAAGAAGAAATAGTATGATGTTAATTTTATTTTTCAAATATTTTTAAATATTTTTTATTTATTTATTTATTTATTTTTGTTAAAAATTAATGTTAAGTAAAGCTAATTTTCTATAACTTTTCTCTACAAACAAGTGCTTTCGCTTATAGAACATGTATTTATTTTTAGAAAATATGCATTATAAATAATAGTTAAGCACGTCATACTTTAATTATATTAAAACGGAAAGAAAAAGTCACGAGCTAAATTAGTTAATGTAGCATTAAAAAAAGGTAATGAACATTAATTCAACTTCGCGTGCACAAAATTTTAAAGAACACTCTAATTAGTTTTTTGCTTCCTATTATAAATATTTTGGAGATTTTAAAACTATATTTTTTTAAACATGGCCATTCAATTTATTTTAGTTGTTTTTAACCTTTTTTTTTTTTTTTTTTTTTTGTTAAATATTAAAATACTGATTGTTTCTTTTTTTGTTCTATTAAAGAATCTAAAAATATTTTTTTCATAATCATTAAATTGTTGATGATTTTACTTTTTCGTATGTTTTATCATTTGCATTATTATTATTTTAATTGTGCTTATTTAACCCTTTATCTACCGACGGTACTTATAAGTACCATTAAAATAACTTATTATAAAATTCTTTTAATACGTCAGTTAGTTGTAATACTGTTTAGAATGAATTACAGATACATTACTCTATCTTGTTCCAAAGCATTAATGGTTACACAAAACAAAAATATTTTTAAAACGATGGTTTCTTTTGCCTTTGCATCTTTTCAGCTTTCTTGGCGCTGAGGGAAGGGGATGGAGATTTTTCAATGCAGAAATCTTTTTATATTTATATTGTAAAAACATCATATTTGTACATTTTATAATTCTAAAAAATACTAAGAAAATAATTAAAAATAAATCATTTGAGTGGGAAAAAAATTTTTGATGAAAAATTGATGAAAAATTTGATGAAAAATTGCATAAAATGCCTGTAAATTCAAATTTAATTAATCCTACTAAATCCTTCAATCCTTCTAAAATCCTTTAAATATTTATTAAATGATCATGTAAATCTTTTAATTTAGTTTAAACAATTTGCGTAAAAGGCTTTAGAAATTAAAATCTTCATGAAGTTATAATGCGATAGATAAAGGGTTAAACAGTATGAGCAAGCAGCGTATTAGATAAGACTGACAAAGATCACGATTTATCAGTCAGTGACGTCATTTGCAGAAAACCATGGGGGGTAGAGGGGGTCGGGTGCTTCTACCATAATGGAATTAGACTTTTCAAAATAAAGCAGTGATACACAGTACTTAAAATCAAAGTATATAAAATCTAAAATAACTTATAAGATTTTATTAAAACCAATAAACCCATGCAAACGCTACCGAGATGCTAGCTTTGGGTTTGTTTTCTGATACATTTTTAAATAATTTATGGTTAACTTGCACAATTTTGTTTTAAATGAAACAACATGTTTTGAAGAAGTATTAGTGTACTGTGTCCAAAGTTTTTTCAAAAACTTTTTATATTGCATCCTATTCATCGTTGTGCGTTTTGTATGTACATGGAAAAGGGATGTAAACATCATAAGTAATTGTCTGATGATACTTGACCCAAAAGTATAATGAATGCTAGTAAAAAATTCTATTCAATAATAGTTATCCATCTTTGTACACTAATTGTTAGTTAAATTCAGTATGCGATATTGCATGTGATTAAAAAAAAATCTGTATATTTTCATTTTATTATAATCTATTTTCAATTTCCTTTCCCCCCTCCTTTCTTATAATTTTGCTTCTTCCTTCTCCTTCACTGTATCTGTTATCCATTTTGATAACCCTCTTCCATGATTGGATGTTTCCTTCTGCTTTCCAATTGGTAGTTCTTTCAGCTTGTTCTTTTTCCCGGTTTTTCATTCAGTCGTGCCGCTGCTCTCATAGTACACGCGCGTGTTCTTTTCGTTTGACGAAGAAAGATTCGGTTGGAAGTCACTGTCGTGTTTTGTTGTGAACATGGAACGGGCACCTGGAATAACATGCGGTGGCCCGTGGGGAATGGAACGTTTCTAACGATGTTCCGAAAAAGGAAAATTAAGGACGTGATCGTTTTTAGTAGTACACTGCATTGATTTGGCCGCAAAAGACCACTAGACATGAAGCGAAATAGTTCAACAACTTTTTAATCATTTGCAGGAAAAATAATTGAATAATAAAAATAGAGCTTACCTGCATAAACTTGAATTAAGATGAGAGCAGAAACAAACAAAAGAGCAAGCTTAGAACATTTTCAAAGTAAATAAATTTCTTTATTTATTTTTTTTTTATGAAGATAAATGAATATAATTTCTTGGAGAATATTATAACTTTTAGTCGACACAGCTCTCTTATTTTTAGAGCCGGGCATGGAAGGCACAATTGACTTGTACAAAAAATTTTAAATAACAGAAGAACTTATTTTCAAATGATTATACCTTTTCTTCATTCTCTTGGAGAATAAGGGGCAACATTTTAACATAAGCAATAAAATGAAGGAGTGCTCTTTTCTGTATCGAGCATACTATGTACCACGAACGGTAATTCTAGATGAGCAATGTTCCAATTATTTTGAAAAAATATCATTCTTTCAAGAAAATAGAATAATCTCTGAAATCGAAACATATTTCTTTATACGCAATTTTCTTCTTAGAGATCATAAGTTGTATTTTTCATGGACGAACAAATCCATATACGTCTCCACGAAGCGAAAAACTGTTTTTCCTTGCCTTTTAAAGAATTCCAATTCTTTCATATTTAAAAATGCTGAACGTTAATCGTACAAACGAAAAAACCATTTTAAATGGGATCCCACACATCATTTCCACAGGCGTTCATTACCGTACTTCTGCCAACGTCTGCTCTACACTGACTCGAAACCGCTTCTCTTCTTCTGACGAAACGACAGCGGCCGCTCCGGAAATAAGGCAGGGGTTGCCATAAAATTAAAAATACGCCAACTGGCAGGGCAAAAGGAAGTGGCGATAAAATAAAGAGGCCAAGCGCATCGCCACGAATAGGGAAACAGTATTTTAAGAATAAACTTTTATATCACCAGAAAGATGCGAAGCCAAAACTGGATAACAGGATGCACCTATTTTAAATTACGCATCAGAAGAATAGTACCTGATTGGACAATAGGAGGAGCATTAAAACGGAAGTGGACACCCCATCGAACATTCGAGAAAAGACAGGAAAATTCCACAAACGGAAGGAACAAAATTTCTAACTGATTTCAACATTTGAAATCAACAAAAAGGTAGGTAATAAAAAGAACTTTACAGGGGAGATAAAAAAAGCGAGAATTAAGATAATTTTATAATGCGAAATATATAATAAATGAATAAAGATTAAAACAAAAATAGACGATAAATTAAATTAAATAAAAATATGGCAGTGGTTAAGAGTAACCACAACAGTCACACTCTAAAGTAAACATTTCACTTGCAGAATTATCACATTTATCTTCAAGACTATACTCTGTTCCACCTTAACTTGGCAGCACTGTGAAAGGTAGAAACAATAACACTCCGCCCTGAAAAGTAGTTCTCCGACATTTTTAAATTTTATGATGAAAATGCGTAGAAATTTATATGGTAATGTTTATAAATTAATAAATTCGAGATTTTGTAACATATATTTAAAGTAATTTCTCTGTTAAAAGTATTTAATTTAAAAGTAATTTCTATTTTAAGCGTACGTATAAAGAAAAAATCTTGGCATAAAAAATTCTCCTTTGGCGAGGAACCGATCTTCAAGGTTAAATATCTGGCGCGCTTTTTAAGCGTCTGTCAACTCCAGTGCTCTGTCACTCGTCGCATTCTTATTGTTTTTATAAAAAGTTCTGAAGCACAAAACTGTATATTAATATTATGTTACTACTTGGAGAATCAATTGTTTAATAATTATTAAGATGCTACTCTTTTCCCCGGGAGGGATTTCTGCGGCTTCGGAGGGGAGGGGGGATATTTTAAACTACCGGGGAGAAATTGCAATTTTTGACCATTGCAATTTCTCCATAAATCAATTCTTAATATCAATATCACCCATAACATCAATTTTTTCGGGGGGGGGGGGGGTCATTGTTTCGGAAAGTAATGTCTCCCATGCCACCTCAGGGCTGCAGCTAAGAGGGCTTAGCCCTCTTAAAATATTTTGAGCCCCCCCCCCCCACTCTTGAAAAAAATTCCAAGCTAACTCAATGAATTTCTGTTTCAAAAATTCAAAGAAAATTCTGATCCAAAATCTAATTTAGTTTTTAGGCCCTTTCACAGTTTTGCAGAATTACTAAATTGTACCTAAAATAGGTGTTATAACATTCGATCATCCTATTTGTATGTATGAAATTAACATAATATTTAATTTTTGACAAGTTATACAACTCAAATTTTTCATCATCCATTTCTTTTCTTAGTATAAAATGAAGTTCTGACAACAATTTAATAAGAAACATACTATCTATAATGTGAATATGCACTAATTTATCTTTCTGCTTCAGAGAGAGAGAAACTAAAAATGACCCCCCCCCCCCCCCGCTATTGTTCACTTCTAGCTACGGCTCTGCGCCACCTCCTGAATTCGACACTGGAGGACGAGCTTCACAAAGACCCTTTTTACTTTTTCAATTTTGTCTTAGGATTTTTTTTTTTTTTTTTTTTTTTTTTTTTTTTTTTTTTGCTACGATGATTTTTTTTTTCGAAACGAAGTCTGAAAATTAAAAAATCCCCCCCCCCCCCACCTCCGAAAAAAAAAAAAAAAACCCTCTGACAAAACCTAGAAATGAAAAAAGTTCTTTCTAAAGCTTGAACTCAACTGTCCAATGCAAGAAAAAAAAAAAAAAAACAAAAAAAAAAAAAAAAAAAAAAACAATAAGATATTGAAATGCAAATGAGATATTTTTAAAAAAATCGTTCATAGGTTTAAATTGTTTTTGCATAGGTGAAGTAGCTCCTTAATTTTAAACAGTGTTAGCAGTTTAGTGTTAAATGCAGTTTTTAATTAATTATTTTAATAAATGTAAATATATGTTATATTTAATATAATTTTCCATAATTATTATAAAATTTTTACATACATAATGTTATTGATATTATTAATTAATGAAATTACTAATTTGCAGTTTATGTAATTTTTGAAATTTCTAACTAATAATTATAATTTTAGAATTAAAGCATAAAAATATATTTTATATTAGTAATTAGAGATGTAATTGTTTACGAAACAAGCCTTTTTATCAGAAATTGTGTATTTTAAAGCAGAAACGGGGTCGATAATAAAAAAAATTATAAAATAATTTACATTTTTAAAAATCATGACGTTTTTACACCCAAATATCTATAATTTTATATACATTAAAGTTGAGAGGTGCTCAGTCTAGTAGCGTGGTACCTGGCTTTTTCCAGATTTCTGCCAGTGGTTGGGTATAAATAATAAATTTTCTGTTTTAAATAGATTTTCGAAGAATTTGGCTTTAATCTTTTAACTAAATAAAATTAATGCTTTCCTCTTTTCAAATAAATTCGCACAGAATTTTATTTGTATTTTTATTTTATTTATTTTTTTTATGTGATTTATATAATTTTTTGCTTTTTGAGGCTTTTTTAACATTTGTAAGAGGTATTAGGTTTTAAATTTTAAACTTAGATATATAAATTTTTTCCTCTCTTCTCTGCGATTTAAAGAAAAAAACACACCAAAACGAAAAAATTAGCACAGAAAATTCTTTTTTAAAAATGTGACATTCATGCATGGAATTCAGTTTCAAATTTTTAGTTTATTCCAGTAAAAGTTTCATTTTTTCAACAAAGTTTCAAAGTTTTGGAGCTTAAATTGTATAAATTTTGACCTAGTGATTTTAAAAAAATCACTTCGAAGCGAAAAATATTTCTCTGAAAATTTATCAAAAAATTTGACATTCATGCATGGAATTCATTTTCAAAATTTTTAACTTACTTCGAAAAAAAAAAAAAAAAAAAAAAAAAAATATTTTCAATAAAGTTTTTTCGGAATTTCGGCAAATTTTTTTTAAAACTTTTCGAGATTTTAAAATATTTTTTCACATTTTGTGGGCCGGACAATGTTAGACGGATCAACAATATAATGTGAAATAGTATTGAAATAAATTTAAAAAAATGGTAAAACTAAGAAAAGAATAATAATACTATTCGTTATTTTAATAAATGATTATGTAATAAAATCATTTTCATAAGAACTTCAAAACGTTCAGATTTTTGCACATTCATTATATATTTTTTCGCCAAAATGGCGATTTCCCTTATTTATTAGCAATCCTGAACTGTTCAAGCAAACCCTAGTTTCTATGGCAACGGCTGCAATTCGGCTCTTGTAGTATATTCAGTGCTGCCAAGTTAAGGTGAAACGAAGTATAGTATGCAAATTTCAGGAAGCCACCAGATGGCGCCGATAGTACGTCACAATGACGAAAGTGTGACAGAGGCGTATGAAAGGAACGGTGGCAAATAAGAAAAATATTAACAAGCATTTTCTAAGCCTCTCAGTGCCAAAACCGAACAGTTATGAAACAGAGGACACGTGTGGATGATATTTTATGTGGTAGAATGATCGGCCGACCTGAATATAGGCGTACTCAGATGGAAGTATCCGGGGAACTTGGAATTGCCCAAAGGGTAATCTCTAGACTTTGGAAACGATTCCAATGTCAGTAGACGTTACATTACAGGTCGACCCCGAGTCCAACCACGAATCAAGACCGTATTTTGGCAATAACAGCGAAAAGTAACAGGTGGAGTACAGCATCCGACCAGTCTCGTCAGCTATCTTCAGCCACGGGTACGACTGTTTCAAAGTAAACCGTATACAGACGTTTGGGAAATATTGGTCTATATGCTCGCAGGCTTGTTAGATGTGTTCCGCTCACAACAACTCACAGTCGCGTGCGGTTAGACAGGAATAGAGAACATGCAATGTGGACATCGTCAGAGAAGGCTTGTGTGAAGATTTCAGGAGAGTTCAGGTTTAGCTTGCCATCTGATTCATATCGGATTTTCATATGGAAAATGCCAAGCACCTATTAACACCAAGACATCATCATTGAACGACATCGTTACGGTGGTGCAGGATTGCTCGTTTGGGGTGGAATTCTGGGCTCCAGAACAGATCCACATGTTCAAACCGAAACAATGACAGGCCAAATTTACCGGAACATCATTCTGGAACAATATGTACGTTTGTTTAGGGGTGCCATAGGTTCAGGATTTGTGTTTATGGATGATAATGCCCGTTCTCACCGAGCAAACATCGTAAATGAATGCCTTTAAGATGAGGATATCACCCATATGGACTGGCCAGCATCTTCTCCTGGCTTAAATCCAATAGAGTATGTATGGAATATTCTTGGCCGACAAATTGCAGCCCGTCAACCACCTCCTACATGTGTGTCGGAATTTCAGAGAGCATTGCTTTTTGAGTGGAGTAATCTTCCCCAAGTTCAGCTTGATACTTTGATACTCAGCATGCCTACGTGTTGTGCGGGCTCTATTTCGTCGTCTGGGAGATGTACAATTTATTAGCCATCATACCAACCATATAATGTTAAGTTTTTTTTAGGGGGGTACTTTTTGTAATTTCTCTTGGGAGCAACAATTATAGATTTTATTAATGTTATCATGCATATGCTATAGTTTTTGATAATTTTCTTTTGTTTAATAAATGGGCTTGACGAATAAGTCACGTTTGTTTTGTTTCCGTACCTTTATTTGCTAAAACTGACATTATCCTTAATTTATGGACATGAGTGTAATTCACACGAGTTTCAACTTATTTTCTTTAAGTTATTTCAGGTATTCAGGTACAGATATTTTATGTAGCTTAAAGTTCGCTGGTTTGGTGTTAAGAAATGCTGGATCGGTTTATAACTTATTTAAGTTGTCAATTTTTTTCTGTTTCTTTTATTTATTTTTTCTTTTACTTTAATTCAGTAGTTCTTATAAAGAATCATAAAGTTTTGGGATATATGTGTGTGTATGTATATATGTATATTGTATATAAATAAATATTACAAATTTAAAAAAAATGTTCGCCATAATTAACCTTTATACTATATTAATTTCCTTTTAACAATATTCCGTACTTAGTTCAACTTATTAAATTATAATATATTAATCTTTACGGAAACGATATAAATTCTTAATTCGCTTTAAAAAACATTTATTCCAATATGAGTAAATTAAAGAGATGGCTCTAAATTAAAAATATTCTTAATTAAACTTTATTCATTAATATTCCAAATAAAACTCATTTTTTCTATGTTTTTATCAACCCTTTTTAAGAAAGTCTTATTAAATTTATTCCAAAACCATACCTTTCAAAAAAATCATTATTTTTATTTATCTATTTATTTTTTCCCTCCTTCAACATTTGATATTTGTGCATATCAATAAATTCATTTCTTTTCTTTTTCTCTTAAAATTAATCGTCTGTAAAAATATCGTCTGCCTAATATATTCGAAATTTTGAGTCGATTATAAATTAGTTAAATAGTATTTTTTTAAAATAAAATTATCGTCTGATTGGAATAAAAATCTCGACGCTGGACATGAGTTGTGTTTACATGGGAAAATGATGGTTCGAGAGTAGAGAATTTTCTAGAACTTTGTTTTTAGATTTAAGAAGGAAGTCTGGAGATGATGAGAGAGATTCTTTGCTTTTTCTCGATGAGTACGTTAAGGACGTATTGCTGAAGTAATGATGGAATATTTTTTTTATGTTTCGATTCAAGACGGTTTGCAAAGGGAGCATTTCCCTCTCTTATGACTACAGTATAGTAAACTAACTTGCAGCAGCCAATGTGTAATTTAATGAATCTTCTACATTTATTTATTTTGTTTTTTCCCTCGCTTGCCACGACTATGTTTTTTTTTTTTTTTTTTTTTTTTTTTTTTTTTTTTTTTAAGAAACCAGTGAAGATAATTCGAGTTTCTCCTTAAAACGTCACATCCAATATAAAAGTCGCACAAGATAGATTAAATGACGGGAGCTGATGCCTGTGCTAGTGCCTGTTTCGGATTTTGAAAGGAATTTACTATGGAACGAAGTGATGATAAACCTATGGATCGCCGAAAAATTTTTCCACCATTGTTGAGAGTGTTATTAAGCAAGAATTGCCATTATCTCTTGATTCCTCGAGTGACTATAACAGAGGAAATTTTAATATTAAATATCTTTCTGTGCGTGTGGTTTGAAAGCTTTCTTCGAAATTTCTTGTGAATTCCTGAGGCCTGATATTCCACCTTTTTGCTGTTTATGTGTAATTGATGACTCAAGATAATCATGGTCATAATGACAAATTTTTGAAAATTAATTATTTCAAAGTGGTGAGTATACGAAAGGTATTCGATGAGGAATTTAATGAAGATTGGATTTTAATCAAGATTTTTCTTGAACTCCGATCGGTAACTAAACATTCCTCGTGATGATGGAAAAGAAAAAAAAAATATTACGAGACAGTTGCTTGTAAATTTGTGAATACGCAGATTTTTTTTTTCGAGACATTCGTGCCCAGTAGGATTGCGGTGAGAACATTTTCGTAGTGTTTTGATTATTATTTTTTGTATGCTTTTTTATGTATTTATTTAGATTAATTATTCTCTGTTTCCCAGGTTTATTTATTTGATTATTTGTCTTTGAGTCTTATTTACTTACCTATTTATGAGTATTATTATAATTATTACTTGTTGGAGAGAAAACATGTTATTTCTTAAGGATTTAATTGAGGAGTATGATGTTCTTCAGATATTTACTGTTGCTTATTAAAGACTATTATGATATTTTTATGAACGATTAAAGGTAAGTTTGTAATAATAATGAAGTATAAAAGAACTTAGAAGTTCAAGTTTATTTTTAAAAAGTACATTTTCTAATTTATTGATATATGTTAGTTATAAAGAACTATTCTTAGAATGCAATATTTTCATGATAATGTTTCTACTACTAGACATTTGAGTTAGAAAACTAAGTTAAAATGTATCTTTTTTCTTTTATTTGTTAGAATTTCTGGTGGCAGTGAGCTTTAGCTCCCGGATTCTTATAATTTATTTAAACTCAGTAAGAAAGATGGAACTGTACAAAGCTGCTGCTAGAGTTTTGACTGATAAACATAATTAATTTTTTCAGTAAATTTTGTGATTTTAAGTAAGAAATTACCTATCATTAAAATTTTTGTATCTCTTTATGATTTATAATATAATACAATTAAAAAGTTGATCCCAATTTAAGGTATAACTATGATATTTACAGTTTCTATTTTTATTAGATAAAATTTCTGGTTAAAGTTAACAGCTAAATATAGTTATAATTTTCATGATAATTTTGATTCCTATTTTTAAAAGGGTGGATAATAGTTTTGTGTGACACAACTAGAATGTAAACATAACCAGTAAACAAAGCTCTCAAAATTGCGAAAGCGCGAACTCGTGAATTTCACCTTAAAAGTAAAAGACTCTATGATCAAAATTTTGTCGAATTCCCATTAAAGATACAAGACTCTGTAATTTATGAAGAATTTAAATACCCTAATGCTCGAAAATTAGAACCTACTTTCTCTGGACCATACAAAATTATAAATAAACTTTCTGATATAACTTACGAAATAAATAAATTTAATTATGAGACAGGGCAGAATTGAGTTATTGTGCATGTTTCTAAACTAATACCCTATTTTTCACTCGAAAATTTTAAATTGTTTCATGAGAAACCAAAAAAAAAACAAACAAAACCGCAGATACAATCACAATCACTAGATCAAACTAAAGTCAAGACAGTGGATTAAATTTTAATTCTTATTCTTTAAATATTTTATCACCATAATTTTCAACATTAGCAGGTATGTTCTTGGTGGCCAACAAGAATATTATTTGTTTTTGGGGTTAAATTGGGCTCCTTATGCAGGCATAAGGTGTACACTTTGATTGTAAAAGCTTTCAAACTGATGTTGATAAATTAATTTTAAGTGTATTTAAGTCTAACTATATTTACTCATTTATTTGACATTAATATTATTCTACTTATTCAACAGATATTTATGTGATAACAGTTATAAAAGTTGATGATTTTACTCAAACCTTATTTATTACTTGTTTTATATGTGATACTTAATATGTGATTTTCAATGATTGTGAAAACTACAGATATTAAAAGTTTTTCAAAAAGCAAATTATCTTTATTTCCATTTCTCAATTAAGAATGACACCTTTTATTCCTATTTATTTTATTATTAAAGTTTATAAACCATGTGTAGATAAAACATTACTCAACATTTGGCATTTGAAAACTTATAACCAAATTTGACAATTTTGTAAAAGAGTATTAGAGAGGAATTATTGTAAGGAAATACTGGTTGAGAGTCCATTTTCTAAATAGATTTAATTTTATTTGGATTTTGGATTTATTATTATTTTTATGTATACTTTCGGCTAGCAAAAAATACTTTCTTATGCTATTAGAAGATAAGAAAATTATATAACTGCTATGTAATTATTTTTATCCTCAACCAATATTGTCCCTATCAATAATAAACAAACTGTGATATTTTCTTTTGATTATACTCTTGTTTTATTATTATTATCATTACGATTTCTATAATGAAGTATAGTATTAATTGCACTCTTATTGAGAAATATTAGGATATGGATAATTATTATTGTTGTTGCTATAAATTTTTAGTCTTAATATATTACTTATTATTGTTGTTGTTATTATTATTATTTAAATTTTTCTATATTATTTATTATTGATGTTGAGAGTGATACTATTTATTATTAAAAAAATTGATAATTAAAAGATTTGATTATTAAAAGATGTTGGATCCAACATAAAATTAAAACCAAAGATTAAACTAGATTTGTGGCTATTTAATTAAAGAGACTGTATTCAGTGAACTTTGGAAAATACTTTTTTATAAACTAATGAAAGACTTTTTTCATTTGAAAGACTTTATTTATTAGAAGGACTGCATCTAAAAAATTTTATTTTTGAAAAAAATAAAAATAAAAATAAAAATAAATTATTCATTAAGTTATTGTCATTATTTAAACTTCCATGAGACAGACTTTTTATTGTTTTTATTATATTTTTTATCTCTTGCTTATTAATATTTATAACTTATTTACTGTTATTGTATGTTTTATCTACTATGCTCTTACAAATGGTAAGTGATATTGTAATATTATTGTATTTCTTTCAGGGAAATGCTCTTACCTATTCTTAATTCGATTTAATTTGCTCTTAACTATTTTTTTAATCGCTATTTTTTTATATTGCGTTAATTTTCTTTTTCTTCCATCTTTTAGCTTCCTGGGTTTGATAGTTTTATTCCAAAATATTCCTTTATTCCTTTTTTAAGTTATTAGATTTCTGTTGTCTGAACTTGTAGTTTTCTTTAACTATCAATTTCATACAAAGTTTTGTAGAGGGGAAATAATATTACAAATTTAAAAAAATTTCGGCAAAATTAACCTTTATATTATATTAATTTCCTTTTAACAATATTCCGTACTTAGTTCATTTTATTAAATTAAAATCCTGTTACTAGATCTAATATATTAATCTTTACGGAAACGATATAAATTCTTAATTCGCCTTAAAAAAACATTTATTCCAATATCCGTAAATTAAAAAGGTGGCTCTAAATTAAAAATATTTTTAATTAAACTTTATTCCTTAATATTCCAAATAAAACTCTTTTTTTTTCTATGTTTTTATCAACCCTTTTAAAGAAAGTCTTATTAAATTTATTCCAAAACCATACCTTTCAAAAAATATCATTATTTTTATTTATCTATTTATTTTTTCCCTCCTTCAACATGTGATATTTGTGAATATCAATAAATTCATTTCTTTTCTTTTTCTCTTAAAATTAATTGTCTGTAAAAATATCGTCTGTCTAATATATTCGAAATTTTGAGTCGATTATAAATTAGTTAAATAATATTTTTAAAAAATAAAATTATCGTCTGAATGGAATAAAAATCTCGACGCTGGACATGCGTTATGTTTACATGGAAAAATGATGGTTCGAGAGTAGAGAATTTTCTAGAACTTTGTTTTTAGATTTAAAAAGGAAGCCTGGAGGTGATGAGAGAGATTCTTTGCTTTTTCTCGATGAGTACGTTAAGGACGTATTGCTGAAGTAATGATGGAATATTCTTTTTGATGTTTCGGTTCAAGACGGTTTGCAAAGGGAGCATTTCCCTCTCTTATGACTACAGTTTAATAAACTATCTTGCAGCATCCAATGTGTAATTTAATAAATCTTCTACATTTATTTATTTGGGTTTTTTCCCCTCGCTTGCCACAAATGTGAGTTGTTTTTTTTTTTTTTTTTTTTTTTTTTTTTTTTTTTTTTTAAATAAAGGAACCAGTGAACATAATTAGAGTTTCTCCCTAAAAGTCACATATATATATATATATATATACCGCGTGTCCCAAAAATGACTGATGGATTTTAAAATTCAATAACTTGCAAATGGTGACAGCTATTTAAAAAATTTTTGCAGGAGGGTTTTGTATAATGTCAGGAGTTTTTTTACCGTAATTTTTTTATTTAGTTTGCATCTCAAACAATAGGTGGCGCTGACGGCGATTGAAGGCCAGGTCGACGCTTCACTCAGCTCTGATCACCTGGCCTTCGATCGCCGTCAGCGCCACCTATTGTTTGAGATGCGAACTAAAATAAAAAAAATTACGGTAAAAAAACTCCTGACATTATACATAACCCTCCTGCAAAAAATTTTTAAATAGCTGTCGCCGTTTGCAAGTTATTGAATTTTAAAATCCATCAGTCATTTTTGGGACACCCGGTATATATATATATATATATATATATATATATATATGTGTGTGTGTGTGTGTGTGTGTGTGACGTTTTAAAGAGAAACTCGAATGAGAAAATTTTTGACAACAAAATGAGAAATTTTTAATCACTTACAACGATTAACAAAAAAATAATCAGTTCAGTTCATTGACTCAAATGTGTACAAAATGTAACCCAAGAATAATATAAAATATAACTGTAATAAAGTAATTGAGTTACATGAAAAGCCATTTTTTATACCCTTACTAATTATCTACTTTAATTTGTTGCACAGAAAATATTTGAAGCATATTGATATTTTTATTTATTTTTATACACTTTTTTTAGAACGTAATAAAAATATACAAAATTGAAATTATACAAAATATGGTTGGATAAAATTAATTACTTTAACAAAAGAAGTTTTACTGTTTTATCGATAAGAAAAATGACAATGCATTTAAACTCTCTCCTACATTTTCGTATGATTTAATTAGCTATTAGTATAACTCAATAACTAACAATTAATACTGATGGATAAACTAATTTCTTGAATATTTTTCTTTAATAATATTCAAGAAATTAATTTCTTGAATATTTCTTGCCAATTACGTTTATTGAGTATAATTTTATTGAATTAAGTTTCACGAATAAGAATTGTTGGTTGCTACTCGTTAACCCTTAAATCGTCATTGTTATATTCAGAAAATCTGTTCAAAATAAGATGGCTTTTTTTTTTTTTTTTTTTTTTTTTTTTTTTTTTTTTTTTTGATGATGATGATGATGATTTTTAATCTTTATAGAGAAGTGAAATATGCCATTTCACTTTTTAAGACCTGAATAAAAAATATTCAGATTTTTTATGCTTTACCAGAGAAGAATATTTCATAAATATATCAAAAGGTAAAAAATATACATTTTAAACAATTTTACAAAAAAAAAAAAAAAAAATCATTTGTCCAATTTGAAAAAATTTAATTTTTTCTAAATTTTTCTATTTATAAAGATTGTACAAAAAAGTGATTTATATGAAGTCTGAAAATAAAAGAACTTTTCAAATGTGATTTTCCTTTATGTCCAGCAACATCTCACGAAATCAAATTTTATATCCTGTATGTTGCCATTCTGATACAGAGATATCCTTGTCATTACTCTTTTATGTCATTTTTATTAGGAATTCAGCTGATTGTTTCGAACTTTTCGAAAGTTTGAATTTTTATTAACATTTTGGAATGTTTAATCCAAATGTTTATTCATAAAAGTAATAAAGTTGTACATATTTTCATTGCGCTTTTCGCCTGCATGAGCAAAACTTACTAGAAATAGATTCGTTGAAAATATAGGAAAGTGGTCGAAAATAATCTATTCAAAAAATATTTTGTGAAATTTTCTGTTTGACTATTACAAATGAATGATGAAAAAAATAAATATGAAGTCAAAACTTGAACGAAAAAATGATGCCATTCACTTTGTTATTATTTATTACTATTACTGCTTTATTACAATTATAACAATTTAATTTTGAAATAAAAATGGTAGTATTACCTTATGTCCCCATATTTTTAAAAACAAAATTGAACAAAAGAGTTATGCATCATTTTATGTATCATTCTCAATCACTAAAAAATCGGCATGTTGTTTATTATAAAAGAACTACATTCAAGTAAAGAAAAGCCATTACTGTAATGTGGAGGAATATGTATTGCACTCATATCTATATGCTTAATCTGAAACGAACATGAAAGGCTGTAAGCTTTTGAACTAATAATTAACGACTAATGAATCTAATGATTAACGAGTTTTAATTGGATCCGTTTGTTTAATCGAAATAGTTGAAAGATTCCTTATTAGCTGCCTTGTTGAAAAATGGATTGTTGTATGTATTATATGAAATAAATTTAACTTTTTCAAAAAAATGTATAACCGACTCCAAAAAAAAGCTCTAAAAAGAATTAAATAATTCTATAAAATTCTCTAATGACAAATCGTTATCCAATAACCACACATTGACTATCATGTACCGGTATAAAACGGTTAAATTTAATATATAGAATTTAATATCCACCAAACATAGGTTTTCCAGATAATATTTTTTACAAGAGATTAATTTACATATTTTTGATTTAATTTTTGAATATATACATATAAAAAGTAAGGAATTACTTTTTGAAGTTGGTGCCAAACAATCATAATCGATAATGATTTCCCCATTTTATTTATGGTACTAGACATAATATATCCACAATTCTTACTATACTTAAGATAGTTTGGCACCAACTTCAAAAAGTAATTCCTTACTTTTTATATGTATATATTCAAAAATTAAATCAAAAATATGTAAATTAATCTCTTGTAAAAAATATTATCTGGAAAACCTATGTTTGGTGGATATTAAATTCTATATATTAAATTTAACCGTTTTATACCGGTACATGATAGTCAATGTGTGGTTATTGGATAACGATTTGTCATTAGAGAATTTTATAGAATTATTTAATTCTTTTTAGAGCTTTTTTTTGGAGTCGGTTATACATTTTTTTGAAAAAGTTAAATTTATTTCCTACTTTTTAGTTATTTATACCGTAATACATAATTATGTGTACTGACATATGATGGCTCTTTGCAACGCATTACTAATGAACGCACTTTGCTGAGTTTTGATGTATTCGCTTTACTTGTCACCGTTTGATTGTCAACTTTTCAAAAGACACTTACAATATCGGTTAGTATCGTTGTGAATCTTTAGGTTTTCTAGATGTGGTAACTTCTTCAGATCTGGCACGACAAAAAGCTACCGCATTCATGAAATCTTAAAGTCAACATCTAATTGTACGGACATCGGAAGTGGTTATCGAAAGGTGACAATGCCTCAAGTAAAGTGTCCTTACACATAAGCGCGCGGCAAAGCGCTTCCATATATGAGTAAACAGCAAAATGACTCCACATGTATCTATGAATAGTAAAATGCTTTTCTAGTGTAGTCAAAAGTACTCCCCCTTCAGCCAGAAAAAGCAAAAAGAAAGATTTTAACAAAAATCGCTCTATGATTCAATAGATAAACAACAACAATCTAATTCCTATAAATGAAGTAAATACATCGGAAATGAGCGGTGATGTTTCGACGAGGAATCCGAAAATCATAACCTGTATTTGGCTGCATCTATAAGAGAGTGACAGCATTCAATGCCCAAATACTTTTTTCACGGACGCTTTTGTCCCTACTAAACTCTTAAAAATTTGAAACTCACTCCACCGCTTTTATGGAAAACGATTATTTCAGCCTATCATGGAGCATTCTCATGGGTCAAAAGACAAATATTTTATAAAAGCGGGGGAGTGACGATGCAGCAAAAGGGTAAAATTTTTTACAGTGTATGTATGAGATATTCCATAAGAGGGATGGAGTGACGATGCAGCAAAAGTTAAATTTTTAACAATGTATCGCAATGCTAGGTATTTTCTATTATAAAATTCGATGATGATTTCCTGGTAGAATTCGATTGTACGCCGAATGATCCTTTATTTCTACACAGACATAAATACATAATCCATATTATTTTACAAATTCGTGGACATACAAGAACAAGATAGCACAAGGAAATATTACGACACAAGAAAAGTACAACCGGGAGCTACACATAAAGAGTGTGTGCAACGGAGCCAGTGGGATTCGAACCCACAATCTCTTACGCTCTCAAGAGATTAGCAGCGTGGTGTCTTAACCACTCGGCCACAAGGGCCCCTTGATGACTCATTTTTGTCCAGAATCTTTTCAATCAATCGTATACTGTGCTCCATGTGCCGTCATATTCACATCGAGGAATCCTACATGAATAAAATCTGAAATCATTCTGGTGTCTAATCCGGTAACCAATCTGAATCTAAAGATAATTTTGCTACACATATCTATGCACTTTATTTTGCATTGATATGTAGAGATAATTTTTTCCTCCGGAGCAAAATATATACGAAAGGATTTTCATCTTTTCAACAACTTAAGGATGTCGATTGGTATCGATGTCCATTTCCGCTTTAAAGGATGCGAGAACTTGTCCATTTAAGCTTTAACATTTCGGAAATTTATCGCATTCAGCAAACTTTAAGGCCCCACACTAGGCACAGAAAAAGACCCGAATGATAATGTGAAGTCTATGGGGGCGTTCTTTTCAAATATCTCGCTCAAATTTTAAAATTTTTACGAGATTTTTTTCTGCATAGGATAGCTGAGGATATTCCACAACCGACCTAGTTTTTACTTTTTCAATTTTGGTTTCATATATTTTTTTAAATTATTTTAAATTTTAAAACCGGTTTAAACGGTTCTGAAATTGAAACTATCATTATATAAAACATACATAAGGAAAATCGAAGAAGTAAAAACTAGGCCGGTTGTAGAATATCCTCGGCTATCATATGCAAAAAAAAGTCATGTAAATATATTAAAATTTGAGCGAGATATTTGAAAAGAACACACCCATAGTCTTTACACTAACATCCGGGTCTTTTTCTGAGACTAGTGTAGTGACTTGAAGTCCACATTGAAATCTACAGACTTCGTAAATGGGCATTGAAAAGCTGACAATCCATCAGTATACGTTAAAATTATTGTGAAAAATTACCTTTGTTTTTAAAGACTATCTATTTTCTGACTAATGAGAGCGATCTAAAAACTTCTATGGAGCGTTTTTATTGGTCAGAAAATAGATAGTCATTAAAAACAGAGGTAATTTTTCAAGATATTTTAAACAAGGTACACTGTTAAAAATTTGACCCTTTTGCTGCATCGTCCCTCCACCGCTAATATAGAAAACGATTACTTCAGCCTATTATGGAGCATTCTCATGGATCAAAAGTGAGATATTCTAGAAAAGAGGGGTAGTGATGATGCAGCAAAAGGGTCAGATTTTTTACAGTTTAAAGTACGCGTACACAATCAGAACGCGTCAAGTTGCTTCTATGATTCAATGCATAGCAAAGTAATTCTAAATATTCGTATGTATTAAAATACCCTTTTCAGTCATAAAAAATAAAAAGGAAGATATTATTAAAATCACACCATGATTCAACATGCGTCTATATGAAAATAGTAATATTTGAAGTTAAGAATGTTCTTTGATAAACACGGTTTTCGGAAGTACAGAAAATTTAAGAATTTTTATTCCAGAACTTGGCGTTAGTCACCTGAACGAGTTTGTTTTATGGGTGAAAAAAGTTAACTAGCTTAACTTTAATGGTAAGCTTATCAAAATTTTTCGCCATTTATATTTGTCCAAATGTAAATCTAGCACATAGCAATGTACTTTAATCATTTTGTGAATCCGGCATAACAAGCACCCTGATACACAGACACTCTTGCTTTAACGTGTAAGGCTCTTTAGAGATGGATTTTCAGCTTTTCGATATCGAATTCTCATGTCTGGATCGATGTGGATCTTTTACTTTGGTGGATACGAGAATTGTTCCAGCTAAGATTTCGTACTTTGAAAAAAAACTAGCATCTCTGCAACAGTGGTTAGGATCCAGAAGGATTATTCGCTGTTAAGCGAAACAAGATTGACCAATCATAAGCCTTCATTTTTGAGAACTTTTCATTGTTCGAAGGAGAGAGTCTGGAATACATGGAGTGAAAATCTGCTATCGACACTGTAAAAAATTTTACCCTTTTGCTGCATCGTTACTCCATCGCTTTTATAGAATTTCTTTGTTTTGACCAATGAGAATGCTCCATAATAGAGCGAAGTAATCGTTTCCTATAAAAGCGATGGAGTGACGATGCAGCAAAGGGTTCAAATTTTTACAATGCAAGCAGTGCTAAAAATTTGTATCCTTTAAATGTGCAACGATGCTACTGAATTCCAAAGTGTCTATCACAGCGACATCTGCGGCATTTTCGTGATACATTATCTAGACTAGCAATAAATCTTGCATTTTTAGAAAATGTCCTGCAGATGTCGCTTCTATCTTTAAATTTCATTAGCATTGTTGCACATTTAAAGAATAGAACATTTTAGCGCTTTTTTAAGTGTTACAGAGGGCGTGTTCAGCACAACTTACCGGCTACTTACCGACCACTTACTGATTGTAGACAAGTACGAAATGAAAATCAAAGCGAAGTGTGACGTCAACTACAATTCAACAGAATAGTTTTCGTTGATGCCAAAATTTGCTTTCGTACTGCCCTACAATCGGTCGGTAACATTGGTTACTTTTGTAAGTTGCTCTGAACACGCCCTCAGATAGCCGATTTCCACACTATATCCCCTAGATGCTATATTTCCGGTTTCTTGCATAAGAGAACTTGTCCGGGGTCGAGGTAGAATTTGCGCTGTTAGCGAAACCAGATTAACGAATCAGAAGCCTGAATTTTAACAAATTTTTCAATGTTTTAAATAAATTTTCTTGTTAATAAATCTCGTTTCGCAAACAGCGCAAAATTTATGTGAATCGTGGCCCTCGTCCAGCTAGGATTTTGCACTTTGAACACTATTAAAAATTTTAAACTTTTACTTTATCGTCTATCCATCGCTTTTATAGAAAATGATTACTTCATTGTACTATGGTGAATTCTCATTGGTCAAAATAGAGATATTCCATAAAAGCTGTGGAGTGACGATGCAGCAAAAACTTCAAATTTTTAACAGTGAAAAGATCGTGTGTCTATGTAAGTGTAACATAAAAGCATGCAAAAGGAACACTTCTAATTGGTCGATTGCTTCAAAATGAACTTGAAATTTAAAGTTTTTATTTTTAAAATGGTTCTAATTATCAGATTTTTATGAAATTCGAATGGGACCACATGGGCCTCATACGCTTTCAAACAAAAAAAGAATTATGAAAATCGGTTCATATTTGCAAAAGTTATGCGTGAACAACAAATACATACAGGTCGAAATCATAACCTCCTCTTTGAAGTCGGTTAATGAAATTTGTTGTTTGTAAATATATATCTGCGTTGTAAGATCTTTATAAGATGTACGGATGTAAACACTTGAATTAAGAATGAGTATACGCAGTAGTGCAGACAGGATCCTCATCTGGCAATAGTTTTGAATCATTATTACTCATAAAATAAACAATTTCGTTGTTTCACCTGTGCATAAACTAGTGTTTAGTAAATACATGACATATAAAAATCGACGTTGTGAAAAACATGGACAATTGTAATAAATTTAGTATTTATGTATTTAAATGTTTCTTAAAAGAGCTTCTGTAATCTTTATAGAAAGGAGACATAGAGAATGAACAGTAACTATAATATACGTACTTCTTGGCTGCTATTGTTTCTACTGTTCACGCTTTCCGTTATTTTGCATTTTACGCATTATATCTTTATCCTAATACTACAAAGAGTTTTGTAGGCATCTTATCAGTTTTTAACTATTCTAGGGGCCTGTAACCAACAAAGATCGGAGTTTCTTTCGAATAGAGGTTTGTTTAGAGTGTAGTGCCTCCTCTGATGGAGGAATGTGGAACTGATAGATTTTGTAGCTCGTGCGCAACACACCTGATGTATTGTACCGTAGGCAACGAGGACACGTATGGAATGTTCGCATAGAACATATTGCCCTCCATTTATCAATAGTAATACCACTGTTTTCATATAGTAATTTCAGGATTTTTTAAAATTCTTATTTCAGTCCCAATCCTGTCCCTAACTAAATAAACTATAAAGTGAAAAATTAAGCAGGACGCGTTTCGAGCTACAACAATAACAACTCGTCATCAGCTAAGCCAACACGTGTCCCTAAGGGCACAGAGGGGAGATAACACATTATATGGCCAGAGGTAACCGGCCACTTAATATTTTAGATATTTTGTTAAATATCTAGAAAAATACATGAGGAATTATCCTGAAACTCTACACGTGTAAACATAATAATACAAGTCACGCATTTTCGTGAAGATTTTTTCTCGAAACTCAATAGGGGACTGTCATCAAGTTGTTGAAGAACGAAGATCTTTTGGATAACCCTGTCAAAACTAGTGTAGCAAAAGCGTTCATACCATATATTATGATTAAATGGTTTATAGCAATAAATTGCGTTCATTTTTATGCGGATATCAAGTATACTCGTAGAGAAATTAAGGTTTTTATAAAAAACAGTCCCAAATTTTGACAAATATTTTACTTATAATTTGCAGAATTCTTAATATAAAATAACGTTCTTTTTAACACGCTTTTATTAGCCTCACCTGTATGTTTGTGAATTTGTGAGTTTGTGAGCTTGTGAGTTTGTAACTCTCCTTATTTTATGTATGTTCACCGATTACTCCGAAACCATGCAACCGATTAACTTGGTTTTGGTGTTAAATGAAAGACGATGCTCTCGAATTGGTACCACTTCAGTTTCATCGAAATTGGTTCAGTACTTTTTTAGTAATTAGGCAAAAACTAATAAAATTAGGGATTTTTCGCTAATTAAAAGTGTTGAATACGTTCGCTGAATGGACTGTAGACAGCATGGCCGAGCAGTCTAAGGCGCTGGATTGAAGCTCTGTTTTTCAAAAGAGATTGTGGGTTCGAACCCCACTCCTGACATTATTTACATCTATGTAAAATTTTAAAAAAAAATTCCGTATTACAATTTTTATTTTTAACCGGCTTCAGAAAAGGAAGAGGAAGTTATCAATTCGACGCGTATGTATTTTTTTTCTATGTATGTTCACCAATTATTCTGAACTATCCAACCGATTAATTTGGTTTTTGTATTAAATATAAATATAGTATAAAAAAAACTAAAAACCACGCTTTTAAAGTAATCAAACTAAAAAGTGAAAAATAAATATAGTTTTAAAAAAACTAAAAAACACGCTTTTTAAGTATATCAAACTAAAAAGTGAAAAATAATTCGTATTATAAGCTGAAAACGAAAATAGATGAAAAATACTATATTACTATAAAATCATTGTTATTATAGAAATCAATAAATAAGCAATAAATAAATTTATCGTGGAAAAAAAGCGTGGGGTGCTTCTTAACAACTGATGGAGCATGGTAGATGGAGCATGGTAGATGGAGCACCCCACGCTTTTTTTCCACGATAATTTTATTTATTGCTTATTAATTGATTTAAATAATTACAATGATTGTATAGTAATATAGTATTTTTCATCTATTTTCGTTTTCAGCTTATAGTACGAATTATTTTTCACTTTTTAGTTTGATATACTTAAAAAGCTTGTTTTTTAGGGTTTTTTTTTTTTAACTATATTTATTCGAAAATATGACTAACAACATTGTACACAATAGCTTGTAATCAAAATTAAAAAAATAATAAAAATTGTATAAAAAGTGATCTGGTTTATTAAATAATTTTTCATTGATCATACCTTAAGGCTATCAAAATTTCATTTGCATATTGTGTTAGATAAACGTATAAAAGAGCTTTTGTTAAAGTTTCAAAATCATAACTTGAAAATTCTGAAAGTGATCGTCTAGATAAAAATCCGTTATTTCCAATAGAAAGCAAAAAATGAGGGGTTGTATCCAAATATAATAATACTTGCCACATGTTTAGACACCAATCAATAACTAAATGGATACAGCTCTCATCTTTTTGTTTCATTTTGGGAATAATATTTTTTGCGCTTATTTCATAGACGATCACTTTCAGAATTTTCAAGTTATGATTTTGAGACCTTCACAAAAGTTGCTCTATACATTTAGCTAACACAATATACAAATGAACTTTTGATAGCCTTAACGTATGCGCAATGAAAAAATATTTAGTAAACCTGCTCATTTTTCATACAGTTTTTAATATTTTTTAATTCTGATAACAGAGTATTGTGTAAAATGCTGTTTGTCAGATTTTCGGAAAATAACATTATTTTATATTAAGAACTCAACAAATCATAAGCAAGAAATTTGGCAAAATTGGAGGCTGTTTTAATAAAAACCTTAATTTCTCTATGAGTATACATGCTATCCGCATACAAATTAACATAGCTTATTACAATAAACCTTTTAATCATAATTTAAAGCTTAGACGGTTTTGCTACATTAGTTTTGATAGGGTTATCCAAAAGATATTCGTTCTATTTCAATTTGTTGACGGTCCCTTATGGAGTTTCTTCAAAAAGTCCTCACGGAAATGTATGATTTGTACTATTATATTTACACATTTAGATTTTTAAGATAATTCTTCATGTATTTTTCTTTATATCTAAAAAATGTCTGAAATCACAAGTGACCGATCATCATTCGCTATATAGTGTAATATATGGTCAATGGATAAGTGTTATAACTTAGTTTCATTCAACAGACGAAATGCTTCAAACAGAGTACGATTCTGCAGCGAAAAATGGAAGCAACAGATTTTGTTGCGTTTATAATTTTAAAACCAAAATTGGTGGTGCTACGATCTATGTAAGGATTTGGTAGATATAAATTAACAAGCTTTATTAAATAAAGAATAAAGTGTTTTTAAAGGAATATTAAACAAAACCCTCTGTGCGATTTGTAATCAACTTACCCACCTGTTATCATATCTTAGCCACTCTTGCGAGTAATAAAATCTCTCTATAAGGTTTCTTTTTGCTGTTGTTTTTTATCTATGTTTTCTATCAACCAGAAAATCTTTCATAATTAATTAATTATAAGCAAGAATGCTTTAAAAACATTTTCAATAAAATTAAAATGCTTATCTTCACAAATAGCAATTCTTCTCGAATAGCAGTTATAAAAAGGAATAAATATAAAAAATGCGTCTGCTGCGAATGCACTTTTCAAAACGTTGTCTTTGATTTCATTTTTTTTTTTCTTAGCTCTCTTTAAAAATACTTTTGTTGCTTTCTAATTGATTAATTATTTGTTCATAGTTAATTGATCACATAGAAAGCTTTTACCCTTCAATTATTTCCTCCTTTAAAAAAGCTGCAAATTTCTAAATTGAAACATTTTCGCAATTAGAAGCATGTATTTTTCCTCTTTTGATCATCATTCCAAAATTAATAGCGTGTGTAATTAATTTATAAATCTCTAAAGAAACATTTTTATTGCATAGAAGAAAATGTGTTTTTACTTTATTATTTTCTGTTTTTTTTTTTTTTTTTTTTTTTTCATTTTATTAACATTTTATAAGGAGAAATATCTTAGTTGAAAAAGAGGAAGAAAGCTTAAAGAATTGAAACAACATCAACTCTTGCCAGTTTGGCTGCATTTTAATTTGTTATATCTTTACAAGAAGAAAGTATTGGATTCGAAAAAAAATTTTGTCTTCCAGTTTGTTTGTTTGACTTTATGACGGTCAATTATCAACACATGGGATATAGGCCCTAAAGGGGGGGGGGGGTAGAAATCCACGAGGTTTTTCTAAGGGAGTTAATCCGTATTTACGCAAGGAAATACAAGGTTCGAAGAAAACCACGGAAAATTCCGAACAGTTAGGCAAACAGCCGTGATTAGGTTCGAACCTAGCACCTACCCTCTACTAGTTTCGACAGATTTACGCTTTTTAGGAGTTGAGATTATAAAAAACGTGCTTTAGAAAATGTCTATCTATGAGTTTGTGACTCTGACTATATGCACGTAACACAAATATTTTGTGGTCGCTCTGTCTCAAGAACAAATACACATTGAGTAAAAACTTATATTCCGTTAGTCCCTGATACAAGTTGATGCAAATCGCCCTTCAAATAACGCTGCTGTGCTCTATTTTTCATGATTTCCACTATTTCTCTATCTCAAGAATTAATGAACAAGATTTCATTTATTTTCAGCGTTATTTAGACGTTGACACGAAGTGTTGCTGATTAGGTTTTGATGTTAATCGTCTGATAGGTGGCTCTTATATGCTGGATTTCTTGCAATTTTTCCAATAGCTCTATCTCAAAAATTAATGCACGGATTTTTATCAAACTTTAGATCCAGTTAAACGTTAAAACAAGTTGCTGCTGATTAGGTTTTTGTGTAAATCATCCTACAGTGGCGATGCTATACTGCAAGGTTGCTATACGCCATGGTTGACAGTTTCAAGAAACCGCTGGAAAATGGTGGAATTCAGTATGGCAGGTTTGGCAAATGGTTGGAAAAAAGTACGTGCAGAAATCCCTCTAATTTAGAATGTATCTGAACATGAATCTCTGCAATGTTTATTTTAGGGGGGGGGGCTCGGGAGCATCCCCCCGGAGCAATAAAATGTCCCTATCCCGACAAATTTCAGATTTTGTTTTTTCAATTATCAATAAGTGCAATTTCCCCCTGCCCTACCAGAACCACAGAAGTTCCTCTGTGAGAAAAATGTCTGAATTCAATACTAGTTGGTTGGTTGGTTGATTGGGGTTTTATGGCACAAAGCCGCTTTTGGGATATGTTTCGCCAAGACAAAGTCAAAAAGTGAACATAGAATTATGAAAAAACAGTGACCAGTACGAATATGAGAAAAAACAATGTAATTAATGAAAACAGCAGTGATATCTGCAATTAAAAGAGTTCAAAGATGTAAAAGTACAATTGAAAAATTGCATACGTTAATATTAATTGTTAAAATGTTAACAATGTATAAGATGAGACACAAATACTTGATAAAACAAGGTTTAAGTGACTAGCAAATCAGAGATAAAAACAATGTAATTAAGTGTAAATAGTAATGATATATATAATTAAAACAGTCCAGAGACCATACATTACGAAATGTTAAAATATATTGTTAAAATAAAATTGTTAAAATATAAACAATGCATAAGATGATGCACAAAAATACATAAAAACAATTTGAACAGCACAGAATTTAAAAATCTAAAATCAATTTGGCTTATATTCTTCGAAAACAATATCCCCCTCTTGTTCACTCGAGTCCTAAGAGGTCGACTCCATAGCCTCTTCCACATACTTATTCATCTGTTTCGGATTTTACAAATTGGTAGCAGATGGCCTATGACATGATTTCCTCTCTTTACTCTTCACACTTTGCCACCGTGAAGAGCCTCGAATAGTCTTGCTTTCTTTAATTTTTTGGATTGATTTTACTGTTTGACTAGTATCAAGTTTCTCGAAATTTGAAGCAGATGAAACGGGAGTTTTTTCATTCACCTATTTGGTTAATTTTTTTTAATTGACTTGATGATTTCTGCGATTGACTAGTTAGATATTCAATTTTTACAGGCTCTGGTGAAGGTTTCTAAAACATTAATTTTGGCAAAACTCTTGTAGCTGCAGTAGAATATACACCACGGGTCTTTTTCTTTATAGTGCTAGATGTTTTTTCAGGTGAATAGCTTATTTTAAAAGGGGCTTCAGTCTGGGTACTAATGTGCCTTACAGGTTTTGTTTGCTGCTTGAGTAAGCTAGAAAAAGAAACTCCAATAGATGGGTTCTCGATGCGACAAGCTTACGAGCTTCAGGGTAAGATAGATTTTGGGTAATTTTTACTGCAAGAATTTCCTTTTCATGGGTCCAGTTAGGACAAGAGCGAGAGTATGCTGTATGGTCACCCTTACAATTTGCACAGCTTTCAAAATTTTTGCATAATTTACCATCGTGGCCGACTTTTGCAGAAAGTGCAGAGGTAACAAAACCACGGCAAGTATTTGTAGTATGATCATAATGCTGGCATTTAAAGCATCGAAGTGGGTTAGGGAAAAGGTCGAACAAGACAGCTAAGTAGGCAGCTTTTATTCTAGTAGGCAGATTAGGACTGTTGAAAGTCAGAATGATATACTTTGTGGGAAGAGCTTTTTCATTCCGATGAATTGTTAAACGGCGTACACCATGACATTTTGATCTTTTAAATTTTTTAAGAGTTCTTCATTTGACAAAAATAAAAGTTCGTGTTCGGGTATAACACCACGTGTAGTATTTAGGGTTTTATGTGTCCTGAACTGAGACTGAAAATTAGCCTATTGTAGAGCAATTTGAGATTAGTTGCGATTGTTTGACTGCGGAGACCTCAACAAGTAAGTTTTCAGATTGCAATTTTTTGAGCACATGGCCATCCCCCAAAGCAGACTAGAATGTTCTTGCAATAAGAAATGGTGAGGTTCTCTTAAAAGAACTATCAGATAGACTATCAGTACGACAAAAAAACGTGTAAATAAATTCTGGTGCTCTCCACTAGGGAGAGAAGTAGAAGGAAATAAAGTTTTTCCATCCATAGTATAAAAATTAAAGTTCAGACCCCAGCCGCATCACCCACTACCGAGCCCAAGAAGGGGATGCACATTCGTGCAACAGTGCTAACCAGGTCACAAGATACTCCTATCCCAGTCTCCACCCCTAACTAGATGGCTAATAAGTACTCGTTCGCTTTATCTCTTAGCCAGTAACTTAAGTCTACTGACCAGCCGATTGATGCATACGAGAACAATATGCACCTTCCGTCTACCTGAAGCAGAGGCCAAACCAGTGTGTTGGTTTCCCTCAACTGCCAGAATCCCCCTTTCCAGGGACACGGGTCACCACGCATGGCAAACACGTGGGAAGTTTACAATTCTCCATGAGTCGATATACAGGGTATCGATTCATCCAGAATTGCCCTCACCTCCAAAGAGGAAACCACAATGAGAGTGAAACAAAGAGGAAAGGAAGACCAGAGGAGTAAGAGGAAAAGGAAAAGAGAAAGATCACTCAGGTCCCTGGGGTTGTGAAGCCCGTGAATGCCTAAAGAAGGTATACCTCTGGGGGCTGAATTCAATATTGATTCTGAGCAACAAATGGTTGAAGTTCTGTTGAGCCTTGGTTGGCTAATAATACGGCAAGATGCACATTTCTTATTGAGGCCAACATAGGACGACATTTAGCCATCAATTAGCCTAACGTTGAATTAACCAATTTATGTTATTTGGCTCTGTATCTACATTTTGCTTGCAAGCAATCTGATTTAGATTTTTGGTGTTAGTCCTAGAATTATAAACTCAAACGTCTCTTCGAGTCATTCTCTGTCATCTTTTTTATTATAAATAATACCATATTTGAATTTTCAAGAGCTAATACAATTTTTTGACACCATACGTGAGTTCCTGAAACAAAGGCAGACATGTAAAAGGCAATGTTTTTAGTTATTTTACTTATTTTTATTTTTATTTTATTTTATTTTATTTTTGTTAAATCTTCATACAGAGATAAAAGAAAATGCTTTAAGAGTTTATTCAGAATTTGCAAAAAAATAATATTAAGATCTTTAAATACCTTGAAGACCACAATTAATCGTATGAAATATAAGTATATAGAATTTCTATTTATAAAATTAGTGCCGCAATCAATCCCACATCCGTTTTCCACGTCCTCTTTGTCAAAATATACGAGCAGTTTTCTCGTACTTAATTTATTTGTTAAAATTATACGTTTTGGGCGAAATATGTATTTAGTCGGATTTATTTGTGCTTCTTCGCTTTCTAATTTTGTGAGTCCTCTAGAAAGATGAAGGAAAGGGGACGGAACATCAAATTGAAACTTTTCTCCGGACACAGCTTTCTGTTCGCACGATGCTGAATAAAATAAACTTGTTTTATGTAAAAGAAAATTCCATAAAATTTTTCCGATTATTGCCTAAGATTTTCTCTCTTGTGGCTACTTTAATAATATGTGGCGGCTCATTCGGAATGCAGAAACTAATAATTGGAATGAGTTGTAAATTTATAAGCCATATTTCTGAGATTTGTGACCCATTTTATGTAAAAAAAAAGAAAAAAAAGAAAAGAAAAGAAAAAGAAAAAGAAAGAAAAAAAATACAGGTATCATAATCTTTTGAATTATGAATTAAATTTTTCACAAATAAATGTGTATTTTTCTGATAAAATACATTAAAAAAAAAAAAAGCTTTTTTTTTTTTTTTTTTTTTTTTTTTTTGCTTCGTTTTTGCTTTTATACTATCCAAGTAAGATGTCTTTCTTATAGAAAAGCATACTTGCCTAGACTAGATAGTAAGAGTTGTATACATATTTAATAAAGAAACATAGACTCTTGATCATTAATAAAGAATTAATTAATCAATTCGAATATTAATAAAGAAACGTTGTTTCTTCATTAATATGTATACAACTCTTACTTAAAAAATCATATTCATATTCAGAAAATAGACACAATTTACAGACGATAGACGAAAACTTAATCTGGCATCTTTTTGTGACAATTTTCTGATAAAAACCAAAAGTGGTAGTAAATATTAATCTATTTATATATTTTTTCCCGCTATTTTAAGAATGAATATTTTATAATAACTATGACACCACTAACATGACACTCTCCAGGCCTACTGTTTCTTATTTCTCATTTTAGTGCTGCCATCTATGAATTGCAATTTGAACGAAAACAATAATGATATTAAATGACCCCAAAAAATGTCTTAATAAAATATCTTTCTTATCCAAAATATACTTGCCTGAAGTACGTTTGTCTCTGTTCATTCTATCTCATTAAAAATGTGATAAATAATGGACATATTTTGATTCGTATGTATGCAAGTCTTATTTCAAAAATCATATTCATATTCGGTACTTTGAATCAGGGGCCTCGCTAAGGGGGGGGAAGGGGGGGAGCCTCCCCCCCCAAACATTCGTGAATGTTGTTACACTTGGCAAATTCACAAACTTAGTTGGCAAATTTTCTTTAAAATTTTAATAAAAATTATAATATATTTTCAATTTTTGATAGAATTGGCAAAAATTACAAAACTAATTGGGAATATTATTAACCTTTTAACAAATAGGGGCTATATTACATTTTCTAATTGTGGTAAGTTGGCAAAATTGTAAAATGAGTTGGCAAATATTGAAATTTGACTTGGCAATTTTAGGTCCTCTCCCCCCTCAATAAAAAGTCTTAGCGATGGCCCTGCTTTGAATGCTTTCTCTCATGTGACTATAACAATTTTCTGAATCAAAAAGTAGTAGTTTTAATTTTTTCGTTTCATCCGAGATTGAACATTTTTTTTAATAGCACTGTTATATTTCATTTTTTCTGTTTTTAGTGCTGCCATCTATAAATGTTATTTTGAACGATAATAATAAAAACATTTAACACTATCTGGTAATTGTTAGAAGGATTAGACAATTAGATTCAAATATATATTTTTTTTATTACAAAATTTATGATTTCTTTACATTTTTACTTTAATAATGCTTCATTACATTGAACGTATTTTGTTAATCGATTAAAGAATAATAGACCTAAAAATGAAAGCGGTATACAATATACATATATATATACATATGTAATGATGCATTTACTCTCTCGTATAATGCGACATTTTTTTACATTTTTATTGCATTTATTTTCATAAGCTGTATGAAACTTATGAAGTTGTGACTACAACAGTTATATACTATAGTAAAAAAAAGAATATTGCCCAGTTAAACTGATGGCATTGAGCTCACAGGCTACGTATACTAATTGTACATTACAACCTTATATTTTCAAGGGTTAATACCGTTCGAAAAACAAATTAAGAAGGGAGGGGGATCAGCTCCCCTCCTTTTCCCGTTTTATACTTAATCATTGAACCCCTTAAACTAATCAGGGATATGATTTATCATAAAAAATCTGCATGAAAAACCCATTCATATCAGTTAAGGGGAGGAGCATTAGCCCCCCCGTTCCCCCTCTGTATACTTATCTAATGAATACATAATACTAATCACGGAAGATCCTTATCAGAATAATCCTACATCTAAATTTCGAATGAAAACTGATAATTATGCACGAAAAACCCATTTATATAAATTAAGGGGAGGGGCATTAGCCCCCGTTCCCCCTGTTATACATATCGAATGAACTCCAAAAACTAATCAGGGAAGCGTCTTATCAGAATATACGTATATCCAAAATTTCAAGTGAATCGGATATTTTTATCACGTGTTATCGCGTTACGCACATACAGAACGGACGAGCACATAAGTTCCCAGGCTTTAATAGCCTGTGAGCTAAAAACTGACGAAAATTGAAATTTGAAGTAAAATAAATCAAATGATAGCACTTTTTTGCGTCGTAAATAAAATATCAAATAAATTTTCGAAAATATATATATATATTTTTTAATTTATAAAAGTTTTCACAAAAATTGATTTCTAGAAGCTTCAAAAGTGCGATTCGATTAAAAAATTACAGCTCATTCCGATTCCACTTAACTTTTGATTTATAGGGCAGACCAAGGTGATTCTAAGTCAATCGAACTTGGGGTCATTACTGGCAAATTAAATTTCACTAGTTATAATAATAGAATCCAGATTTAAAAAAATATATAATAACAAAATTGTAATTTAAGAAATTAGAACGACTATTTGCAAAATGATATTTACAAAGACTCAAATTTTAAAGACTTATAAATAAATTCTATGTTTAACTTAATATTAATAATAAACATCATTTTTAGGATGATCATAACGAGTCATATATTATGTACGCCGTGCATTATACGTTAATATTCCTGGACCAATGATTAAAAAAAAAAAAAAAAAAAAAAAAAAACAGTATTTTAGAGATAGACAACTTTAACTCTTTAAAATGTGTATTTTTAACCGACTTCAAAAAGGAGAGGAGGTTATCAATTCGACGCGTATGTATTTTTTTTTTTATGTATGTACACCGATTACTCCGAAACTATGCAGCCGATTAATTTGGTTTTGGTGTTAAATTAAAGAACTTACTCTCGGATTGGTACCACATCCATTTCATACAAATTGGTTCAGTAGTTTTTTAGTAATTAAGCAAAAACTATTAAAATTAGTGTTTTTTCGGTAATTAAAACTGTTTAATTAGTTCCTACAATAGAGTGAAGTCAGGATGGCCGAGCGGTTTAAAGCGCCTGATTTAAGCTCTGGTTCTCGAAAGTGACAATGGGTTCGAACCCCGCTCCTGACATACGTGTGTACAATAATTTTCCGTATTATAATTTTTACATATATATTTTACAAATTAAATACTAATTATGCTATTAAGAATATTTTGTATTTAACCGTTAGCACAGAGTATCAGAGATAATTTACCAACTCAATACTTTATCAGTGAGAGAGTGCTAAAATAATAGACTTGCGAAAAGTAATATGACGTTGAATAAGTTCACCGAATAGATAGCCGAGCGGTCTAAGGCGCCTGATTTAAGTTTTGTTTCTCGAAAGAGAGCGGGGGTTCGAACCCCACTCCTGACTTGCATGTATACAATAACCTTTCTCCGCATTATAATTTTTACACATATATTTTACAAATTAAATACTAATTATATTATTAAGAATATTTTGTATTTAACCGTTAGCACAGAGAATCAGAGATCTTTTATCTCCTCAATACTTTATCAGTGAAAGAGTGCTAAATTAATAGTCTTGCGAAAAATAACATGACCTTGAATAAGTTTCCTGACTTGATTGCAAGAGAACAAGATCACCCACCGGAGCACCAACCGTTAGGCAAAGGTACTACACTCCGGTGGAAGTTCCCCTCAGTTAACCAGATACATCAAATGCCGTAAAAAATATACAGTGTTAAAGATACAAATAATAATTAAAAAAAAAAAAAAAAAAAAAAAAAAAAAAAAAAAAAAAACCGATGACGAAAAATCATAAGATTCAATTACAGAATAAAAACATTATACATAGTTAATACCAATAATTAGAAAACAAAAATTAGAGTCTAGTTAGATAATTCTTGAACATTAACAAAGGCTGACATATCGTCCGGTAAGATCTTTCATCAAAATTTATATTTGATAAACGAATATAAAGCGTGACTTGATTGCAATCAGGATAGCCGAGCGGTCTAATGCGCTTGATTTGTTGTTGTTGTTGTATGTATGTCGGCCAATTATCTACACTATGGGATATAGGCCCTAAGGGGTGGGATGCCCTCCGTGGGGGTCTTTCTAAGGGAACCTAACCCGTATTTACGCAACGTTCGAAGAAAACCACGGAAAACTCCGAACGGTTAGGCCGATGGTCGCGATTGGGTTCGAACCCAGCACCTACCGTCTACCAGTTTGAGGTCAGAACCTCTCGGCCACTGGTGGGGCCCGCGCTTGATTTAAGCTCTGGTTCTCGAAAGAGAACGTGGGTTCGAACCCCACTCCTGACATACATATATACAAAAGCCTTTTCCGTATTATTCTTTTTACAGATATATTTTACAAATTAAATACTAATTATGCTATTAAGAATATTTTGTTTTTAACCGTTAGCACAGAGTATCAGAGATCTTTTACCAACTCAGTACTTTATCAGTGAAAATGTGCTAAAATAATAGACTTGCGAAAAGTAATATGGCGTTGTTCACCGTTTAGATTGCAGTCAGGATAGCCGAGCGGTCTAAGGCGCCCGATTTAAGCTTTGGTTCTCGAAAGGGATCGTGGGTTCGAACCCCATTCCTAACATCCATGTATAACATACATTATTTTTTCCGTATTATAATTTCTTTAACTGACTTAAAAAAGGAGAGAAGGTTATCATCAATTCGACCGCGTATGTACTTTTTTTTTATATATATGTTCACCGATTACACCGCAACTATCCAACCGATTAAACTAAGTATTACGGTATAAATAACTAAAAAGTAAGAAATAAAATAAACTTTTTCAAAAAAAAATATAACCGACTTCAATCAACGCTCTAAAAAGAGTTAAATAATTCTTTAAAATACCCTAATGATGAATTGTTATCTAATAATCACACATCAGATATCATGTACCGACAAAAAAATGGTTATAAGTTTAATACATAGAACTTAATATCCAGCAAATATGGTTTTTCGACAGAATATTTTTTACAAGAGATTAATTTACATATTTTTGATTTAATTTATGAATAGATACATATAAAAAGTAATGAATTACTTTTTGAAGTTGGTGCCAAACTATTGTAAGTATAGTAAGAATTGTGGTTATATTATGCCTAATACCATAAATAAAATGGTATAAATCATTATTGATTGTGATTGTTTGGCACCAACTTCAAAAAGTAATTCATTACTTTTTATATGTATCTATTCATAAATTAAATCAAAAATATGTAAATTAATCTCTTGTAAAAAATATTCTGTCGAAAAACCATATTTGCTGGATATTAAGTTCTATGTATTAAACTTATAACCATTTTTTTGTCGGTACATGATATCTGATGTGTGATTATTAGATAACAATTCATCATTAGGGTATTTTAAAGAATTATTTAACTCTTTTTAGAGCGTTGATTGAAGTCGGTTATATTTTTTTTTGAAAAAGTTTATTTTATTATTTGATAGGGTTAATCAGCCTGACTTCTAAACACCTCATATCACGTACGACATGGATTAAACATTAATATTCCTGGACCCATCACAAACAAATTTTAAATGAAATTTCAGTTTTACAACTTTCGGAACTGCAAATTTTTAAACTTCTAAACATCGCGCATTTTAAATTTTTACACCGCTGCGTAAAGAAAAAAATGCATTTTTTAATGAAGTTTGTTTGAAATCTTTATCGCAATTTGTTTTGAAATTATTAATCTTTTTTTTTAAATATTAAGTTTTTATTACTCTTTTTGTCATCGTGGCAACAGAATATTCCATTTTTGGACATCAAACATAAATCAATCAGAAAACGAATAAAATAAAAAAAAGTTGCGGAATTCAACAATTAAAAAGATTCAGATATACTTCAGATTTCCCAATTCCCTGCCGAGAACAACAGCTATTTTCCAAATAGTTTAAAATACTGAATATTATACATATTCACGATTCGTGCTAGGGTAACCATCAATAATATATAAAAATTTCATAGCAATCCGAGTATATTTACGGGAGTTAGAAGACGGCCATTCGGACAGACGGACAGAGAAACCGAATGCATAAACACTTTTCAAATTTGTTGAAGAATGTTAAAAAGTGAAAATTCTTATACTTATTCCTACTATAGTTTACACTGTCCCTATGTATCTTGTTCAAATTTTCAATCTTAATTAAGTATTTTTTTATTCATCCACTAAAGTTCAAATGCATTTTTTTTTCAAACTTGTAGTGTATAATATTTGATGGTAATACAGTTCATTTCAAATGTTAATTCAATAATTAAATTTAATTAAGTTTAGTTTTATATGAGAAAAAAACTACAACACAACGCAAGCGACGATTGGAGAAAGAAAAACGGAAGCGCCAAGAAAAGCTTGCAAAATAAAATAAATATTTTTTTGTTCACCTAAGTAGGAATGGACTTATTTTGTTATATTACTTGTTTTTATTTGTATTCCCGCATAGGCAAGTTTTCATATACATCAGGGGATAATTACAAAAGCTATTTAACTATCCATAAAAATAAATAAATACATTTTCCATATTAATAACATGAATAAAAATTTACTTATAGCTTCCAAATTTCTTTTCTCTTAAATATACCTTAATATTTATTTGTCATTTTTATATTTTTTGTATAAATGCATGTACATAAAATTATAAACACCACAATTTTCAATGCAAAATCTAGTTATAGCTTTTCACTTTTCCCATTTTAAATTTCAAATTACTTTTTTACTAAAAAATAATCCAAAAATCAACATTAGAATTGATTTCAAATCAAATATCTGTGTATATTTTTACTGGCAGTTTTATTACAATTACCGGTAAACTAAGGGCACATAATACATGTGTTTTATATCAACGTACCATATATTTTCACGCAGTTTATTTTTCTTATTTTTAATCAGTTGTTAACAACAGAAACTGATTGACTAAAACTTAAATATGCATTTTGAAATTCCCCGATTTTAAATAAAAAAATTATCACAGTGAAGGTGGGACACTTGCATTATTTTAGAGGGAAATCCTTTAATATAGTGAAACATCCTACAATGGTCATTCCGGACATCGGTAACCTCCGCATACCGGTTCATGTTTTAGTATTACCGAATCTTTTTCATAGAAATAACATTACACTAAACCCTGAACAACGAATTGCGACGAACAAACACCCCACAGCAATTTTTTTTAATATTCCTTGTTCTCACATTTTTTGTATAATTTTTTTTTTTTTTTTTTTTTTTTTTTTTTTTTTTTTTTTTAAGAATTCAAATTGAAATCTAATGAGAAATTTTGCAAATCTGGAATCCAAAAATGCAGAAATAATCGTAGATGATGCTGAGTTAAATGATATTTTAAACAGCACCGAAATGACCCTTAAATCCAGTGAATACATGAATGTAGATAATAATTTGGAAGTTACTTTTATTACGACATAAGAATTGATAGAAAGTAGGATTAATAAGAATAAAAGTTATGACGAAAATGAAACAGAAGATAACAAGGAATTACCACAAAATTATAGCTTAAAATCATATTCTGGTGTCCTTTTTAACTTCAGAGAAATTAAAAAAATTGCGCTCACTTAAAATGATACAACAAATCTGTGGAAATGATTATGCATTTAGAGAATAATATATGATTAAAAAAAAAGTTATTTCATCTGTACAAAATAACAGTATGTATTATTGTAAAGATAAAATAATATTTGACAATTATTTTGATTTTAGAGTTATGTAAATTTGACCTTTTAAAATGTGGAACCTCTGAATAACGATAACCCCCGAAGTACGGTCACTTTATCGTGATCCCAGTGGTGATTGCTAATCAGAGGTTTTGTTGTATATCCGGATAGCCATATTTAAAGAATAAAATGTTTGATTTTCAAAGCATAACCCACCAGACAAAAGTTTTTTTTTTTCATTGCCAGCTTTGACAGGACGAAAACGAATAATAGAATAACATTTTTATGAATTACTACAAATCAACACCAAATCCTTTGCACACATTTTGTTTAGTTCACGAATTTGATCTTAAAATGTTGCTTGCTTCTGTGTCCATCCCGTCCTTTTGCAGCCTATATGTATTCAATAAATAAGTAAACTAAGTGAATACGAATTAAAATTAATCAATACATTTTTTTCAGTTTCAGTGACATTAGCTTTTATAGGGTTATCTAAAAGATAGTTTTTCTTCTATTTGTTGACCATCTCCTTTGTGGTTTCGGGGAAAACTTCACGGAGGACGTCTGCTATGCTGTTTAATATCTGAAATTGTAGGATAATTACTCATGTATTTTTCTAGATATTTAACAGTACAGTATGGGACCTCAAATCCAGAAAATCCGGAACTTTTTCTTACTTTAAGGGGGAAAAATGCTGAATTTTTCTCAAGAATGAAAAAAAAGTACTTCATATGAATCTATTTCTGCCAGCGGAAAAAGGGTGAACAACGAGAGAAGATTTTTAAAGCTTTTGTGGAAAGCGATGTTCTAGAATTGATGGCGCATCGAAAAACTTTGCACAATTCAAAAGTATTGATGTTGTCATTAGAGTTTTAATGGAATGGATTCGGCAACGACGGTCAAAAAACTTTCCATTAGACCGTGCAACTATTATGGCATAGGCAAAAAACTTTCATGCCGAGTTAAACATTTCTACATCCTGTGATTATTCAACAGGGTGGTACAAGAAGTTTAAGAAGAGCCATGGATTACGTTTAGTTCAGATTTTTGATAAGAACGCATCAGCGATTTTTAAGTTGCCGATTCCTTCATCAACAAATTGAAGAAATCATTAACCGGGAGAAACTTTTGACAGAACAGGTTTATAATGCCGATGAAACTGCAATGTTTTCACGGTATGTGCCCAGGAAAACCTATGTGACGCCTGAGGAAACGTCAGCATCTGGTTTAAAAACTCCAGGGAAAGACCGACTGTTATGGCTTGTGTAAATGCTGCCGGAACCCATAAATGTAAGTTATTGATAATAGGCAAAAGTAAAAATCCAATAGCTTTTAAGAGGGGTAAGATTTTGCCAGTTCTTTACAGAGCGAATAAACGAGCATGGATGGTAGTGGAAATTTTAAAAGAATGGTTTGAAAATAATTTTGTTCCAGAAGCTCGTGACCATTGCCAGAAACAAGGTCTTCCAGAAAACTGAAAAATACTTCTTTTGGTCGATAATTGCTTAGATCACTCTAGTTCAAAAATTGTAGAAAAAAAGAATTTTTTTTTTTTTTTTTTTTTTTTTTTTTTTTTGCATTATTTTCCACACAACTGCACCTTACTTATTCAGCTGATGGATTAAAGAATTCTAAGAAGAATCAAATGCCTCTTACAAGAAAGAGTTTATAAAAGCGATGCTAATTAAATGCAATAGCGATAGTGGCGTATTGCAATTCCAAAAGCAATTTAATGTGAAAGATGCGTTATGGCGGGCAGCTAGTGCTTGGCAAGGCATTCCTGAGGAAACTCTTATTCCACAGTTTTTTACAGAGTTTACAGTTTCCACAAAAAAGACCCTCATCCAAGACCTGCTGAATTATGCAAAATCCATGACATACACAGGCAAAGTAAGTTTGGATGAGGAAGCAATTGAAGATTGTTTCAATGTAGATAACGATACTCCTATAAACATTCACTAACAGACCAAGAGATTTGCGACATGGTTTTAAATCCAGAAAATAATGATGATGATGATGATGATGATGATCATACCACCGATGACGACTCCGATCAACAGAAAGTTACAAACATTTCCATAGATAAGTGCATTAGTCTGACAGATGAACTGATTATGGGATTAGAACAAAAAAGTTTTGTAACCCAAGAACAGATCATGCAACTCTGTAAGATAAAAGAGTTGTTGCAGAAAGAAAAGCCGAAGCATATGGAACAATTGAAGTTATCGGACATGCTAAAAGCGTCTGACAAATATAAATTGTCGGCTTTATTATTATTATACGGGGATGGGACCCACTTTAAAAAATGTGCAATGTGGAAACCAACCACTATAAAAAATGCGGAGCGACATGATGATAGAGGGTCCTCGTTCCTTGTTCTGGATAGCTGCAGAGCGTTAACTGACGTCTCCTCTTTTAACAGTAGCTATAATTTTATGCTCCGTTACATATATTTTTTTCTAAGATTAGGTAAGCACACTTTCGATATTTCTTTTTTCTTTGATATGTTTTTTAAAATTAATAATTGATATTTCTGAAAAATATTTTATTTTAACTATGTGCTTTTAAAAGTTTAAATTATAAATCTTATGCTAAGTAGATTATTTACCAAAATCCCATCATATTATTGCTGTTTGTAAACCCATCTTTTGAGTGAAGACCTAAAATCCGGAAAAGCAGTGGTCCCGAGCATCCAGATTTGGGGTACTATACTGTACGACTAAAATCGCAAGTGACCGGTCATCTTTCGCCATATATTGTTTTTCCATTCTGAACGATTGCACTGAGTATTACACATGCAAATAAAACTTGTATTTCTGCAAAAAAAAAAAAAAAAAACATGAAATTATTAGTTAAGAAATAAATTCACTACAGAAATTATTGTTGAATAAGAAAATTTATTCAACTTTCAATAATCACTCGCGTGAGAACAGTTTACAAAATATTTGGACAATGTCTATACAAACTAATATTGCAGGGACAAGGAATGTGAATAAGCTCTCTTAATGTGTCCTACAACAGGAGGAGAAATAAAATACTGATGTTTTCTTCCTCTCATACAAGGTTCCCCTCAATCTACATTACATTGCTCTATTTTCTTCCCTTGTAGGAACTGTGAAAGAATAAGAAAAAAGGAGAAAATTATTAAGATAGATTTAAATAAAATACTACAGTCAAACTTACATGCTAAATTTCGTAAAGAAGAAAACTTGAATTGGCCAAAAAATGAACTGTGTTTAACTTATAAAGATACACGAAAAAAAGCCCTTTAAAAATACAAATAAATACAAACTCTTTGAAATAAACAGAATAAAAGCTTTTCTTGTTCAGCATCGATAGAAAGTTTTATCACTAGTAAATCTACAGATCAAGAGCCTCAACGTCAGCTTTGCACATCATTTTTTTTTTTTTTTTTTTAAACACACTTTGGGTAATATTCAACTTCCTGGAAACTGTAATTTAAAATTTTCAAATTAAGTAATTATTTTTAAGAATAAAATAAGAATAAGAAGTTTTCAGCCAACAAAAGCGTTAAATTAAAATTTTAGTTACGTTAGGATATTCTGAATTTTTCATGATCTATTATTTTTGGTTTTTTATTATAACATAGTAGATTTCTTCAGGGGTAGATTTCTTCAGGAGTAGATTTCTTCCTCTGAACCCCCCGTAGTCTCATCTTGTATTTCTTTATACATTTTAATTTATAAGGATAAGTAACAGTTTTAATAAGCATTTTTCATTAACCTCATACTTCTATGTACCTGTCCACCACAAACACCTAAATCTGATGTATCAGGAACTTTTGAAAGTGTAAACTCAGTAATCTAGGGTTTTACAATTTTGTTTCCGAAAAAAAGAAGTTTTCATTGCATTTTGTGGCAGATATCGCGGCCAGACAGACAGACAGAACAGACTGACAGGCGGAAAACAATGAATTTTGTGTCGCCAAAATAAGCCTTCACTGAAGTTTCGGCAATGACGTCATTATTCATGAGTTATTGCTATTCATGTTTCTTATATTTTTAACGACTACTATAAAATACCTGTTTTATTTCAGTTATGACGTCAAATTTTATCAGGTGAAATATTTGTTAAAAATATAATTATTTTTTATTTCTTTTACTTCTAATTATGCCCCCATTTTTGTCAGAAAAATTCTTATTAACGAAACAAATTTCCGTGTTTAATATTTAAACACGGAAAATGTTTAATATTTAAATACTATATTTATTTTTTTTTAATTCTGACGTCATATTTATTTTTTCTTAGTTTAATTTTTAGAATGGAAATTGCTCAATTGAAACTTATTGGCGTTGAAAAATTATTCCAGATTTTGATTTTTTGGGCGACGATAAAGGAAATTGGTTAAATTTTATCTAAAAAATCGCTATTGATTTTGCATGAAAAAGAAGGAAATTTTGAATTATTAAGGAAATCTATACATATAATAAAACAGTAGGACCCGGTGTGTCTGTACATTGAAGATAATTGACAAAAATGGAGTCAGGGCGATAAAAGAAAACCAATGAAACACAAAAAAATTTTTTTTGAATTTTTTGTCTGTCTGTCTGTCTGTCTGTCTGTCTGTCTGTCTGTCTGTTTGTTCGAGGTTATCTTCGTAACTACTGAATGGATTTTTATGCGGTTTTCACTAATGAAGAATGCACACTCCCGGGCAGTGTATAGGCTTTGTTTCATCAAAATCGGACAACAGACAAAAAAGTAACAAAAAGAAACAAAAGAAACTATTAGGTGCGCTGCTCACGTTTTTTAGTACATAACGTTTTTTAGTACATATAAAATCCAATAGATGTCACTGTGCGATTTTAAAACGCGCTATCGTTATGTTTTCGCCAGTCTACTTAAGTATTAGAAAGTTTCAAGCTGGCTGTCGTTCCATGTGGTTTAGTCGGTAGAACGTCAGTGCGCCATACTGATGGCCCGGGTTCGATTCCCAGCATGGAATTTTTTTTCACTATGTTGGCATTAACGCCTATAAGCAATTAAAAGAATTTGAAATATTGTATTCAAGGCGAATTTTCTCTCTGGGAAAATTTCCTTGCATTAATATGTCAGTGTAATTTTTTTTTCGATTTAATTTTTTTTTTCGAAACTTTGTTTTTCTTAAAAAATTACAGTAAATATTTGATATTTCCCAACGTTTTTTGAATGATCGACTTGCTTTTTTTTTTTTTAATGTATGTCTGAACCTTATCTAACTTCTTCTTCAAGATTTCTTTAGATAAACCGACCAGCGTAGCGGGCGAAGGCCGCTAGTTATGTGAATAAAATTAATAAAACATATCCTATGTTCTTTTCTGGGCTATGTTATAGTTATACACAAAGATACAAAGACATTAATTCATCAGTTTTGACGTCGACTTCATTTAAATTTTCGTACACGCATTCAAATTTATAATATTATAAAAATAATGATTAGAATGAATGGTTGCTTAGCAACCATTAAGAGAAAATAAAGAAAATGAAATAAATACATTTGAAATAAGTAAATCTCTAAAACAAATTAGTTTATATTATTGGAACACATTTATAAAAAATCTCCAAAATTTACAGTAATAATTTTAAAAATCTGACAAATGAGTAGCCAAAATTTCAAAACAATACGAATAATTTAACTGGTAAATTTCAGCATCCATTTATCATAATGTGACATTTTCTCTCAAGAAAAAAAAAATGGAAATCATTGGGTTTGCCATAGAAAAGCATTATTGCGCAAAATAAAATATTCTATATTTTTCAAACGAATAAATCAAATCTAACTAAAAACTATACAACTTAATCCCAGTGCCTCACTAACATACCCACTTCATTTCAAGCCAATCGGATGCTTTTTACGGAAGTTATCGCAGAACAGACAGACTGACAGACAGACAGACACAAAAAAAATTCGTGTCTAAAAAGTAAGCCTTCACTGACGTTTCGGCAATTAGTATTATTACTATTTCAGAGTTGAATTTATAAAAAACGGGAAGAAAGATTTCCTTTAACGAATCTCTAAAATCTTCTGTTTATATATTTTTAAAATGAGTTATTCAACAAACGTCAGAAGATTTATCACCTCTTATTTTCGTTGCATCCTCTCTGGTGTACGGATAACCTGTCCGGCAAGAACGTCCGGCCACAGATATTGCACGGGACTAACTGCTCTAGGTGGATCTGCCAAGCCGCTTCCGACATGGCTGCTGTGTCAAAAGTTCCATCACCTGAAATGAAAAAAAAGAATATATATATATATATATATATATATATATATATATATATATATATATATATATATATATATATATATATATATATATATATATATATGTATACAGATGCATGTAAAATGAATTTTATATAGTATTCAAGTAATGCTGTCAAATTTTAAAGATAAACATTCTACAAACTAAAAAAAATCCCTGCCGGCTAGGCCTACATCAGAAATTAAATCAAGAGATAAGCCCAGTTTCATCACTAAGAATTAGCTCTAAGGACCTAAACCTTTTCTAAAAATTCTAATATACATGTATACACATACGCATACATATATGGAATAAATTTAAAAATGGCGAAAACAATATCAAAGAACGTCAAATATTAAAATATGCCAATATTTCCATAATCTTTTTCTTATGCTGTCTCATTACATATTTTCAAACTCACCTGACGCTATATATTAACTGCTTTTCGTCCATTTTATTTTCAATATGATGTAATATTTACTTTTAAAAAAATCCATTAAGCTATTTATTCATTTTCCGTTTTCATGTCGAAATCTTGCTGTAGAAAAGTTATAACGTATTCGATTTTTCTAAATTTGTAAAACTATTTTTTTTTTTTCATTTTTCATGTGCAAATCTTGTAAAGTAATTGTTATAGCAAGAATTTAAATGTTGCTGTCTTTTTTAATAGTTGGCAACTGCAATAAAGAAAAGTGTTTATTTTTTACTGTCATTCTACTGTAAGAGCTGACTTCGTCAGAGCCATGTTAACGCGGTATTCAAAATTTTGACCCTGCTTCATTTCCACTCCATTGGGCCAATTTTGTCCATTTTCAATCCCCACCAATAACCATCTCAATGTATTAGGGGAGTTTGAAGATGATCCGTGCATAATTGTGACTTTTATCTTTCGGACAAAATTTAGCACATGCATACATACAAACTTTTTAGATGGGAGGTAAAGGGATCGGGTTCCTGTGGCCGTATAATGAAAAATTATGAAGGAATTTTTCAAAAGTCGTATCATGGTAACGACTGCAATAAGTAGCTTTACTTATAATCCGTTTTCTAATTACATCCCGTGTGCAATTTTATGATTAAGTATAGTGAGTGGTCTCATTTTGTTCCTTATGTCTTGTAGACTAAGAAAAGTGATGGTGGACATCCGGGACCCGCGACTGGGGTGGGGTAGGGGGAGGGGAAGGGTTGAAAAGTGCAAGGGGAAAAAATTCCATTTCATAAAAAATAAAGAAGATTATCTATAAATATTAATGTTTAAAACATTTATAAATTAGAAAAAATATTTGTGGACATCCAGGACCCGCGATTGGGGAGGGAGAGGAGGAGGGGAAGGGTTGAAAAGTGCAAGGGAAAAAAATTCCATTTCTTAAAAAGTAAAGACAATTATGTATAAATATTAATGTTTAAAACATTTATAGATTTAGGAAAAAACATTTGTGGACATCCAAGAGTCGCGACTGGGGAGGGGGAGGGGAGGAGAGGGGAGGGGAGGGGAGGGGAAGAGTTGCAAAGTGCAAGGGAAAAAATTCCATTTTATAAAAAATAAAGAAAATTATGTATAAATATTAATGTGTAAAACATTTATGGATTAGGAAAAATATTTGTGGACATCCAGGAGCCGCAACTGGGGGGAGGGGGGAGCGGAAGGGTTGAAAAGTGCAAGGGAAAAAATTCGATTTCATAAAAAATAAAGAAAATTATGCATAAATATTAATGTTTAAAACATTTATAGATTAGGAAAAACATTTGTGGACATCGCAATTTTAAACCCTTCCCCTTCCCCTCCCCTCCCTCTCCCCAGTCGTGGGTCCTGGATGTCCACAAATGTTTTTCCTAAACTATAAATGATTTAAACATTAATGTTTATGGATAATTTTCTTTATTTTTTATGAAAGGGAATTTTGTTCCCCTGCATTTTTCAACCTTTCCCCCTCCCCCCCCTTCCCCAGTCGCGGGTCCCGGGTGTCCACAAATATTTTTCTTAATCTATAATTGTTTCAAACATTAATATTTATACATAATTTTCTTTATTTTTTATGAAATGAAATTTTTTTCCCTTGCACTTTGCAACTCTTCCTCTCCCCCACCCCTCCCCCTCCCCAGTCGCGGCTCCTAAATGTCCACAAATGTTTTTCCTTATCTATAAATGTTTTAAACATTAATTTTTATGCATAATTTTCTTTATTTTTTATGAAATGGAATTTTTTTGACTTGCACTTTTCAACCTCTCTCTTTCCCCTCCCCCTCCCCAGTCGCGGGTCCCGAATGTCCACAAATGTTTTTCCTAATCTATAAATGTTTTAAACATTAATAGTTATACATAATTTTCTTTATTTTTTATGAAATGGAATTTTTTTCCCTTGCACTTTGCAACTCTTCCTCTCCCCCACCCCTCCCCCTCCCCAGTCGCGGCTCCTAAATGTCCACAAATGTTTTTCCTTATCTATAAATGTTTTAAACATTAATTTTTATGCATAATTTTCTTTATTTTTTATGAAATGGAATTTTTTTGACTTGCACTTTTCAACCTCTCTCTTTCCCCTCCCCCTCCCCAGTCGCGGGTCCCGAATGTCCACAAATGTTTTTCCTAATCTATAAATGTTTTAAACATTAATAGTTATACATAATTTTCTTTATTTTTTATGAAATGGAATTTTTTTCCCTTGCACTTTTCAACCCTTCCCCTCCCCCTCCTCCTCCCCAGTCGCGGGTCCCGGATGTCCACCATCGCTTTTCTTAGTCTACAATACATAAGGAACAAAATGGGACCACTCACGATACTTAACCATAAAATTGCTCACGGACCTATGAAAAGCTGTAATTAGAAAACGGACTATTACGAAATCTACCTAAAAGAAGGTCGCCTACAAAGAACTTCTTAAACTAAAGTTAACATTTTTTTGTAGACGCAGAGAAGTAGGACGAAGTAATAATTAAGTGTTCACTGCGCCTGATGAAGAAAGACTAGTTCTTTTCAAAAGTCTTGCGATTTTTTTTTTTTTTTTTTTTTTTTTTTCTTTTTGAACTAAAATTTGTATGGTGTTTAAGAAGTTCTTCTAAGAAGTTCATCTGAAAAGAACTTCTTAATCACCATAAAAATTTTAATAAATGCGTAATTTTAATAAAAGTCTTTTTATCAAAACAGTGTTTGCAGCATCAGAAAGTAGAAATCAGATGGTGACGAGATGCGCTTTTTAAAAAGTCATTAAATTTTAAAAATTTCAAAAAAAAAAACCCCTACAAACTTTAAAATTTCCAGTTAATAAAATTTTATAACCTTTTTAAAAACGCTTAAGGAAACTTTCTTTTAATGCACCTCGTCTGCATCTGATGTTTACTTTCTGAGGATCAAAACCGTATTTCAATAGTTCTACAGTGGAACTTCTCCTTAGTGAAGTCAGCCCCACCAGTGGAAGAGAGGTTCTGCTCTTGTAACTGGAAGACGTCAGATGCTTAGTTCGAACCCAGTCGCGGCCGTCGGCCTAATCGTTTGAAGTTTTCTTTGGTTTTCTTTGAATCTTGGATTTCCTTGGATATGTATGAGTAAATACAGGTTAGGTTTCCTTAGAAAGACCTCCATGGAGCCCCCTCCCCCTTCGCTTAGGGTCTATATCTCTTGTGCTGATAATTGGCCGTCACAAATACAATCAACTAACTAACCTTGGCGAAGTCCTCATTTAACGAAATTTTTTACTGAACATTGACTTTGAACACCTTTAACAAGTAAATTAATCTCCGTGTTACGAAAAAATATACTCAAGTTTATCCCACTTTCGTGCATGTACGACATTCAAACAAAGAGGATACTGTTACAATGGATGTTTGAATTTATTTTAGCAGATTGTATGAAAAGGATATTTTTTTTTTTTTCTATCAAACGTTCCCATCCAAAAAAAGAAATGCTAAAAGTCATCGATATAATAAGAAGTTGCTTCCAATTTCAGAAAATGTTACAGATGAATTCTTCGGATACTTACAAAAGCGCGAAAGTTTTTATGAGCGGTGTATTTTGAAGAAACCTGTACAAAGTAATATTATAGACTTTTTTTAAATTTAGGATTTGGAGTACTGAGAAAAATAGAAAAGGTATGTTAGCTTCTGTTTTTGTTGACCTCTGTCTATTGTATCTCTTTTTTACATTATTATAATTACATATTTTCACGTAGGTTTATATTGCATTAAAAAATATGTTACTGCACTAATTAAAATGCATATTTCAAATATTTCCATTTTATGCGTATTTTTCATTTTATGTATGAGTTTTCCATTATACAAATTTCATGAATTAAAAAAATTTCTATTTAATGTATTTTCTTCTTATCGAAGTGTTGAAGGGTATCGATAAGACTTCGTTAAAAGCAAATTTCACTGTATTAGATAATGAGTAATCACATATAGATTTTTCATAGCTTAACATTAGATTTCGCGATGGGGGAGAGTTTTCAGTGAAGCGGCTCTTTAAACTAAAGAATATCTAATCACTACATTAACAATTTAATTTCGCCTACTTCTGAGAATAACTTCTGGCTTTTTAGGTTCTTTTCTCCTGAGATGCTTCGGAAGTTTGTCGTTTTCTATGTGCCATTTCTTCAGACAGTGTGGCTCGTGCAAGCTGATGGACTTGGTCCCGAATTGGCGGCCGCAAATATAACATACTACAGTAGGAGGTCTACGTGTAGCAGCTCGAGATGAACCATGGCCTCCTATCTGAAAACATGAAGAAAAAAATACATATTAGAAAACCGCAGTAAAACTAGTCCGATATAGTAACCCCAAAACATTCTTCTATCTCATACATGTTAATACTTCTTGGAAAAATGAAGTTTAGCAGCACTACCGGAGGTTTGGTTGTTAACTTCAAAATCTGATCTGCAAGTACTTCAATCGATGACAAAAATCCATCTTCACATACAAAACCCAAGTTGAATTATAAAAATTGCTCGTATCATCAATTTATTTTTGTCTTTAACTCTTTCGGCTCCGATTTTTTTTTTTTTTCAATTTTCAGAAAAAATTACTTTTGCGTTAATAACATTAACACTAGCTATTCAAATAGATTAATTAGAATTTAACGAATATTTTATTGCCTGAAAGATAACGAATTTTGTTGTTTTGCGTACTATTCAATTCATATTCATTTGACAATAAGCTAAGGAAGAATTTTTGGAGATGTTTAGAAAATATTGTATTACAGTGAAATTTAACTTGTATTTCAAAATTTTAAGAGTTTTTACGCTTTATTACATATGATTTTTAAGTAACTTTTATTTAAATTCAAAGATGAAATATGGGTTTAAAATTAAATAACTGCAAACGGCATAAAGATAATTAAGCAAATACTACTAACAATTTTTAGTACTAAATGCTTAAATATAAATGAAGTCATATCATAAATGCATAGACATATATTAACATTACTACATATAAATAATAGCAAAAGTACTTGTTAAAACAAAATAATACTCCATTAAAAGACATGTACTACTAATAGCACACCAGATCCGAAAGGGTTAAAAATAACAGTACGCATTAAAAATGAAAGCACAGGCGTGAAAACCTAATCTAATTGTGATATATTTCCCAGTGCCATATTCATATTCGTATTGCTTCCTAACAATTCATTACTCCTCATTCCAATAGCAAATGCACTCGCTTCGAGAATAATTAATGGTAGGTGATGCGAAACTCTCATTATTTGCTTCTCCTACTCGCAGTTATGATTTATCTGTGCCATTACGCTAAATAGTGTCTTTCTGCAAATTCTTTTATAGCAATCTCCAATGTTCTATAACTTTGTTGAGCTTGACTTATTGCTGTTCGTAGATAACATAAAAAAACAATATCTCAAAGATAAGATTGTGTATTAGAAGTTTGCGTGGATATTATTCGAGATAAAAAGCAACATATCATTTCGAAAGAAAAAAAAAATGTTGAAACACACAACATTAACTGAGAGACATCTAATTATTCAATATTTAAAAAAAAAAAAATAATAATAATAATAATCTGTACAGATAGATGTACGCTGTTGGATAAAGGAAGAAATACCCCAAACATTTTTAAACTATATGAATTTAAAAATGCCAGTTTTCTGGTTATCTTTTCAATACCCGAATGTATAAAAGTGTATTAAAAACGCAAGCACATTTTTTTATCACATGCAATGAAGTATGAATAAAGAAGAGGAAACATATAATACCGTATCTAACTGTTGCAGGTAAAGCATCGGATGAGGAAGTCACGAGTTGGCGACTGTTTGCTTTACATCGGATCACAGTTTCGCATCACCGCCGGGACAAACTTTCAATTGTAAATTTGAATAGAAAATTTCATCTTATTTAAGCACCTTATTCATGCACAATTTCTCTTGCAAATCTGGTAAAAAGTTCTTTTTATTTTTATTGGTGGAAGTTGAACCTGGTATTATAATATTTTTCTACCTCACTGACATGAAGTTTTTTAGATTGTCACACTATGCCTGAAACGCAGGACCTGACAAAAACTTCGATCAGTAATATTTAAAATTTATTTCTGCCATAATTATGATTTAAATATGCATGAATAAGGCGTTTAAATAAGAAGAAATTTTCTGTTCAAATTTACTGGTGCACATTTAGGTTACAGTTGAAGCTTCATCGCATGGAGCTTCATACAGCGGTTTATTCTGTTGAGCTGTCTAAAAGACAGACTAGGCCTCAGTATCAATAAAGTTTTCTGAGCGAAATAAACTCACAGGTAGTCGGCCTAGTTAGCTTAAATGGTGGAACATTGGCCCTGTAAGCCATTGATCTGGATTCGATCCACGGGCTGAGCATTTTTCAGCTCAGTTGGAAATGTTCAATTCGTATAACCTATTTTTCTATTTACATAGAAAAAGCACAGCGACGAAGTATCACACGAAAGATTTTTGAAGAGGTTTTCAACAAAACAAGCTCCTTTAACGATCGTATTTCACTTAAACTCACAGTTTGAACAAAAAATGCAGATAATGAAAAATTAATTAAAATTGTAATTTCAAAGATTGCAGTGTTAAAATCTTTTGGATTTCACCGGTTGAGAAATACTAGGTAATACGATATTCATTTCTTCATTTCCTAATTACACAAACCTCCGATGGTTGTGTTTTATAACTTTTGATAATGGTTTTCAATGTATTTTTTCAGCGTTGAATTCGAAAACGGTTTTCATTTTTCAGTCATCACGTTAGAAATTTTCGCAAATCGTATATTTCAAAATAAAAAAGTCAAAAAATTGCGAAAATCTGTCAAAGTAATTTGTCAAAGCTTTTCCAAAAGAAGAAAAATGCTTTAAATACATCTACGACAATTTTCAGACTTACCAACTGTCAGAGTAAACGAGAACACAGAGATGAAGCCGCATACAAAATGTAAAAGGAAAAACATTTTACAGAAATGAACAGTTCAGAGAAACTTCCACACATGTGAAAAAATTGTAAGAAGTTAAAATATACAATATGTTACACGATTAGCTATAGAAAATGCGTAGTATAAGCCAAAAGATGAATAAATTATGATGAAAAATAAAAGTTTTACGTCTATTTTAGAGTGTCAGATTTTTGCAATACTTTGACTTTATAAAACTTTAAAAATTTGTGATTTGCAAAAAAAAATTGCTAAAAAATGAAGGTCATTTTAGAATTGAGCACTACAAAATACATAAGAATTAATTATCAAAAGTTAAAAATCACAAAAATCACATTTATTTTATAGTAACAGATATCTGCTAGTTTTTGACTTTTTAACTTTGAAATTTTCGATTTGCAAAAAAAAAGCTGATATAGTGGTTAAAAATGAAAGCCATTTTTGGATTCAGTGCTACAAAATACTTAAAAATATATTATCAAAAGTTTAAAAAACACACAACCCAAACTTTTCAGAATAGTTTTATTTATCCTAACTCAATCTAGTAGCCTTTATGAGTGAATACACCCTCTTTCGCAGATTTCGCTGGTCATGGACATAATTAATGATCAGTGATTCGAGACAGATATTATTTGTTCTTTTTTGTCGTTCATAATTCATCTATACCATTAAGCTGAACAGTACATTTTTGTTAACTGCTTTTACTTCACTTCTCATTTTTACTTACCCACCATAGGATTTTGCAATCGTTTTGAAAATCGAAAAATTTCTTTTGACATGATTTGCATGTTTCAGACACTAGATATTACGAAAAACATATATATAAATAAATAAATAAATAAAATGCCGTCCGTCTGTTTGTCTTTTTGGTCTGTACTTAGTAAGTAAGAAAGGACAGAATCCTATTTAATATCAGTAACCTCAATTATCCGGAACTATTTTTTTCGGACACTCGAAATATTCGTTTTGATGAAAGGTACATAATTTTTTTTTTTTTTTTTTTTTTTTTTTTAAGCATGGCACGACAGTGCTATGCTTTATTTATTTCCAGTGTGACTCCGTAATGTTATTTTAATACGGAATTTAACCTTGAACGAGTTATTTACTAGACATTTTCCCACATTTTGTACGCGCTTCCACAAATTTTCTTTAAAGGATCTAAATGTTTAAAAAATAATTCCCTCCAATCAAAAAAATATACAGAGGTCAATGGACATATTTCCTGTAGCAATTAATCATTTTTACGTGATAAATAAAAAAAATAAAATTGATTTTTTTTTCGTTTATAAGAATTAAAAATGGTATATTTACGACGTCATATTAGAAATGAAACGGAGATTTGCAAACATTTCGTACAAATACAAGAATCGTCAACAGAAAGCAAAATGAAGCATGATTTTTAAAATAAAAGGACAATTTCAAACATTGATCAAGAAGCTTCTAACAGAAGAAATATAGAAAATAAGTAAATTAAACTTTTTTCTACCTATTTTCTCTGCAAAATAATAGAAAATAACTTAAGTATATATGTGTAATTGGTACAGTCGACTCTCGTTAATTCGAACTCGTCGGGATCACAATAAATGTTCGAATTATGGAAAATATGAAATGAAACCATGCTTAATATGGTACTATTACAAAGGAATTAATGTCATAGTGTTTTTTTTTTAATTTATTTCGTCTGTTATCATTAGAATATAACTTACTATTAAATTAGAATGTATAAATACATAAACTATTTAATAGATTAGAAACAAACACAATGGAAGAAAAATTTAAAGAGTCACTGATGGACAGACGGGGCACTAAGAAAGTGGATATCAAATGCATTGGATTATATGCATGCTCGTTCGGAACAATTTTCACAAAAATAAAAGAAAGTCATTCAAATGATCTGAAATCCACAAGAAAGAAAAGAAAAATGAAAAATTGGAATTCTCGTTAGTTCGAATTTAACGAAGTCAAGAGAAAATGAGTTCGAATTAATGAAATTTTTTAACATTATTCTGCCATTGAAAATTTCGGGATCTCATGTTTAGTTCGAATTAAGCGAAGATTCGAATTATCCGATTTCGAATTAACGAGAGTCGACTGTATTTGAAAGCGAGTTTTTTGACACATTGGCATAAAAAAAAAAAAAAAAAAAAAAAAAAAAAAAAAAAAAAAAACTTGCACCAAACCCAGTGTATATATGACATTTGCGCCGGGATTTCGCAAATGCCACATTTTTAAAAATATTTGCCACATTTTAAACAATTTGCCACATTTTCGCCACATTATTAAAAATTTCTTCCTCTTATATGTTCGAAGAAAATCAAAATAAATTTAGGTGAATAAAAATTTTCAAAAATAATAGCATTTGAGAATAATAGTATTTCATCCTTGGTGTGTAATGAAATTAGTAAATCTGCAGAACTGGGTCTTCAAAGATAGCAATTTTTTAAGGCTAAACCGCAGAATCGTCAACTACTTGGTATAAGACTTTTCGGCACTGCAATAAATTCGCCAATTCTATCAACCTAAATATTCAAATCCAATGTATACAAGTATAAACAATGTTTACAACTACATTTTTTTAATTCCCGATTTGGTGATTTTTTTAAAATCCTGCCTAAATTTGTAATGTTACAAATAATTAATCATTGAATAAAATCAATTTTAAATCAACGGTACTACTTGGTTATCCCGTCGACCAAAAAACTATCGTCAAACTATAAGATAAAATGCCAGTAATAGATGATCGTGAATGTCACATTCAATGACATTAAATACCTATACGTATTTAGAGATGTCATCAAATGATTTTATTTCCACTTTTTACTAGTGTTTTACCCATTTATTTGTACTTTTGTTATAAAAAAAAATGCTAATATGTATAATTTGGCTATTAGTTTGGCGACTTATATAATTTGGCGGAATTGGTTGAAGGGATAACCAAGTACCGAATTAACTTGTATTAAATTCATTATTCCGATGATTTTAATATGATAAAACACTACACGATTTAATTTTTAAAATATCGCAAAGAGTTTCTGTTGAAAAATAGCTGTTTTTTATACTTTAAGTTAATATTTTTATGGTACTACTAGGTTATCCCGTCGACCAAAAAATTGCCGCCAAACTATAAGATTAAATGCCAATAATGGATGATCGTTAATGTCACATTCAATAACATTAAATACGATTCACGTGTTTAAAATGTCATTAAGTGATTTTTATTTTGACTTTTTATTTGTATTTTTAGTAACATTCTACTAATTATTTGGTTTTTCGTTATTTAAAATACAAATTATGTCAACATGTATAATTTGGCTATTAGTTTGGCGATTTGTAGAATTTCGCGAAATTGGTCGACGGGATAATAGAGTAGTACCATTTTTATAAAACTTTTGATTCACTATCTCTATGAGTTAATAAAATTTAAGCACATTTGGAATATTCATAATGCGTCACCTTTATGCACAGATGTCTAATACTTACCATGTTGGCGCAGTTTTTTTCTGACGCCAATTTGGCGAAAATTCGTTTTCAAATGCATATCACATGTATATTTTTTAATTATTTTCTAATATTTAAAAAGGAAAATAAAGATAAATAAAAAAAAAGTTTATTAATAACTATAGAACAAACGATCTACATAATTTTTTTAAATAAAAGTAATAGAAAATAAACAATTTATTATTAAAAAAAACAACGATAGCCTGGTTAGCATGTGAGGCATATATTCATTTTGTTCCAATCGCGCCAATGTATTGCATATATGACATCTATCCCTAACTTTTCTACGCTGAACCCTGCCCAGAGCTCCGATAGCGGTTTGAAGTTCTGTCGATGTTAAATTTCAATTTTGGGCAGAATTTCAATTCAAGCATTGATTTATTTATCAAGAAGCTTCTAAGTGAAGAAATACAGAAAATAAATAAACATGAACATAACGTAATGCAAAAAATAAAAAAATAAATACATTTTATTGATACTATGTCTTGAGGTATTGTTGGAGGAATATTACATTGTCTAGAGGTGAATGTCTAGAATTATACTAGACATTTATGACGTCATATTGGAAATGAAACAGAGATTTTTTAAATATTTGGTATCAAGACAGGAAGCATGTACAGAATTCAGTTCTAGATGTAAAAAAAAGTTAACGATTTGGAAATGGATCAATGAAAATCTGTGCAAAACCAAATGAAGAAATGAAAATCTAAAGTAGATACCACGGAGATAGATAGAGTTTTTAATTGGGGGTGGTTTTGGAGTCTAGGTATGGTATCATGATCGGTATAGATCTGGAAAAATAAATCAGAAATTCCTACGTAGGGGAAAACGTAATAGTTAGTATTTCATCAAATAAATTTTTTTTCAAAAATCTAATTTAACTTTGAGGCCCTTTCACAGTTTTGCAGAATTGCTAAATTGTAACTAAAGGGCTTCAACACTCGCTCATCCTGCTTGCGCATATGAAGCCAACATGATGTTTAATCTTGAATTAGTTATACACTCAAATTTTTCATCACCATATTCTTTTTTAGCATAAAATGGAACTATTGCAACAATTTAATAAGAAACATGGAACTTACAATGTTAATATGCACTAATATATTTTTTTGCGTCAGATGAAGAGAGAGAGAAATATGAGTACCTCAGACGTTCTCTTAAGCGGACCCCCACCCCACATAATTCACTTCTAGCTATGTCCCTGGGTAAATTACATCAGTAATTGTGATACGATACCACATAAAGGAAGTCCTGATGATCATTTTGAAATGAGCTCATCTGAATTCATTAGTTATTAAAAAAACTTGAGATATTAAACAAAAACATAATTTGCAAAACAAATAAAAAAAACGAAATTTATTTCCTGCTCTATTTAAGCCCGAGAAGGGACAGATATTAAGATATTTGAGTTATTTATTTCTACATTTAGTATTAAATTTTTGTATCAAATAATTTAAATTATGTGAACATTAAAAAAATAAAAATGAAATTCAAAAAATATGATACTTAAAAACGCTAAATCTTAGATTCCTTTCAAACGAAATCGAAATAAATCTTAGACTTTTTTCCAAACTTAACTTGCAAATATTTGTTTTGCAGATTTTGTATAATGTTTAATGTAGGTATAGATAAAAAGAATAGACAGATCTAAAAAGCAAATGTTCAGAAAAAGTCTAAGATTTATTTCGATTTATATTTAGGGAATATAAGATTTAGGGTTTTTAAGTATCATATTGTTTGAATTTCATTTTTATTTTTTTAATGTTCACATAATTTAAATTATTTGATACATAAATTTAATACTAAATGTAAAAATAAATAACTCAAATATCTTAATATCTGTCCCTTCTCGGGCTTAAATAGAGCAGGAAATAAATTTCGTTTTTTTTTTATTTGTTTTTCAAATTATGTTTTTGTTTAATTTTAAGGATTGGTTGTAAAAGACAATAAAAACGTGAATTTTACATAAACAATTAAATTAATCGGATAATTTATTGTCGACATATTTGTAATCATATTTTCCACATTCTTAGATCTTTCGTGACTCTGTATTTCATTCAAATTTCAATTCAAAGCTATATTTTAAATGGAAACGAGTCTTAATTCAACGCAGTAAGCTGTTAGTTACTACATTTACTTTTTTTTTAATAATAAAAATGCTCCTTTTATACTATTCGGTATTACTTCATTATCCCGCCTATCAAAAAAATACCACCAAATTGTAAGATTAAATACCAATAATGACTTATCGTAAATGTAACATTCATTTGACATTAAAGACATTACAAGTGTTTGCAACGTCATCAAGTAATTTTAATTTTGACATTTTTTTTTCTTTTAGTATTACTATTTTTTTACTAATTTATTTGTATTTCGTTAGTTAAAATTTAAATTATGCCATTTTGTTCAATTTACGAATAGTTTAGCGATTTATATTTGTCGAAATGGGTGGATGGAATAAACAAGTAGTACCTGTAATTCCGTAATCGAACATTGCTATGTATTAAAAATATTTAAATACACTTTTAAATTTTATTTTGGAATTGCGATGCATTTTATAAATACCTTTCATATGTTTTATTTTATTATTTTATATTATACATATCCATGATGGATAAATATTAAAATGGTCCCCAACAACTAGATTTTTTTTTATTTATTATTCTTCGTAATCAATCTGAAAAAAAAAATATTTTTAAAATAAGATTTGCAAAAAAAGTTTGTGTGAGTATTATACGAAATCGGGATAAAGTTTTACTAGCTGAACTATAACCTTTTAAATGTTAAAAATGAGCTGGTATTAAAATAATGAATAAAAATATATATTCTTAGTTATTTAATAATTCTGTAAAATAACTTCATATTCGTGGGTATGCAAATATACTGTCAACACTTAAGAACGAATACACATAAATAAAAGAAACACCTTAACTATTTAGAAAAAAAAAAAAGTATAGCTAAAAAAAAAAGAAAGAAAGAAAAATAGAAACTATTAGAAGAGTTTGTGTTTCACCCTTTTTATATTATTATTTATTATTATTTGAAATAAATTAGACCATAAGATAGTATTAAACATACTGTCACTGTTAAATAAAGAAATTAGTTGAATGTGCCAATCCCAAAATTTCTTCTATCTCATTTATCTTAATATTTAAAAAAGTAGTTACCATTATTAATACTGAAATATTATTAAGTCAATACTATACCAAATTTGATTTTCATCTTAAATTTCTGCTTCAATCAATTAATCGGAGTAAACGCTAGTTAATCTCGATATTGATATTTATTAAAATCAATAGTTTTTTTCGTAATTCTATTGTACATTAGCTGATTTCGAATAGCCGTCATATCAAAACGCAAGTTCCCGTCACTGCAAGAGCCACCAATGGACCACAGAATTGCGATAAACTCAGAAAATTAAGCAAAAATCACAACTACAGCGCCCTTTTCCACCGGAATATTTCCAAATTCAAGGAAATCCTGCAGAACATAGCCTAAAACACACACACAAAACTTGTTTCAGTTCTATTCATAACTTCATACACTTTTCGATGGTAAAATAAAGAGAATAACACGGAAATCGCTATTACAGTAACTCCTTCCAGCAGAATATTTTACAAATTCAAGAAAAAAAAGTGCTAGCCGCAGCCAAATATTTACAGAAAAACCTTGGTTCAATTGTATGCAGAGCTTTACACACTTATAGTTGTATTTGATTGGATAACACCACTATATTCTTCTAGGGCACAATAAATGTACACTTAATATAAAGTTACAGCGAAGTACAGTTGCACTTAATTAAAGTATACTCTTTTAAGTTACACTTAACATTAATTTTTTTTACAACATAAAAATATTTTGACTTTCAAAAATGCTAAATAGTTCTAAAACTGTTTTCTTATAGTTAGGTGATTCTTCATAGTTTTGGTCCTCAATTTTTAATTAAATTTTATGTGCTTAGAATGGCATAGAGCTCATAATTAAAGATTTTTTTAGAGTAGTTCTGATAAAAATGAACGGATATTTTTTTTCATTCTCTTACCGAATTCAAAGAAAAGATTCCAGAATACAGTATAAGCGTGCAATTTTCTTTTCATACGTATGATCACACATTACTTTTGAACAGCTACGCCGACTTTGATAAGTCTGTTTTGCTTAAAAAGCTCTCTTTTGGTGAAGGACAAAACAAATTTCTATCCTCCAACATTAAAATTTTCTTCAGACTGTTTGTGCGTTTCACTGTTATTCACTTTTCTTAAATAGATTGTTAAAATGCACTATATTATTTAATACTAGCCACCCTTAGCCTGATTTGATCTGCCTTAAACGTATGATCAACGATATATAATGTTACTTTTATTCATAATTCAGTTTACTTGTTCAATCTTTCGCCAAATCGGAAAATTCTAATAGAGAAATTAAGAGCTCTTCATTTTTATGTTAACGAGACGCAGGTGATAATTCGCCAAACATTGTTTCCATCATTTTTTTTTTTTTGGGGGGGGGGGGCAATTTATTAAAATGTAATCCTTACTCTTGTTTCATTTAAAAATAAATACGGTACTTTCATTTAAAACTGAAACATTTAATGCTCATGGCTTTCACATCTTTCTTTCTCTTTTTTTTAAACGAAAAGGGAAAAAAAATATTATCACAAACCAGGATATTTACTTTAAACTTCACAGTACTGTTTTTATTTACTATACTATTTTCTTTTAAATGCTAACTGGTGAGTTAAAGAAAATGCTATTAGCGAGATTTCCCCGGCTAATATAAATTTATCAAGAATTCTTTACGTATAATTTAAGCGTAGCAACTTTCATGTAGCTTCATACGAAAAAATAATTTTTATTTATAAACCATTTAAATGATCAATGTTTTTTGAAAATAAACTTTGAAATAATGCCTTTTTTTTCATGTCTTTTACATAGTTTTTAGTCTTTTATAACCGGTTTTTCAAAGCAGAAATTTTTGCCTAATCGAATCAGAAAAATGCTCGGATTAAATATTACCAAATTTATAAAAAACATTTTCTGGTGAAAATAATAAATCATAATTGGAATATGGATGCCCATACTTGGTTTGAAAAAATCATAATTAGTAAAAATACGTTGCCCATATCACGTACGGGCAAATCAGGGAAGTGGTTAATCAAAATGGAAATCTAGCCCGTGAAAAGCTACTAAATCAATTTGTAGTTGCTTATGACAGTCACATGACTTGGACTATTATAATATAGATGAAATGATGGCGACAGAACAATGTTTCGCGGCTTATCACCTGCGCCTAGCTAACGTTAAATTATCAAAATGTTCGCCTGGAATATAAAAAGGGTAGCGGTCAACCCGAAACTGTTGATGGCAGTCAAATGAATTAGACTTTTATTGTATAGATTTAAAAATAATGATGTTTCTGTACATGGGAATTTTATTGAAGCCCATCAAAATTTCCATTTATTATCATTTACAATCTCTGTAGAATGATTCGAATGACTACGAAATTTTTGTATAAGTTTATGATATAAACCAGAATAATTTATTTTTTGAAAATCGCACATATTTTATATGAAAGGACACATAAAAAATTAAAATATGTAATCTTTTTTACAACGATGGTTAAGTGATTCATATTGTATTTTATATATGAATGCTTGTATATCTCAATAATACATTGAATATGCCTCCAATAAAAAGTATACACAGGTGCGTAAAATAACAATTTGAAAAGATTGAGTCTTTATTATATTTAAATTGTTGCTAAGAATACAGAGCAGAAAAGTAGGTAGGTCCTATTATGTACAATGTTAAGGTAATAAAGTAAGAAATTTTCAAACTTGGAATAAACTAAGTAAAAAGGTAATAGAAGTGAATTATGCATATACAAAGTGTTAATAGACCTAATACAAAATAATGACCTAATTACAAATAATAATAACTATGCTGTAATCAATGAAAAGCTTTAATCACAGTTCAGAAGAAAGCATAAAGTTTTGATTTCGTACTTCATAATTGCTCTAAGTGACTTTACACGGAAAACATCCATGACGCTGTGAATTGCAAGTGAAATACCAGCATTTTTGAATAAGGAAACACTCCTATCAGTGTATTCCTCATATATTACTGCATTCACTACTGTAGACAGACAAGGCTTATGAATGTTAAAAACAAGTAAGAAAAATCATGCGTTGAGCATAGATTATGAAGCACGTTCCAACACTTCATGAAATCTTTAACAAAACTTCGTTATTTCGGGAAATAATAGTGTATAGCCAAATACACTCAAATATGTATTTTGAACAGCCTTGTATTTCATGTGTCAGTTGATATAATGGGAAAATTTTGTTTAGCAAGAAAAGGCCCAGCAGCTTGAAATTTCTTTTTCACCAATTCATACTATTAGATGGAAACATACTTGAAAACTTTTTCAGCGCTGTAGTTTACCTTGTACCATTATTACACGAAAGTATTAAGCTAAAATTTACTGTAAACTAAAACCCTTTTAAAACAACTGAAATCACATTCTCATAAATTATCATTCATAGGCGTCCAAGTACCGAATTCTTTGCGTGGTCCTGTATATTCTTTTATCTATATTCTATAAACATTTCTCAGTAAATTGATTGCAGTTCAGTATAAAAATGCATAACTTATTTAAGAATAACGTTTAAGTAATTTACGCTCATATTCAGTAACGTTGGTGAGCTCTTTTAGGTAGCCCTGTATATCAACTATGACATTTATATACACCATATAATGTGGATATATTTAGTGAAACCTAAATGCGCATATCAACATTAAAATGCATTTCATTCCTCCATCAGCCATCATTGGAGACATATACGGTACTTCGGAAAGAATATACTATTTGAAATGTTTTGTGTGGCCCTGTAAATGCTATGTACTTCATATTATGCAACACAGTATCGTATAATTTATATTAAGCTTCAGTAACATATATCAATTTTATTATACATGAAACAGTTTAATATATTTAAAATATGTCGCACACAATTCCCCCATTACTATTATCTAATGAAATTCTTTTGTGCGGCCCTGTAAATGAATAATAGCTATATTTTCACTGTATACATTACAGAATGCATATTTTAGTGCACTTTGCTAATCCATATGAATATGAGTATGTTTGACAGCATTTTAACACCTTTAAAATTCATTTGAACGATTTTTTCCCATAAGCCGTAATGCAATGGAAAACTTTTGACTCTCCCTGTAAATAAACTAATCATGGTAGAAACTTCATTTTCAATTGGGTTCGTGCCAGGGTAAACCTCAATAACGTATAAAATTTTCATAACAATCCGAGAATATTTACGGGAGTTAGAGCGCGGACAGACGGCCATGCGGCCAGACGGACAGACAAACCGAATGCATAAGCACTTTTCAACTTTGTTGGGAAAAAAGTAACAATAGGAAAGTAACAATAGGAATTTATTCACAATCTATTCCACAATACGTGGCGTGCAATGCTCTCCACTTGGTTGTTTTGTGCAGCACAAGTTATAAAAGTGAGAGCTACTGAAAATAGTTATAAAGTACGCAAAATTGAGTTTTATGTTTTTTAATGAACAAATGTGTAATTTCCTCCTCAGAACTCTAAAATATCCCATTCAAAGTTGCAGATTATCCCTCAAGGAGAAAAATGATTGAATTCAACATTGCTTTTAATTAATATTCATAATAGAGTTTTAGCGTTTTGCAATCGGGCCATTCATTTTTAAACACCCGGTGTATGTGATGTTGATATTTCAAAAAACAAAGTTGATACAATTTTGATGCAAAGTTGATGTAGATAAATGTATAACAATGTACGATGCATTGTATGAATCACCCGCAAACCTTACTCCATTCATGTCATTTAAAGAAGGTGTTTTTATTATCCGGTCGGTACAGTATCAAATTTATATGATTATTCGCAGAAGAATTAGTTGGGGTGGGAATACATTTTTTATGACTGTGTGTCTTGCAATATCCATACATATTACAATTAACACAATATATTTGTAAACCTGGATACAACTTAGCTTACAAAATATACTTTATGCAGCATATTTATATCTGGATAAGATTCTTATCTCTTTTCACTTTTGTGTTTTTAGTCTTTGTTTTGGTGTAGCATATCCTTCAAGGTATTTTACGCCATTAAACCAATATACAACCAACCAATCATGCAGCATACTTAACATGCATACAACTTTCAAAAAAGAAAACAGGACTTTTTTTGTAAATGAAAAAAATCGCGATCACTCTTCGCTTATGACGTATCTTTCATAAAGTTGTTTCTGTTATAATTCAACTAAGCCATAATAAACTACATTTAAATTGAATACATTCTTTAATCGAACAATTTATACAGTACAGTACAACAGTATAACAATTTATAACAAGGACTTTTTTAACAATTAAAATACTAAATTAAAAAAAATAAAATTGTGAAGCATAACTCCATAAATTTCAATTATAATACTTCCTTATAAATGTATCCTATAAAATAGGCTCTTTTCATGTGAATGTCGCATAAATAAAATATTAAGTAGATCCTTTAAATAATTTTTTTATCTTCTCGAACAATAAAAGTTACAAAGAAAATATTCTTAATTATATTAACTCGATTAAATAACATTAACGTGAATTTCTTTTTAAAAACTTAATTACTACTTCTTACAAACATACCTTTTTTTGCACAACAGGACTCAAGTATGGCGAATTTCTGGCTTGAAATTGATTGGTAGTCATGATTTTATCATTAGCTGCTTTACGAAAGTTTTGAGAACTTGAATTTTGGGCTGACTTAGTGAGATTATTCGGCTTTCTTTTAATCTTTTCAAAAAGAACCTAAAGCATAAGTATTTTTTACTTTATATATTTTTTTTACTCTTTATTAAAAGGTATGTATCTATTTAAGAATTTATTAGTATGAACGTATGAAAAATGATAAAAAAACGCGTTGCAAACAGAATATTAACAAATATCAAATTAAATATAAAGGGCTCATTAGTAGTTTTGTGATACAATTATGTTACTATTAATATAAATGCAAAAATTTAATAATAATTATAAATAAAATCTTAAGTAAATGAGTAAGTACTAAATAGGTTGGTAAAAATTCTTACATACAAGATTTCTTTAACTATCAGCAAATATGTTGCAGGCAGCATTAGAAATAATTTAAGTACACCCTTGCAATACTACATTATATAGATTGGTTAACGTATATAAATATATAAAATAGTGTCTCTAGTATTTGTGTTTTTATACAATTTTAAATAACTATTGGGCTTTGTTCCCTACAAGCTACACTCGTCAACCCCCCATTAAGGCGCCACAAACTCCTAAAACACGCTAATTTGATCAACTTTTAAAAGATTGAAAAAATTGAACTATACTTTAAAATAAATAAATAAATAAATAATTTTTTTCAAAAAAGTGATGATCTCCCTGTAAACGGGCTTCCATTCACTTGCCTTTGATTGGGGTATTTTAAGGTCGAATGAGCTGCTGTTAAACATCTAATGGCTATTTATATGTTTGATTAAACAAGAAATAGTGAAATAATTTTTAATAGTGAAATATTCAGAGCCTTTTCCTTCTGGATTTTTTTAACATCAATGTAACGAAAATGTTTAAGAAAGACATTTTAAATGTATCGTTTAAATTTGGTGTAATTTTTACTAATTTTTTCTTTCTTTTTTTAATATATACTTGAGAATACTTTTGTTGTTTGAAAAGAAATAGCATTTATGTCTTTTTAGAATTCACAACTATAGTAAAAAATATTACATCAAAGTATCAAGTAAATGTCTCGTCTAAATATACTTTAAAATTTTAACTGATTTGCAATATTACTTAGTCATTTTAAATATCACGTAGCTTCTTTTATTTTCTGCTTTTAACGCACATTAATAAATTCATTATTTAAAAAATTTCTTTCTCTTTATGATAATCACGTGATAATACTTTTATTGCTAGAAAGGAAATATTTTTTACTTCCGCTGACTTAAAATAATATATCAACATATAATTGGCAACAATAGTTTATCATTTAGAAATGTGAAATGTCTCCCGTAAATATACTTTTAAATATAAACTGTTTGCAATATTATTGCTTGACCATTTTAAATATGACAATTTTTTTCCATTTAGAGCGGTTAACGCATTTTAATGAATTCATTATTTTGATATTTTCTTTCTTTTTTAAATTCACATGTAAATATATTTTAATGACCTAATTTTCAATATTTTTCCGCTCTTAACTCGTAATTATATAATTCTCATTTCTATTTTTTTTTTTTTTTTTTTTTTTTTTTTTTTTTTTCTGTTTGTGATAATCGCATGTAAATACATGCATATATTTTTTAATTTGAAGCAAATATTATTCTTTGACCATTTGGCAACAATTTAAAGTAATAACCTTTTCTAAAATATGTTAAAAAAAATCTCTCTCAAAATGCTGAAAATCGAAACTTAAAATGGAAAAAAATCCTCAAAAAATTCAATATTTAAAAAGTAAATGCAGTCTGCATACTGGGAATTTTTAATGTATAAAATGATCTAAAAATTTTAAAATCCCTACATATAGTTTTTACTCCGATAAAATTTTTTAATGAAACGAATTTTGACCAAGTTTCACATTAAATGTCTCTTAAAATAATTATTCGATTTAAAGGTATCTGCATCACTGTGTTCATCAAACAATTCTCTATACCAACACCGATTTTCATATTTTCGTGTGCGGTAGTTTCCTTAATGTTATCGAAGAAATACTCTAGTTCACGAAAAAATCATTGTCAGTGACGGTGACAGTGTTAGTTACTTTTTTTAGAATAGAAATATAGCGTGATAGTTGTAAATACTATACAGATTAAACACGATTGCTTAAGACACACACTGCCAGAAACAAGACTCGCATTCTTCAAAATGGTGTTGCAAGTTAAAGAAGTTTAAATAAATACAATTTATGTAAAACTTTCTTGTTTTTGATATATGAAAATGCCAGCTCTTTATGTATTTATCCTATTGCACGTTTCTTCAACGATTTCACTAATTAAAAAAAAAAAGGGTTACGTTTACTAACGAAGAAAAAAAAGAATAGTATTTTATAAGAATACAAAGATTAATAAACGGATGATGATCACCAAATGTTCGATGTAAGTGAATTTCACAGATATTCGTAAATACAAATGCTATCCCCATGCCAACAAAGAGAGTTTTCCGGTAAAAAAATTCATAGAAATTGTTTTTATCTATCTCTCTCAGTCACATGGCAACGGCAATACTAAAAGCTTATCCACTTTTCGGTACTTAATGTAAATATCTGTGGCTACTGTTTTGTCTGTCGCTTTCCCACTGACCTACAAAAGAAGCACGTGCCGTATTGTCATATGGAAATTAGGAAAAAAAAGAGGCATAATGGATTAAAGTAATTAATTTGATACATATAGATGAAAGAAAAAGAATTTCAATATTGCATTTCTTCCTATTTTACACAGTGATTAAAAAGAAATTGATTTCTGATGTTTGATACGGGAATATTGAAAAAAGTCTTTTTTATAGAGTTTGATCAAACATTTTTCTGATATTACTTTGGATGGCTCATGTTTGTTTTTATTTTCGACTATCTCATTTTACGAAATATTAGCTTATAGAAAGATCTGCTACTGAGGAACAAATATTGAAATAGGCCTATTAAACAATCTTATTTATCTATTTCAAAATCTTATTATTATAAATAACAAATGACATGTCTTATTCAATAATATTTTTATATGTGAAGTATTGATAAATGTTTGAACTCTTTGAATGCATAATTAATTTTAACAAAAATGTGATATTTCATTACCGACAGGAGCAATGTCGCCAGTGAGCTACTTTTTTTCAATTCAGATTTCTTGACTGGCACCACTTTTATGAAATGGTAAAATTCTCTTTGTTTTCACTGTGATTGATAAGTCATTAAATAAGTCACATTTTACTATTTCAAAAAAGTAGTGTCAATCAAGAATTTGAATTTAAAAAAAGTAGCCCATCTGGCAACACTGGACAGGAGAACAAATTTTATAGTTGTTTTATAATGGGATTTGTAGCCTGGATAATTTTAAAACCAGCGGGGATGACCGAACTTAGCTCGGTCAAAATTAGCTTTATGTTCAACTCGATATAAAAACTATATATATCAATCTTGTTGTTTTATATATCCTTAGCCATAACCTTAGATACCCCTAGCCTTGACCTTTAGCCACAGTTTCACAAAATGATTCATTAATCGAATTTTTTAAAGCATGCGACTTAATCCAATGCTCTTCTTGATCCCGAAAACGATGAAACTCAAAATTTATTCAAAATAGTAGAAATCGTTTTTGTAGATAAAATTTGTTTAAACCCACGTTGATTTAAAAATGAATCATTAATCGAAATTCATCGAACACGTGATCTATCCCAATGATCTTATTGCACTGAAAAAACAGTAAAATAAAAAATGAAAATCGTTTTAGCCTTATTAGCTTGACTTGAGCATGCGATTTAACTGTATGGTTCTTTCATACTCGGAAACAGTTTAATACAAAACTTTGCGAAAATTTTTAAAAATACAATTGGCTTGATTCTGATCCATTAATACCCAAAATAACTCACAAAAGGAATTTTCTTGAGCATGCGACCTAGCCCTATGGTCTCATCATGCTCGGAAACGGTATAATGCAAAATATTGTCAAAATGTTTTGCACAATTTTATAGATGCAATTAGCTTGACCCTGATACATTGTGACCAAAAATTACGAACATGTCATCTAGCCCAACGATCTTCTCGAGTTCGAAAACAATTGAATGCAAAATTTAGTCAAAATGATTGGAACTGTTTCTAGATAAAATTACCTACACTTACAGTGATCTAAAAACGACCCATTAATCGAATTTTCTCGAACATATGAGTTAGCCCAATGGTTTTCTCGTAATCCAAATCTGTAGAATACATAGTTTAACGAAACTCGTTAGAACCATTTTTAGATAAAATTAACTTGACCAGCAGTGACCAAAAAGTGACCCATTAATTGAATTTTCTCAAACATGTGACCTAGCCATATAGTTTTCTCATACTCGAAAACGATTGGATATAAAATTTAGTCAAAATTGATTGAGCCTTTTTTAGATATAATCATTTTGACCCTGACTCATAATGACCCAAAATGATCCACTAATCAAACTTTTTGTAGGTGCAAAATTTAGTCTAAATCGTTAGAGCCTTTTTAAGATAAATTTTACATAGACAGACACACACACACACAAGATTTGCTCATATTATAATAGAAGATTTATAAATTTTTAAGCTTTATGCATGTTTGTTTTTTTTCCTTCAAAGAATTGATCTTCATCTTAAAATGTAATAAGTGTTCTGTGAGAACTACATTTCACAAAATTTGACGACGTTTTGTCAGCTGACTATTTCTTTTTTTGAAGAAGAATTTCTTTACCAACAAAATTTTTATGAAAATATGTCGGTTTACTGTATCAAGATATAGTTTAGTTATAGCTAAACTAATTAAAAGACAGTTGGCAGAAAATACAGTCGCCAAATTTTTGGACGTTCTAACTTTCGAGATCATTTGGTCACCTTAGTTATACATCTTTATGTATAAACTTTTCATATCCTCTGAAATTTGATAATTTTTTTCCGAATAGATACATTTAATCCTGTTCCATGCTTCAATAAAATCAAACTTTCAATTATGCTTTTGAAAAAAAATATTGCTTCCTTATAATTTATCTGTTCTTCCTCCATAAATTTCATTTAAATATATTTATTAATATTGAGTTTTATTAGTCTTTGAAAATTTAGTAACTTTTTTTATATATATATAATAGAAAAACAATGATAATATGTCTAGATCTATAATGCAAAATGAATTGAAGCGCCTTTCTCTATACTCTAATTTCTACTTTAATACTAATTGATTCTTATCTAAGTTTATTGAAAATTCTCAACATTTAACTCAGTTTTAGAATACAAAGACTTTATATTGATTTTTATCTTCTGCCTTGTACAAATTTAACTTGTTTAACTTTAGTTAGATTGCCTTGATACATCAGAGTACGGATATATAGGTGGAAAAAATTGATTAGACAAGAAGATCATAATTAAATATAATTAAATAAAGGAAGATCAATTGTAATTAAAATTCTGAAATTATAGTTCAGGCTTTCAGTTTAGAACAGGTATTTCGTGTCAAGAAAAAAAAATAAATTCATGAGCCTAAAAAAACATGCATATAAAATTTAAATAGTTATAAACGCTAAAGTTATGAAAACCATAAAATTGTTACAAATTTTGGTAAACCTAAATATCGGCGGATCGCAATTATAGAGCCTTTAATGTTAATGAGAGTCAATTGAAAGTAAAATTTTATTAGTCAAGAGAGGATTTTGAAAATGGCAACTCTGCCATTATTATGATGTTACTATAAATTATTAAAACCTATTCATGTAAGGAGGAAATTTTTTTCTGTTATTACATACCAACCATTTCGCAATTTGATAATACTTGTTAAAGATGTCTAGACGTCCATATACGAAAATCTTCTCTAATTAATCGGAAAGCTAGACTACTTCAACTAGGACAATATGTCCTATAATTATCTTTTATTTTTAGTTGATATTCGTTACGTACATTTATTAAAGAAAGGTTTAAATCTCTACAAACAAAATATATATATAAAAAAATACTGTTATTACAGTGCAATGGATAATCGGCAGGGGATGATCCTGGGTTAGACCCTCTGTAACATTATAAAGGGAAAACATGTCGATTTTACAGCAATTTCTTTTAATTTCTAAACATAGCTCATACCATTGAAGGCACAAAAAATATGCTTTCAAATCGCAATTTTTTGAAAAGAATAATGTTGTAAAGCAAATTATTTTTGTAACCTAGAAAACCCTTTGTTGATTCTCTTTTTAGGTGCGTTCGTAATTCTGTAAATACGTAGCACCTATAGTTGTCGTTCAATCCGTCCATCTGTGCACATATAACAATTCAAAAACTATCCGACCGAGTCCTCTGAAATTTAAAATATGTAATTATTACATAACTGCGTCGAGTCATTTCAGATTTTATCAAAATCGGATGCATAGTTCAATTACAGGGACAATCAAATGTATTCCGTTACATTACGATCAATGGGAAAAACAGTTTCAAGTACATTTTAAAGATGTTAAACTCTTACGAGCATAATAGAATTCATATGCATCTATGAAATTATCTAAAATATACTTTCTGTAAAATCTGTGTTACAAAGAATATTTTTTTATTAATATACAAGGTCACACAATAGTATTCTATTACATAATGATATAGTGAGAAACATTGTTTGGGGTGCGTTTTAATTATATTAAACTATTTCATACTTTATAAAATTGATATACGTTGCTGAGGTTTACTACAAGTTCATTCCTGTATAATAGAAAATATTGCAAGGACACACAAAAGATTTTGGACACTATATTGCATCCGAATTACCGTATATTTTAAAAACTTCATTATAGTACGAACGCACATCATTTGCTACTCTGCTAATAGAAATTTCCAACTTGTTTTTAAGAAAATTCAGTACTTTTCTATTGTTAATATTTATTGAGTTCTTTTAGTCAATAAGAGGAAATCCGAACACTGAATGAAGTGACTATCGCGTGCCATAAAAATATTGGACTCGACTGTAACGTTCTCTATTTCTGAACCCCTTACGCAAGTCAAGAGCGCTTTAAGTAGGTCAAATGTCAAACATAAGCCTTGCAAGAAGCAAAGCGAAGAAAATATATGAAATCGAAATGCAATATTCTAGATTAAATGTTACAAGATTTCGGTAAAGAGAAAATTTTTCATTTGGAAATAAGAATTCTAAGTAATTCTATATAGAATCACATAGGAATTATTAATATTACATGAAGTAACACATAAAACTAAAACAAAAAAAGATCGAGAGACATTTTTCAACTTTGTAAAAACTCAAGAAATTGAGTTCAACATGTATTTTTCATTATGTATAAAAAAACCTTTTCGTGTTTCGCCTAACAAATCTCTAAAATGGTGTTGAACAAGAGCTAATAGTTGCTATTCTAATAAATTTTTCTATAATTTAACACGACCCAATATTCTAATTATAAATAAATTTTAAATTAAGCTATATTATTCAAACATATGAAACTCAAATTAGTGGAACCCGATTGTATAACATTAAATTCTAGTTTTTGTCAATACAGAATATTAATAAGAATTTTTAGAAATTAGTCATCTTTTATTCAACCAGGTTTTATTTTAAGCGATTTAGAGAGTCGCCAAATTCAACGATATCATGAAGTGTATGCCATTTTAAAGCAACATGATGGATAAAACAAACTAATGAGCTTGGTCGAAATCTTAATTCACGTGCAGATACACATTCATATTGAAATCGAATAATATATACGAGTGCTGTCGCGGGCAAACTGATTTTTTTTTTATATGTCACCCACAACAGAAATTCAAACTGCTATAGATCAGGCGTTTTTTAAGGTAAGCACAAAGCAAAATATACTACGGAATTCATTATCAAGATAAATGCTTTAGAAAGAACTTTTTTTCAATTTCTAATTTTTTGTTTGTACATTATTATACATTTAAAAGACTTTTGACAAACTTAAATGGTCGCCATTTTGAAAAAAGAGGGTGGATGAAGTTGGCCACTGAACTCGATCAAGAATTGGTATGTACTATGTACACACGGAGTTATTTCGAAATCAGTTTATAAATATGCGTATTATCGCGTGACAAATTTCAGACCATTTCAAAATGTCAACCACACTAGAAATTGAAAGTGCTATAACTCAGTCATTTTTCAAGATATAGATGAAACAAAAAAATGCTCTGGAATCTTTGTATCAAGGTCAAACACACAAAAGAAAAATATTTTTTAATTTCTTACTTTTTTGCACCGAATTTTAAAATGTAGATTTTTTTTAAAAATTTTAATGTTTTGCCATTTTGAAGCAAGGTGGCGGATAGAACTGGCCAACGAACTCGGTCCAGACATCGGTATGTACTATGTATGCACCAAGTTTCATCCAAATCGGTTTATAAATACGCGTGTTATCACATGACGAAAAATGTGAGCAACACTAGAAATTAAAAGTACTATAACTCAGTCATTTTTTAAGATAAAGACAAAACAAAAAATGCTTTGGAATCTCTCTATCTAAGTCAAATGCATAAAAGAAAAATGTTTTTCAATTTCTCACTTTCCTGTACCTAATTTTAAATTTTTTATTTAAAAAATGGCCGTCATTTTGAAACAAGATAGCGGGTGGAACTGGCTAACGAACTCGGTCCAGGCTTCCTTATGTACTATATGCACACCAAGTTACAGACAAATCTATTCATAAATACGCATGTTATCACGTGACAAAAATCAGATCGTTTCAAAATGTCAGCCATCAGGAAAATTCAAAGTTCTATAGCCCAATCATTTTTAAGATATAGAAAAAACAAAAAGTGTTCTAAAATCGATGTTTTAAGTTCTAACACATAAAAGAAAAATATATTTCGATATTAAGACATAGAAAAATATTTTCGCATTTAATTTTAATTTTTATATTTTTTTAAATATATTTAAATGGCCGCAATCTTGAAACAAAATGGCGGATGATGCTGGCCAACGAACTCGGTTAAGACATTAGTATGTACTATGTACATACCAAGTTTCATTCAAATCGGTTCATAAGTACGTTAGTTACAGCATGACAAAAATCAGATGTATATATATGAAACGATATGGCGATTTTCTATCTAAATGCATCAGTTTTCGTAGATCACCATCCCTGCTGTATAATATGTCTATTCACTTAAGAACAAATAACAGGATGAGCAGTTGTTATGGTAAGCAATGGATTTGTTCCCTTTAGGTATTTCTCCAAAATAAAGGTAAGTCAATCAGTTTTTAATCCATATTTATTTAGAACAAGCCATAAAGTTATTGCACCTGTCACCGTTCCACACAATTAGCACTATAACATTCGCTCGCGCGTAATCTCCATGTTCTAAGTTATCGGAAAAAATGAGACGGACATCTTAACAATTTCAAAGATCAGTTGCATTCTGACGCTCTCGAATCCTAAAATGAATTTCCCAGCCTCTACGCAAAAACTGGCTCCTCCCCTAGTCTGCGTCAGCAATTTAAAGACCCATTAGGATTAATTTCAAGGCTAACACCACCCACATCACCATCTGCTATTCGTAGCTGTCTTCTTGTATTCGCATGTCTTCTTGTAAGAACTATTAACTATACGCGTAATAACACAACCCGCTCACAAGCAAAAAGGCGCATGAACACTCTAGCAGACGATTTAATAAAACAAAATTAAAGTCTCGAAAAATATTCCAAAAAGGAAAAATTAACCTCTACACTGAAAGAAAGATTTCGCAATCATTCCCGCTCTTTTTGAGAACACAATCAATAGATTATTACTAAGTAAAGTAAAATAAAATAAAAGAACTTTAGCTGTTAAAATATTAATACATTACGAAACTGAAAATAAAAGTATGTTCCATAAAGTTAGAATTAAAAATTCAGGGCATGCAAAATGGCGCATTTTTTTTTAATTTATTACATATATATATACAGGGTGTCCCTAAACTCATGGTATATACGCAAGGGAGTGATAGAAAACATCAAGACGAGTAATAATAAACAGAACACCAAGAGTCCCAAACAGTTTCCAAAGGAGATAGCTGCCATTTTAGTTTCGGGTCCAAAATTTCAAATAAACATAAAAAACGGAAAAATTGGTCGATTGATTTGCGGTTTTCACTAAAACTATTCTTTATGTCGGTATTTTCTTGAAAATAAATTGTAAAGATAAATTTCGAAAAATGCCGATAGAGGGCGCTTTAAATTTCGGAGTTACGAACAACTATTTTTTGCCGTTATTTTTTGCATCTCATTAAATGGTTTCGTAAGCTTAGACTTAAACTGAAATTTTGAGCTCAAAATCTGAATAGTTGGGTGTGGTTAAGCAGCACAAACTGAACTGTGTTCAGAGGGTTCAAATTTCAAATGATTATAAAAAGCAGAAAATTTGGTCGATTGATTTGCGGTTTTCACTAAAACTATTCTTTATGTCGATATTTTCTTGAAAATAAATTATAAAGATAAATTTCAAAAAATGCCAATAGAGGGCGCTTCAGACTTTGGAGTAACGAACAACTATTTTTTGCTGTTATTTTTTGTATCTGATTAAATGTTTTCGTAAGCTTAGACTTAAACTTAAAATTTGAGCTCAAAACTTGAATATTTGAGAGTGGTTAAGTAGCACTTTAAACTTTTTAAACTTTTAACTTTTTAAAACACAAAAGTCCTATGCAAATAAGTAAAATAAAAATTTTAATTATAAAATAAACATGAAAATTATTATCCATTCTAATGACATACAATTGATATACGCCCCTAATATTCAACTTATATTCTTAAAATACAATACATGCTTCTATTTTCAGGCTTGGTAAAATGGCTACTTGTTGCCATATAGAAACTTTATATTTTCAAACTATTGTCATATGTGAAAATGAAATTTTGATTAATAACCAGCTGTTATAGTATGACCATGTTTTGAAAATAGAGTATGGAGGACAAACTTTAATTCTTTTTTTATATACTATAATTTTATTTTTAAAAAGAAATTAATTGGATAAATCCTCTCCTTGATTAATTTAAAGAAAGAATAATATTTGTTTTATTTTAAAAACATGACATTAACTCTTGAAAAAGCTAGTATATACAAGACACAGCTGCTGTGGACATCCATGCTAATGACATTTTGAACATTTATTCTGTTATTTTAAGGTGTTTTTAACTAAAAAGTGAGTAATTCTTGAGTGCAAATAATGAATGATATTAAGACAAACATATCTAAATATAAAAACATGACAGAAAACATCTCAATTTTTTTTGTATGCCGAAAGACATAAATTGTCCCCTATTTTGAGAATCACCCATATATATCATTTTCTGTTCAAAAGTTTTTAATTATTTATTTTTAATCGTAATCTGCAAATGATATCTATAGTGATATGGTAATTCCGTAATTCTCATTGCTTCCTTTTCTCTCTTCGACAATGAAAGTAACCCAATTGCCATCAATGTGCAGAAATTTAATTAAACAACTTTTAAAGTTAAAATACAAAAAGGGTATTATTTTTTTTTAAATATCGAGTTAAGACTAAGGCTAGGCGACGGACGTCTAGAATTAAATATCATGATAAATCCGTAATTTTATATTATAATATTCCGATATATCTGTACTGCGACCTATGATTAATGTAGTGAAGTATCAAGTAACATCTGAAATGAAACAAAGTGATAAAATTATTGCTATTAAATAACATACACTATATGCCCAAAGATGACCGCTCACTTGCGATTTTAGACGTTTTGTTAAACATCTAGAAAAATATGTGAGGAATTATTCTAAAACTCCAGGTGCATAAACAAAATAGTACAGTTCATGTATTTCAGCGAAGATTTTTCCCCCGAAATCCCATAAGGAACCGTTTACAAATTGAAAAAAAAATGACAATCTTTTGGATAATCCTATCAAAACTAATGTAACGAAAGCGTCCAAACTGCAGATTATGGTTAAGTGGCTTATTGAAATAAAGTGTGTTTACTTTTATGATGATAACATGTATACGAGTAAAGAAATTAATGTTTTTTTAACAACTGTCCTAAATTTTGCCAAGTTTTTTGCTTATAATTTGCTTAATACAAAACAAATGTTCTTTTCAGAAAATATGACAAACATTCTACATAATACTCTGTTATCAGAATTAAAAAATAATAAAAATTGTATAAAAAATGAGCAGGTTTACAAAATAATCTGTCATTGCGCATGCGTGAACGCATTCAAAATGTAATTTACATAATATGTTAGCTAAATGTTTAGAGCAACTTTTTTGAAAGTCTCAAAACCATAGTTTGAAAATTCTGAAAACTATCGTCGATAAAATAAGCTCAAAATCCATTATTCTCAAAATGAAACAAAAATGTATCTATATATTCATTAATTAATGTCACTATAGCACAATATTGTATGTACTACTATATGTGGACAAAGCACTTGCAGGGCTAAAATGTTGATAGAAGTGAATGACACCGGAAATTACGAAACAAATTCATATGTAAACAAGAAAAATCAATATTTCATATACATAATAAATGGAAAAAAATTCTGGTGTGAATGTTGTGTTTCGTCTTAAAAATTTCGTTGTTTTATAGACAAATAACTGTCCATGAAAGGGTTAAAACGTAAGGGTTACATTTCCGACCATGCTTTCCTATGTAATTGTGGTTCCTAATGATATTCTCTACCCCCCCCCCCCCCAAGCTTGAACACGAAGTTCTGGGACACCCTGTTTTTTTTTTCTTTCCTTTATTAGAGTAAAAGGAATAAGAGTTAAGTTAAGAGTGCCAATGCTCACATACAAATTTGTAGCTCATATACATTACTTCAAATTTTGAAAATATTTATTAGTAACCTATTTCGAAAAAATAAACAGTATATATCGATATGAGAAATAATTATGTAAATTCTGAGATTTGCAAATAACATAAGGTTTAGATTTCATGCTGAAAAATATTTCTGTGATTGTGTCAAAGTGATAAAATTTTTGCCGCTTCTTCATTCTACAAGACGTAGCTTAAGAATCTCAACTGATTTTGTTTACTATAGGTATTACATTTTATTGGTTACGGATACCAGTAAGTTTAATTTTTTTTAATAATTTAGATTAATATAAGTTGAAGGAAATCATTTTTTGGTAACTTTAGATTAAAGTATTTGGTAACTTTACATTAAAGTAATGTCTATTTTTAGAGTCAGATTAACCTATGTTCGATGGGGTTTTTTAATTGCAATAAATTTTGTAGGTTCACTATAAATCAATGTAAAAGTTCTTTTTAGAACATTTTCTTTCATTGAAATTCGACGGGTTCCAACGTCTTGTGAATTATGAATCAAGATTTATTAACGCGATCTCCTGATAATTACGCGACTTTTGCATATAAAAATATCATGCATTAAACAGTAATGTATTGATTTCAAAATATTTTAATCTTGCTCAGACTCTTTTAAAATTTCGACAACAACAAAAATATATGTAAAAATTAAAATAAATGTTTTAAACAATTAGATTTTTTTAAAGTATGTCGTTAATCATGACGGCAAAAATTAAGCTTTGAGTACTGTTATTCATGCATCACTACAAAATCATGCTCTGTGGATTATTAAAAACTGCATCAATGTTTTATAATGCTCCGTTCGTTTTTGAGTACAACATAAGAAGTATTACCATTAAATGCTTTTTGCACATAATAAGTTATTTATTTGAACATTTACTTTTATTTTCAATGTTCATATGTACATATAACTGAAAATATATTGTTTGGAAATAATATCCTTAAGGCTTTTTAAATTTGGAAACTGTAAATAAAAAACAATTTGAAAAACATGAATTTATTCTCCGTTCGAAATTTTTTATGAAAAAATAAACAGCTCCCATACCACCCATCTCAAAATAAATAAAGAAATAAATTGAACACTGCGCACCGCAATCTAATTTTTAACTAAATTTGAATTATTTAAATTGCATGCAATGTTAGGAGATGAAATAAAGGTTTATTTGTGTTAGACAAACAGTAATAAGTATTGAAATAAACAACTATTACATGTGTAAAATTCGAAAAGTTTTCTAAATATTTTTTCATTACAATAAAGCTCAGAAATGAAAAAAAAACCGTACATTATGTTTATGCTACAAAGACAGTATAAAACCAACCACAATAAAAAAAAAAGGCTTTTAGAACATTGTTGTTTAGTTTTAAAATGAGGTCGTACGCACATACGTCATGATATTATATTAGAAGGTTTCATGACGTAAAATTTCACATACTATCCTTGGTACCTTGGCCCGTATATATGATATTTTGTTTTTATTTGTAATGCATGTTCTCATGTTTTTTAAACTAGTATTTAAAATATACACACCATCAATTACACGATCAACATTGATGGATTTTCAAAATCTGGAACTAGCAACTTGCATTGCCATATCTGTTACCCTGCATACATACTCAGCGAAAGGTAAAACGCAATTTACAGGCATCGGATGAACGGAGGAATGAAATTCTTTGGAGAGTTGAAATCCTTTGAGAACCTTTCAGTAAACAGGTGTCTCAAGGGTATAGTAAAAGTGGCAATACCTAAACACGTATAATAAGATCTACAAACAGTGTTGCATAAAATTCTTATGATTTAGGAATTCCGTGTAAAAATAATTTAAAGAGAATTCCTAAATCATAATAAATTTAAAATTGCACTTTTGAGTTAAAAAAAAAGAAAAGAAAAGAAAAGAAAACTAAAGGGAAAGGAATTAAAAACCTTAATTGCACCCAAAATAAAAAAGAAAATTAAAATAATATTGATTTAAAGGAAAGTCCATAATGCAAACAAAATTAAAAATATTTCTTCAGCAAAAATTTAATATAACCACGGATGAAATTGCACAATAACCTCTTCCGAACGACCCATGATTTCGAAAAGTGTTCTTCATCTTTAAAAAAACTAGAAACTAACATATGTGTTAAGATTAAAACATCATCTCTAATAATGCAGTTTCTTTTGCTGCCACTGATTTCCGGAAACTTTTGCAAAGCTTTTAACCCTTTCCGGTGCAGTGTGTCCGGTCTACTCACACCTAATTTTAATTCCAAACTTGCAATTGGCACCAATAATATTTTAATAAAATCTTGCTTTTACGATAAAAGCTTAAACTAAGGAGTTTTTGATTTCTTAAAAAGTTGTTTGTAAATTCCGGTGTCAATCGATAATTTCTCATTTTACTAACAGAATTTGTCCGCGCCGGAAATGGTTAAAGTGCAATAATTCGTTTTCCCAAACGACGATATTTTATATAAAATGTGAATAAAAGTGTAGGAATATGATTTTTTTTTATTTAAAAATCCCACATTTTGCTTCGAAACGAAATCCCTCCCTATTAAGTGGCAATCCCTCTCAACGACCATTTTCAGATGCAACTGAAAAGGCTGGTTTTATACAAGTTTCCATGTATTATCATTATCGGATAATTAATAACTGATTCATTGTAACATATAAAAAAAACATTATTATTAAAATAATATATCCGGTCATGTAATATGTATCTTTGCATCTCTGTATATATCATATATATACATATATATAATTAGAAAATTTTTGTCGAAAATTGCGCGCACCAACTTTTTAATAATTTGAAATTTCAATTGCTGATATTTCACATCATTGTGAATTTTTAATATATATTACAATATAATTGTATACATTTGTATATTGTATAAATATGAATTATTAATTATATATATAGATATTATTATTATTATTGAATTATATTAATTATATATATGTACAAAAACAAATAATTAAATAATTTATTACGCATATAAATTACTTATTGTAACGTATTCAATTATATGTATGTATATATATATATATAATATATTTTTCTAATATATTACATAATATATCCAAATAATAATTAATAACAAATTATTATTCGAATTATTATTACTAAATTCGAAATTATTATTAATTCCGTAGATTAGACATTAAAACTTGTTATTTCATGTGTTTATTTATTTTTTTTTTAATGTGAGGATCTCGCCAATCCCCGTTCAAAAACTGCAGACACTAAATACACGCTAATTGGATCAGCTCTATAATATTTTAAACTATGGAATTATAATTAAAAAAACCAATAGCGATCTCCCTGTAAATGAATTTCCATACCTTTTTCCTGGGGTTATTTTAACAACTAATTAATTGATGTTAAGACATATAATGGCTGTTTTCATGTTTGATTAAATAAGAGCAGTTAAACATTTGAAAATCCATTAATATAAAATGAACACCCTCAAAGTTTCTAATGCTACAAGAAAATTGTTTTAAAAAACATTTTTCAATGTATCGTTTTAAATTTTACGTAATTTTCACCAAAGCTTTCTTTCTCTTTTTACTATTCACTTGAAAATATCGTTTACTGTTAGAAAAGAATGCGTTTCATTGCCTTCATTTGCGTTGTACTTGAACTGGCGGCAATAGTTTAATAGTCATCTCGAAATATAAAATAAATGTCTCGTTAAAATATATTTTTTAATTTAAACTGTTTGTCAAAGTTAATTGCAGCATTGGATTCAGGAGGTGCCTAGGTGAACATCCCTCCCCCCTCCCCCCCCCCCCCCGGAGCAATGAGATGCCCGCTCCTAGGAATTTTGAGATTTTCTGTTTTCAACGGTCAAAAACTGCAATTTCCCCTCTGAAATTCTATAGTGTCTCCCCCTAGGCCGCAGAAATCCCTCTCGGAGAAAGAGCTTTCTGAATTCAACATTGATTATTTGACCATTTTAAATTGGAAGTAATGTCCTACATTCAATGTTTTTAACACAAGTTAATGAATTATTTATTATGTTTTCTTTTTTTATATTCACGTGTAAATGCATTTTTTATGACGCTTTCATTATTTTCCTGCTTTTTATACGGAATCATTTAACCCTCTAAGTGTTTGGCCCATAATATTCCGTACACTAAGCTCCAGGTTTCACTGCAATATACGCGATGTTTAAGATATTTTAATTCTATAAATTTAATGATTTTTCAAATCATTGAAGAATGATTAAGACTCTGAAGGATTACATTTATATTCCTAAATAAGATTTTTTATGCACTATTGAAAGAATCATATTTTATTAGCATTTAGAACAAAATGCAGAGAAAACAACATTACAATTTTACCCATTTGCAAGACGCTTGGAGGGTTTTAATTACAAGCATTAAAAAATGCTCAGGTGAGCGACAAAAAAGGTTAATATGTTTTTAAGTATGAAAAGGTGTTTGACAAGTGCTCGTAATTGAGCATGAGAAAGGACAAGGGGTTCCTTCTTGGCTGCAGCTCACTGTCAATGCCAAATTTGAAAAAATCATATTTGCGCTTTTCCCATATAAAAGAAATTAGACACAATTAAGATAAAAATGTGTAGTGCAAAGACGTAGCCAAAAAAAACGCAGCGTAATTAAACATGAATGTAAGGCGAAATAGTACAAGGAACCTTAGTTTCTGCATCATACCATACTCATTTCAGTGACACCAAGCATGCCCGCAGCTTAGAACTGCACAGAAAACTGATTTGTAGTGCAGTTGCAGCTCAGAGTTAACAGCGCAGTTCACATGTAAAGCAGGATTGAAAATTTTACTAGAAAGAAAGACGGGAAGTTTTACGCAAATTTCTTTTATTTGGAAAAAGCTCAAATATGATTATTTCAAATTTGGCATTGACAGTGAGCTGCAGCCAAAAAGCAACCCCTAGTCCTTTCTCATGCTCAATTACAAGCACTTGTCAAACACTTTTTCATACTTAAAAACATATTAACCTTTTTTGTTGCTCACCAGAGCATTTTTTAATACTTGTCATTTAAAATTTTTGATAAAGAAAAAAATTCTATTTTAAGTTTTACCAAAAGGATTAAAATAAACCAAAAATGGAGTTAATCCAGTCGTTAGCTATCGCTTGTTGAATTTTAAGACTTCATTTTTTCGTTAAAAGTTAAATAAAAAACTACAGTAAATTACGATAATTTTTGGAATGCTATCATTTTATTCGTCTCGTCGAGTTCTATCTTTTGAAAAAAAAATCACTGTCGTAAGCCAACTGGTTCGCCAGAAATTTCAAAAAGACTTTTGCATTTTCCATTTTTTAAACATATTATGCCAAACGCTACCGCGTTTGCTATGATTTTTTGAAAGGTTTTTTCTGTTTCCAATTAAATATTTATTTATACGTGACTATTTTAAAGAAATATTAATTTTAGCGCTGTTTTTACATATGGTAACTATTTAAAATAACAACCTTTTTTTTAAAAAAATAAGAAAAACTATCTTTTGATAAGCTGAAAATTTAAATAAATTATTAAAAAAATCCTCCAAAATTAGTCAAATTAAAACGAATAATAATAATAAATGCAATCTGCAGATTTTTTTTTTTTTTTTTTTTTTTTTTTTTTTTTTTTGTGGGATGATTTTGACCAATTTCAACATTAAATATCTCTTAAAATAAGAGTGCTATTTAAAAACTGTGTACATCAGCATGTTTATCAGACATTTTATTTCTCTACAATAATATTAATTATTATCTTTTATATACAATAGCATTCTTGATATTAACAAAGAAAGACCTCCGGTCACAAAAAAATCCACGAATTGCGCCGGTGATAGTGTTAGTGACTTTTTCTTTCTTTTTTGTACAGAGAAATTAAAGATAAAATCGTTATGTTATTCAAAAAACCTTTAAAAAAAACTTGTTTTAATCATTAGAGAAAAAGGGGATTTCATTAATTACATAATTATATTTGAACATTTTCTATGTTCACTTTTTTAAAATAGAACCACAGAAAATATCATAAAATCATATCTGATCTCACCTTTCGACAGTTGGCTTCATGAATTTTTAACATGTTAGCTTCAACTCGTTCGCCACACAAATTGCATAAGTTGCACGCTTTCGGCGGATTATTTCCTTTGTCAGTCACCGTCTTGGACCAGTCGCTGCCTTGTTTCGGATGACCAGCCTTCGGAGGCACTTGCTGGTAAACCCTAACGGGCAGTCTCGTCTGGACCGAGTGGTCAGTCATGGTGGTCGGAGAGCGGGGTCTGACGGCTGCTTCCAAACGGGTGATGCGCTTCCTATTCTGGCGCTTCCTCAACTGACCGGAAAGTGAATGAAGTCCATCAGAAATCGAGAGTCCGCAACAGTTCGACCTGGATTTTTTCTGATCGATTTCTTTCTGACCTTGAACGAAACAAAAAGAATAATAAAACACGTGGAAGACTATGCATAATCGAGGATTTTATATGATTAACCAATCAATGTTCACATGTCGTCGATTATTTTATTCTTTGCATCGCGGGAGATTAAAAACTAGTTTGATCTCCGAAATAGAAAAGCAATTTGTGGAGGGGAATGTTTTGGTTGCGTGTGCACGTTTTTTCGTGATATCTTGTCTTTATTCGTGTAACATGACACTAAGTGCGATTCACTTTAGTTATTTATAACGAAAATATATTTGTTCTTAACTTAGAGGTCATGTGAAAAAGCACCAAGGCCAATAAAAAGATTTAAAAAAAAATCAGCCTTCAATGAAAAAATACGAATTTCTCAAAAGGCTGCTGAAAAAACGTAAATTTCTTCAAAGGATAGGGGGGAAATGCAAGGATCTCGAAAAAAACGCAGTCATCCCTGTTGAAATAAAGCACACATACAAATATCTATGTTTATTATTATAGGTAAAGTTTTTAACCTGAAATAATATACTCAACTAACTTTTGAAAACTTAAGTTAACACGAATCCAACTTGCATTAATCTACATTCAGCCTGAAATCGGCCCAAACCAAAGACGAAATTTACTATACCTAAAACAAAAATAACTGGCGCCGCGAAAAATTTTCGATAGATTAGATAGATTCGATAGTTAGAAACGTCAATTACTGATCGACAATGTAGATGTTAACATTTGATCTTTGCTGGTAAATGCTTAATATTAGGTTTTAAATAGCCTGGTGTACAAAAAGGTTCTTCCTGGTGTTCTTCAACTGCTATAATTCAATTATCTGTAAGTCTATTTATTAAGGAATCAATTTAAGTAAGAAGTTAAAAAATATCAGTTTGTACTAATTTAGAAGGAAATGAAAGTTTTAGCAAGATACGTTTTATATTAGATAACTAAATAAAATAGATGATTTTCTTTTAGACAAATCGTAGCACAAGTGTGATAGGGAAAATTCTAATTACTTTTTTTGAGAAACAGAAAATTAAAAAGTACTTTTTTGATATTTTTCGTGAAGAAATTGCTTAATACAGGCTGACACCTAATGTCTGAATGACATTTAGTATGGCATCAACACGTTAGCTGACCAGAAGAAAATCGAGGATTTAATTCTGCTAAAATGTCAATCCACTGAAATATTTAACTGAATGACATACATTATAAGAAAATATATTTTACTTATTAGCTAAGGAAAAAAAAGAATTTTTTTTCTTGGACAATCATTTTTAGAGGATACACCTCAAAAGCACTATCTGTTATGCCAGTAATAAAAATTTTAGTTTTTGTGAGCATAAAAAAAAATTATCACTCTCGATTTAATCCAATGTCAGAATCCTGCTTTTAAAAATATATACATTAATTATTTTTGTTTTATTGAAATTCCTTTAAGAATTTGATGGTCTTGAATATTATTTGTTTTTGTTAGTGAGTCTCCAATATAAATAAAAGAATGAGAAATTTAGTTTATTTGTAGTACTAATTTAATCTTAATTGATTAGCTTATTAGAAGAAGGTGCTATATATTTTATCAAAAATTGCTTATTTGATTGATGAAAGCGTTATGAGGTAAATTATCACATGGTACAGCTAAAACTTTAAGTTTATAATTAGTTTTGAAGGTGTAAGACATTTCTTTTTCATATTAAATATTTTTATGTAATAATTTAAATAAGTTGTTAATTTTAAATATATACGAGTTTTTGTCAAAGAGATTTAAATTACTTGTTTACATTTTAAGAATATGCTACGAAAAAAAAAAAAAATAAGTTGAGTTTACATCAAAAATGATTTTACTTAAATTTTCTAGAAATTATTATTTTCTTTACATACTTTCTTCCATTTTGATCTTCACCTAATATGTTATCCAAAAGATCAGTATTTTTGTAAGTGCGTTCGTAATTATGAAAATACTTGTCTACCTGTCCTCGTTCAGTACGTCCGTTTGTCGTCCGCATATAACTGAGCAAAAACTATACAACTGAATTATTTTAAATTTAAAATATATAATTATTGCATAACTTTATGTAGTCATTTCAAATATTATGAAAATTGGATGTATAGTTTTACAGGGACAGTCAAAAGTTATACAACGGCCAATGGAAAAAAATAATTTCAAGTGAGTTTTCATGATGTTACACTTTTTTGAACATAAAAAAATTTACATGCATCTATAAAATATATACTGAAATGTGTATTCTGTACAATCTGTGGTGCAAATAATGTTTGTTATTAATTTACAGGGCCACACAAAGGTAATACTTTACATAATGTAACTGAGGGAAATATTGTTTGGAGCACGTTAATCAAGTTTCATATTTGTAAAATTGTTATATATTTTCTGAGGTTTACTAGAAGTTACTTCCTGTATAATAGAAAACATATATTGTTTATAGAGACACACAATATATTTCGGCCACTATACTGCATACTATTTCATTACATCAAGATCTGAATATTTTTAAAATTTCGTTATAGTACGAACGCACCTCATTTGCTACCTGCAATTTCCGACTTGTTTAATCTCGGAGTTAAGGCTTGCGGATTTGAATCAGCGAGCGGACAAAGTCGATGGTAAACATTATAAGGTATGTTTCTGGTGATGACGCCACGTTAAGGTTCTACCGATTTCCACATCTTAATTTTAAAGTTTTTATTTCAAACACGTATAGGATTTAATGTAACAACTTATTCACCATGAAAAAATGTTTTACCAAATATGAATTCATAAAATGTAATAGCGTGGTTTCTTGACGAATGCTATTTGGCATTATCACCATCTGGGTAATAATTCCAACCAAACTAAACTATAAAATAAGATGAATAATAGCATATAACTTCCAGTTTTAAGGATACAGTCTCTAAACCATAGAAGTTGACAAACTTCCCTTACTTACCATCAATTGCGATATCCAGGTGCCATAATAATCATTTGATATTTTATTCTTCTGACATGAAAAAAATTATCAGCACTTAGGGCAGATAACTTCTATGTTTCCTTTTTGGTTTTCAACAACGACAAAATGCTCTTTTGCGCATTTAAAAAAAAAAAAAAAAAAAAAAAAAAAAAAAAAAAAAATCAGATGCAGTTCTAGCACTGAAAATAATCAAACCGAATAATAACGTTAATAGATTACCCCGGTATACTTATTGCGCCGTGTATTTTAAACTACAAACTACTTCGCGAACACATCTTAAATCTTCCACACAACATTTTAAAATTACATGAAATACACCACAAATTTATGTAATAGACATAGTATTTTCTAATACGTATGTAGTCGCAGATCACAAAAATTACCTCTCAAATTTTAGATCGGACGTTGATTCTTGCGTGCTTCTTCCAGAGATAAATTCTATTAATGGAACAAATTAACTTTTAGCGGTTGTTTTTTATTCAGATTACACACAGCCCTTTAGCGCAGAACACGTACGTGCCATTCTGCCGATTTTTTCATAATTACGAGTAATATTAGCACTTTTCGTCTTTAAACATCTTGACATTATTATCCCAGCATACTTTATATATTTTCTTCACTCATTAAAACGGTAAATCTAATTACTTTCTCTTTAAAATTTCTTTATAATATTAATTTATAACTCTGACCAAACTGGTCGATTTCTAAAATCTCATCTTTCTCACAACCTAACATATAGAGTTATAGCTATCATTAATGGTTGTTTCATTTCTGCACCCCCAAAGAAGTACAAAATAAATACATGCAAAAAAAAAATTGATTTATTATATTTATGGGGGATAAATATCTAGTATTTATCAAAAATATTCTAAAGAATTAACTTTCCAATAAATAGAGTAACAATATTTGAGCGTTGAAATTTTTGCGCCGAAAGTTATATTCATGCATTAATTGATTGATTGATATTCATTTTGATTGTACCCAGTAAAGCGGTGCACTTGTTACATTTTAAGCCGAATAAAAACACAAAATATTTCGCAGAATCATTAAAATAACATAAGCATTGACTTACACTGGTGTCCAAAAGTTAAGCATAATTGGTAATTAAGTAATTATTTTTAAGTAATGAAAGAAATATGAATCGGAATGTGCTGAAACTCCAGGTGTGTAAACAAAATAGTACGCGTCACATATTTTCGCGAAGATTTTCCCGCGAAATCGAACAGGGGACCGTCAACAAATTGAAAAAGAACGAAGATCTTTTGGATAACCCTGTCAAAACTAATGTAGCAAAAGCGTTCAAACTGCACATTATGATTAATTGGTTTATTTCAATGTACTGTGTTAATTTTTACAAGGATAGCATGTATACTCGTAGAGAAATTAGAGTTTTTATAAAAACAGTCCTAAATTTTTCCAAGTTTTTTGCTTATAATTTGCAGAGTTCTTATTATAAAATAATGTTCTTTTCTGAAAATATGACAAAAATCATTGTACACAATACCCTGCCATCAGAATTTAAAAATAATAAAAATTGTATGAAAAATGAGTATGTTTAGTAAATAATTTTTCATTGCGCATGCGTCAACGATATCAAAATGTCATTTGCATATTGTGTTAGCTAAATGTATAGAGCAACTTCTGTAAAAGTTTCAAAAACATAGCTTGAAAATTCTGAAAATGGGAGATTATAGAATCAACTCAAAATCCTTTATTCCCTAAATGAAGCAAAAAGATGAGGGGCTGTATCCATATTCCATTGTTTAGTGCCTACACAATATTGCACGTGCAACTATATTTAGGTAAAACCCCTGATTTTTTTTTGCTTCCATTAGGAATAATGAATTTTGAGTTGATTCTAAAGGCTCCCATTTTCAGAATTTTCAAGCTATGTTTTTGAAACTTTTACAGAAGTTGCTCTATACATTTAGCTAACACAATATGCAAATGACATTTTGATATCGTTGACGCATGCGCAATGAAAAATTATTTACTAAACATACTCATTTTTCACACAATTTTTATTATTTTTAAATTCTGATGACAGGGTATTGTGTACAATGATGTTTGTCATATTTTCAGAAAAGAACATTATTTTATAATAAGAACTCTGCAAATTATAAGCAAAAAACTTGGAAAAATTTAGGACTGTTTTTATAAAAACCTTAATTTCTCTACGAGTATACATACTATCCTTGTAAAAATTATCACAGTACATTAAAATAGGCCGATTAATCATAATGTACAGTTTGAACGCTTTTGCTACATTTGTTTTGACAGGGTTATCCAAAAGATCTTCGTTCTTTTTCAATTTGTTGACGGTCCCCTGTTCGATTTCGGGGAAAACTCTTCGCGAAAATATGTGACGCGTACTATTTTGTTTACACACCTGGAGTTTCAGCACATTCCGATTCATATTTCTTTCATTACTTAAAAATAATTACTTAATTACCAATTATGCTTAACTTTTGGACACCAGTGTACCTATAAACAACAACGAAAGTTTTACTATCACGCTTATACGATTTTCACGATCTGTGAAATAAATTATATTCTAACCAAATGTATTGCTACGTAGTAACCGACGGGCATCTGATCGATGAATCGATACATTGTTTGTATTTTTTAGTGAAGTAAAAATGCAAAGCATAAAGGAGCTCATAGACATAATGTTAGGAAATTCATGTGGGCACGTGGTTCTCCAACCCTCCACCTAACTTTCTGAGTAATAAAATTTTAGGAAATAATGCAATTAACAAACCACCCTTCCTCATCCAAAAAAATAAATTATTTAATCACTAAATTATCTGAGGAGGAAAAATTTAATAATAATACCAGTGAAAATTATATCTTCTTTCAATTGATATTTCAAAAATAAGCTTAGAATGTGGTCTTCATACTGAAAATGTATTATATATTATAATTTTAAATACGATCATCAAGTTTTTTTCATCACATTTGAATTCTTTGGTAAATTTCATTTAGGATACCGAAATGAAAAGTTCTTTGATTAAATACTTAACAATTATGAAAGTTTAAAGTTTGAAAATTCTGTGTAAAATTCATTTGTTTTCGTTGCAAAATAGATTGCAATGTTTTTTTTTTTTTTAACTCGAAGATTAGTTACAGTAATAAGTTGTAATTTTGGATTAGCATATTTGAAGTTTCTATAAATCGATTTCTGGGGAAAAAAAACTCATAGATTACGATTCATAATTTATTTTGAAAAAATATATTTTTAAAAATTGACTAGCTGCACCCGTCGAAACTCGACAGAAAAGAATATACATTAGGTATTATATATGAGGACCCCAGAAGCCAAGGAGTATAAGTGACAAAATTGAAAAAATTGAGTTAAGTGCACAGGGTATCTGGAAATATACTTTTTTCATTTCAGAAAAAGAAATATAGGTCATTTTCTGATTATTTGGGAGTTATAGAGATAAACCACTTTTTTTAAAAAACAAACAATATTGATTAATTATACATTTAAAGAAAATTGTACTCTATTTTTTTAACAGTTATTGAAATGAGAGTTCAAAGATTAGAATGCAACAAACAGATGTTTCCTATTTCAATTTAGTCAATTGTTATTGATGTTCCAATTTAACATCAATTATCTTTAAACTCAATTTACTCCAAATCGGCATTTTGTCACTTGTACCCCTTGGCTTCTGGGCTTCTCATATATCAATCTTATATAGACAGTAAAATACTGAGCGAAATAAACAATTGCCACCTCTTAAAATAGGGATAACATAGCTTTTCATGATGAAGGTACACAAACTTCAGAAAATAACAAAAAACTAGTCGTTGGGGGCCACCGTAATACTTACCCATCATGGATATGTATATGAAAATAAAACATATGAAAACTATTTATACAATGCATCGCAATTCATAAACTAAATTTAAATACTGTTAATATACATAGTAATGCTATATTAAAGAACTGCTGATGTACCAATTTCGACAAATTATATAAAACGCCAAACTACTCAAGTAGTACCGAACTGCGTAAAAGTAACATCCTTATAACTCCAAAAATAATTATTCTATTAACTAACAATTAATTGCGTCGGATTAAGCGTCTCATTTCCAATTAAAATATACCTCTGAATTGAAATTTGAATGAAATACAGGGTCATGAAAAATCGAAGAATGTGGAAAACAGGATTACAAATATCTCGGCAACTAATAATCCGATCGACTTCGTTTTATATGCAAAATGTGTGTTATTTTATTGCCTTTTACGTCCATTCCTTAGAACAAAAAAATTCGAAAATTTTTATATACCTTTCATCAGAACGAATTTTTCGAGAGTCCGAAAAAAATAGTTCCGGATAATCGAGGTTGCTGATATTAAATAGGCTTCGTCCCATTCTTACATACTAACTACATACAAAATTTCAAGTCTCTATCTTAATTTGTTCGGGAGATAGAGCGTTTACAGACAGACAGACGGACAGACAGACGGACAGACAGACAGACGGACGGCAATTTTTTTTTTCTAAAAATATGTTTTTCGGAATCTTCACTATCTAAAACGTGTAAATCCGTCAAAAAAAATTTTTCGATTTTCAAAACGATTGCAAGACTTACCCTATACTACGTATGATGGGTAAGTAATAAGGAAAACAACTCACAAATTATTATGTTGGACTTCAGCTACAAATCTTTTTTTAATGCGGTTTCTAAACCTTAAATATTATTTAAATGCCAAATTATTTAGGAAGTTAATATTATACCCCGGTACGAATTCAAAAATATCTGCATAGTTTATTTTTTCTCCGTTTAAATTTCTCTTGATAACTGTACTATAAATAGGGTAGATGTGCCAGTAATGGCCCCCCCTTAAGGAATTTCTCTAAAAAATATTTTTTTATTAATAGTTATAATTATTGTATTCTAATTTTTTTTCATATTAAATTAATCTTTCAACAATATTTAACTAATCCCACAGTTAGATTTTTCAATAGAAATAAAAATTAATACAAATATGCCTAAACACCCAACAGCCCAGTAATGGACCGCCTATGTTCCAGTAATGGGCCACCCTACAAAAAATAACAGATAATTGTTTTTAGGTGCGTTCGTAATTATGTAAATACGTAGCACATATAGTTGTCGTTCAGTCCGTCCGGCTGTTCGTCTGTCTGTCCGTCTGTCTGTCCGTTTGTCTGTTCGTCTGTCTGTCTGTCCGCATATAACAACGCAAAAACTATCCAACCGAATCGTTTGAAATTTAAGATACATAATTATTACATAATTTTGTCGAGTCATTTCAAATTTTATGAAAATAGGATGAATAGATCAATTACAGGGAAAACCAAAAGGATTCCGTTACATTACGGTCAATGGGGAAAATAGTTTAAAATGCATTTTCATCGTTTGAAATTTAAAACATATAATTATTACATAATTTTGTCGAGTCATTTGAGATCTTATGATAATCAGATGCATAGATCAATTACAGGGACTATCAAAAGTATTCCGTTACATTACAGTCAATGGGGAAAAAAGTTGCAAATGCATTTTAATGGTGTTACACTCATTCGAACATAATAAAATTGACATGAACCTATGACGTATATATATACTAAAATAAAAATTCTGTACAATCTGAGATGCAAAGAATATTTATTATTAAATTACAGAACCACACAAAAGTATTCAACTACATAATGCTATACGGGGAAACATTGTTTGGGACATGTTTTAATTATATTAAACTGTGCCACATTTTATGAATATGATATACGTTGCTGAGGTGTAATGAAAATTACTTCCTGTATGTTTATAGGAACACAAAGAGTCGAACCACTGTACTGTATCCGAAGTATTGTCTACTATATCAGGAAGATCTGTATATTTTTAAAACTTCTTATCGTACGAACGCACCTCATTTGATGCGCTTCTTGTTTCAATTGTATTTTGCTCCAGAACTTAATGAAAACATACTAATAAAACAAAATATTAAAAATTAAGTTAGAAATTCATTACATTAAAGGATTTATAATGAAAAAACATAAAACAAAATATTTAAATTTAAGTTATGAATTTATTATAATCAAGGATTTATAATGCGGATATAAAACAAAATATTAATGATATTATTACCTGTTAATTATTAATTAACATTAAAGGATTTATATTGTAAAGATATAAAACAAAATATTTAAATTTAAAGGATTTATAAGATAAAGACAATGTTTTACTGAAATCAAGTTTTGATAAAATAAGGCATTAAAAAAAGTATCCTATCTTCATTCATGTCATTATCTAAATGATGTGCTATGCAACTGTGAAATATAAATAACAGATCTTCAATTTTATCATCCCTTTCCGATAGTCCAAACTATTCAATATGGAATTTTAGAATGCATTTAAAATGATAAATGTTCTTGCACTATCCAACCATTTTCAGATAATCATATAGCCCATCAATTTGACACAGATTGATTTCACAATTTCCTTTCAGAGATGCTTATATGGATATATTATCACCAATGGAGCAATCTCATTATTTGCTGAAAAACATCCCGTAACAGTGATTTGTTCCTTTTCGTTATTTGGTACTACATAATACACATCTTTAACTGATTTTGTTCCCAAAATTTTCCTTGTTTTAAGAGCACAAAAGAAACCTTGTTTTAACCTTATTGAAAATTCTCTCTGTATGCTTCAGAAATTGGAAGAAAATAATAATATCTTCCAAATATAATTTTACATTTCTGACCCAACTTAAAAAAACTTCTTTTGTAACGGCACATCCAGATTTTGTCAAATGTTCTGCTTGTGTTTTGTACCAATTTTGGATGACTTTTTAAAAACAACTATTTATAAAGAAATTGCCTTTATTAAATTCTAATAAGTAAAATTTAAGTATTAAATTTGATTATTTAACTTTTCAGTTAAATCAAAATATTTTATCTCTACTGAAATAACACTTTTTGTACTGGTCACTTGGGTGGTCCATTACTGGAAAATCACGAAATAAGCAATCCAGTAATGGGCCACCCCTCCTAAAATCTTAAAAATAAATAAATTTTTTTAAATGGTCATTGGTATATTAAATTCAATGTTTTATATTGCTAACCAAACAAAAATATTCAATTTTTACGGAAAAATAAAAAAGATATAAACTAAGTAAGTAAAGTCTACTCTTAGCGTGTTTAAGATTTTCAGTGAAAAACAGAAAAATTGTGAAACTTTATTTTTTGCTTCCTAATTGTTTTGACTAAAAGTGTAAAAAATAATTCCAGCTTATAAAGCATGCAAGGTAGAGTTCGGAAAAAAATAATAAAAGCTTAACTATTATTATTATTTTTTTTTTTTTTATAAACCAAAAAGTGCGAGGTGGCCCATTACTGGAAGGTGGCCCATTACTGGCACATTTACCCTATAATATCAATGAAACATTTTAATTATAATAGAAAAAGGGACTTACTAAACTGCCTAACCAACCCACTACACATTTACAGCACTTGCAATAAATTTAATTTATTTATTGGTTTGTATCCTCCATGAACTTTTAAAAATTAATTTTATTGTTATGGCAACGAAAAAAAAACGATATCTCTGTTATTAAAAAGAATAAAATTTTTGTATTTGTTGTTGAAATGCAGAATTTTTTTTTAACAATAACTTAATATAATGAAATGATTTTAATTATTTTTTGATATTATGTAAGATAGAAATATAGTAATACCGGCATATCACAGGTTTTATTCTTTTTTTTTTTCTAATATGAGATCATTTACACCTTCAGAAATATTCATCTTTTCTTAAATAAAAGCGTGATTTATGCAGTTATTTAAGAATTCTTTAGTTTCATAAAATATTCATTGTAATTAAATAGAAATGGTGCAGTAGAAATATTTTCATTTGTGCACACCACGGACCTTTAAATTAATAGAAGTTCAATTTATTTAGATGCAGGAATTAAACTCAGTGAATATGACATCCTCACTGACACAGCTATAACAATGTATATTATATTCATGGAATAAATTTATCTGGTTTCTGTATGACAACATTTTCTCCATCGACAAAATTTCACTTTAGATATTATATTTTATTAAAGGTTATCTTCTGTTATTTTACTTATATAACACTTAATAGTATTACTCAGTAAATAATCTGTGTATTGCAGGGAATAACTATAAGCAATCATTTAATTATGATTAAATTTAACGAAAACCTTTATTTTATTTTATTTTTTTGTTTGTTTGAAATGCGATTATACATTCACCGATAAGATCAAGCTCCTGATTGGTGAAAAATAATGAAACAAAATAAATTTTGAGAAAAGCTTAACCTGTTGCCACTGTTTTGAAAAAATGTCATAAAAAAGCTTTTAAAATTAAAAATAAAATATAAAAAATTAAATAAATTAAAAATTAGCCAGAATGGGCTCATCTACACATAAACAGCTTTCATTTAAAAAAATAATTATCAAAATCGGGCCAGTAGAAAGCTCAGGACTGATGACCAAAAAAAACAGCCAGGTGTTTTAAATATATAGATTATAAAAAAAATTAGTTGTAACCGGAATGTATTTTTTAAATATGAATCGATTTATAACAGCTTTAATACGGGAAATCAAAATGTCAGCTCATTCCGCCAATAAGTTTTTAGCTCACAGGCTATCATATAGTCTAAGAGCCCGTGACTGGCAGACCTTCGTTATTTTATAAAAGCTGAAACTTTCTCAGCGCAGTCTTCCAACAAAGATGGGAACGAAGAGTAATTATGAAATTTGGATCATGGTGGCTTTGGCAGTGACCAGGGAGCAAAGGTGTAAAAAATACCAACTTACTTTTGTCATTTTATAAAGCGTAATTTTTTTTATATTTCCTTTGGAATGATGTTAGAAATCACGTCCTCCATTGGCAGACACTTCCTGTGGTTCCAACCCCCGGCCGACAACCACTAAACTTCAATAATAGGAAATTCTACTTTCGTCATTTTATAAAAGCTGAATTTCATATATGTTACTTGGGTAACTACCAGAAGATATTTCCTCAGTTGGCAGACAGTTTAGGTGGTTCCAACCCCCGGCCGACAGACATATACAGCGGCTTCTCAATACACTAGAGTCTGCGCGAAACAGACATTTTCCCCGTTTTCCCTTGAGTCGGAAATTGGCGACAGTTATTTGAGGTTGTTGCATGTAATTCTACGGTTGTTGACATTTTGAAAAAAGACCACAATGAAAGAAAAAAAATGTAATTTAACAAATTAGAACGACTATTTGGAAAATGATATTTTCAAAGACTCAAATTTTAAAGACTTAAAAAGGAATTCTATACTTAATAATAATAATAAATATCATTTTAGGATGACCATAAGGAGTCATATATTAAGTACGCCATGCATTAAACATTAATATTCCGAGACCATAAAAATAAAGTTTATAAAATACCTAAACATTATTTTCTAACGTATTTCATTTATTTTTAAAACAAGTATCAAAATGGAAATCATAATCAATAACATTATAAACATGAAATTTTTTTATTGATAAATAAGTACATAATAAAACAGCGATTTCGGCATGCGCCAGGGGGAGGATATAGCTTTCATATTCGTTGTTTTTGTTAAATATAGCTTTTTTGCGACTCGATTAGATGAGTTAATAAAAATTCTTTAATGCTTGATTATTATCTCATTTAAAATTTTACTGAAATGTTAAGATCAAATGCTACGAACCTTATAAAAAGAAATTTCGTAAATACTGAATTTGAATGAGAATTGTGCCAAATTAGTAATCTATAGCCAAATCGGCAATATTTATGATTTCTTAATTTTTGTCTTCAAATTTGGCGAATTTTTTAAATATTTGGCTATAAATGTTTCCAAGCTTGGAGAGAATTCGAAGCTAACGTTCATTAATACTCATCAATAAGTAACTAATTTTTAGTAATTTGGAAAATAGTTGTTATCCTCGGTAGAGAATTGGAAAATCCGAAGTATATCTGAATGTTTTTTTTTGGTTGAATTCCGCATTTTATTCGTTTTCTGATTGGTCCATGTTTAATGTCCAAAAATGGTTTACTTCTGTTGCCACAATGACAAAAAAGTAATAAAAACTTTAAATAATAATAATAATTTGAAAACAAATCGTCATAAAAATTTCAAACGAATTTCATTTAAAAGTGCATTTTTTTCTCTATGCAACGGTATAAAATATTTAAATATGCAATGTTTAGAAGTTTAAAAATTTGCAGTTCAAAAAAATTGTAAAACTGAAATTTCATTTAAAATTTTTATAAGATGGGTCCAGCAATATTAATGTTTAATCCATGTCATACGAAATAAGAGGCAGTCAGCCTGATTAACTCCATCAAATATAAATGCACATTTTAAACAGTTACAGTTATATAACAATAAACTACTGGGGTTTTTTTATTTATGGTCTAGGAATATTAAAGTTTAATGCATGGCGTACGTAATATATGACTCGTTATGGTCTTCCTAAAAATGATGTTTATTATTATTATTAAGTATAGAATTCCTTTTTAAGTCTTTAAAATTTTAGTCTTTGAAAATATCATTTTCCAAACAGTCGTTCTAATTTGTTAAATTACATTTTTTTTCTTTCATTGTGGTCTTTTTTCAAAATGTCAACAACCGTAGAATTACATGCAACAACCTCAAATAACTGTCGCCAATTTCCGACTCAAGGGAAAACGGGGAAAATGTCTGTTTCGCGCAGACTCTAGTGTATTGAGAAGCCGCTGTATATGTCTGTCGGCCGGGGGTTTTAACCACCTAAACTGTCTGCCAACTGAGGAAATATCTTCTGGTAGTTACCCAAGTAACATATATGAAATTCAGGTTTTATAAAATGACGAAAGTAGAATTTCCTATTATTGAAGTTTAGTGGTTGTCGGCCGGGGGTTGGAACCACAGGAAGTGTCTGCCAATGGAGGACGTGATTTCTAATGTCATTCCAAAGGAAATGTAAAAAAATTACGCTTTATAAAATGACGAAAGTAAGTTGGTATTTTTTACACCTTTGCTCCCTGGTCACTGCCAAAGCCACCATGATCCAAATTTCATAATTACCCATCGTTCCTATCTTTGTTGAAAGACTGCGCTGAGAAAATTTCAGCTTTTATAAAATAACGAAAATCTGCCAGTCACGGGCTCTTGCTCTAATAGCCTGAGTGCTTATGTGCCCGCCCGTTCTGTATGTATGTACGTGCATTCGTTAGTTCGTGCGTATGTGCGTAACGTGAAAATGATAAAAATATCCCATCCACTTTAAATTTTGTATATACGTATATTCTGATAAGGCGTTTCCCTGATTAGTTTTTGGAGCTCATTTGATATGTATAAGAGGGGGAACGGGGGCTCATTCCCCTCTCCTTAATTGGCATAAATGGGTTTTTCATGCAGAATTATCAGTTTTCACTCAAAATTTAGATATAGGATCATTCTGATGAGGCGCCTCCGTGAATGGTATTAGATGTTCATTGGATAAGTATAAACAGGGGGAACGGGGGTTCTAATGCCACTCCCCTTGAGTTATATAAATGGTTTTTTCTTGCAGAATTATCAGATTTCGTTCAAATCTCTGAATAGTTTTGGAAGTTTAATGGTTAAGTATAAAAGACAGGGATAATGCCTCTTAAATTATATAAATGGGTTTTTATTAAGACTTTTCTGATTTGCTCTGAATTTTGGATACATCTTTTTTACATGATAAAGCATGTCGCTGATTATTTTAGGGAGTTCAATAATTAAGTATAAAAAGGGGAAATGGAAGGAGCTGTTTTCCCCCCTTAATTTGTTTTTTGAACGGCATTAACCCTTGAAAATATAAGGCTGTAATGTACAGTTAGTATGCGTAGCCTGTGAGCTCAATGCCATCAGTTTAACTAGGCAATATTCTTTTTTATTAAATTATGGGAACGTCCATTCCAGATTCTTGTGACCATTAGAGTAAATTTTGATAAATAATACCAATTATTGTTTTACAAAATATAAGTAAGATAAAAATTGACATAATCATCCAAGTACAATTAAGTTCTACCCGCGTAACATATATCTAAAAAGTAACAAAGAACATTTTACTTGTCTATATATTAAATCAAAATTTTGTTGCTGTTGTGACACTCTGCTCCCAAAAGTAACAAAATTTTGATTTATTAATTAGACAAGCAAAATTCTTTTTGTTGTAAGTCTCGGGAAACTATTGGTTTCCGAAGAGAAATGACTTTCTTTTTAGGATCATGGGTAACTAAGAAGTAATTAAATTCAATTTAATAAACCTTGTTACTGGATCAAAGAACATTTCTCTTTTCACGTCTTTTTCACATCACATAATTTTCACGTCTTCTAGTGTGATGTACACATGCAGGACCGCGTATCCGAGTCAGTGCCTAAAGATTGGTAAAGTCATAGTCCACTTTTGAGGAAATTTGTACCCTCAAACAAAGAAGGAAAATAATATCCTCAATTTGACTATATATACACTCGAAGCATTTCCCAGGAAATAGTTTCGTCTTAAACGAAGAAATTTTCACGAAATCTGACAATCCAGTTCCGAATGTGCGGATTTAGATCATCGAAATTGAGTATAAGAGATGGAATGCGTGCATCCAACACAACATAAAATATTTCATCTACTATCTGTATTATAAAAAACAAACGTGTCTGTGCGTAACGCTGACGTCACTTTGAAGGAAGTTACAACAAACGATTAAAAATGAAGCTTATTAACTTTTATTTCAGATTTTTTATGTTCTAAATGCCACACTCTTTTAACTTTTACACCCGTGAAAAGAGAAAAAAATGTACATTTAAATGCAATTTGTTTGAAAACTATATTGTAATTTGCTTGACAATTGTATAGCAATTTACTCAATTTTTATAGTTTTTAAAATAATTTTCAAACTTACTTTTTTATCTATCTTCGTGACGCACTGACAGACGATTACTAAAGATAAAACTGTTTAAGTTTAAATTTAATGTAAATAAAATAGTTCAGCATTTGTCCTCGGCTTATATTCCATAACTAAATTAAATATTGATCAGTCTAAAAGTAAAATAATAAAATATAAATAAAAGCAATTTAAGACAAATAATCGAACCACACGAAAACTACTGAACAAAATAAAAAAGCGTTTTTGAATTATGATGTTGTCTTCGATTGTCAATCTCTTGGAAACGAGCGACCGGTGTACGTGCCACTTTAAGGTGCTCAGAATCCTTCATTATTCTCACTAGCTATTTCTGTTGTAAAGTTTACCTTGTTTATCCTTATCTTGTTAATCTGAGCCTTTTCGCGATTCAATTACATATTTTTTTCTGTTTTGAAAAATCTGTAGTAAAAGATTAAAAATTAAGCAAAAGGCCCTCGTCGCGAAGCGTTTAATTCCTGGCAGAAGCCCAATTCAAAGATATTGCTTTTAATATGTTTCAAAATTTTATTTTAATACATAATTGATATTTTTCATGTAAAATGTTAGTTGATATTGTTAGTTGAAAATTCAAAAATTATTAAAGCAAAAAATCTATTAGAGTTTTCAGTTCACCTACATTCTGTAACTCAAGAATCTAAGGTTGGAACTCATTATATATGTAAAATGAAAATAAAAATTTCATTCCAAATACTTATAACTCACTTTCTGCTTTGAGGACTTTTATGAGTCTTACATTCTCAGTTAGATAATTTTGGAAGGAAGATTTTAGTATGTAACGCATTATTCATAGAGCTATGAAAGAAAGTTCTGTAATTAGCTGAAACTGATTATGAAAGATCAGCATTTTTTAAATTTTGTTTAACGCGTTTTGATAAAATTTGCCCTATTAGATAAATTATGCAAAAAATAATAAATACGTATAAAATAACCATTCCAAATTGCAAAACTTAAATTCTCAATCCGAAGCCGCGTGTTGTCCAGTCATATAAATAATTTAAGCAGTAATTTATCTGTAAAAATGTATTAATTTATCTAAAACTCTCTTTTGATGCAATATCTGAGTCATGAGTTATACTGCATCCATTTGTCTTCTCACTCAGAATAATCGATTGTAACTATGATCGATAAAACAATACATTGTTTACATTCTTGAACAGGACAAAAGTACAAAACATTTCATCGAATCATATTTCAACTCAAGGGGGAAAATTGTATGCTGTCAGTCAAAATCGATTTTACGTTATAACAGTATCCAAGTTCTGAAGGTTAAACTGTTGACGTAGTTCATGTATGTAATATATTTACGAAAGAAACATTAATTCCGGAAGGACAAGCGACATTCAAACATTATTTCCAAGATGAAGTGCTAAATGTAAAATGTAAATGGTAATGTATATCAAATTATGAAAAAGGAATTAAATAAACATGAATAAACGATGTAGGTAAATGCTTTCAAAAGCCAAAACATTATGATCACCTACTTAATAACGTGTTGGCCCACTTTTGACCTCCAAAACAGCTGCAAACCACCTTGGCATGGATGCACAATTTCTTGGTAGATGACCATGTGAGGGAGTGTCCCTAATAGATGGCATTCTGGTGTTTTGAGTGAGATCGCAATGTTCTAACATGTGTGGCGCTCTCGATCTACAGTTAACTGCGGTTTTTTGAGTCTTCAGTTTGCAAAGTATAAAAGCTGTTAAGTTATGAGTTGGAGGTTGTGTGTGGTGTGGTGAGTTGGGAAGAGCCTCCAGCGACGAGTAGTAGAGCTGACGTGTGACTAATGAAAGTAGAGAGCCTCAGTAAAGGAGTTCGGTAAGAGTTATTTCAGAGTAATTTTGCACTGGGGTTGTTTAAAATAAAGATATTTGCGCAGCCACGGGCTGTTTATTTACAGGTTAGTAAAAGTAGTCCGCGACCTGAAGAGAAGAGCCGAATTAGTGATTTGAGCCGGACTTAGTTGTAATGTGAGTACAAGCTAAAGTTTATTCTCATAGTAGTGTGTTTAATTGTCAAAAATACCGAACTTTTCTCCACTCCCCGTTCCCCCAATTATAGTAAATAAAAGTTTTGTGTTTCTAATTCTACTCAGAATATGTCTTCGTTAGACCGACACGTCACAACCAGAGATAAATTGTATTTGTTGTCAAGCAGCTGTCATACATATCCCAGATATTCCAAAATGGTTGCTTTTGAAGTGTGGACTGCTGTCGGACTAAGAGTCGTCAAATTAGACAACTAGGGCGTTAACTAAAATTTAGTATTATGTTCTTGAAACCAATCGAGCACAATTCAAGTCATGTGACGTGGAGCGTTGGCTTGCATGAAGACTCTATTTCCATTTCCACGAAGACAGATAACATGTAATGGTGCAAATGATCCACAATGATGTTCAAAATGTTCGTGGCGTTTATGGTCTGTTTTACAAAACCACAGGTTTCAGGGACGTCATTGAGAGCGTTCTTCAAATTTTAATATTGTCACAACTGGTCTGTGTATGACCTGTTCCATAAGGGGGAATAATAGTTCGCATATAAGACGAACATACCCAAACACGGCCATCGACTTGTTACCTCTTTATCTTATCTACTTTTACGCACATGTTAAATTACTATGAATAAGGCAAACGCTTAATAGAATTCATAGTTATGACAACTGTCCTCCACTGTCGATCAGAAGAAACGGAACCTCAAAATATTTACCATCAAATTATTGCAGGTATACACGATGAGTCATAATTATCGAAACAATAAACTATCTCCTTAAATACTGGCTCTACGCACATACTTCCAAATACAAAGTTTCATTTTTAAAAAAATGTGCAAAATATGATGACATAAGTTACAACTCCATTGGGGGGGGGGGGGGGTCTATCTAAAAAAAAAATAAGAAAAATAAATTTTTATACGGTCCCCATAGGGCGAAAATTCCAATTAGGAAAACTTTCTTTATCCACTCCGGAATTAAATACAAAAAAAATCTTCTTTCTTCATATCCTCGAAACTCACAGAGTTAAAGCTGTTTAAATAATTCATCGTCTTTTAAGTGATTAGACATAAACTGAAATGCACGCAATTCAAGAACAAATGATACTTTAACAGTTCTAGAAACATATAAAAAATTTAACAACTTAATATTTAATAATTTAATAATAACTTTGCAATTGGAAGTATGTGCCTAAGGGCAGCATTTAAGGATATAGTCTATTGTTTCGATAATTTTGACTCAGCGTGTACACGAAGAGATACCATTTTACCGAGCTTTGCATTTCTTTTCGAAATATGTGGGTGTAGTATTTGGAATAGACATTTTTTTTTTTACTATGAAGTAACATTAACTGAGAACCGGAGATTTCAAGAAAAAAGACGGGTATTTGCAGGCTTTTTTTTTTAGAAATATAAAGTGAACTTACTTTCAGAGTTATCCGCTTGATCTTTTCCGTTTTGCTTCGGTTGATTTCTTATGGGACTACCTTCGAGCTGGCTATCAGAAGGTATCACAGGATGTATGATATTTGGCGTGGGATTCAGTAGCGTTCTAGTGCCAGGTCTTTTTCGTTCCCTGAAAGAAATTCAACAAGCTGTCAAAAGAATACTCCTTCATTGTGACACTAATAACTTTTCTTGAATACATTATTTTGAGGATAATCGAATCACTCAAAAAGAAAGTTTTTTATTCTTTGTTTATTATAGAAACAAACCAAATAAGATTAATATACATAGAATAAATATGTAAATGGTATTTTATTTTCGGTGCACTATGGATTTGACTTATAGAAGATTTTACTTTAACAAGATGAAGGCTATATTAGATTAATTTTAAACAAAAAATAATCACAACAGTTGAAAATTTGCAAGTAGGTGAAAAATTCGAACCAGGGATGTATTGACCGAAGCCGCTAATGCTCTATCGACAGGGCCATTCCGGATGAAACTGGTAGATTAGTTCACTCAGTTTAAAATTTTATGATCACATCATCTGGTTCGACACCTTGCATCAGCTCAAGAGAATAACTGTTTCAGCCAACACATCCCTGGTTTCTGCGGGACCTAACAGTTACAATTTTAAAATTCAGAAAAAAGAGATATGTGAAAATTACATGCTCATTTTTTTATAGAACATGTCAGGTTTGGATAAGCGATCATTATCTAAAACTATTCTTATGTTATACTATTCTTTTATTTGCTAATGTATTTTGTGCACTGTAAGCTCTAAAACAGCATTCCTTCCTTATCTGGAACCTTAATCCAAGCATCGGAGTGACATAGCTCTGGTTGAAAGAAGGTAGCATACAATACATGACCTTTCGCTTGTCAATTACAGTCAATAGATAAGGCATGCAGAGAGGGGCTGAATGGAAAGATATGTCTTGAGAAAATGACTTTCCTTTTAGAGGACAGAGTCCGTACTGGGAGGGAAAGAAACCCCGTTTTGCGGATGGCTCTTTAGTGAGAGAAAGCTTAGATTTTAGTCTGGAGCTGGCGTGAAAAGTATGAGGTTGGTCAGATAAGAGCTCTGGTCCAAAGGAAAGCGTCCGTTGAACGAAGCTCTTAGAGAACTGAGCCTAAGTGTGTGCAGAAATTAAGAGTGATCTCTGAGTTAATTTACGTGGTTAAGAAAGGTATAGAGCAGCTTAACAGTGCACAGAACGGGTGTTCTGTATTTAATTTAATGTGGAATCGGATCACCTATACCCGAGTTCATAATTGTAAATATTGACTTATTATTTGTAAATATTGTGCAAATAAATCATTCGTTAAGTTTAATTGCAAGAGTTAATTTTCTTTACTACATACCTCTCATGCGTGTCGAATATCACGTAATTATATCGGTGGTAGCAGTATATTAAAAAAAAGGATTATTCTTCAAAGTTTTGTGAACTTACAAGGAAGGTCTCCATACGGGCATACTCAGAAAAATCTGAAAAAATTACAGAATGTTCTTCTCATATAGTTATATATGTTTATAAATAAAATTTCGGCGGAACCTCCTTATAACGTCCGTAAAAAAATAATAAAAATTTCGTTTATTTGGCGATTTATCTCCGGTTGGCGAAAAAACGAAATTTTGAAAAATACGCTTTTACGCTTCGAATACTTTTTAAAGAAAAAACTTTCTATGTTCAATTTATTTAAATAAGTTTAGTTTAAGTAATTTTAGTTTTGCATTTTTACTTTACTTTAAGTGTAATTTTGTCATATACGTTTATATGTACTTATAACAAAATGAAATTAATATATTTTATCATTTAAAACACAATTTGAATTGATTAAAATTGTTCCAAATTGAAAAATACACTTTAAAAATCTGCTGCATTTTGTTGCAACGCACTCCCTTGCTTGTATAGAAAACGGTTACTTGGCCGTGAAATGGACCTTTCTCATTGGTTGGAATAGAGATATTATATACAAGCGGTGGAGTGCGTTGAAACAAAATGCAGCAGATTTTTAACAGTGTTGCACAAGCTACAACACCGCTAAAAATCTGTACCATTTTCTGCAGCGTCACTCCACCGCTTTTATAGAAAACGGTCAATTCACCGTGCTATGGAGCATTCTCATTGGTCAGAAGAGAGATATTCTATAAAAGTAGTGGAGTGACGTTGCAGTAAATGCTGCAGATTCTTAACAGTGAAGTCAATTAAAATCAATTTTCAGATTCGTTAAAATCGTCTGCTTTTGGCGAGGAAATGCACTGCTCGCCAAATCCCGCGTCGCTTTCAGCTTTTCACGCCAATTATTCCAAACTATTTTATTTTTTTACATATCTAATAATGTAATTCCGCCGCTAATTTTTAATGATCCTTTATTACCTACATGAGTAGTTTAATTCATTTTTTTTTTCAAAAAATTCTGAGTATGCCCCCAATGGAGACCTTCCTTGTTAGAGGGGAATCCAACCTTGAAAGTAAAGCATTATTCTTGAAAGTTTTGTGGACTCAGAAAAGAAATCCGACCGTATACATTCACATATATTTTCTTCATGAAAATGCCTTCGGTCCCAAGAAGGAATAAGATATTTGGTGTTTTATTTTATTTTATTTTATTTATTGTTATTTTATTTATTTTATTTATATTTAATTTATTTATTTATTTGCATTTTCTTAGGATGCTGAGCGATCGCGATTTCAAAATCAGAAAAATGAAAAGATTTTATTTGGTTTGTGGGCTTCATATGCCATAATTCCCAACAGACATCCAGAAACGATTGCACCGGGACATTAGAGACTCATTAATTCACGTTCTATGAAGGTTTTTAATTAATAATTCGGCAAATTGCGGTCGAGATGAATAAGATGAAGGTTACCAGTGGAATGGTATCAGTAACTCTGTACTCCCGTCACGGCAGACAGTGGAGCAGGAAGCCTTCAAAGTTGGCAATAAATAAAATTTACTTTGGACAAAAAATATACTTATACATTCTTTTATAACCTTTACGTAGTAAAACTTAAAATTTTTACATAAACTATAGAGTAATTTATTAAATAATTTACAAACTTTTTTCAATATTTTCTGTACAAAAATAAGTTAAAAATAAAAATTTAAGATAGTTTTACAGAAATGAAATATTTATAAATCATCCATAATATTGGAAAAAAAAAAACTGGGTTTGCAAACAATTAATAATTTTAATGATTCTTAAGCACACCTTAAAATGAATATTAGTGATTCGTTTTGAAGGAATGAATCCACCTTTATCAGGCAAAATGTGTGTACTACTATAAAGAAAACAAAAGCAAAACTGTTTCTGTTGTCTCAGTATTAATACACAATTTTTGTCTTCCTCTCCTTCATATTTTAAACTCATGCATTCCGCGTGCACTAACGAAGATGTAGAACTAGAATCGCGTAACCGATTTGCTCTTAATCTTTTTTTAGCGTCCAGAGCACTTTTCAAACAGAATATGAAGACAGACACGTTTGCTTTTCAATAACACTTCTGTTTGTTTTTTCAAATCAAAGAAATGAAAGTGATTTGCCAAGCCACTCCTTGTTAATTCTAAAATATTTGCTTTGTCTCAACAGGCTTTTGCCCATCAGAATTCATATTAAAATTTAAAACATCTTAGCTTCTTTTCTAAGATCTATAGAACTATTTCTTCGCAGTTTCTCCGAATATACCAAAAAAGCATATTACGTTTCAAAAGTTTTTTCTTTAAAAGCTTCATGATAGTCAGAAGTTCGCTTCTAGTAATAAATAATGTATGTAAATTCATACTTAATAAATAAAAATATGTAATTATGTTTAGTACACACTTGTACGTTTACAAAAGTTTGAGGATGATTAACCATAAAAATGTCCAAGCAATTAAAAAAGGAACAAAAAGGATCAAGATATTCTGAAATATTTATCCTCATAAAACTCAATCCTAGTAGAAAAATTTATAGTTGACACTTAACTCGTTCAATTCATAACTAAAACTTTCAATGTTTGTAGACACTTGTTAATTTTTCCTATAAATTTTATAACTATATATTCTAAGCGTTGCTATATCTATAAAGATCGTATTAAAAACAAATTAAAAGTTGATGATTTTTTTATGTACTTGTAGTTAAAGTTTCCATAGTCAAAAAATATTATTTTAAATTATTACAGCGAAATTAATAAACGAATATTGAAACAAAATTATTGATTTTTTTTTCATTTATTATCAAAGTGCGATATGCAGTTTGACTTCATTTTTTAATGACAACCAAGATAACTTTGCGCACATTTTAATACTAGGCAGATGTTTAATGACATCTGCTCTATTTAAGTAACGTACGTTGGTAGTTCAAAATAGAATTTCATTTTTTTGTTAGATTTGAAGGCCATTTGCCCCACATTGCGGCGATTTTGTAAAGAGTGTGACATTTTTGCTCTCGCAGTAAAATTACCCAGTCGAAAAAACAGAGTGTCTCCCTCGCAGCTGACTTTGAATTTTTGTTCATATCTTTAACAAGAATAAAAAATGCTCTGGTGAGCAACAAAAAAGGTTAATATGTTTATCAGTATGAAAAAGTCTCTGACAAGTGCTTCTAATTGAGCATGAGAAAGGACAAGGGGTCCCTTTTTGGCTGCAGCTCACTGTCAATGCTAAATTGAAAAAAATCATATTTGCGCTTTTTCCATATAAAAGAAATTAGTCACAATTATGAAAAAAATGTGTAGCGCAAAGACAGCCAGAAAAAACGCAGCGTAATTAAACATGAAAGGAAGGCGAAATAGTTCCAGAAACCTTAGTTCCTGTGGCGTATCATACTCATGCAATGCCACCAAGAATGTCCGCAGCATAGAACTGCACAGAAAACTTATTTGTATTGCAGTTGCAAAGGAAACTAAACAGTGTAGTTTGCAGTGCAGAGTCAACAGCGCAGTTCACATGTAAAGCAGGATTGAAAATTTTACAAAAAAGAACGACGGAAAGTTTTACGCAAATTTCTTTTATATAGAAAAAGCGCAAATATGATTTTTTTCAGATTTGGCATTGACAGTGAGCTGCATCCAAGAAGGGACCCCTTGTCCTTTCTCATGCTCAATTAGAAGCACTTGTCAAACACTTTTTCATACTCAAAAATTTATTAATCTTTTCTGTTGCTCACCAGAGCATTTTTAATTCTTGTCATTTAAATTTTTTGATAAAAACTGAAGTTTTTTTTATATTTTGAAAAGCAAAATAGTTGCTGCCAAAATTTTATTGTTGTATTAGAATAACTAGCAAGAGCATAGCTTGGTCAAAATGAACTTTGTGTTCAACTCTATATAGTATTTTCACTTTATCAGTCTCTCTGTATTATTACTATAAAACGTGTTATTTATAATAGTATTATTTACAAAAAGATTCAATAAAAAACCTATGTATGTATGCGCCAAATTCATAAATTTTACGTTATTTTAATATTTACAGCGAAAAGACATCCATTTTGATATGGATCAAAATGACTGTTTTAGCTCGACTCTGATCGGTTTAACAATGCATCTCGAATCCTATTAAGAAAGTATCCTTCTATAGTAAAAAAAACTAGCCTTAAAAGGAATGACTCCTGGAATGATGCTGATGTGGAAGATTTCCGGAACTAACGAATCCGGGTTGTCCACTCCTTCCATGAGTCGAATAGACCAATCAGGAAAGGGCTCCGTCTATGCATCGCCATATGGGTTACCATAAAGAGAGGAAAGGTTACCATCGCCAACAATCGCCAAGTTTGTCGCCAACTTGGCGATATATCGCCAAATTTGGCGACCAAAATTAGTTGTCAAAAGTGACGCCAACTTGGCGATAACTGTAATATTTCGCCAAATTTTTAATTTCTTTACAACATCAGTCGCTTGATACATCATTTGAGAGGTTTGCAACTCCTTATTCATTTAAAGGATGTCTTGTGTGTTATCCCCCATTCTGCTCCCCAGGAGGGTCACATTTTTAATTTCTTTACAACACCAATTGTGTGACACATCATTTGAGAGGTCTGCAACTGCTTATTCATATTATGGATATCTTGTGTGTAACCCCCCCCCCCTCTGCCCTCAGAGGGGGCGCATTTTGTAATTTCTTTACAACACCAATTGTGTGACACATCATTTGAAAGGCCTGCAACTGTTTATTCATTTTATGGATGTGTTGTGTCTCAGCCCCACTCTGCCCCCCAGGGGGGGGGCACATTTTTAATTTCTTTACAACACCAGTCGTGTGACATCATTTGAGAGGTCTGCAGCTGCTTATTCATATTATGGATGTCTTTTGTGTCGCCTCCCCCTCTGAGCCCCAGGGGGGCACATTTTTAATTTCTTTACAACACCAGTCGTGTGACACATCATTTGAAAGGTCTGCAACTGCTTATTCATACCATGGGATATTGGCGAGCGCATCAAGCAGGGGTAGCCAATAATTTGGAATCGCGAAGCGATTACGCTGGGGGTTGGCGAGCTTAGCGAGCAGGGGGGCGGGGCCCCCCTATGTTGGGACTTTTGCTACAACTTTTTAGTAATTATACTTTGAAATTTTATTCATAAATCCACTTCTGAATAATTAGCTGGAGTATCTATTAAATAATAATCATCTACAAGTATTATGGATTCAACAGATAAGTCATTTCTTCTATTACACTACTAAATCAATTGAGATCTGAATTAAGTTTCCACCTATCTGAATCTTGTTGCTATAAAATAATTAAATTTAAGTTAAACCTCATAATTATTTTGAAAAAGGAAAAAGGGAATTAGAAAAGTAACTTAGAGTTACACGACCAAATTAGCTAATTTGTTAATTAATGAAAACATCCCAAATTTTTGCATGAATAAAAATATCTAAGAGACCACTTGACATAAATGCAACAAAATTCTCAACTTATTCAGATCTCTAACTCACTGTAAGTTAGTAGCAATGATCCCAACTTTACCATTACTGTTTTGTAGGATGAAAAATACATATCAATGCTTAAGGAAGAATCACAATTACAGATTAGTTAACCTTAAGAAAGATAGTAAGAAGGGTAGAAATCTCTCAGATATTCAGAGAGCAAAGAAAGACATAATTTTCTTAAAACAGATTAATATATCAATATTAGAACAATCATCCTACAACACAAGTAATGGTATATGACCCTGATAAGAAGTGATAGTACATTTATATTTCCTTTTTTTTTTTTTTTTTTTTTATTATTATTATTATTATTGCGTTGTGAATTACCAACTCATTTTATTTCCTTTGAAATCTTTAAAATGCATTAGTATGAGAATTAAATACAAAACTCTTGGGTGTTGTTATAATAATTATTAACTTCTGAGAAAAATCAATTAAATATTTTCATTTCTAATTAGAATTAAGAAAAGAATTATGTAAAGTGAACTTAAAGTAAGCTCATCTATATTCATTAAAAATTTCTAAGAAGGTTGAGGAGTTATTTCATTTAAGAATTAAATTTCAATTACATTATTGGAATAAAATTACTTCATTTTTAATCTTAGAATAAGTTAGAGTTATATCCAGTTAAATTCTACTCACTAACCAAAAAAAAAAAAAAAAAAAAAAAAAAATTCTTTTTTTTTATCAGAGTTAAAGTTAAATAAGCTTCCTTATTATTTGGTCGAAGAAAGGTTAGAGTAATACTTCAATAAATATACATATACATTTTATTAACATATTTAATTTATTATATATATAATGAAAGCAACAAATGATATCTCCTCTATTTTCCTTGATTTGTAATAAATTACTTACACATATAAAAAGGAATTATACTTTTACAGACTAACATCAACATTCAAATAAGAAATAAACCAATCTATAATATTCCCTTTTTTTTTTTTTTTTTTTTTTTTTTTTTTTTTTTTTTTGACTTATGGTAAACTATTTAGTTATATAAAGAAATACACATAATTTCATAGATCAAGAATAGCAATAAGATAGGCTTACCATTGGATGACATGGAAAACTACTATTTTAAAACGACTCGAACTTTTGTAGATTATGAGGTTAGAGTCAACTAAGGTTTCTAGCTAGATTGCCACTTCCTCGCTATTTCTCCAAAGTCACTCTTGCCGGAAAGGCAGACATTAACATTTTTGGGTCTCTTATTTAAGATACTTTGGCATCTCGAAAACGACTCTAGCTTCCGTACTCTATGAAGTCAAATTCAACGGAGGTTCCTAGTCCGATTGTTATTTTCTCGCCATAATTCAAAAGTCACTCTTGCCGGAAGGGAATCAGCGAAGGCTATTTTCTCGACATTATTCAAGAGTTACACTTGCAGGAAGGGAATCAGCGAAGGCTATTTTCTCGACATTATCCAAGAATCCCACTTGTCGGAAAGGAGGACATGACTGTCTTATCTAGTCAACGGGGGTAGTATTTCAGAGTCTCCGTCATTTCAGCCCTCGCTTTTCAAACTTTTTTCAGCAAACACAAGTCTACAGGGGCAACCATACCCTTTTCTTTTTTCTTTTAACTAGAGGTATTCTAGGCACATCTGATTCCGACAAATACTGAACAAATGTTGCTGTTGTATTGACCAAAATATTGGTCCGATGAGCAGCTTTACATTCCTATATAACTGTCTTGCTCCGCTATGAACAAATGTTACTGGAACACAGAAGTTTGGAAAAAGCGGCAGGCGAGGTCTTGGCTCTCTTCACAACTGAAAGACCAGAAAAAATGATCTCTAAAATAAGGTTTTTCTAACGACCTAATTTCATAATTCTCCCCCTCTCCCCAGGAAAAAGGGGGGGGGCACTCAGCAGCCACAGAATTTTACATGTTGACTCTAGACCGGCCTCTCCTAATACTAAAAATTTATCCCACTTCACTGGAATAAACTTAACCTCGGGGTTTCCTAACTAGCAGCAAGGGTTCCCGCCTCACCTCGTGCATACCGGGATGGGCTATCATTGGCTAAAAGTTAACTTCACACTTTCCTATTACCAAATAAGGGCATAACAGGACAACACTACCCACGTGACGCAAATCCCCACCCTGACGGGAGCAGGTGTCAAAATTGTACAGCCAGCGGTTCCCACGGAAAACAAGGGGGAGAGAAACATTTTCGCTTTCGTATTTTTATGACGGTAATAAAACTTTCACTACCGCTGGTGGTCCTTATTCAAAGTAAAACATATATTCAGGGATATTTCAACATTAGCTGCACTCTTTTCTTAAAAACAGTATTGTTAACATTTTTTTCGGGCAGTAAAATTGCCCTAATAAATTTAACAAGGCAGGATTGCAACTCGAAAGTGGGTGGTCTTTCATGAGGCGGACATTAGTTGCATTTTTACAATGTCACTTGCAAGCATCATGCATTCATTTATTTATTTACTGGGACAGGGGTTCGTCCTCTTTTATAACTTTTAAGTGTGGGAACACTCCGGGGAATGTTTTTATTATCCACAGAGTCGAAAACAGAGGCTGGGCAAATACATAGTAAAGAGAAGAAAAAAAAATAATGTGGGGGCATATGTTTTAATTTAGAAAAAATAGAGAGGTAATTCTAATTTGGAAAAATTTAATTTTAATGAAAGACAAATGGTATATAGGCCTCAACACCTAGTTAAAAAAAAATTCGCATTTTCAAAGATAATATTTTTTACCAAATTTACCCGTATTACCAAAAATGGCCCACCAATCAAATTTGATCAAACATGTGACTTACCTCAATAGTCTTCAGGTAATCAAAAAAATATAATATAAAATTCAATCAAAACCGTTTAAGCCATTTCTTAGGTAAAATTAGCTTGACAGCATTCGGTAATGAAGCGTAACTACCCACTAATCTAATTTTGTTTAACATGCGACTCAGCCCAACAGTCTTCTTATGACAAAAATAGTTTCGTTACAAAATTTAGGTAAAATTGATTGAGTCGTTGTTATATATAATTAGAATGACCTTACCCATTATGACCCAAAATGACTCACTAATCGAATTTTCGCGAGCATGTGTGGACCAATGGTTTTCTCTTGCCCGAAAACGATGTAATACAAATTATAGCCAAAATGGTGAGAGCCATTTTCTACATTAAATTACCCTTATAATTGACCCACAAATTACCCTTATAATCGAAATCGCTTGAACGTGTGACCTAACTCAGTTTTTGCGTTCGGAAAATATTAGATACAAAATTTAAATGAAATCGATTGAGCCGTTTTTTAGATAAAATTAGCTTGACCTTGACACATTATGACCCAAAATGACCCATTAATCAAATTTTATCAACATTTGATCTAACCCAATGATTTTTTTGCGCCCGAAAATAATAAAATACAAAATTTAGTCAAAATTGTGCGAGATATTGTCTAGATGAAATTAAAATGACCCAAAAGTGACCCACTAACAGAAATTTTTCGAACATGCGACCTAGCCCAATGACTTTCTCGTGCCAAAAATATGTTGTATACAAAATTTCGTTAAAATCGATCCACCCATTTTTGATCGATCCTCCCATATAGCTTGACATGAACCATTATGACCCATCATGACCCTATAATCGAAATCTCTCAAACATGTGATTTAGCCCATTAGTTTTCTCATGTCAAAGACGTGTTACATACAAAATTTCGTTAAGAGCGATCACGCCGTTCTTTAAATATAAATAGCTTAACCCAGACGCTTTATGTCCCAAAAAGACCCATTAATCGAATTTTCTTGAACATATGACCTAGCCCAAAGATTTTCTTGAGTCCGAAAACGATAGAATACAAAATTTAGTCAAAATCGTGCCAGCCATTTTCTAGCTTGACCCATAATAACACAAAAATGACCCATTTATCGAATTTTCTCTAACTCGTGACCTTACTCAATGGGCTTCTGGTAATCCAAAACAGTAGAATACAAAATTTGGTCAAAATTGTTAGAGCCATTTTTTAGATAAAATTAGTTTGACCCATAATGACCCAAAAATGACCACTAATCTAAATTTTACGAACCTCTGACGTAACCCAATAATTTTCTCGTGCCAAAAATGGTTGTATGTAAAATTTCGTTAAAATCTATTCAGCCGTTCTTTAGATATAAATAGCTTGACCCTGACCCATTATAACCCAAAATGACCCACTAATCGATTTTTCTCGAACACATGATCAAACGTAATGATTTTTTCGTGTCCGAAAACGGTAAAATACAAAATTTTGTTAAAATCGTTAGAGCCGTTCTTGAGATAAAATTTACACACACACACAAGTTTTGCTCGTATTATAGTATAAAATTAAGGAAGTTATAGCATTGTCATATAAAATGCATGATATCTGCAAAATAAACCAAGGAGTCGAAGGAAAATAAATACAGTGTGCTCACAACTTTATTCAAAGAACTGAAACTAAATGCTTCGCAATAAAAACAAATAATTATCTTTTTCACGTGATTTATTTAATATGAATGAATTATGCTACATGCATAAAAAAATTATACTTATTTAAACTTGGAGGCAACGAATTAAAAAAAAAATTACAACAGCAACAACAAGAAACAGCGTTCAAGTGGAACTTTAAGACACAAATTCGATTTTCTCAGCGATCGTCAAACATACAAAGATGAAAAAAAATAGTTTTCAAATTTTACTAAAAGGATTAAAATAAACCAAAAATGAAGTTAATCCATCCATGGAATCGTTAGCTATCCCTTGTTGAATTTTAGGTCTTCATTTTTTCGTTAAAAATTGAATAAAAAACTACAGTACACTACGATATTTTAAAAATGCTATCAATTTGTTCGTCTCGTCGAATTCTATCTTTTAAAAAAAATCACTGTCGTACGTCAACTGGTTCGCCAGAAATTTCAAAAATATGTTTGCACTTTCCATTTCTTAAATATATTATACTAAACGCTACCGCGTTTGCTATGATAATGTTGAAATTTGTTTAAAAGTATTTTTAACAAATTTACATTGCCTTGTGTGATAAAACGTGAAAACAGCACTCAAGTCTGGAAGTGGCCACCATCTTTATCTTTATTTTTTTAATGTTTTTTTATACATATGCATCGTTTTTAATGGGGAAAGTTGAAAATGGAAATAAAATCAAGCCTGCGTAAATTTTAATAGAATTGTGAAAATGTGCCATTATCTATGTTCTAAGAACCATGTTTCTTTCCTAATAATATTCAGCTTGGTAAATTTTGAAATATTTTTAGTAAGCATAATGTATGTTCTTAAAAAAATAAAATAAAAATAAAATCAGTATTATATGCTATACCATCTTACTGAAAGATTAACTTTATGATCTAGTCTATAAAAGTCAAATATAGAAAAAAGCTAAGGAATACTAAAGGACATGACAATGTCAAATCACATATTAACAAACATAAATAGAAATAAAGTCTTGTTCTTAGAAAAAGTACACTGTTAAATTTCTTTTTACAATGTCTCTCACTTTCATCAATTTCTTCCCGAGTTTAAGACGTTTATTTCATGGTCATAACACAAAGAAGAATATTAGTCAGCTACTTGTAAAACTTGTCTTTTCAAAATCGAAAATTACAAGAAAAATAAAAACTAGGAAAAAAATCTCGCAGCTTCCAAATATTTCTTGCCGTAAAAACGTAAACTTTCAGCTAAATATAAACAACTACTTTCTATTGAATATATACAGTGCTCAGCAAAAGTTTAGATAATGATCAATTATGCTTCTATATTCAGAAGTATATAACGAATTTTTGTAATTCATCTGTCATACATAACTTGTTACTTACCTTTTATTCACAAACAATAAAATTTAAATTTTACCTTTTACATAATATATAATGACAAAAAAATGAAATTAACATTGTTGCAAAAGCATAGACAATCTGTATATTTACAGAAAAATAACTACAAATTAAAATCGAGCGGCACGCACATTGTCTGCAATTAGTGCAAGAATGTGACTTTCCATCGAAGAAACTAAATGCTGCTTCACCTGGGGGTCTATTTTCTACCAAACACGTTAAAGAACAGCTCGAAGCTCATTAACAGAAAAGTATAGCAAAAATTTGCATAAATCTTACGCGATATGATGTCACAAAGGTTTTCGATTGGGCCCAGATCATGCTGGCCAGTTGAGATCAGTAGTATTTTCAGAGTTAAACGAAGTTTTTGTTTAGTATGCAACATGAATCGATGCATTATCTTGTTAAAATTCATACATTGGACCAGCTAAAAGTTCCCCAAATGACTAAAAATTATTCTCCAACGTATGTATGTAGTATTGTGTTGCTTGGCAACCATTGAATATCTCCAGAGATACTCGAGCATTAAAGCAAAATGAGGACCAAATCATTTAAAATTCAGCTCCTTGTTATCGACTTAAGAAAGTCCCAGGCTCTTTACGCAAGTCGTGCCAATAGTATGTCCACCCGTTTGGGCCATCCAAATTCCAAATTTTTTGGTTACTGAATATCATAGTGTAACATTTGGTTGGTTGGTTGATTTTTGACGTCCGATTATCTGCGCTAGGGATATAGGACCAGGGGGAAGTGCCCTTCGTGGGGGTCTTTCTAAGGGAACCTAACCCGTATTTACGCAAGGTTCGAAGAAAACCACGGAAAACTCCGAACGGTTAGGCCGACGGCCGCGATTGGGTTCGAACCCAGCACCTGCCGTCTACTAGTTGAGAGGTCCGAACCTCTCGGCCACTGGTGGGGCAGTGTAACATTTGGATTCATATGAAGTATGTTTGCAAGTCCATTGCATTCTCGCCAATTTGTAGTGATATTTCAAAACTGGTTGTTTTTTAATTTTTATGCAAATTGATTTACCTCTTTCTTTAATTCATCTACGACTCGTATCTGTCAACACAGAAAGTCCTGACTTACTTTTAATGTGAATAGCATTTTTGTAAGACATTTTAGACATTTGTGTAAATGTCAGTTTATGGATCCTTTTGACATCTCATTTTCTGATCACACAAGGACTTCCAGATTTATGTTTTGTTTCGAAGGTGTCACTCTTATCTTATACTTCATAGACAGACCTATTTGAACGATTCAATGCAGCTGAAATTTTTGTAACAGTCTTTCCTTTCCATTTCAGCTTCTCTGCTTCAATTACCTCATCTAACTGAATATTTCTATCTCGCGACATCTTCACTAACTAATGCTATATCGAGGTAATACTTAAATACTTCCGACATGAGAAATCATAAGTTTGAAATATGCATTTTACTGTGAACAATTGGCTAAAAATCAAAAAAGTGTCTAAACTTTTGCAATATGCAAATTTTACTTTTTTCAGTTAAATTAAATATTATCTTATATTATAATCATTATTTTCAATCTAAAATCTTTAAAATAAATTTAAAAATAAGAATAGCCATTTGTAAAACTCAAGAGTTCGTATTTTTTATTTAAAGGTTAAAAAACACCAGTGTCTAAACTTTTGCTGAGTATTGTATATTTCACAATAAAAAACTAATCAAAAAGCTCAGCTCCTTTTTTTTATATGATTTGGATTCACAACCTTCAGGTTTCTTTAACCATTTCGGGTCTATTGTACTATTAATAGTACATGTCCTTTAATTGAGTAAGGTACCTGTACCCAGTATGGACACCCTAAGGAAAATGTATTTTTTTCACCCTCATGTACAAGTCATAGGACTCCAAAAATATGTGACCACTATCCTTGGACTATTGACTATCATTATTAAAATTAGCGACCTTGTAATTATTCTGGTTTAATTTAAATGATAAAAACAAAAAAATGTTTAAAAGTGTCCATATAAGGAACTACCTGTCCCTATTATGGAAGGTGTTTCTTTATTGACTTTCTACACAGTGTGTATGGAAGAGCCACTTTTCCAAGGGATTTTAGAAGAAAGGGAATAAGAAAAAAATATTTTAAAGTTTTCCGAAGAAGAGGGGGGGGGGCAGTAAATATTTTCAGAACATGCATTTTAGGAAAGGGGGGGGGGGCATTCTCAGTTTTTACACTTCGAAGACCCATGCAAAGCCCCTTAGTTACTAGTAAGTGTTATGAAGCAATATTATTGGTTTTGCTTAGCTTTATTGCATCTGTCTGCGAATTTACATCTGTTATTACTCAGTCCTCACAGCATGGACAAATATAAACTTTTTACCATGGCAGTAAGTCCCACATAATCCTCATGAACATATCTGCCACATGTGATGCATGGCCGCATGTTTGAAAAAGCATCAATACTATAAAAGAAGCAGTACCAGCTCTCCTTTGTTGAGGAAGTTGTACCATTGGTACCTACGATTTCGCCAACAGATATCCTACTGGGGGCTTCTTTTTATTTTTCTGGAAGGGTTTTTTGGAGGAACGTTTTTGGGGAATTGTTCAAATAGCATCTTGTTGAACAACGATTTTACCACTTTGATGACTTTTCAAGTTATTGCTTGGAAACGTTGAATTTTCTTCTTACAGTTGTAGTCGATGGGGACATAAGCTGTCCATATTGGGAAACGGACGTAGTTTTACTAAATGTTGTACTAAATGAATTAAAAAAATTATTTTAAGCAAAATATGCAATAGCAATCGAATATATGTTTTATTAGCTTTCTAAAATACTCCACTTTTCAACATTTAATGTAATTTTACCATACCTAATAAGAATTTAAGCTGCAAGTAATTAAGATCAGCACATCTCGAAATAACAAGTTTCCTCCTAAATGGCGAACAGTGCGCTTTTTTACACTTTCCAGACTTAATTATCTTTTCAACTGCTTTTCTTCGCGAAAATGTTTAGCCATCTCTCGATCAAAATTATTACCTTTAAAAATATTAGGGGTGTCCATATTGAGAGCCCTGTCCATATAGGGTACAAATACCTTATTATTTTGTTTCAACAAATACTTTTGTTACAATTTAATGGTAGTGATGTCAGTATGATCTATGCATTTAATATATGACTATATTAATGTTTAGGCATTTAGTAATAATAATAATAATTAGTATTTGTTCATTTGACTTTGCACCGTTTGTGATTGTAATATTTTAAAAATATATTGTACACTTTAGAATTAAAAGAAAGGTTACTTTCCGGAAAAAATAATGTGTAATAAAGCGTAAAAAAGTATTAGAAAGTTTTAATATCAGTTAATCATTTGTATAATATAATATTTTCTAAACATCTCCAAAAACTATTGCTTAGCCTATTAGCATATGAATTTAAACAAAATAATATGCAAAATAACAATATTCGCTACATTTCATACAATGAAATCTATATTATAAAGGCTAAACGTGTCTGTGCGTAACGCATACGTCATTTTGCGCATGGCAACACTTTCAAATTTTAAATGAATTTCGGTATTGCAATTTTTGCTACTAAAAGTTTTTAAACTTCTTAATGTCGCGTATTTTCAATTTTTACACCATCGTGTAGGAAAAAAAATGTGCTTTTAAATGAAATTTGTTTGAAAGCTGTATCTTAATTTGTTTTTGAAATATTAATTTTTTTTTTTTTTGTAGCTTTTAATACCTCTTTTCTGAACGTAGCAACAGGCCACTTCTATTTAAAGCAAAAGAAACAAGTAAGAAAAATCATGCGTTAAGCATAGATTATGAAGCACTTTCCAACACTTAATGAAATCTTTAACAAAACTTTGTAATTTAGGGAAATAATAGTGTATAGCCAAATATACCCAAATATGTATTCCAGTACATTAGAACAGCCCTGTATTTCATATGTCACTTCATATAATGGGAAAATTTAGCTTAGCAAGAAAATACCCAGTAGCTTGTAATTTCTTTTTCAGCAATTCATACTATTAGATGGAAACATACTTGAGTACTTTTGTTCAGCTCTGTAGTTTACATTGTACCTTTATTACACGTCAGCATTAGGCTAAAATTTATTGTAAACTAAACCACTTTTAAAACAACTGAAATCACATTGTCATAAATCATCATTCATAGGCGTCCATGTACCGAATTCTTTGCGTGGCCCTGTATATCCCTTTATCAATATTCTGCAGACATTTCTCAGTAAATTGAATGCATCTCAGCGTAAAAATACATAGCTTATTTAAGAACCACGTTTAAATAATTTACGCTCATATTCAGTAACGTTGGTGAGCTCTTTTGGGTAGCCCTGTATATCAACTATAACATTTATACACACCATATAATGTGCATATATTTAGCGAAATATAAACGCGAATATCATAATTAAAATGCATTTCATCATCGGATACATATACGCTACTTCGGAAAGAATATACTCTTTGAAATCTTTTGTATGGCCCTGTAAATGCTATGTACTTCATATTATGCAAAACAGTAGCGTATAATTTAAATTAAGCTTCAGTGACATATATCAATTTTATTATACACGAAAAAGCTTAATATATTTAAAATATGTCACACACAATTCCCCGTTTTACCATTATCTAATGAAATTCTTTTGTGTGGCCCTGTAAATGAATAATAGCTACATTTTCACCTTATATTTTATAGAATGCATATTTCAATATGTTTGACAGAGTATAATATCTTTAAAATTCCTTTGAAACGATTTTCCCCATAGGCCGTAATGTAATAGCAAACTTTTGATTCGCCCTGTAGATAAACTAATCATGGTAGAAACTTCATTTTCGATAGGACTTGTGCTAGGGTAAACGTCATTAACGTCCTAAAATTTCATGGCAATTCGAGTATATTAACGATTTTTTCCCATGGGCCGTAATGTAATGGAAAAGTTTTGATTCGCCCTGTAGATAAACTAATCATGGTAGAAACTTCATTTTCAATAGGACTTGTGCTAGGGTAAACGTCAATAACGTCCTAAAATTTCATGGCTATCCGAGTATATTAACGATTTTTCCCCATAGGCCGTAATGTAATGGGAAACTTTTGATTCTCTCTGTAGATAAACTAATCATGGTAGATACTTCATTTTCAATAGGGTTCGTGCTAGGGTAAACCTCAATAATGTATAAAAATTTCATAGCAATCCGAGTATATTTACGGGAGTTAGAGCGCGGACAGACGGACAGACGGACATCCGGCCAGACGGACAGACGGCCATCCGGCCAGACGGACAGACGGCCAGACAAACCGAATGCATAAGCACTTTTCAACTTTGTTGGAAAGTGCTAAAAAAAGGAAAAAAATGAGTGCTGTATCTTTATGTTGCCATTTTCTCATTAAAAGGGAAAAAACAGAAATTTAAATATCTTCTGCTATAAAACCAGATGAATTTTGACTCCATTTACAAAATTTGATTTGCACGTAAAAGAATATCAATAGTTTAATATCTATTTCAGCTAATAGCTACAGTGCCTAGAAGAGATAGTGTGGAAATCGCTAATACCGGTATAGCTTTCGATCGCATCCAAAAATTTACATTTTCGTAGATGGCGCTGCCGTCAATTTCATTGCGTGAATTGTATATATGAAGCATATATTTCAGCATTGTACATAATTTCAAATATTTTCCTCCTATTATTTATACTTTGGCATGTCACAAATAGTTTTACCTCTCTATATTTTATCATTATTTTCATCATTTATCATTAAATTTGGGTACATATTGAAGTACTCTTAATTCAATGAATAAAATTGTTTATTCAAACCAATTTGTGATATTTTAGAAGAGATTTATAGCACAAGAAGATAGATTTACATAAGTACGTTGTTTATAAACGCACAAAATCAATGAAAAAAATGAAGCAAGTTCTTTTTACTAATGTAAACAAAAATATATCAAAAAGAATTTATTTAGGGTGCGAATGCAGTTTACTCTCCTTCTTGGCGCGATTTTCAAAAATCGCCAAATTGGCACTTTTTGCGTCTTGTCTCTCGGAGCACGCTGTTTTGCTCCAGATTAAATGAAAATGCAGGGTTGCCATATTGAAACATTTATCGCTAAAAAAAAAAAAAGCCGCCTTGGCGAAGGAGAGTAAACTGCATTTCACCCTAATTCCAACATATTAATAATAAAATACTTGTAATAGTGAATCTCTAGCTTAAAATAATAATAATATGTATGCTGATCACATGAAATATTACATGAATTATAATTAAGCAATCCGAAACTAGTGTTCTGCAATTCGTACGAGTGCGAAATGCATTTAAAATATATGCCTAAATTTTCGTTTATCCCTAATATATCGTGTATAACAAGCTAATTTTTTTATTCTGTTTTTCACAAAATTTATCTTTAAAAAAAAAAGTTTCCCATACTTAAATTACATAAAAAAAATATCTAAAACACATTACGTTCCTATTCATTCATAGCAATGAACTTGAAGTTAGCGCCCTCTGGCGAAATATGTAATTTTTTGGATATGGTTTCGTTGGTTGATTTCCACACTATCTCTTCTAGGCACTGTATAATAGCATTGAGGCTTCAAGTTTTGAATCAAAATGATCAAATTAAAATGCCAATTTTTTTGAAACGTGAATACACATTTGAAATGTGTGAAATGAACATTTGTAAATTTTGATATGGTAAAAATGATGCCGGGTTTAGATTACACGGGAAAAAAAAATTCTATGATTGAGTCAAAGTTGAATAAATTTTGCTTTTTATCATTTTATAATACTAGCATAAGAACCTTAATTAATAGCTTTATCATAATAACATATCTTTATTATTTTTTACTGCTTACATATACGATTAAAGTTTAATTTTAACAATTTCTACAACTGCGTTTTATAGAAATAGTATTTTGTTAATTTGACGATTGTTTATTTAAGAGTTAGACGTACCAATATGAAATGCATTTTTTACTACAACTAATTTTGCAGGTTTATTATAACTTAATGAAACAGTTCCTGCTTAAACATTTTCTTTCGTCAAAATTTGACGGGTTCTACCTTGTATTCCTTAAAATCTAATCAATCTATAGATAGCTAGTGTTAATGTTATCAACGTAAAAGTAATTTTTTCTAAAAATTGAAAATCCCGCACCCGAAAAGGTTAAATATTAAGTCTCTAGTCAGATGTGGCAAAAATAAAACTTTCTTCTGTCTCATGCATGCTAACGCTTCTTGAAAAATGCAGCATAGCAGCGTAATGCAGCATAGATTTGGTGTAAATCCACCTAACCGGTGATTTACACCATAATATAGTCAGCAACAGCTTGTATCAGCTTCTAACTGAATTTGAAGTTTGATGAAAATCAGTGCATTAGTATTATAGAGATATTGTGGAATCTTTAAAAAAATTGCATAACACCGTCATCCGTTGGGGAAAGGGCACCAAACACGAATAAGAATCATCTTTTATCAGGTACATACTGAATCTGTAGTTTGATGAAAATCCATGTATTAATTCTAGAGATAGAGGTATTGGCTAATCGTGAAAAATGCAGCATAGAAGCATCACCTTTAGGCGATTTGCACCAAAAACTAAACCAAACCAATCTATGAATATGATGTCGGCGATAATTCGTGCTTTAGTTCTTGAGATAGAGCAATTGCAATAATCATGAATAATGCAGTTTAGCAGCAGCACCACCTCTTGAGCGATTTGCACAGGACTAAGTTTAATAAGAATAAAGTTTTATAAAATTCCGTGCATTAGTTCTTAAGCTACAGCTATTGGGGAAATTGTAAATAATGCAACATAGAAGTGCCTCCTTTTGTGCGATATGCACCAAAACCTAATCAGCTCCAGTTTCTATCAAGGTTTAACATAACCTAAACTTTTGTGAAATTCCGTTCATTAGTTCTTGAGATAGAGCGCCCACAAAATTTACAGACTAACAGAGTGACAGCCAAATCCACAGGCAGACATTTTCTAAAATCTATGAAATCATGTTCAGGACTAGTGATGGGCGATAACAAGAAGTTTTTCTCGATTTTCTTGATTGTATGAACGTCTCGATAACTTTCGATTGTGTAAAATTCTTTTCGATGACTCCAGTTTGCAATTGCTTTTATACCATACAGGATTCAATTTTATCAAGAGTATACTACAGGTGAATGAGTCGGCGTTAATAAAGACACGACGGATTCACTCGCTAGTGAGACCCTCCTTTCATTGGTGTCTCTAATTTATACGCAATCTTGTAATATGAAATCTCGAACTGGGTCCTCGTTGTATACGGCATCATATATCAAACGCGGTGTGCAAGCACAGCAAAATCTTGTTAAAAAAAAAAAAAAAAAAAAAAAAAAAAAAAAAAATTTGAATTGAACGAACAACCGAACGTAATCTCGAATTGAACGTTAAATTTTGAAAACTGACCCCCCAAGGTAACAAAGTGGGGGGGGGGGGAATATATAAAATCGAGATGCATAAGATCAATAAGTGGTCACATGCCAAACAACAACTTCCTGCTTTTCTAAATTCCATGTATATTATAAATATTATTTATAGCAAAATCCGTAAAAATAAAAATAAAACATTTTGGGAGTGCCGACAGGCGTGAAAACTTGAACAATTATGTGTGTATTTTTTTAATCGTCAGGAAATATTTTATTGTGCAGGAAATACAAGGACCAAGTAACCGCGGTAAATTAACGCCTACACGCGAGAGGAGGCCAGAGTCCCAGCAGTGATGAACAACATTTATATGATACAGATGTCATACACGCACCACATTGGCATGATGTTTTCCAGATGCCGATTTAGCGAAAACTTCGAAGAAGTTTGAGAAATTTAAATTTCAACCCATTATGGGTCCGTAACGTGACCTAGAATGACGGGAGAAACTTTTTTATGCTAAATTGGTAATGTATGAAGCATAAGCTTTCAATAAACATATTATATCAAAAAATGAAAAATGCCCCCCTGTCCCCCTCACCCCCCTCCTCAAAAAAACCCGGTACTATGGGGAAAACCGTAAAACTGCAAAAAGAGTGGCGAAGAAAAGTTAGCTATGCTATAATTTTTCTCCCCGCTGTAGCTCCATTACAAGCAAAATTATAGACTTTTAAAAATTGAAATGAAGTGAAGAAATGAGCAAAATTATGTTGGTGAATAACCAACAGAGGGGGGGGGATTTAATAGCCCCGCTTGTGCCATATGGCTTAAACTTTTAAGTTAAAATTGGTAAAGAAAAAAATGAGCAATATTTTAAAGTGTATGGTGGGGGGGGGGTCAAGCCCCTCACCTTTGGAATAGGTCCTCAAAGAGGGAACTTTAAAACAATGTTCCTAGGTTACAGTAACAATGTGACTAGTTCAATGTTTTTTCTTTCATCTCAAAAAAAATTCCAATACGCCTAAGGTCGTTTTCAATTAAAAAATTCGATCTAAAATGATAAAAACGCAAAAAGCTTCGAAAACTGTCCCCCCCCCCCCCCCGCCGTGGGAACCAAATTTTCAAAAAATCAATTTTAAATCATTTTTTCAGAACAAGTAGGAAAGAATGTGAAGTGAAAATCAATCTATATCTCCCTCAACTGACAAATGACAAATCATTATAGACGCTCTTTCACAGCATATCTATGGAAAACAACTTGTAATTCACATTGCGTGCATACATGAAATAAAACTTACGAAAGAGCGTTTGAATGTATTTCAGTAGTAGGACATAATCAATCAAAATCTAATTTAGGATCAGAACCGGAAAATATTATGCAGCGTAAACAAAATGCATTTGCTATTATTTATATCCGGAAGTTTACTCTAGTCTGTCATAAAAAAGTTATTTGTTAGAATTCTGTAGTTATATATGGGTCAATCCATTTCAAGTGGTCCAGAAAATATTCTTTTGGTCGCTCGACCATTTTTAAAAAATCTGAAATTTTTTGTACAACAACCCTAACATGACGGAAGTTCAAAATGACTGTTCTTTTAATTTTACTATTTTTTGTTTGTGCATGGCGGCCATCTTTGTTTCATCGTGTGCAGCGATTTTCTCAGATACTAGGATACACAAAATTGTAAATATCTCGTCTTCTATTTTCCCAATTGAAATGGGGTTTGCAGCATTTTGTTCAGAATAAAATAGGCTAAATATTCAGTGATAGAAAAATTTTGAAAAATAAATTTTTACAGGTGAAATTTTAGCACAAAATGTACGATTTTTTCCAAAATTTATCCGTTTGCAAGAGGAAAATTTTCATGCAAGGGAAACTGTCAACCTTACACAATTTTTTCTACAAATAGGTCAAAAGTATGTGTACTCATACACCAAGTCCCAGATCTGGGAGTTAATTTCTCTTTGCGAAAAAAATTCCGAAATTCGTTAAAAATTTCAAAAATCGCACATTTTAGGCTTTGATATCTCTGGTGGGGCACGAGATAAAAATCTGAAATTTTGGCCTATGATAGTATTGTGTAGTAGCGTTATGTACAAAAAATTTCAAGAAGGAGATTTGACTACAAGCTGAGATATGACATGGAAAATATGTGAAAACAATACTGTCAAACTATTGTAAACCTACTATGTAATTGTTCAGCAAGGCTTTCAACCTTGCACAATTTTTTCTACAAATAGATCAGATGTGTGTGTACTCATACACCAAGTCCCATATCTGGGAAATGATTTCTCTTTCCGAAAAAAATTCCGAAATTCGACGAAAATTTCAAAAATCGCACTCTTTAGGCTTTGATATCTCTGGTGGAGCACGAGATAAAAATCTGAAATTCTGGCCTTTGATAGTATTATGTAGTAGTATTATGTACAAAAAATTTCAAGAAGGAGATTTGACTACAAGCTGAGATACGGTGATTTAAAAAAATGTTAAGAAATGCTATTACGAGTACATTAGGAGAAATGAGATTAGTCTCTTTTATTACAATACTTACACGGAAAATATCGTTTGTTGAAAACAGTTAAATAATAAACATTTAATTTACAAAATACTATGTATGCTCAACAAAGAGCTTAACAATATTTACGTGAGATGTTATGAGTTCGACCAGTTACTGTTGTCAGTCCATCAGGCTGTTCTTTCTAAAAATTTTATTTGAAGCCCCCCAAGTCTTGTCATCCCTTGTTAACTTGAATGAAATTCTTTAGGTTTAATAATTGAAGCCATGTCAACTCGATCAGTTGCAATCCATTGTCTGTAATTTACTTTTCCTGAAATTTGTTCCGAGTAAAATTGTTGCAATAGCATTTCTAGTAGATTTGTTCATCTGGACAAATAGTGTATTGGCTTAGCATACATTCTGAATTGTTTAAATCACACAGAAGCATTTGAAAAAGATATTTGTAATTAACATTTAACTTTGCACCATAAATAATTAATTTAAAATTTTGGAGGTATGAACAATTACATAGTAGATTACAATAGTTTGGTAGTATTGTTTTCACATATTGTCCATGTCATATCTCAGCTTGTAGTCAAATCTCCTTCTTGAAATTTTTTGTGCATAACACTACTACACAATACTATCAAAAGCCAGAATTTCAGATTTTGATCTCGTGCTCCATCAGAGATATAAAAGCTTAAAAAGTGCGATTTTTGAAATTTTCGACGAATTTCGGAATTTTTTTTCGCAAAGAGAAATCATTTCCCAGATCTGGGACTTGGTGTATGAGTACACGCACTTTTGATCTATTTGTAGAAAAAAATGTGCAAGGTTGACAGTCTTGTTGAACAATTACATAGTAGGTTTACAATAGTTTGGCAGTATTGTTTTCATATATTTTCCATGTCATATCTCAGCTTGTAGTCAAATCTCCTTCTTGAAATTTTTTGTACATAACGCTACTACATGATACAATCGTAGGCCAAAACTTCAGATTTTTATCTCGTGCCCCACCAGTGATATCAAAGCCTAAAAAGTGCGATTTTTGAAATTTTTGACGAATTTCGGAATTTTTTTCGCAAGGAGAAATTATTTCTCAGATCTGGGACTTGGTGTATGAGTACACGCACTTTTGACTTATTTGTAGAAAAAATTGCGTAAGGTTGACAGTTTCCCTTGCATGAAAATTTTCCTCTTGCAAACGGATAGATTTTGGAAAAAATCGTAAACTTTCTGTTAAAATTTCCCCTGTAAAAATTTATTTTTCAAAATTTTTCTTTCATTGTGTATTTAGCCTATTTTATTCTGAACAAAATGCTGCAAACCCCATTTCAATTGGGAAAATAGAAGACGAGATATTTACAATGTTGTGTATCCTAGTATTTGAGAAAATCGCTGCACACGATGAAACAAAGATGGCCGCCATGCACAAACAAAAAATAGTAGAATTAAAATAACGGTCATTTTAAACTTTCATCAAGTTAGGGTTGTTGTACAAAAAATTTCAGATTTTTTAAAAATAGTCGAGCGACCAGTGCTGGACCACTTGAAATGGATTGACCCATATATTGTTTATTATTACTTTCGAAAGCACATATAATTGACTATTTTTTGTTCAATAAATCAATGTTTTAAATGTTGAATTTCACTCAACTTCTTGATTTTTTTAAAAATAAATCACCCTTCCTAAGTTCGTCGAACTTTTTAATGTGATTAAAAATATTGGGCTACGTTCGAAATCTCTCCATTCTAAAACAGGTAAGAAAAATGATGCGTTAAGCATAGATTATGAAACATTTTCCAACACTTACTGAAATCTTTAACAAAACTTCGTTACTTAGGGCAATAAGATGTTACTTCGCATAGCCAAACATGTGTCCCAATACTTATGAACAACCCTGTATTTAATCTGTCCGTTGATATATGTACTATATAATAAGGAAGTTTAGTTTAACAAGAAAACGCCTAACTGGTTGAAATTTCTCTTTCAGCAATTTATACTAATAGACGGGAACATACTTTAATACTTTTGTTCAGCCTTATAGTTTACCTAGTAACTTTATTACATGCTAGTATTTAGGTAAAATTTATTTCAAACTAAAATATTTTTAAAACGATTAAAATCACATTTCCAGAAGCTATCATCCATAGGTGACTCTTTATGCAATTCTTTGTGTGGTCCTGTATATCCTTTTATCTATATTCTGGAAACATTTCTTAGTAAACTAAATGCAGTTCAACGTAAAAAGGTATAACTTATTTAAAAACTACCTTTAAGTAAATTATGCTCATATTCAGTAACCTTGACGAGCTCTTTTGTGTAACCTCGTATATCAACTGTAGCATTTATACACCCCATAATATGCATACATTTAGTGAAACTTAAAAGTGCATATTATAATTAGAAATGCATTTCGTCCATTCATCACCCATCATCGATAAAATACAGTACTTCGGATAGAATATACTATGGTGTCTTGGGGTAATAACGCCATGTGCTAATATTACGCGTAATAATGAAAAAATCCAGGAAATGGCACGTATCGGTTCTGCTCAGAAGGGATCTTACTCATTTTTGAACCACAAAAAAATGCTAAAATTTAATGTTTTCTTCATAGACCTTATCACTGGAAGAAGCACGTAAAAGTCAATGTCAGATCTAAAATTTGAGAGTTAAGTTCTGCGCTGTGAAGGCTATATATTTATTAGGACATACTTTGTTTATTATATAAATTTGTAATGTATTTCACGTACTTTTGATTCTTTTCAGTTTTGGAATTGCATCCAAAGAGGCTTTATTTTTAATTTTATGCTTGAGAGAGCATTATTGTCATTCTTGAAAACCAAAAAGGGTAATGTGAAATTCGTATGCGCTAAGTGCTGCTAATTTTTTCATGTGTGTCAATTTATAGGGTTGTGCAGTTCAAATCTTTTAAATTGGGCAATTTATATGTCATTAATTCATCTTATTTTATAATCTTGTTTGCATGGCGTTATTACCAAACTATGAGGGCAATTACGCTAAATAGCATTGGTCACGAAAACATGCCATTACATTTTATGAATAAATATCTACTAAAATATTCTTTCTTGTATACATAGTCAATGAATTGCTGTATAAGATCCTATATTTGTATGAAAGAACAAAATTAAAATTAAACAGTAATAATTGGTAGAACTTTAACGTGGTGTTATTACCTCAGGATACCTTAGTTGAAATCATTTTTGTGTCTCTGAAAATGCTATGCATTTCATATTATGCTTGCAATATTAAGCTTCAGCTTCGTATTTTGTTATGCATGAAATTGTTTAACTTTATTAAAATATGTCGCAAACAATTACCCTTCCCCTTTACTATTATGTAATGGAATTCGTGTGGTGCTGTAAATGAATAATAATTCTATTTTTTTCACTGCATATTTTACACAATGCAAATTTTAGTGCAATTCGCAGCAATATATAACTTTGAATATGTTTGATAGGACGTAACATCTTTAAAATTCATTCGAAACAATTTTTTCCCACAGGCCGTTAATGTAACATTAAACTGTTGACTATCCTTGTAAATAAACTAATGATGATAGAAATTCCATTTGCAATAGGGTTTGTGCTGAGGTAATCGTCAATAACATCCAAATATTTCATGACAATCTGAGTATATGTACGAGAGTTAGTGCGGCCAGACAGACAGGTGGACGGAGAAACCGAAAGCATGTGACCGGAGGTCTTTCTTCGTTAATATAAAGAGAGCTATTGCATACAAAAGTATGCAAATCGGTGGTATTATACAGAACGTTTCATAAATACAATGATGCAAACGGTTTTTTAATTGAATAATTATCTTAAAATACATTTAATTATAAATTTGGTCAAAATTAGTACATTAAAAATGTTTGATAAGAGCAAAAAATATTCATAGAAATTTAATCTAATGTATAAAGGCCATACATTAGATACAATAGATCATACATTATTACTTAGATCATACATTAGATAATCTAATGTATATCTAATATCTTAATGTATAAAGGTCACTTTATACATTAGAAGTTCCCGGGATGAAGACAGCATTTATTTTTTTTAATTAGACTTATTTTATGAGGATATAGTCCCTTTTAAATTAAATTTTTCAGCATTTCGGGAAAGATTTTTTACATATTCCAGAAAAGAAAAATATTTTAAATTGTTGCCGACTATCAAAAAAGCGCAAAGGATTAAAGATCCTTCAAATTAAAAAAATATTGATATATGCTATTATAAATAGAAAATCTTTAAAATTAAAATTAAATTAATATTGCGTATATTAAAATCATAAAATTAATTAACATTACGGCATAAAAACTGTATTTACACATGAATTTTAAAAAAGACAGAAAACTGTAAAATTGTAAAAAACAAAATAATACAATACGAATAATCTTTCCTTTCTAAAGATAAAAATATTTCTGCGTGAATATTAGAAAAAGAAAAAAAAAAGTTTGGTGAAAAATACGCCAGATTTAATAATTATTATTTAATAGCATTACCTTACAGCAGATGAAATTTTTCCAAATAGGTGAAAAAAAAAACGCGCCAGGATTCGAACCGGTGATGTACTGGCTAAAGCCGCTCAACCAATTTAGAACTGAACTTTTCCAACTGAGAATTCGCGGACGGTTAGAAGAGGACTTATTCGCCCAACTAACCTTAACGATCACATAATCTGGTCTGGTGCTTTGGATTACTATATGGTTATATACTATAGATTAATATATGTATATAGTATCTTATAGCATTGTTAAAAAATACCGGTAAACTAAGACTCTATTGACTAAGTTTACTTTTTATATTAGTTTATCCTGAAATATTTAAATAATCTTATTTAATCAAACGCGAAAACAGCCATTAACAGGAGCTCATTCAACCTTAAAACCCTTCCATAAAACGGAAAAGATTGAATATCCGTTTACATTGCGATCGCTTCTGTTTTATTATTATTATTATTATTATTATTTAAGCTTCTGTAATATTTTAAAAGCCAATCAAATTAACTGATTTTTTGAGGCGAAACGAGGGTTGACAAGTGTAGCTCGAAGGGGGCAGAGCCCCCTGTAATTTGAAATAAAATAATTATTATTTTACACTATAATGAGTTATTTTTAATTTCATATATTTATTGTAATTTAGAATGCATAATTTTTTTTCTAGTGTGATACAAGTACTTTACAAGTACTTTGAATATAACTGACAGTTAGAAAATTCCCTTTCTTTTGTAATATCGCATAAATCGAATTTAGGATAATTCAAAAGGTTTTCATTGTTCATGGGAGTTCGAATTAAAAAGTGATTTGGTTGTAGATACATACAGTTATGTATTAATAATAAAAAGTTCAGCTAAAAAAACACCATGTACTCTGACGAATGAAATGTACATTTAAGTATGATTATCGAAATATCCCTCTTAACATTTAATTATTTTTTTAACTGCTAGGGAACAACTGCTGTCACGATAGCTGTTGGCTGTTTTTGTCATCTATTACTTTAAAATCTATCATACATTAGGAAAATAGCTTAAATAAAATGATTAAGTAAAAAATGTACCTGCATGCCGAATTTTTATAACGTTCATAAAACTTTTTTGTTGTTGTTGTTGTTGTTGTTTGGTTAAATGCTATAACGAAATCTTTTCGAACATGACATTTTACAGATATCGTTTTAAATATCACATAATTCTCACCATTAAATTATTTTCGCACGCAATACATTAATTACTTTAAAGTTTCTATGCTTTTTCATCGATCTCATGTAAATATATTCAGTGATTTAAATATGATATCGTTTAAAATAGGATGTAATTTTCACCATTAAATAATTTTCGTATGTAATATTTTAACTAGTTTTGAAGTTTATTATTCAAAAACAAAATCAGTTGCAAAAATACATTTTTAAATCAAACGATGCTTGTAAATATCAGTATTTGAGACCTTTTAAATTGCATCAATCGGTAAAAGGAGTCATTTCAATTATGAATTAAGTACCGATATAAATAATGAATTTTTGTATAAAAATAAGAAAAAAAATGAAGCAAATTAAAAAAGGATTACTTAATGCACATTCCAATCTAGTGAAGTGTAGTGCCAGAAAAAATCATTAAATTGCTATTCAGGGGTAATTCCATGCATGACTGTAACGTGAGTTACCAACTGCGATTTTTCCTACCAATATTTTCGTTTTGAAAAATGAGACTTATTTTAACGCGGATACCTCATTAATTGAATAAAGCCAAGAAAACTTTTTGAAAATAACGGTGGAAAACAATTTCGCAGTTATAATCTTCGTACCTCACGTTACAAAACCTCATGTATTGACCCTTTATAGTTTTTTATCCTATAAAACTATTTCTAGAGAATTATTTAAACATTACATACAGCTTGAAATATTAAAATACTTCGAAATATGTTCAAAATATACTTCGAATTAAAAATTGTCTGATTCAGCGTATTTATCATTGCACATTTTTTCTAGAAAATAATCAATTTTTGTGTTTTATATGCAATATTTTTAAGCTCACACGCTATCAAAGCATGAGAGCTTATGTGCCTCTCCATTCTGTATGTACGTACTTATGTAATGCGATAACTCATGATATAAATATCGGATTTGCTTCAAATTTTGATATGAGGGTACGAGCGATTAGCACCCTTAAATTAGATAAATTGGTTTTTTGGCAGAATTATCCTATTTTCTTTAAATTTTGGGTATAGGTTTATTTTGATAAAGTGAATCTATCTGAATAGTTTTAGAAGATTAACGGTATACAAGTAAAGAAAGGAACGGGAGATAACCCCTCTTAAATTAAATAAATGAGTTATAATACAGAATTATCCAATTTGCTTCGAATTTTGAATATAGGTTCATTATGATAAGGCGTGAGCAGTTTTAGGAAAAAATACATCTGTCATTAGTTTTAGTGGTTCAATGATTAAGCATAAAACTGGAAAATGGGGAAGCTAATCCCCCCACACTTAGTTTGTTTTCCGGTGGGCATTATTCCTTGAAAAAATAAAGCTGTAATACATAATTAGCGTGAATAGCCCATGAGTTCAATACCATCAGTTTAACTGGGCAATATTCTTTTTATTATTATTGTTAATATGAGCCGAGAAAGTCAAACGGCCACGATAAATACAACTGACACACCAATAATGGCAGCATTAGTTAAGTTTTTTTCGCAACAGAAAGAAACAGCATTAAACTGTAGTAAAAGTATCAGACCTTTTTTTTCTCTTTTTTTTTTTTTTTTTTTTTTTTTTTTTTTTTTTTTTTTTTTTTAGCTAAACCCAATGCTTGAATTGGAAAAATAATAATTTTTCACTTCGATCAAGAACTACTGTGAATTGAAAATCAATTCTACGAATGACACAAAAGATAAATCATGAGATATTCTTTCATAGCAGACCATCCGAACACAGTTTGTGATTCATATTGCGTGCTTACACGACATAAAATTTATGAAAGTGCGTTTCAAATGAGTTTTTAGTAGGATATGACGAACCAAAATTACATTTAAAATCAAAAACTGATAAAAATTTCATAGCATAAACAAAATTCAATTACTATTATTCAGAATCCGGAAGTTATCTTTTATCTAATAGAGTTATGATTTAAAATTCTATATCTACCTTTTTTTTTTTTTTTTTTTTTTTTTTTTAGACTTTCTAAAATTGCAGCACGGACAAATGACATGTTGTTGTTTATTTAATAAAAACTTTCAAGTATTGAATTTTCTTTTATTTCTTTATTTGTTTTGAATATAGTAAGCTTTCTAAGTTCGTTGAACTCTAGAATACGTTGAACTTCTAAAATACATTCTAGAATACCTTTTTTAACTGTTATTGAAACACTGAAAGCAAATTTATCAAAAGGCAATAATTTTTCAAATAAATTCGTTTCAAGTAACCATTTTACTAAAACTAGTATTCTGAGACCATTACAAAACTTTTCTTAATATCATTCTGATACATTAATTTAAACAAACTGATTCACCCCGACTACAATTTTAAATGTCGACCTTCTTTTGAAAAATACTTTCATTAATTTGCCTTTTTCATTAACAAAATGAAGTTTTTGATCCATAAAATAGCATGGTTCGATTTCGTATTAAATTTTCTTTAAAAATCATGTCACTCGTGTATTGCAATAAGGGTATGATTTCTTTGCAAAAGTATATGACTTACACCCTTATTACAAAACAGGAGTGACGTGTTATACTTCATTATCGCTGTATTAAGTTACTGCCGAAACGTCAGTGAAGGCTTACTTTGAAGATACGAAATTTTTTGGTTTCCGTGTGTCAGTCAGTCAGTCTGTCTGTTCCGCGATAACTAACGCAAAAAACATCCGATTGGCTTGAAATTAAGTGGATATGTTAGTGAGGCACTGGGATTAAGCTGTATAGTTTTTTGTTAGATTTGATTCATTCGTTCGGAAAATATAGAATATTTTATTTTGCACGATAATGCTTTTCTATGACAAATTCAATGATTTTCAATTTTTTTTTTTCTTGAGAGAAAATGACACATTTCAATTATGGAATTCAATGATAAATGGATACTGAAATTTACCAGTTAAATTATTCGTATTGTTTTGAAATTTTGTCTATGCAATTGTCAGATTTTTAAAGTTATTACTGTAAATTTTGGAGATTTTTTATAAATGTGTTCCACAATAATATAAACCAATTTGGTTTAGAGATTTACTTATTTAAAATGTATTTATTTCATTTTCTTTATTTTCTCTTAATGATTGCTAAACAGCCATCCATCCTAATCCTTATTATATTTTAATGCTATAAATTTGAAAGCGTGTACGAAAATTTAAATCAAGTCAACGTCAAAGCTTATGAATTAATTAATGTCTTTTTATCTTTGCGGATAATTATAACATAGCCCAGAAAAGAATATAGGCTATGTTTTGTTAATTTTATTCAAATATTTTCCTTAGTAATTCAAAATTTCTTTCTTTTTCATACAGAATCAAGAGCGATTTTTTAGATAAAATTTAACCAATTTCTTTTATCGTTGCCAAAAAGAAAAACTGGAATAATTTTTCAACGGCAAGTTTCAATTGAGCAATTTCCATTCGAAAAATTAAACTAAGAAAAAATAAATATGACGTCAGAATTAAAATAAAAATAAAAATAGTACTTTGTTAAATATTAAATATGGAAATTTGTTTCGTTAATAAGAATTTTTCTGACAAAATTTCGTGCATTACTTCTTAAAAAAGGGCTATTGCGATAATCAGGAATAATGCAGCACTGCAGCGCCGCATCTTGAGCGATTTACACCAAAATGTAATTAGTACAATTTTATATCAAGTACTAACTAAATATAAAGTTTTATGAAAATCCATGCATTAGTTCTTGAGATATGGCTATTGGGGTAATTGTAAATAATGCAGTATAGCAGCACCACCAGTTGGGCGATATACACCAAAAACTAATGAGATCCAATTCATATCAAGACCTTACAGAATCTAAAGATTTGTGAAATACTGTGCATTAGTTCTTGAGATAAAGCTATCACGATAATCACGAATAAGACATCATAGCAACGCCACCTGTTGAGCGATTTGCCCCAAAACGTGATCAGCACCGTGTTAAATCAAGTACAACTAAATCTAAAGTTTTATGAAAATCCATGTACTAGTTATTGAGATATGGCTATTGTGGAAATTGTGAGTATTAGCAGTGCCACATGTGAAGCGATATCCACCAAAAACTAATCAGATCTAGTTTATATCAAGGTCTAACAGAATCTAAAGTTGTATGGAATTCTCTGCATTAGTTCTTCAGATAGAGTGTCCACAAAATTTTTTTTCACATACAGACAGACTGACAGAGTAGTGCTGTAAAAGTAACGACAAAATGAATACCCGTAGGGTGTCGTCAATTTCGAACTCGCTGTTTGTTAGAAAGTATTCGTTACTCGTTACTTTCTTACTATTCAGAAACCAGGTATTACTTATCATCGCATGTACTATAGAACTCTAAATAGCATATCTAATTACATACCATACGAGTCTTCGGAGGATTCCGATATGTGCTGCCATCTTTACGTAAAACTTCCAGTTAATTAAGTTTCTAAATTTTAAAGGAAAATTGCGACTAAATTAAAATACGATGCATAATTGTATATAATTTGTCTAATATTGTATAATTTATTACTTATGAAATAAAGTATAATCGGAGAAAGCAATTTAAGAAGAATAAATAGGTAAAGCATTGGCCTTGTCAGCCAAGTATCTGGGTTCGATTCCCAGCCTGGTCATTTTTTCGCTCAGTTGGAAATATTCAATTCGTATGATTACGTTACCAATCAGTTAGATTGTGTTGAAAATAATAGTATATCTACGTACCCATTGTCATATGGAGTTCCGTTACCTGCGGTCTATTCTGTTGAGCTGTCTAAATGACAGACCAGATGTTATGACCAATAAGGTTATCTGAGCGAGAAATCACAGCTGACTGTCGCCCAGGTAGCTTAACAGGTAAAGCATTGGCCTTGTAAGACAAGTATCTGGGTTCGATTCCCAGCCTGGTCAATTTTTCGCTCAGTTAGAAATATTCAATTCGTTTAATTAAGGGAGTCTCAGGGCCGAATCTACCCTTTTTTGCATCCGGGGCAAACATGAATTTTGGCGTTCCCCTTTCCATGAAAGTATATTTACTAAAAGAATTTTACTGAATTTTTAATGACCGACTTATTTTAATATATATACTATGTAATCATAAAATATATAACACTTAACTATGCAATTGACTTCATCAAATATTAATTCATTAAAATCTTGAATACGAAATCGAATAAAATCCCGCTTTATACAGGCTGCTTAACTCATACATGTCATTCTTAGATTCTTCTGGCATACCCCAGACAGGAGGATTTTAACTATACCATTGATTATAATTATATATTCCGCTCTTAGTTTCGACCTTGAAGGGGTTGTGGGGAGGAAGTCTTTCAAATATTAAATAACCTGATTTTGAAAAAAATCTTTCAGATAGTACTAATATACATGCATCACTGCTAAATATTTTTTGCTAAATACGCAAGTTCTGAGATACTTTATCAATAAATGTTTTTTATTTATTTATTTTTTCATTCGTTGTTGAACTTTTTTTAACTGACTTCTTCGTTTGGCATAAATATGAATCACATTTTGCTTTATGATACAGGCAGACAGACTCACAGACAGGCATTTTGTAAAAACATGTTTATCGGGTTGTCTGGCCCCTGAAACGTGTAAATCCGTCGAAAAACAGATTTCGAAAATTTTCACGAATCCAATACTTTCTTCTTGTAAAGATAGAAGAAAGTAAACAAAAAAGTTTGTATATAACACAAATCTTTTTTTCAACATATGCAAATGTTGGTAAAATATAGGTTAGCATAAAATAGGTTCATTCTGATATAGCTCTTCCCTGATTAGTTTCGAAAGTTCATTAGATAAGTATAAGGGGAGGAAACGGGGTTCTAATTCCTCCCTATTAATTTAGGTAAATGGAATTTTCATGCAGAATTATCAGATTTAATTCAAATTTTAGATATAGGATCATTCTGAGAAGGCGCCTGGATAATTAATTTTGGGAGTTAATTGGTTAAGTATAAAAATCGAGGAAACAGAGACAACCACCGCCCTAATTAGAATTCATGATTTGAGAAGATGTACAACGAACATAATACGCTCACCTTTAACTAAAGAAAATACCTTATGCAATCGTATGATTATTATTATTATTATTTATTATTATTATTATTACTTACCCATCATACGTAGTATAGGGTAAGTCTTGCAATCGTTTTGAAAATCGAAAAAAAAATTTTGACGGATTTACACGTTTTAGATAGTGGAGATTCCGAAAAACATATTTTTAGAAAAAAAAATTTGCCGTCCGTCTGTCTGTCTGTCTGTAAACGCTCTATCTCCCGAACGAATTGAGATAGAGACTTGAAATTTTGTATGTAGTTAGTATGTAAGAATGGGACGAAGCCTATTTAATATCAGTAACCTCGATTAACCGGAACTATTTTTTTCGGACCCTCGAAAAATTCGTTCTGATGAAAGGTACATAAAATTTTTAGAATTTTTTTGTTTTAAGGAATGGACGTAAAAGGCAATAAAATAACACACATTTTGCATATGGACGAAGTCGATCGGATTATTAGTTACCGAGATATTTGTAATCCTGTTTTCCACATTCTTCGATTTTTCATGACCCTGTATTTCATTCAAATTCAATTCAGAGTTATATTTTAATTGGAAATGAGACGCTTAATCCGACACAGTTAATTGTTAGTTAAGAGAATTATTATTTTTGGAGTTACAAGGATGTTTCTTTTACGCAGTTTACTACTTGAGTAGTTTGGCGTTTTATATAATTTGTCGAAATTGGTACATCAGCAGTTCTTTAATAAAGCATTACTATGTACATTAACAATATTTAAATTTTGTTTATGAATTGCAATGCATTGTATAAATAGTTTTCACATGTTTTATTTTCATATACATATCCATGATGGGTAAGTATTACGGTGGCCCCCAACGACTAGTTATTAAAATATGTAATCACTGCCCATATTATACATCAACTGTTTTCAGAGTGGAATTTAGGGGGTAGCCCGCAGAGACATCCCCCGCAGGAGCAGTGAACTGTCCCTCGCAGAAAATTTAAGATTTTGTGTTTTTAATGGTCAAAAAGTGAAATCCCCCCCCCCCCGGAACTCTATAAAGTCCCTTCCGGAACCACAGAAGTCTCTCCCGGAGAAAAGTGTCTAAATTCAAGAGTATTTGAAGTACATTTTTAATTTAGACTAATTCCTTGTTAGATATTGTTCTGTGTAAGGCATAATTTTGACACAAAGACTTTGACATAACCGTCTCTTGTACTTTTTCAATTTCGAATAATATTATCGAATATTTAAAATAAGGAAAACAACATTCACCTATCGTCATTGGAAGGTCCACGCCAGGCATCTAAATCATAAGTGTCCTCGAAGATTTCTCGCCACTGGTTCGGGTCGACAGGTGTTGGCTGCCTGAGATGGACGGGCTTCTGGTCATTCTCTGACTTCCACTTCTCGAGGCACTTGGGAATATGGAACTTGAGCGAGTGCTGTGCGTAAAGGCGGCCACAGACGTAGCAAGGAATGAAGTTGCGAGGATTTTTCTGACTCAGCATGCTTCATTTTAGCAAGATGCGTTGATCTGACAAGGGAAAAAAATCAAGTACACACGAAATAACATAACACTTGTTGGTTAATTTTGTACCATACCATACAATAGAAAAAAACAGAGTAGTGATATATTCCATGCTAAATTACTGCAAATCAAGGTTAATTAGCGCGTGTTCCGATCGATAGGTTAACTTTCTAATAAATTAATTGGGTTTTAAGCCAACTTGTGTGATTTGGCCGTGGTGATATCGAACGAGTGCGATTTATTGGAAAATGCTCTATTTGTAATCACAGTCACTTGACACCGCTCGTGGTCAGCATCTCTCATATCCTATCATGTCAGGCACTTTTTCCCGGGATGAATTTCATAAGTTCCGCAAAAGCTGGGGAACATATAAAATTCCAAAACGGTTATACTTTTTAACCATTAATATGCACAAAATACCAAATCTTCCTCGGTGAAATATTTTGATGTTCCGGGAAGAGGGTGATCTCCTTGGTAAAAATAATCAATAATGTTTTAATCTTTAAAGTGTTACCGCAAAATGGCTTTACTGCATTAAAATACATGACATTTGCCAGTGGGCCTCTTTATAGTAAATATTACGTGGAAAATTTCATAACCATGGTTAATTGGCATGTTTTTCTGGATCTGTTTTAGCGCAAAATAAATGACATCGTCTTAACTTTTTTTCCCTTGTCGAGCCATTATATGCCGACAGTTGGCGATACTGGTCCAGCGAAAATAGCTGGAATCGTAAGCTGTATCGCATCGCAAATAGTAACTTTTAAAATGATATTCATCTTTTCAAATTAAAATGTTTTATAATAATTCTTTGCTAACATAATAATTTAAAATAATGTTTCTTTACTTTAAAATGCATTTCTAATATTTAAAATAGTTTTTATAAAATAGTTTGTATTTTTATATTTCATTTATTTAACTGTGTATTATTGTGCATCTTTTTGACTGTAACTGTACCTTCTTGCAGTTAACATTTTTTTTGACCTAATAAAGTTTGCGTGCTTGTTCTAAAAACTTTATTTTATCGTTATTTTTATTTAAAAAGTATGTAGTATAAATTAGTCTTGGTAAAAAGATTACCGCTGTCGACGATCGAATAAGATTAGTTTTAAAGATGAGTTATAAAAGTTATTACTCTTGTTAGCTACACATACTAAAATCGGTAGTTACACCCTCCAGCACAGATGTCATATATGGTTACACAACGTTGGCACAAATTTTTGGCGCCAATTTAGCGAAAACTTCATTTTTCAATACCAGTTAGATATATTTTTAATATTTTTTTATTATTTTGAAAACGAAATTATAATAAATAAAAAAAAGTTGAATTAATAGCTATTAATTAAAACAATTTATATCATTTTCAGAAAGAAAATGTAAATAAATACGTAATTTATTGCAGTTTATTAATAAAAGAAAAATAATTGGTCGAATTACCCTGTGAGGCATAAAATCGTCATTTTGTTACAATCTGGCCAACGTGGTGCCTATATGACATCTGTTCCGTACTTCCGAAATGAAAAGCATAAGAAAGAGTTACGTCAAAGAAAAACGATTGGGGAACGTTTTTGTAATTAATATTTTAGGTGCAGTAAATATGACCTATTTCGGATAATACTTAAATACAGCATTTATTAAAAAATTTGAAAATTTATAACAGCACTGATAACCACAAAATAAATAAATAAATAAAAAGTATATACCTCCTCCTCCTTATGCCATAAAATAAATTATGTAGAAAAGTACCATTTCATTCCAAATACTATAAACGTTTTTTTAATATGGTGTAAATTAACTTTTTAAAATGCCAACATTTTCATCATTTACATATATTTTTATCTCTAATAAACTAAGTTCTAAAAACTACAATATTAAGCTTATTTTTATTTCCCCATTTGTGTCAGTGACAAATTTTTGTAAACAGCTAAGGTTGATAAACCATAAATCTAAAATAAATTACGAGGGGAAAATGCACCATTGAGAAAAGGATATACTTTTAATAAATAATTCCTATCAAATACAAACTTATAGTGTAGAAGAAAAGAGATAATGTTTTCCTCTTCGGTTGTCGGAAGGACGAAATAATTCTAAAGATGAAAATGATGCCATTTCTCAAAAGAAAATGGACTTTAAAAAACTGAAACGTACAAACGTACAAGAAACTGTAACTTCGTCAGTGTAACATTAAGAGAAGATAAGACTGGATGCATTTTTGCCGATCCCACCGAAGCTAGCATAGGCAAGAAAATACAAGCTTCTGATTGGTTGAATAATTTAAAGAGCATTTTGTTTTGTTTCATTTTTGAGGTTACGTTTCTTAAATCATCAATTTCTGTTTGAAAAGCTTTTAAAAGATGAATTTTGATTAATTTCCTTCTGTTCTACATATTTATTGACTGATAAACAGAAAATTTTTCTGGTATTTAGAATTAAAGAAGTTAATGATGATGTTTCTCAACTGTTCTGTATTACTTATAAAAAAATATCAAAAATAAAATTGGAATTTCTTCTTAATTATTTTAATGTGATAGAACAATTCATTTACAAACGATAATCAGGGGCCTCGCTAAGGGGGGGGGGACAGGGGGGAGACTCCCCCCCAAACATTCACAAATGTTGTTACACTTGGCAAATTTTAAAACTTTTTTGTCAAATTTAATTAAATTTTTAATAAAAACTGTAATACATTTCCTATTTTTGATAGAATTTGAAAAAGTTACAACTCTAATTGGGAATATTATTTAACTTTTTACACATGGGTGATTCTCAAAATAGGGGACAATTTCAAAAGTGAAATCTTAAAAAAATTACTGTTAGCAAAATTTCTGAAAAAAATAGGTGTTGTTAATATAGTATTAGGTATACTTTACATGTAGTAAGCAGAGCTAAATATTTAAAAATTAACTTTAAAAAAATAATTAGTATTTTTTGAGCCATGCTATGACAAAACAAATTGCATGGAATAAATATATTAAGAAATTTTTATTTTCTTCCTGTTTAAATATTTTTTTTCTATATTTATTAGCTTTCCTTTTCAGCAAATGGTTTCCATTTTCACATATATACATATAAGGAGAATAAAAACATTACCAAAGAGCAAACTTTGTTTACATGAGCAACATTCTGACACTAACAATGTAAGAAGCTGTCTTAGTGATTTTCTGGCAGATTTAATGCATATTTTAGGGATAACAAATGTAATACCTAAATTTATATGTAAAATTAAACTTTATAAAAGATACAATATAAGCACTGGTTACATTTATGCACATAGGAGTCTTTAGCATGGACAGAAAGACCATGCTAATGACACTGATATTTGTCTATGCTAATGACAAATTTTAATTTAAATAAGATTATGAGCCATAATAGTATAATCACAATGCAATAGTCCTTTCTGGGGCTTTTTAAAACACAAAAGTTCTATGCAAATAAGTAAAATAAAAATTTTAACTATAAAATAAACATGAAAATTATTATCCATACCTATCTAATGACATACAATTGATGTACGCCCCTAATATTCAACTTATATTCTTAAAATACAATACATGCTTCTATTTTCAGGCTGGGATAAAATGGCTATTTGTTGCCATGGAGAAACTTTATATTTTCAAACTATTGTCATATGTGAAAATGAAATTTTGATGAATAACCAGCTGTTATAGTATGATCTTGTTTTGAAAATAGAATATGGAGGACAAACTTTAATTCTTTTTTTATATGCTATAATTTTATTTTTAAAAAGAAATTTATTGGATAAATCCTCTCCTTGATTAATTTAAAGAAAGAATAACGTTTGTTTTATTTTATAAATATGATATTAACTCTTGAAAAATACTAGTATACACAAGGCACAGCTGCTGTGGACATCCATGCTAATGACATTTTGAACATTTATTCTGTTATTTTAATATGTTTTTAACTAAAAAATGAGTAATTCTTGAGTGCAAATAATGAATAATATTAAGACAAACATATCTAAATATAAAAACATGACAGAAAACCTCTCAATTTTTTTTTTTTTTTTTTTTTTTTTTTTTTTTTGTATGCCGAAAGACATAAATTGTCCCCTATTTTGAGAATCACCCACATAAGAACTGTATTCCATTTTTTAAGTGTGGTAACTTGGCAAAATTATAAAACGAGTTGGCAAATATGAAAATTTGACTTGGCAATTTAAGGTCTTCTCCCCCACCAATAAAAAGTCTTTGCGACGGCCCTGATGATAATCACATTTCCTTTTTATTGCGTCAGTTATGTGATATTTACAAAACAAATTGTTCTATATTTCTTTTAAAAAATATTATTCTTATTATTATTATTAACTTTTAATTATTATCTTGCGCGATATACCCATATACACCCCTAATACGTACATTCATATTCAAAATAATTTATTTACAAATATCAATTGCTCTTTAAATTATTCAACCAATCAGAAGCCCATATTTACTTCCCTATGCTAGCTTCGGTGGGATCGGCAAAAATGCAGACTGGATGCAATCCTATGGAAAATGTGTAAATTTTAACACCCATAACTACCCAATCAATTTTATTAACCATTTGAAAAATGGTTGTTGTTTTCGGGAGAATGGACCCGATGATGTTACCACTTTTGAATGATGTTACCACTTTTGAATGATGTGGTCACTTTTGAATTTAAATTAATTTCTTTACTTTTAGAAGAGTTTTTATTTGAATTTAAATTAAATTCTTTACTTTTAGAAGAATTTTTATTTGAATAGTAAATTAAAATGGTTAAAATCATTGTAATAAAGGAGAAAACTAACAAATTTAAAAATGGGTAGACGGAAATTAACAGATACGGAAAAAGCCGAAGCCAAAGAAATGAATGAACGTGAATATCGCATTCAATGATATTAAACACAATACGCGTACTTAAACAATCATAAAGTGATTTTTATTTCTTCTTTTGCTATTTAAAATAAAAATTTAGTCAACATGTATAAGTTGCTTATTAGTTTGGCGATTCGTATCATTTGGCGAAATTGGTCGACGGGATAACTGAGTAATACTGTATTTAGTTTGGCGCAAAAACGTCTTTCAATGCAGAAAATGATAAAATCAAAAGATTATTGAGCCGCTGAAAACCAATTACGTGTTGAAAGGCGATCACGAAAAAGGAAGCAATTTAATGCCGAACCGATTAATTGTAAAACATCATGTCGCCAGGGCGACCAATCCACTAGCCATGGCGTTTTACTATCGGTCGGTTCTAACCAGGAAAATTTGAGTGCCAATAGTGATTCTAACAAGCCGGAAAATGTTATAGCTATTACTCTTGATTTTCCACCACCTAAAAAGAAAACTAAAAAGCAATCGGCTTGGGAAAAACTGGGAAAAAACTTTTTTGATTCGATGTCTGATGGACCCATTCACAGATGCATGTGCTGCGATCGATTTTGGTTTAAAACCTCCATCACCAAAATTCTGCTCTGTAAAATCAAACAATATATGCCAAAGTCTTACAAGTATAACAGTATATGCCAAAGCTGTATTTTAATAATGATTACTTTTGCACCAACAATGTTAAATAGTTTGAAATGTTTCTTTCGTCGCCAACTTTTATGCTTGGCGACAATAGAGTGATATAACTTAAACGAACCGTACCTTCAAATTGCAGCATGTATAAAGTCATTTATAGCAGTGGCACGGATAATGCACAATAAAACAACTGGTATTTAGCTTAAAATGATAGATGAATGTATCGAGTGAAACATTTTTCAAATAATTGGGGTAATTTCTTAAATTACAATTTTTATTTTATTTTTTTTTTTTGAAGTTTGGAATCCATACTTACTGGATTTTGATCAACATCTGTAGCATAGTTTTTTTTTTTTGGGGGGGGGGGGGCGATTAAAACTTCTTATTTTAGAACAATGACAAGTTTATAGAAATTTTCCATTTTTCTGATTCTTTTTATTATTTTTTATTTTTTTCTGAAACTAATTAAATTTTTTTAACTACCTGCCATATATGATTTAAAATTTATAATCTACCTCCAAAAATATTTTGTCAAAATCACCTGAATACTTTAGAAGTTAATGGGGTTCTTAGCTAAAAAGTACAGTTTTTCGGAGAGCTAAAAAAATTTAGGCACTTCTACCTTCTATGAAGTTTTTGCACAGTCTTGCACAGTCTCGAAACATACGAATTAAATTAACTATAAACACTTGAAATGAATATTTTCCAACAGAGCGAAAAATTGCCAGGCTGGGAATCGAACCCAGATCCTTGGCTTACAAGGCTAATGTTTTACCGTTTAAGGTAACTGGGATTACAACCGAGTATTTCACGCTCAGACAACCTTATCTTATACTATAATGCGAGCAAAAATTGTGTGTGTGTGTGGGGGGGGGGGGGGGTAAATTTTATCTCAAAAACGGCTCTAACGATTTTCGCAAAAATTTGGATTTTACCATTTTCGGGCACGAGAAGACCATTGCGCTAGGTCCCATGTTCGGGAAAATTCGATTACTGGGTCATTTTGCGTCATGATGGGTCAGGATAAAGCTATTTATATCTATAGAACGGCTGGATCGATTTTAAGGAAATTTTGTATCCAATCGTTTTTAGGCAGGAGAAAACTATTGGGCTGGGTCACTTGTTCGAAAAATTTCGATTAGTGGGTCATTTTGGGTCAAGCCATTTTTATCCAAAAAAAGACTCTAACGATTTTGACCAAATTTTAGATTTTATCGTTTTGGATTACAAGAAGACCTTTGGGTTAGGTAACATGTTCGAGAAAATTCGGTTAGTAGGTCATTTTTGGGGTCATTGTGGGTCATGCTACTTTTATCTAGAGAATTTCTCACGCTATTTTGACTAAAAATTGCATTCTATTGTTTTCGGGCGCGAGAAAAACATTGGGCTAGGTTACACGTTCGAGAAAAAATTTTAATGGGTCATATTGGGTCTTAAAGGGTCTGGGTCAAGCTATTTATATTTAAAAAACGGCGTGATCGATTATAACGAAATTTTGTATGGAACAGTTTTTTGACATGAGAAAACTAATGGGCTAAATGACATGTTTTCGACTATAAGGGTCATTTGTGGGTCATGATGGGTCATAATGGATCATGTCAAGCTATATCTAAAGAACAGGTGGATCGATTTTAACGAAATATAACATTTTTTTGGCACGAGAAAATCATTGGGCTAGGTCACACGTTCGAGAAATTTTGATTAATATGAATCATAAAAGGTCTTGGTCAAGCTATTTATATTTAAAGAACGGCTGGATCGATTTTAACGAAATTTTGTATGTAACATTTTTTAGACACGAGAAAGCTAATGGGCTAACATGGGCAAGGTTACATGTTCGAGAAAAAATTTTAAGGGGTCATATTGGGTCATATTGGGTCTGGGTCAAGCTATTTATATTTAAAGAACAGCTGGATCGATTTTAACGAAATTTCGTATGTAACAATTGTTAGACACGAGAAAACTAATGGGCTGCGTCACATATTCGGGAGATTTCGATTATAAGGGTAATTTGTGGTCATGATGGGTCACGCTAATTTTATGTAGAAAATGGCTCGTACCATTTTGACTATACTTTGTATTATATCATTTTCGCGAAAGAGAAAACCATTGCGCTATGATACATGCTCGCGAAAATTCGATTAGGGGGTCATTTTGGGTCATAATGGGTTAGGGTCATTCTAATTATATAGAATAACGACTCAATCAATTTTACCTAAATTTTGTAACGAAACATTTTTTGTCACGAGAAGACTATTGGGTTGAGTCGCACGTTAAACAAAATTATACAGTGCTCAAAACAATTAAAGGATATTTGAAGTTTTATATAAAAAAAAGATATAAACGAAATTTTTTTGCCGAAAATAGAAGAAGAGAATTACAAATGCAAATTTTTCTGGTTTTCAAACTGTGGAGTATGCAAATTTTAAGTTCGACGTCAAAAACGTCGCTTCAGCGGCAGCGAATGAAATTTGACTTTCAACTGGATAAAAGAGAATGAAGACAAGGATGATCGGCATTCAGTGATTGCTTTGTTTCGATGAGTACGATGTCTCAGCGAAGTCATTTGACAGATTCAGAAGCTTGGAGAGTTGTTGGTAGGTTAGAAGGGGGCCAAACTCAAGCCGAAGTAGCGCAAGCCATTGGAGTGTCACAAAGTGTCATTTCCAGGATCTGGAACCGTTTTTTGGAGAGTGGATGTGCAGGCCGAAGACCAGGGCAAGGTCGTAGACGGGCAACAACGCTCAATGAAAATCGGTATTTAGTGTTAACAGCTCGGAGACACCTAAACATGAACGCTACTCTTCTCCAACAATACCTTCGCTCGGCTACAGGCACCACGATTTCAACTCAGACTGTCCGAAACCGGCTCCATGCTGTAGGTCTGTATGTTCGCCGACCGATGGTATGTGTTAGATTAACATCAAGGCATCGTCGCGACCGCAGGGAGTGGGCAACCGAGCATGTCAACTGGAGGAGAATGAATGGAGCAATATTCTGTTTTCTGACGAGTCCCGTTTTTCTGTGTATCCGGATAATAGGCGTATTTTCATCTGGAGGGACCGTGGCAGTAGGAATAATCCTGCGTTCGTGCACGAAAGTGTCAGATTTGGCGGTGGAGGAGTGTTGGTGTATGGTGGCATCTCCATTGACGGGCGCACTGACCTCTACATCATTCGAGATGGAGCTCTGACTGGTCGCCGATATAGGGATGAGATCCTCAGACCTATTGTAGTCCCTTGCGCTGCAGCAATCGGAGATAACTTCATTTTAATGGACGATAACTGCAGGCCACATCGTGCAAACCTGGAGTAGGATTTCCTTTTCGAGGAAGGAATCGTTCGAATGGAATGGCCAGCGTGTTCTCCAGACATGAATCCAATCGAGCACGTTTGGGACGCCCTAGGAAGACAAGTTTTTGGCCGCCAACAACCCCGACAAACTCTCCAAGAACTGGAAAGAGCTTTTCTGGAAGAGTGGGGCAGAATACCCCAACTCGTCATTAATAGCCTCATTGAGTCCATGCCTCAAAGGTGTTCAACGTTACTGGCCGCCCGTGGAAACCATACCTCCTACTGAAAATGATTTTCTTTGAAGAAAACACCTTTTCTTATTCTTTTTTTTTCTCATATGCACAAATTGTGTTTTTTCCCTTTGTACACAAATGCGCAATAAAATGCATTTTTTTCTGCCAAACATGTGTAATTTATTCTCATATAACCTACTATGTCTGTTGACCATGTATCAATCAGCTAAAAAGTTTCCCAGATACAAAATCCACCTAAAACTGCAATATCCTTTAATTGTTTTGAGCAGTGTATTAGTGGGTCATTTCGCTTTATTGCTGAATGCTGTCAAGCTAATTTTACCTAAGAAATGGCTTAAACGGTTTTGATTCAATTTTACATGCTATTGTTTTTAATTACCTGAAGAACATTGAGCTAAGTCACATGATTGATCAAATTTGATTCATGGGTTATTTTGGGTAATACGGGTTAGAGTTACGAGAATATGGCAACAGTCAATAAGTTAGCGATATTTGACAAAATATTGGCGACATTTGGCCAAAAAATCGACTATTAAGATTACGAAAGCTAAAACACGTATTTGTCACCAAATTAAAAAATGTCTCCAAAGTTGGCTATATCTGGCAAAAAAATATTGTCTTTCAGAATGTGAAGAAATTTTTTATACATTCTTAACAGGATTCGAGATGCATGGTTTAACCAATCAAAGTCGGGCTAAAAAACTGATTTGGATAGATAGCCTTTCGTTGTAAATTTTTAAATAAAGTAAAATTTATGAACATGTGCATACAAACATAGTTTTCTTATTGATTGTTTTTGAAAATACTACTATTACAAATAACATGTTTTACAGTTATAATACAGAGTGAATGATAGAGTGATAATACTACATCCAGTTGAACACAAAGTTAATTTTGACCGAGCCTAGCTCGGTCACTCCTGCTAGTTAATCATAACATCTGGTCTGTCTTTTAGACAACTCGACAGAATAAACCGCAAGTAAAGAAACTCCACATAACAATGGGTCCGTAGATAAATCGTTGGTAAATTTTCCAATCAAGTTTGATTGTGTTAAAATAATATCCTATCTACATACCCATCGTTATATGGAGTTCCTTTACCTGCGGTTTATTCTGCCGAACTGTCTAAATGACAGACCAGATGTTATATGAGATGACCAATAAGGTTATCTGAGTGAGACCAATAAGGTTATCTGAGACCAATAAGATTATCTGAGTGAGACCAATAAGGTTATCTGAGACCAATAAGATTATCTGAGACCAATAAGGTTATCTGGGTGACAGCCGGCGGGAATGCCGGTTGTCACCCTATTTAGCTTAAACGGTTAAGCATTGGTCTTGTAAGCCAAGAGTCTGGGCTCGATTCCCGGCCTTGGCAATTTTTCGCTCAGCGGGAAAATATTCAATTTGTATAATAAATTTACCAATCAATTTGATTGCGTTAAAATAATAATATAAACACTTGGATAAAATTTAGTTATATATCTATTTATCTACTATATTATAAAGGCCAAAAATATCTGTGCATAACGCATGCATTATTTTGCGAATGGCAACACTTTGAAATTTGAAATTAAATTTCGATTTTGAAATTTTTGAAATTTCAAAATCGTTTCATTTTTAAATGCAATTTGTTTGAAAACTGTACCTTTGTTTATTTTTGAAATATTAATTTTTTGTGGTTTTAAATACCGTTTTCTAATTGTGACAACAGAAGTACTGCATTTCTATTAAAAACAAAACGGAAAAAACCCGAGTCGAAGTATAGTGGCTGAAGGTGATGACACTAAAAATGTAAACTTAAAATCCGCTACATTAAGAACAAATAAAATCACGTGCTTTCGCAATAAAAGAAGAAAACGTCTAGTAATACAATTTTTAATGAAATGCTACTTTAGAATGCTTAAATATATGCAACTCATTAGGTGCGTTCGTAATTATGTAAATGCGTAGCACCTATAGTTGTCGTTCAGTCCGTCCGTCTGTTCGTTCGCATATAACAACGCAAAAACTACCCAACCAAATCGTTTGAAATTTAAAATGTATAATTATTACATGATTTTGTAGAGTCATTTCAAATTTTATGAAAATCGGATACATAGATCAATTACAGGGACAATCAAAAATATTCCGTTACATTATGGTCGATGTGGAAAATGTTTGAAATGCATTTTAATCGTTTGAAATTTAAAATATATAATTATTACATAATTTTGTAGAGCTTTTCAAATTTTATGAAAATTGGATGCATAGATCAATTACAGGGACAATCAAAAGTATTCCGTTACATTACGGTTAATGGGGGGAATGTTTCAAATGCATTTTAATGGTGTTACACTCATTCGAATATAAAAGAATACATGAGTCCATGAAGTGCATATATATACATTAAAATATACATTCTGTACAATCTGTGATGCAAAGAATATTTATTATTAAATTACAAGGTCAGACAAAAGTATTCCACTACATAATGCTATACGGGAAAACATTGTTTGGGGGAGTGTGTTAATTATATTAAACCATTTCACATTTTTTGAATACGATATACGTTGCTGAGGTATAATAAAAGTTTCTTCCTGTACATTTACTGGAACACAAACTATAGATTTCGACCCCTATATCTGAAGTACTGTCTACTATAACAGCAAGATCTGAATGTTTTTAAAACTTCGTTATCGTTCGAACGCATCTCATTTTCTACGCTTCATGTGCAATTTTCAACTTGTTTTTATTCAGATAAAAAATAAACAGCTGATGTTAAAGAATACCATCCTGTTCAACGTTCTTGTTTTTTTTTTTTTTTGGCTTTAATAAGAGATTAACCCCTTCGCGACGAGAGTTTTTTACGAAATTTTTAATGTTTTTTCACCAGTTCTTAAAAACAGAAATATGCGTCTTTTTAAATCGAGAAAACTGTCCGATTAAATAAAGCAAATTTTACAATAAAATTTTACTGGTGGAGATAAATAAGGATTCTTAAGCCATTTTTGCAGCACATATGCGTGTCGTTCGTCCCCAAGGGGTTAAAATTTGATCGATAAATGGTTTCATATTGCAAAACTTTTTTACGGCATATTGCACCTCCATCTATTTTTTTCAATCATGGGAAAATGCAGATTTTTTTTTCTATTTTTTCGATTTTTATTTCTATTTTCTCATAAAAAAAGAAAAAAAACATTAATTAAAATATGTGTGCTACATAAGAATGTCGTCTATTACTAAACCCGGGAATTCTGCTTTTATTTCGATTTTATTTATCAATTAAATGGGGGGGGGGGGATTTTCAGTTTATTATAAACTTGCTTTGCACTTGATACAATACTTCTCAATAAAAATGTATTTTAAAGAATAGTTGTGTGACTTTTTTTCTACGCTTTTATTTAATTCGTATCAAATAGCTGAAAGAATGAAAATTTATTAATCCGCGTGTAAAATCATTTTTCGAATTTTGTCAAAATATAAGTGAAGAATTTCCGGTAAAACATGGAGCTATTATAAACAAACAAATGAAGGCATGTGAATCATTAGATACCCAATTTGCTTCTTGAATGATGACATTCCTTTTTCGTTCGATTTGAGTATTATTCCGCAATGATGACGTCATATGTATACTTTTATATAAATGTTGTTTAAGAATGGATCGTAAAACAGGAATGCTTTGGCGGATGCAAATTACGTCATTTCATTAAGAAAAAGTGAGTTGATTCTTAAAACTGAAATATGTTTTGTAGAAGTGCTTCATTTCAACCCCAGCTACTTTGAAATACCTAACAGGTGAACATAAGAAAATTATTCACAAATAACAGTTCAAATATTTGAAAATAACGTAATCGAAACCACACTCTGATAAACCACAATGTTTTACAAAAATTTTAAGTATCTTTGCAGAAGAGCCGTAACATACAGTATGCATGGTGAGATCAGAAGGTTTTGTCCAAAAAATAGCAATTTATATTACAGAATTTCGTGATTCCCAACTGGATAAATTCACTTCACTGAGTTACACAAGCAAATAAAAATGATTTTGGCTATAATTCGAGTTTGAGACTATAAAAATTACCATTTTATCTTACTCTATGTCACGGGAATAATGTCTATTGTATTTATTGCATTCAGATTATTTCAGAAAATTTAATTTATACTTAAGATAATATAAATAGTTTAGTATCTGTTTCCAGATGATAGTAATCGAGACTTGAAATTTTGAATTAAAATTATTTTTAAAGGATCAAATCTCAATACCGATTTTTTTAAAGGTGAATAGGGATATGAGAGGCCCATATACAAGTTTTGAGACGGTGAATCGTGTTTAGATTTCACGGGGGGGGGGGGGGGGGGGGATTCTATAACTGAGTCAAATGGTAAACATTTTGCTGTTTTTTCATTTTAAGCTATTGCATAGCTTTTATCGCGGGCTTTGAGCGCGGCGACTGAATCTAGAAATTCCATAACGAGAAAAAAAAACCTAACACTCCGGCTAACGTGGTTTCAGTTCGGCAGACTCAATAAAAGAAAAATGAATTGAACTTAATAAGCTTTGGACAGAGGAATTATGGGTAAAATGTCATGGTTACAATGAGTTGCCAACTTCTAAATACTAAACAGCAAACTTATGGCTGCGGGTATAGCGATTATATTGCTGTAACCTACCTATTATTGTTTTAAAACATAAATTATAACAATTTCGACTTCTTTAATAATTACTTAAATACTATAGTGTAAGATATCCTTAAACTTGTCTCTTTATCTAGAGTTCGTCCCAATTCATAAAACTAGGTTTCTATAAACCTAGCTCCCCTATATTCTATCCCCTATATTCTATCCCCTATATTCTATAGCTCCCCTTAGCGTTTTTTGACAAAACTAAGTTTTTTGTCATTCTTAAATCTCATACAGTGAATACCCCTTATAGTGTCACATATATCAGAGCCAGCATGCTCATTTGCAGTTTATTTTAACTTAGGAATATTCTTTGATGTAATTACTCATCATTAATTCAAAATACTGGTGTTAAATAACATTGCCATGAAGAATAAAAATAGATAACTCTATTCACAAAATCTTTAAAAACTTTAAATCAACTTTTTAGGAGTTAATAATGTTTTAAATGACCCAGATTTTTCTGGCCAAACGGATTTTTTCCGTTCTTTAAAATGGCTATCTTCATTTTTTGATATCTACAGGGGGAGTAAAGATATGGGGGCATCCTGAGGCAACCCTATTAAAATCACTAATTACTTTAAAAGTAAAATAATAAACAACTTTTAAAGCCTAATTTACTAAAACAGTTTAACTTTCAAATATTTTTGCAAATTTTGGTGCCACCGTTTTAAAACAAAAATTATAACTTTTTCGACTTCTTTAATAACTACTTAAATACCATAGTGTAAGATATCTTTAATCTTGTCTCTTTAACTAGAGTTTGTCCCAATTCATAAAAACAGGTTTACAGCGCCCCCTAGCAATTTTTGGCAAAACTAAGTTTTTTGTCATTCTTAAATCTTAATAAAAGACCTAACTTATTAAAAATCAGTAAAACCAAACAGTGCAATCTATTAAATTTTCTGATAGGTATTTTTTCTCCTCTCTCCAAACACCTCAACTTTTTTTCCCACTACATCCTCACTGAAGTCATCTTCAACTACCAAGTGCAGCAAGGACTACAGACATTAAAAGGTAAGCTCTCAACTTTTTATTTAAGAATAATATTTTTTAAATATGGGAAGATGATAGGGCTCCAGCTAATAACTACCAAGTGCAGCCAAGTGCTACCAAGTGCAGCAAGGACTACAGACATTAAAAGGTAAGCTCTCAACTTTTTATTTAAGAATAATATTTTTTAAATATGGGAAGATGATAGGGCTCCAGCTAATAAAAAATTTGTTTTCTTATCGGTCATCACGCTCAAAAAGTGTAACTTGAATTAATATTAAGGAAAAAGAAAAAACTTGAATTAATATCAAAGACAAAAAAAAGTTGCATAAATAAAAAATAAATAAATAAATATAATTGCATAAGTTGAAAAAAAATGCTATGCAATAGCTTTACCGCGGCAGTCCCCTAGTGCCACACTCTTTTTTTCTTTTTTTTTTTTTTTTTTTTTAATATATCAAGCATACGAGCGTTAACTGATAACTTTATCATGATAACAGATCTTCATTATATTTTACTGCTTACATTTGCATTTAAAGTTTTTTTAAATAATTTCTACATTTGAGTTTTATAGATATAGTAATTTTTAAACATTAGTTTAAATATCATTGGCATAAGAATTAGACTTACCAATATAAATTGCATTTTTTATTGTAATTAATTTTGCAAGTTTATTATAATTCAATGAAATAGTTCCTTCTTAAAAATTTTCTATCCTCTAAATTTGACGGATTCTACTTTATTTATAATAAAAGGTAATAAAATGTTAGAGTAAAATTAAGGTGAGTGGGGATGGCGTCCCATTCCATTCTGTGCATTTATTGATAGTCCAAGAGCCCACAGCACAAAAACCTAAGGTATGAAGCACAAGAAAAAAATCTTTATTTTATGGAAAGTAATAGAAGAATCTAATGATTCATGTCTGCCGGAAGTGAAGTGGTGCATAAGCCAAAAATTAATACTACTAATGGTTTACTAGTAAGTTTTAAATTGTGTTTGCCGTACAATCAAAGCTATGAAATGATTTTACGGCAAACATAATGATGAACCTACGAATAAACTACTAGATGTATTCATTTTTGGCTTATGCACCACTTCACTTCCGGCAGACATGGATCATCAGATTCCCCTATTACTACTCTTCCATAAAATAAACCTTTTTTTCTTGTTCTCAATAACTTAGGTTTTTGTGCTGTCAGCTCTTGGACTATGTGTTTAACTCTCTTGCGATTATACTCTTGGAACAAGCAGCGCCCTTCAAGTGTTTTGTTTATACCTTTCGCGATGTTTTTCTTTAAAAATAAAACACATTGCGTTCGTTACATTTTTACATGAGATGAAGTTAATCAATTTTCGAAGATCTGGTGAAATTTTCCATGACACACAAGTGGATCGCTACTGGTGTTGTTAGATCCAGCAACACAAAAGGAAATGGATAAGAAGAAAAACAAATCGGAAATGCACATCAAACATAGCAAATGAGGTGCGTTCGTACTATAACGAAGTTTTAAAGTTATTCAGATCTTGGTGTAGTAGTATACAGTACTTCAGATACAGTATAATATCCGAAATCTTTCATGTGCTATCTTTTAAGTGCTATCTGCTTTCGATTATTCAGGAAGTAACTTGCAGTAAACTTGATCTACGTATATCAATTTCATAAAATGTGAAATAGTTTAATAAAATTAAAACGCGTCCCAAACAATCTTTATTTTCTCTGCCAATACCATTATATGTAGTGGAATACTTTTGTCTGGCCCTGCGAAATACTAAAATATATTTTTTGCATTACAGATTGTACAGAATATATATTTTAGTATATACTTCATAGATGTATATCAACCTTATTCTGTTCGAAAGAATGTAACATCATTAAAATGCTCTTGAAATTATTTATTTCTATTGACCGTAATGTAAAGGAATACTTTTGACTGTAAAACTATATTTTATATTGTATTGTAATCGAACTATACCTCCGATTTTCATAAAATTTGAAACGACTCAACAAAATTATGCAATAATTATATATTTTTAACTTCAAACGATTCGGTTGGATAATTTTTTAATTGTTATATGCGGATAGACGAACAGGCTGAATGACGAATATAAGGTGCTTGTATTTACATACTTACGAACGCACCTAAAAAAAGTGGGGCAATGATTTCTAAATCGAGCCCAAAAAATACAATAAACCATATTAAAACGCAATCTGTCTGTTACAGACACCTATTTTAAAATTCCATAAAAATTTCATTGTCCCTATAGTAAGAATACCATACAATTATGCCTGATAAGACAAAAACCTGTAAACCTGTTTAAAATGGATATTTTTCGGCCCTTTTTGATTTTGTCTTAACAATTTTTTCTATACTTTAATAAGATCAACAATCTCATATAACAAAACCTGCGAAAGCGGAAAAACTATGACAATGAAATTTTTACTTTTAAGCCAAAATTCTGCTATAAACAAGTCAGGTTTCATAAGAATTTCTAAATAAAATACAATAAAACTTGTGAAAACAGAATCGCGATATTCCGCAAAATATTCCGTTTTAGGTTAATTTCCGATTTTAAAAGTATTATTTTTCCTATAGTCATAGATATTCAATAACTTTTCAATAGTATTTAATAGGTAAGGTATCACACTTTAATATGATATTTCGTAGGCTATCAAAGTATCCTTTATTGAAAATAAGGCTTAAAGTAACAATAAATATTACTCTGGTATACTACAAAAATAAATGACAAGAATTGCATTATATTAGGTGACGTTGGAAAACATGAAGGTATTATTTATCACGTATATATATCATATTATTTAGTAGATTTTTTTTTCTTTTGAACACTTTCCAACATAGTTGAAAAGGGTTTGTTTATCGATTTGTCTGTCCATTTGTCTTGCCGTCTGTCTGTCCATGTTCTAACTTGATTAAATGTAGTCCAAATGCCATGAAATTAATTTACTTTATTGGGGTTTACTATGGCATTTTTGGCATTCAAAAATGAAGTATGTAGCATTTTTGGTTCATTTACAGATACACTCAAAAGAATTACATTACTTTATGGCCAATGGCAAAAAAAGTATTTGCAATGTATTTAAATAATATTATACTATTTTAAACTTATTATAATTTATACATATCATTTAATAGTAATAATGAAGCGTACTGTAGAAGCTGGAGTGCATATAATTTATTGTTCATTTAAAGAGACCACAAAAATATTTGTCTACAGCGCTGCCTATGAATAATAATTGCTGGAAGTGCTTTTATAGCTGTGGAATGCGTTTTGAAATATAACTATTTTTGGTATATTACTTGGTGTGTACATAAATTATATAGATCATATACAGGGTCTACAAATGATCTCAAGTACACTTCCGTTTGATAGAAAATGCTGAATGGGAATTTTCAACTGTCTTACGCATTTAATTGAACGAACTTTTAACACTATAACAGTACGTAGTATATGTTCAAATCTATAAATCTTATAATACAGGGTTGCACAAAAAATTATGGTGATTTTCCAACTATTGATGATATCATCAATAGTTGGAATTATTTACGACACGTAACAGAATACTTCTATTTGTTTATATTCTTTTTCTCTTTAAGATTTTAAATTTTATTGGTTGAAAACACTTGTTGATGTTTTGTCAAAAGTATTTGTTTAAGAAGTTACTTTTAAAAGCAATAATCCATTTAACTTGAGACAGGATAGCAAGAAATAGCAAAATTTTTTTCTCCATTTTTCAAAATTTGAAACAAAAAATTCAAATTAATTAACTAATAAAATACATCGAATTAAGTCACCGACAAATGTTGCATACCTACTTTTCCCAGTTAATCAGAAAATCCTGAAATCTATATATTTCAAATACAGTCGACTCTCGTTAATTCGAAATCGGATAATTCGAATCTTCGCTTAATTCGAACTAAACACGAAGTCCCGAAATTTTCAATGGCAGAGTAACGTTGAAAAATTTCACTAATTCGAACTCATTTTTTCTCGACTTCGTTTAATTCGAACTAACTAGAATTCCGATTTTTCATTTTTCTTTTCTTTCTCACGGATTTCAGATCATTTGAATAAATTTCTTTCTTTGATTTTTGTGAGAATTGTTCCGAACGAGTTTATATATAAGCTATAGCATTTGATAAACGTTTTCTTAGTGTCCGTCTGTCCATCAGTGATTTTTCAAATTTTTCTTCCATCGTGCTTGTTTCTAATTCTTTTAATTAGTTTATGAATTTATACATTCTAATTTAATATTAAGTCATATTCTAACGATAACAGACGAAATAAATTTAAAAAACACTATAACATTAATTTCTTTGTAAAAGTACCATATTAAGCATGTTTTCATTTCATATTTTCTATAATTCGAACCCTGGATAATTCGAACATTTCTTGTGGTCCCGACGAGTTCGAATTAACGAGAGCCGACTGTATATAATTCCTAAGCGAAACAAATGGCACACACAAAGAAGGTTATTCAGAGTCTGATTGAAACTCTAAGTCCCATTTAAATAATACTGCAACTAGTCTTAAAAGGTTTTATTTATCGACCAATTTGTTCTCATGCTACCCAAGCAGTATTGGCTGTCTAGATGTCATAGGACAAATTTAAAAACCGATTTTATGAAATTTTTTTTTATTATTATTATTTACAATTAATCGATAATCACTGAGAGCTCAGTCTCAACTAGTAATCGTGAAATTATGAAAATTTAAGGATTGGTACCTTTTGTAATGTACTAAAAAATACCCTAAAAGGAAAGTTTTGAAGAATATTTAAAAGTACAAGTAATTTAAGAATTCAAAGCTGACAAGCTTCCTGTGCGCAAATTTTATTATTTATTTTTGTTTTATTTTTCAGCATTGATAATTTGAAATAGAAATCTTTGTCTAATTTAATCTCAGATGTTTACTAACTGAATTAAACAAAATTTACCATTCAAAATTACTCGTAGAAAATTTTGAAAACTATACGAACCTTCTACGTCACATATTGTCACGAAAAGGTTGATGTTTATCTCTTTTGCACAAAAAGAGGTTACCAATGAAGAAGCTTTTTTATGTTTAATTTTTGTTTATATGATAAATAAATACATATTTTTTTAACTTTTTACTTGTCAGTGTTTGTGGCATATAATATAATTCTTCATTTACACCTTCAGATTATTTCTTATTTTAAGATTAAAACTTTTATATATTGAAACCACTTGTTGATACTCTAATAAGAAAAAACTTTAACAACTTGGGACGAGTTACACGTATACGTGTCACAAAAAGGCTTAAGAATTCTTGTTTATCAGTAAAATTTTACTGTAAAATTTTCCCTTATTTAATTGAAGCATTTTCTCGATTTAATAAGGCACAAATTTATGTTTTTAAAAATCGGTGACAAAACATTAAAAGTATCGTAACAGGCTCCCGTCGCGAAGGGGTTAAAAAAAGTAAAGTTAAGCTTTTTTTTAACATAATGATTTAAATTAAAAAAATTTAAATGTTGCATACTTACTCTTCCTAGTTATATAAGAAAAATCTTGAAACGTATATCTTTCAATAAAATTCCTAAACTAAATAGAGGCTTTAGACAAAGATGGTTATCCCGAATGTGATGGTAACACTCATTTAAAGGATAATACCCCATTCAACTGAAATGGCACAAGTTGTGTGTTCCGATCAAGTTGGTTGCGTGCTGGCCTCAGCAATATTGTCTGTCTAGATGGCATAGAACAGTTTCAAAAACCAATTTCACGAGCGAAATAAAGTATTTTGTTGCTATGCATTGGTCGTTGGCACAACAAAACCCCTTGACCCAAAGATAGAAGAGTCCTATCGGAAAATAAACAAACATCTCACGATGAAACTAAAAAAGAAAGTAGCAATTACGAGTCTGAGAAAGAGAAGATGTTTTCCTGAGAACTTGACGGGAGTTCTTTGACTCGTTTTGGGTTAATGGATTCCCGATACTCCGTAAAAGATGGTTTTGGAGATTTTCTCATCCATATTTGAAGAGATAGGCAGATGAAAAACTGTGTAACGAGTTTCTAATTAGAATTCAGATTATGTGGAAAAAATATATAATGAAATGTAACACAAAACTCAAAAATGTCAGATTATTCTCTAGATTTTCTATCACTGATAATTTAATCATTGAGATACACATACGGAATGGGAATAGCTGTTGCGTTACAGCATTGTTGCGCGATAAAGGATTATAATGAAACCGTTATACATCATCGTATTGTATGTGGGTCATTCCATGTAAAATGAGCAAAAATTAAAAAAAGGCCGTGATCGCATAGGAGCCGATTTTAATAAAATTTGATACACATGTACAATTTATATTCAAATAGAGCTCTGCAAAATATCTTAATCAAAAACAAATTATTTTAGCTGTTTTGGTCATTTAAAAAACTTGTGATATAGAATGACAAACGTGCAATCGTTCACAGTAGCAAGTTTGAAATTCTTTATCTTGAAAATTATTTAACTCAAATGAATTTTTTTTTAATAATATTGTAACCTATGATAATATATCTTCATATTTATTGAGTAACAGTAACTTGGTAATACCATGATTATTCATTAATCGGTTGTAAATATTGAAAATTTACGAATTTTCAGAAAACTAGAAACGTTATAAAAATAAAAAGAATTAAAAAACATCTGTGAAATTGATGCCTGTTGTAGTATTACATATGAAGATCCAAGTTTGAAAATTCTCATTTATTTCCTTCATCTTCAAAAAAATGTAGAAATTAAAAAAAAATCTACAAAATCATAATTTTTCCTTTAATGTATTCGCAAAAAATAAATAAAGGAAAAGTCTGCAATTAGCATCATTGCACAGTCATAAAAATCAGTTAGTTCATGATATACTCAGAAAAATTCAAGATTGCCTTTTGATTTCTAACATAGCAAAAATGTGTTCAAAAAAGTAATATTCGCTATATTAAATGGACTTCTCTTTAAAATAGCATGCATTTCTTAAAATATTGCAGCATTTGAAGAGAAAAAGTATATGCACTGAAATCTATTTTTTAATATTTTCATTTAGGATTTATATATGATTATTTATTCAAATGAATCTTTTTTTTTTTTTTTTTTTTTTTTTTTTTACTCAAATTTAAAATATTCTTGAAACAAAATAAACTCAAAGCAAAAATAACGATTTCTATATTTAAAAATGTGCACTTTTATTTCTAATATCAAATAATTTAAAAGTTTTGAAATCTTCTTTTTTATATATAAAACTAAGTGATAAAAGTATTGAATTTTTCCATCGATAGTTTTCGCTGTATTTTTTTTTCTCATTAAAAAATAAAAAGGCAAGAATGAAATTTTAAATATTCGAAATATATACCATTAGCTATAACGCCAAATAATTTTTAAACTGTAAGAGGTGTCCTTCCTGTTCAAACAAGTAATACAAATATTTCATTTTTCCCACAAAATTTTTTATCATTTATTTATTTTTAAACTATAGAATAAAAACACAATTAATAAATTTCGCTAATTTGTTACTCATTATTCATTCTTAATTATAAACTAGCAGGAGTGACCGAGCTAAGCTCGGTTAAAATTATCTTTGCGTTCAACTCGATATAGTATTTTCATTGTATCAGTCTCTCTGTATTATTACTATAAAACATGTTATTTATAAAAGTATTGGTTACAAAAACTATGAATAAGGAAACTGTGTATGTATGCACATGTTCATAAATTTTACATTATTTTAAGATTTACAACAAAAGAACATCTATCCAAATCCTTTTTTTAGCTGGACTCTGATTGATTTAAGTATGCATCTCATACCCTATTTTTACCAGTTTTTTTATAAACTTGCACCAAATTTATAAAATATTTTTTTACATTCTGAAAAACAATTTTATTTGCCAGATATAGCCAAATTTGGTGACATTTTTTCATTTAGCGCCAAATACGTGTTTTGACTTTCGTAATTTTACAGTCGATTTTTCGGCCAAATGTCGCCAATATTTTAACAAATATCGCGAACTTTTTGGCTGTTGCTATATTCTCGTGATTCTGCCCGTATTACCCAAAATGACCCACACTAATCAAATTAGATCAAACACGTGATTTAGCTCAATGGTATTCAGATAATCAAAAACAATTAAAGATAAAATTCAATCCAATCCTTTAAGCCATTTCTTAGGTAAAATTAGCTTGAAATATAAAATACAAAATTTAATCAAAATTGTGCGAGACATTGTGCAGATAAAATTAGTATGACCCACAATGACCCACTAATGAATTCTCTCTAACACGTGACCTAACCCAATAATCCTCTTGTAATCCATAACGGTAGAATAAGAAATTTGGTCAAAGTCGTTAAAGTCATTTTTTAGATAAAATTGGTTTTACCCAAAATGACCCAAAAGAGACCCACTAATAAAAATTTCTCGAACATGTGACCTAGACCAATAGTTTTCTTGTGTCAAAAAAATATTGTATTCGAAATTTCTTTAAAACAGATCCTCCCATTCTTTAGATATAGCTTGATCATTGACCATTATGACCCATCATGACCCTTATAAACGAAATCTCTCGAACATGTGACTTAGACCATTAGTTTTATGGTGTCAAAAAACTGTTACATACAAAACTTCGTTAAAATCGATCCAGCGGTTCTTTAAATATAAATAGCTTGACCCAGACCCTTTATGACCCAGACCCAGTAATCGAAATTTCTCGAACGTATGACTTACAAGGAAGGTCTCCATTGGGGGCATACTCAGAATTTTTTGAAAAAAATACGAATTAAACTACTCATGTAGGTAATAAAGGATCAGTGAAAATTAGCGGCGGAATTACATTATTAGATATGTAAAAAAATAAAATAGTTTGGAATAATTGGCGTGAAAAGCTGAAAGCGACGCGGGATTTGGCGAACAGTGCATTTCTAGCCAAAAGCAGACGATTTTAACGATTCTGAAAATTGATTTTAATTGACTTCACTGTTAAAAATCTGCAGCATTTACTGAAACGTCACTCCACTACTTTTATAGAATATCTCTCTTCTGACCAATGAGAATGCTCCATAGCACGGTGAATTGACCGTGTTATACACTGTTAAAAATCTGCTGCATTTTGTTGCAACGCACTCCACCGCTTGTATATAATATCTCTATTCCAACCAATGAGAAGGCTCCATTTCACGGCCAAGTAACCGTTTTCTATACAAGCAAGGGAGTGCGTTGCAACAAAATGCAGCAGATTTTTAACAGTGTATTTTTCAATTTGGAACAATTTTAATCAATTCAAATTGTGCTTTAAATGATAAAATATATTAATTCCATTTTGTTATAAGTACAAATAAACGTATATGACAAAATTACACTTAAAGTGAAGTAAAAATGCAAAACTAAAATTACTTAAACTAAACTTATTTAAATAAATTGAACATAGAAAGTTTTTTCTTTAAAAAGTATTCGTAGTGTAAAAGCGTATTTTTCAAAATTTTGTTTTTTCGCCAACCGCAGATAAATCGCCGAATAAACGAATTTTTTATTATTTTTTTACGGTCGTTATAAGGAGATTCCGCCGAAAAATTTTTTATAAACATATATAACTATATGAGAAGAACATTCTGTAATTTTTTCAGATTTTTCTGAGTATGCCCGTATGGAGACCTTCCTTGTTAGCCCAATAGTTTTCTCGTGCCAACTGCTGTATACAAAATTTCGTTGAAATCGATCCACCTGTTCTTTAGATATAGCTTGACATGATCCATTTTGACCCATCATAACCCACAAATGACCCTTATAGTCCAAATCTCTCAAGCATGTGATTTAGCCCATTAGTTTTCTTATGTCAAAAAACTGTTACATACAAAATTTCGTTAAAATCGATCACGCCGTTCTTTAAATATAAATAGCTTGACCCAGACCCTCAATGACCCAATATGACCCATTAAAATTTTTTCTCGAACATATAATCTAGCCCAATGTTTTTCTCGTGCCCGAAAACCATAGAATGCAATTTTTAGTCAAAATTGCGTGAGAAAATCTCTAAATAAAAATAGCATGACCCACAATGACCCCAAAAATGACCTACTAACCAAATTTTCTCGAACATGTTACCTAACCCAATGGTCTTCTTGTAATCCAAAACAGTAAAATATAAAATTTGGTCAAAATCGTTAGAGCCGTTTTTTAGATAAAAATGGCTTGACCCATAATGACCCAAAAATGACCCACTAATCGAAATTTTTCGAACATGTGACCCAGCCCAATAGTTTTCTCGTGCCAAAAAACGATTGGATACAAAATTTCGTTAAAATCGATCCAGCCGTTCTCTAGATATAAATAGCTTGATCCTGACCCATTATGACCCAAAATGACTCAATAATCGAATTTTCTCGAACATGTGATCTAGCCCAATGGTCTTCTCGTGCCCGAAAATGGTAAAATCCAAATTTCTGCGAAAATTGTTAGAGCCGTTTTTGAGATAAAATTCACACACAAACAATTTTTGCTCGCATTAAAATATAAGATAATTTTTAATAGTCTACGTTTCTAATAATCAAACTTGAAATTTCAAGCATGTACACAAAATCTCGATTTTGTGTCAACTTTTAGTTTAATTTTTTTTTATACGGAAATAAACAAGCCTGAAATAGATTACTTTGCATTTACTCGTAAATAAATATGATCTACTTATATGATGACTTTCAATAATATTTGTGACTTGTCAGCCACACCTGATTTGCTCATTTTGTATGGAATGGCCGATGTATTAGCATATAGTTGCAAAAAACTCGCAGATTTTGAGAGACGGAAAAAAGAAAAGAATTTTAGGGAGTAAACCCGGAATTTTGGTGGACATTGGAAATTTCGCAAGAGTTTTGAAGATAAACAAATTCAGTTATTTTTCAACTTAAAATTTGTATGTTTCAGAATTTAAGGCATTGTTCTGAAAAGTTTAAGGTAGATTTTTCATTATAGATTAACAAAACTTGTGATTTTGCTTTTAAAATTTGTTAGATAGCATACCTACTATTCCAGTACTCTGTATATTAATTTTCTAGTGAGTTGCTTGTATATTTCCATTGATTTATTTTACTGTTGTTCATTTTCCTTTTGTTTACATTTGCTGAATGGTAAAACAGGGGTAATATTTACGCATCTGTCACCTTTTACTTATCAAAGATTAAAATATCAAATTACGTATAGTATTTTAATTTAAATTACTTAATATTTCTGCAACTCAAGCATGTATTTCATTAATTTTCATGTAAATTGGAGCTATTTTTCTATATTTATGTTTACATTTGTTAAAAACATTTCGTTTACATTGAAAAAAAAATTAAATCATTAAAAATGTGCCAAAAGTTTTGCGAAAACTCAAGGGAACTTTTAAAAATCCCCTCCCAAGAAACACAGTTTATTCCCGGGATTAAACAAGTTTTTTCTATCCTTTGTAACTCTAATTACTATTATACGCCTCTGTATAATGTATTTTTCAAGCTTCGGTATAAATTTGATCATTATCTCATGACCGCCGTGCAACAGAGCAAAATTGTAATGTCGTTTTCTCTGTAATATATTTAAAATGCTTTAAAAAGATATTTTTCCCAATATGATATTAAAAAAAAATTATTACGTATGGTATTTGAGCCTTGATGGAGATAATAAAAACTTAGTTGTTATTAAAATTGGTTTATATCTGTAGAATTATATTAATTTAAATAATACATGTATTGCAATGAAACCTGCAGCTTAGTGAACGGATGTAACAATTCGCAGCGGTGAACAGTCTAAATTGATAGTTCGAAAAATAGAATTTGACAATGAAATGGAGATAGTTGTTGTAGAGTTTCCGGCGCAATGATCTCACGCTGGGACCACCTAATTTTAACAGAAGTAAATTGATAATTGATTTACAGATTGAAAAATCGTGTTATAAATTAATGTAATCACCTAATTTTAATACTTAGAAACGGCATCAAAAATATTTCAATAAAATTTTGCTTTCAAGATGTATGTTTAAATTAACAAATTTCTAATTTCTAAAAAAATCATTTGTAAATTCCGGTGTTAGTCATCTGGTATCATTTTACGAACAGATTTTTTCTGTGCCATTTTTAATGGCAGAAAAGGTTTATGGCTAAAGTTTATAAAATTGCACTAAAAAAGCTAATTATGCGTCCAAATATTATGCGCTCCTTTAATATATTTTCCTGAGTTTTGTGCATCATTCTTCAATGTTTAATTTTTTTCCTACATAGCAAATGTTGAACTAATGGCAATTTTGAAAAGACGATATATGGAGAAGACATTTTCTTGAAAACTTGACAGAAGTTCTATAAACCGTTTAGAATTAATGAATTAACTCTGCAAAAGCTGCAGTTCTTGAAGAAATGCATGTGGTATATTTGAAAATAAATCGGCAAATAGAAATGTATGAAATAGGTTTCTGTTAAAATTCAGGTTATGTAACAAAGCTATATAATGAGATGAACTCAAGTTGGACAATCTTTTTCTTAAACTGGCATTACAAAGATTATGATACATGTATAAGATTGTGTTAGATCTGCATTAAATCAAATCTGTAAGCTATTTAATTACAATATCAGCCACTTACAAATAAAATTGCATAAAACCCATAGAATATTATCAAGACATATTTATATGTAAGGCCAAGTCGGCTCTTATACATTTCATTCTAAAGTTTTCATTCTAAATTTAGCGCAGCATAGTATGGCAATCGGCTATCACAATAATGATTTAAAAAGTGCTAAAAAAGTTGAATTCAATAAATGATGAATTATAAATGTCAATCACAGCGACAACTGCTAGTTCTGCACTGGTCGAAACTTTTCCTGAATTGGACCTTTATGCAATTTTATACTTGACTTACCAGATGTCGCACCAATCTTTATTTATCGTACCGGCATCATTCAATATTTATCGGATAAAATTTTCTATCATAATCAGAACAGATGGTTGCTAGATTATATCTTCTAAATGCTATACATAGCGTAAAAATATCCTTATTCGCTTATGATATATAATAAAATAATAATAAAGATATTTTTGCTCACATATTCAAACTAGCATTTGGTTTGCTACGGCTTCGAAGAAATTATTGTCTACAGGCCAATATCTTTTCTAACGCCTCATATAATCGTGATGATACATTATGACATTATAATACGTAGTATTATACGTCTCTGTCTAAAATGCGTCTAAATTAATCAAATCCTTTTTTTTTAACTGATAATTTGAAGAAAGTGATTAACAGATGAGAAGTTGATAGCTGTTTCATTATATCTAACTCTATAAAAGATTCATTACAGTATAATCGGAAATTATAATTTCCCGTAATTTACCATTATACGTCATGGTATAGTGGTTTCTTTCCGTTTTTTACGAATCATTTTTCGCTAGTTATCCAAATTTTTCTAAGGTTGATAATGATAAAATAATTATGACTTTGAGAACGAGAAAAGGCTGTTTCCTTATAAACTGGAATTTTTTTTATTCCTTTTGAATATATCACTTACTTGCTCTAAAAATATTTGGATAATTCCTTCATGCACATTTATAAAGAACTAGCAGGCTATGCCCGCTGCGCTGGTCAATATTTCAAAATCAACCGTGGATGAAATGAACTCGTGAATTTAAATTTGTATTTTAAATAATTCGGACCTCCAGCAGCACCTTGCTCATTGCTGAAAACGATTTAGACACCATTGTGATATTAAATTATCTTAAACGTTGCGCAAAAACCAGCTATTTAGAAGTAACTATTTTAGTTTATTACTAACAGTGCATATTTGGAAGCGAAATGAGACCATTATGGCAACAGGATTTAAAATTTTCCCTTATCTGAAGAAATATTAATTATTACAGTCGTTACCCATGGTACAACTTCTGAAAAATTTCTTCACAACTTTTCATTATGTGAAGCCAGGAAACCAAAGCTACTCCCACCTAAAAAGTTTATATATATATTAAATTTTGTCCGCGCGATAAAAGGCATAATTATGCAAGAATCATCTTCAAACTCGTCAAGTACATTAAGATGGTTAATAACTCAGTGGGAATTGCAAATGAGCAAAACCGGCCCAAGGGGGTGGTAATTGGGAAGGGTTCAAAAATTTGAATACCATCTTAACCGTTTTAGTGCTAAGCAATTTTTGCAAGAATGCACGAAAATTGCGGTACATATTTTGATTTCTTTAAAGGAAAAAATAATGTTGTCATATAAAACACTGTTATTTAGACAAATATCAATCAATTTTAATAATTCTTTTTGTATTATAAAGAACTCGCAGCGCAAAAGCGCTGCGCCGCGGTTTTCGAGATAAACTATCGCAGCGCTTTTGCGCCGCGTAGCAGTCAAACGGTTAACATGGCTTTCAGAAAAACTTTCTCTTACAAAACAATAGCAGGAAAAAAAATAAACATTTTTCGTTACAGCAAGTTGCCAACGATAAAAAAAAACACACATTAAAATTTTCACTACAACAATTACTATATTATTGCAAAATTTCCTCCTGAAAAATGAAAACAAAATTATTTGCTCTTTCGTATTTAAGCATTTTCTCTTTAGTTATTTAAAATAAAATTATGTAAATTTGTACAATTTGGCGAACGATTTGGCGAAATTGGTTGATGTGATAATCAAGAAGTAGTCAATTTACACTTTTCATATTTCACAAAAGATTCCTACACAGACATCATATACGCAATAGGTTTAGCACGATTATCTTGCAATAAGAATATGGCAAAATCCTCGTTTTAGAATACCAAAGAAATTTATGTATATTTTTTTATTTTCTATAATTTTAAACAGCAATTAACAATAAATAAAAAGTAACTGTAGAACAAAACAACAAATATCATTTCAAAAAAGAAAAAAAAATGAAAGTAAATAAACAACTTATCATCAGATAAACAACTATAGCTGGGTTACCATATGAGGCAAATAATGCCATTTTGGCGCAAGTGAGATACTTCGATGAGTATATGACCAAATCCGTGACAAAATTTCCATTTGGAAAAAACTTTAATCGGTATTTATACTGCATTTTCCCTACTTATGTATAAGAAAAAACTTTGACGCAGATGTCTTGTATGCACCACATTGGCGCAATTTTTTTCTGGCGCCAATTTGGAGAACTTGGTTTTTAATTACCAATATCATAAATATTTTTTAATTATTTTATATTATTTGAAAAAAAATAATAAATAAAAAAGTTTAATTAATAGCTACAGAACAAAATGATTTATATTATTTTAAAAAACAAAATGAAAGTTAATAAATAGTTTATTAATAAATAAACAACCATAGTCGGTTTACCATGTGTGGCATAAAATCGCCATTTTGTTGAAATTGACGAAATGGCGCAAAAAAATTAAATTAACGATGAAAACATTTGCAAAAAGAAATAAAAGAGTTATATCTATATAATTTACGATTGAATATTAAAATATACTCTAAAAATTATCCCCACTTGAAAGGAAACAACATTATTGCGACCATTAAGAACCTAAGTCAGGCATTAAGTCAATAGTGCATTTTCGGCTTAAAAACACATTCTTTGGCGACAAAAGCAAGATGAAAATGGTATAGAAACGAATAATAACTTACAACTTATAGTGTCTTTTGCAATCAGATCTGCTTTTTTCTGCTGTAAGTTATATTATACGGAAATTCGATAAAAAAGAGAAAGAAAATAATAAAAAGGGAAATAACTATCATTCAAAATTCATTTAATCAATTTCTGAAATTCATGTTTTTATTCTAACAACAGGGATAAGTCGCCAAAAGTTGAACCAATTGTTATATTTCGCGTTAATTTATTTTTTAAGCATTACAAATATTTTTTTCATTTTCAAGATAAATATATTTTTATAATATTACGCCTCATTTAAGCGGTCTCTCTTTATTATAATTAATATTACCAGTAGTTATTTTCTGCTATTATTTGCAAGATATTTGTAATATTTCTAATAGATATAGCCATTTTAATTCTTTTAGCAATTATAATTTTCGCCAAAAACAGCTACTGGCAATCCTTTTGTCAAAAATAACCGAAAAATATGAAATTTACTACGAAAAATCAGAGTTATCCCTGTAAATTTGAATCATAAACCTTCGGAAAAATATTTCCTATCGAATGATACAATCGGCAAAAAAATCCATCGGGTAGTTTTTGAAAACACCCGTTTGGAAGTTTCAGAACTTCTGCTTTATAATATACTAGCAGGCTATGCCCGCTGCGCTGGTCCATTTTTTTAAACGAATCTCGACTCAAACAAAATGGTGATTTGAAATATCGTTTTTAAAGCAGTGTATACCATCACCTGGAATGTCCTTCCGCAATGCTGAAAACGAAGTCAGTGCCAATGGCATTGCGATATTGCACTATTGTATGCCTTGGACAAAATTTGGGTAATTAAGTACTATCTCTCTTGTTTTATCATTTATAGTAGAGTTTGATATGAAAATGAGACCGTTATGACAGCAGGAATCAAAATGTTCTCTACTCATCACATTATTTTGTTAGAAAGAATTGCAATGATTATCAAACTCTATTAATTTTCATATCGCACATTATCATATGTTAGTTCTTAAACTCCCGAATCTGAACTTGCACTATGTGTAGATCTGGTAGCCTAAAAACAATCTCCATTACATGCTGCGTTACATTTTTTAATAACCGTACTCTCCTGGCAGGTCTAGTACAATTTTCTCTCTACCTTGGTCTGTTCCAGCAAAGTATATAGCGAAATATGTAAAAAAGAGTGTTTAACTTATATATTTATTAGAACAATGAAGCATAAAAGGTGTGTTTTAAAGCTGAATTATTTGAGTAAAATTAAAATTACATCAGTTTCATTGCCTCTTAATTTTTTTAAACCAGTTGCAAACATGTAGCTTTTAAATAGGGGATAATCTTTATGCTAAATTTCGTAGAAAAATAAAACTTCAGCTTGTAATCAATTCCATTATGATTTTTGTAACGATAGACTTATTTCGTGTCTATTGTCAAATGAAAGTGAAGTTTACAATCATGTATTATTGGCATAAAATCTTATAACTTGGCGATAGTTTTTTTTGGGCGGGGGCTCGACGGGGTATTGAAGTAGTATTTAATAGTTAATTTTTTATAAAATTCTGTTGATAAGGCTTAAATGTTAATTAAAACTGCAACATAAACATTAAAGACAAAATTTTCTACTGTCGGTATTTCATGTTAATTTTTTTCTTAGCCAATTTTAAAGTATTTTTTTTTAACCTGAATGATTGATAAATTAATTGCAAATATTTTTTTTTAATTCGATATCATTGTTATTCCGAAGATTTTTCCTGCGCATTGCAAATATTGCTTTTTTAGTGATAGTAAAATAACTGCAGATGAAAAATACATAATAAGGCTAAAACCCAGAATTAACGACAGTTTGGCGAATGCCTCTACGGAGACTTGAAAAGTACGCGAGTTCTGTCAACTTAAATATCTAGATAGAATTTTACCAAATAATACGTACTACTTTATTATTCCACAGATCAATTTGGCCAAATTATACATATTGCAAAACGATTCACCATATTATACAAACGGATATAACTTTTATTTTAAATAACAAAAGAATCAATAAATTACTAAAATATTTATGGAAATACAAATAAAACGTCGAATCAAAAAATAGTTGATAACGTAACAAACGCATGTAACATGTTTAATGTCAAATGAATGTGACATTAACGATAATCCATTATTGACATTTAATCTTATATTTTAAATGCAGCAGTTTTTTGGTCGATGGGATAATTAAGTAGTACCAGATAATATAAAAATATATAAATAATAATATAGCCAATAATATTTTGGCCAGGTGTCATGTATGTATCACGTTGGCGCGATTGCAACAAAATTGTGATTTTATGGATTGCGTGGTAATCTGGTTATTGTTGTTTCTTTACTAATAAACTGTTTCTTTACTTTTCTTTATTGTTTTGTTCTATAGTTATTAATTAAACTTCACTTATTTATTATTGTTTCCTTTTTAAAATAATAGAAAATAATTGAAAATAATATAATATGTAACTGGTATTTGAAAACTTAGTGTTTGCCAAACTGGTGTCAAAAAAAAAAAAAAAAAACGCCCTATGGTGATGCGTATATAAAAATGGAAAAAATGATTATAATAATGTAAACAAAAAAAGTAAACAAATAATTAAAAAATTGCCTTTTCGATTTAAAAAATAAATAACTAAATAAATAAAAATAAAAAAAAACACCAAGCAGTCGTTAATTCTGTAGTTGCATCAATAGTAAAATTTCTTTTCTTCGTTTGTTTCATAATGAAAAACCATAAATTTAATATTCTCAAATAAAATAATCTGACAAATTTTCTATAACATCGTTGATGATCTAGAAGTCTCCTTAATACATAAACAAAACGGCAAAGATGTCTTTTGCGCCGAGTTTGGCGCGATAATTT